>CM024610.1:28847282-29447282 GCA_014182575.1 Eucalyptus decipiens | reverse complement strand
AAATACGTCTGGGCAAAATAGCTGTCGACATACATATTCAGAATCCAAAGTCAGATACCTTTCTTCGACAAGTTTCCGCAGGAAAATCTATCAAAGAAATCATATATTGTGCTGCCACAGAGAGTTTTCTGAGTTCCTATACCACTACTCTATGGTCTAGATGCATTTTCATCAAAATTCACGTCGACAACGTTGCCTTACATCATGTCTCCGATGTGAAACTTCCTTCCCATAACACCACCACACAAGCACCTCAATACACCCAAATCGCAAGATGGAGAAAACTCTACTCTGTCAACATTAATTCCAAGAAGCAAAAATATCTTAGAAGAAAACAAACTACCCATGCCTACACTAGAAAACCGTAAGGGCATGTTTGGTGTACAAGAACGAAGCAACTGAAATGACGTGAAAGAGATCAGGATGAAGAATGAGAGGAATCACGATATGAATTAAATCTAGAATTACCGAATCTGATGGCACATTGAAATAGAAATGTAAAACAAAAAACTCTATCCTCCTAAATATTGCCTATCTAGTGGTAATTCCCTGTTATGAATGTCATACGGACGACTTTCTCATTTTCTTTTTTTTTTATCAATTATTTCCTCATAACGTTCGGGTTCCTGTCTACTTAAATCGTAAATTATTGTCTATGTTCTCGTAGAGCGGCACTTCTAATCAGTTGCATACTTTGTTCAATTGAACGATAATATGATAAGCTAAGCATGAAAAGGCTAGTCACAAAAAGAAGACACTTTCAATTTCAAAGAGAAATTATTGATTTAGCTTCGTCAGCCGATTCACATGTTTAGAGTTTTATCCACTGGCTGAGTACGTACTTCATATGCAAAACACAAAGAAAAACACACTTCATATGTAAACCATCCAGCCCAAAAATTCATATAAGAAAAATTCGTTTTGCAACATGTGAGCTGGGAAGTCTGCCTCATTCGACGAGTAAGAAAGCATCGAATAGACCAAAACAAATTCTTAAATTGGTATAATGTCAAAAGTACGTTCTATACACATAATGACAATAGTAGAAAACGTTAGTATTATTTTCTCATTTTTTTGGGCCGATAGTAGTAAGATTAGAAACGTTCATGTCGACAGGCGATACTTCGACTGCACTAGTGTTCACCGTTCTCGTCGTGTGTGATTTCAATCCATTCGAATTTGGTCTCACATGTGGATTTCATAGTTGTTTTCACAACAGTATAAGAGCATGATTATGCATCCTGACCTCTCTTCAATTGCTGAGTACAGAAATGAATCGATCAGAGTACTTCTAGAAATGTTCAGTTTGCCAATCAAGTAGTTTTCAATGATTGAACCGAAAACTATATTGTTATCAGACATCTAAAGTTTCAGTGATTGAATTGCCTAATAATCATCCTCTCCGTACGCCATCACGTCAATTTGTGGTTTTTTGAACTCGGAAGGAGAAAATTTGGCAAAACTAATGAGAATGAATCGATCAATTTTCACTTCTGCTCTTCACCGCCTTGTTCGAGAATCTGGCGATATCGCTAAACCTCTCACTTCTCATCCCATCTTTGCATCGAACCATTTTCTTTCATGTCGCTCCTACGGTTGCCCATCCACTGCTGGAGTGAGTGATTCGATGGATCAATCTGAACTTGTGACCTTTGTGGTGAACAAATGCAGAAATGGCGGATTGGTGGAAGCTGACAAAGCTTTATTCTTCTTGGAGAGGACGATTGGAGTGAACCCTCTTCACTTTACCTCCCTGTTTCGCCCAACTCTTGGGGGTTGGGGCCAAGATGAAGCATTACTCCGTCACCATTGACATGATCGAGCGGATGGGTTCGAAAGGAATGACTCCCAACAGTTTTACTCGCAACATTTTGATGAATTACCTCTGCCAATTGAAAAAATCCGATCTCGGGTCCTCAGTTTTCTGTAAAATGATCAAACTTGGACTTGAACCCACAACTGCGAGCTTTTAACACTTTGATCAAAGGGCTCGTTGGAGAGGGTAGAATCGCCAAAGCCATGAGCTTGGCGGATGAAATGTTGGCCAGACAATCGAGGTAGATATAACCACGTGCCAAGCCATGATGAGGGATTATGCAGAATCGGCAATACTGAAAAAGCCGTTCGATTGCTGAAGAATTTGGAAGTCACAGGCTGAGAGCTAGATGTGACCATGTACACCACGATCATCGGCGGTTATTGCAGGCAGTATCAACAATTTATCGGTATAAACCCCTGCAAAGGATTAAAAAAAGAACATTTCCTTGTGAATTGGAAGACCGGACTTTGTGATGCTGTTGCTGATACGAGAGCATGGAAATTGAACTTGTGCAAGCTTATACTACTGAATAAATGAAGGGGACTTGGAAATTAGCACTTTGCCATTATATCAAATATTTCATGAATTAGTCATCATACCAGTTAAACCACAGAGGAGGTGGCACCGGAGTCCACATGAGAAGGTTCCGGTAGCAGTGGTAGCTGCAATTTTGTTCTCAACTCAGGAGGCAATCTTCTTCTTCTTCTTCTCCTTCCCCTTCTCCTTCTCCTTCTCCTTCTTCATTCCTTGGTGAGATTTTGTTCCCTTCTCTGGGTTGTGTCCTTCGAGGCAAGTCGTTAAGAAGTTTTGGACGACCCGAAGGTGTGTCTCTTATAGTTTGAACCACATCATCAAATGTAAACCCTGTATTTGGGTCTCACACTCATTGGCTTTTCCAATCAGCTGTTGTCACATGAGATTTTGAAAATAATTATAATTCTACAAGCTACATATGTACTTCTTGATAGATTCAGGAAAAGAATGAATGTTAAATTCAGGTTGTTTAAGATATTTCATCAAAAGTTACGAACACTAACAAATTCAACCTTAGAAGACTTATAACTAGTCTCCACTTGGGCACTTGCTAAAGATGGTAAGAAAATGAGGGCGATGCATGTGTTACACGAGATGGTTGAGAGTAAAAATGTGTCACACTTTCCAATCATCTCGAAGAGAGATAAAGGTGCGGCTGCATGGATCCTTAGTTCCGTCTATTTTTAAATGTATTTGGAATGAAGAACCTAAAATTAGCTGAAAGTAGTAAGCATAGACTTGAGAGTCCATCAATATAAACAAGATTATTTTGACTTGGTCCAGATTCTGGCGATCTACGAGTGACCTCTTCAATGAATCTCATCTATCAACACCAAAATTTAGGGACATTAGTTTTGCCACACATTCCAGGGGTCTCTGATTAATTCGCAGTTGGATCACAATCAACAGAATTCATTATCAGCCAAAGAAATAGAAAACAACGGACTTAAGAGAAGAGAAGTCAGCAATTAGCACCATCATCCTTGTTTGTGTTTATGAACAGAACGGATGCTGACAAGGCAAAGTGCCCAAACTATAGAACAGAAAGGCATACTTGTTACTTGGTTATTTTGCAATATCCAATTAGCAAAATCAGCAATATGGAATTGTTTGCTAGGAGGCTATATTTAACTTTACAAATTAAATGCTGCATACATGAGATTTAAGCTCGTCGTATCAAAGACCTTTATCACAACATTCAAAAGATATTATGAACTGACAGAAAAAGAGGAGATTGTCTTCATGCATCCTAGTTCACGGATTTCTGGTGAAATTCCACAGCTCCCATAGTATAAGCACACAAGTTGCTCTATTATGGTACAACTGGTAGTACATACCTCCATCTGCAGAGCCTCGTTGGGTTTGAAAGTGATATCATTAGAACGAGACCGCATCAAACAACTCCCCATCAGGGTAACATGCAGAAAAATCAGCACGTACATATTCGATTAACAGAGAGGTAGAACAGCACATTCAATTAAATATAAGTACACAAGTCACTCTTTCACAGTTATGGTAGGACTGGCAGTGCATACCTCTATCTGCAGAGCCTGACTGAGTTTGGGAATGATACCATTAGAGCACATTGCATCAAAGAACTCTGCATCTGGTTAACATGTAGAAAAATCAGCACGTATGTATTGGCTTAATTTTGGAAGAACCTAATGAGCATACAAAAAGTAGATTCAACAGAAAAATAATACATTCACAATCATTCAGTTTTGTGCTGATGAAACCATATCAAGTGCTTTGATCTTCACAAGCATAAAAAACTTCCTTAGGACACTTTAGTTGGCCCGTGAGCCTGTTCAAGGTCACACAAAAGCTAGCCTTCAGTTGTTGCTGATGACACCTCAGCAAAATCCTTCTTCTTCATTTGATCGTTCTTTGGTATGGACTATGACTTGCCTCAGCCAAGTTAGCCAGACCCAAATCAATCATTTGATAAAATGATTCCACGACAACATCAGGATCAAACGGGATGCAAAATAATAAGCAAAATCTTAATCTCCTCACCTAGCTTGTTTTACGGAGCAGGCAAAAAATTGTCCCAATTATGCAAAAGGTCATCTATACAGCTCTTTGAATTGAAGTCCAAAAGTAAGCCTTGATCATTACATGGACCAACCGGACCTGTCACAAAAGTAGCACCAATTTATCTTGCTTGATAATCTTTCAACAGTCTCACAATTGTTTATGGAAAGCCTGCCTACAATCATAGATGAAAAAGGCTAGCCAAAACTAATTTTTACATTTTTAAATCACGCACCAGAAAAAAATTGAACCTTGATTTTTATTTTAGCTCAGTTTCTCTTCCTTACTAGGAATTCATGCTCGAATGAACAATGGATAGGCTTTCCCATCATCACGAAAAATTGAGAGCTGTTTGTCCTAAATAGGATATCTACCAATAGTCAAATCTGACACATAAAATTGCTCACAAAAGGAGTTAAAAATGGCGAAGGATTTTTTAAAGGATAATACTAGTTTGAGACAGAGAAAAAAGGGATCTGGCACGCAGTTTATAAATTGAGTTGCAGAAGATCAACCTCTTGATGAAACATTCTTATCTTGGGTTTACCAAGAGGGAAATTGTAAATCACTAAGTAATTCTTGTTTACCTATGTCGTTAATTTTCATTTGTTGTCTCACAAGCCGCCAATCTATGTGCAAAAGTTGCCGATTGAAGATTAGCTGAAAAAACATTGCCGTGATACAATCAACAGCAAATATATTTAGGCAAATCCCGATCAAATAGATACCAAGCGTCGAGCAAATAATTCTTAAAAGATATATCTGTTAGAAAAGTATTACACTTTTCGCTCATGCTAGTTGCTAAAGGACGAAGAATCTTACCAGATGACCAATGACTTCTGACGTATGAAGAACCACAATCGGATCTAAATTTTGATCTTGGCTAAAGCATCATGTTAGGTTCTAGGATCAACTTCCCCACTCTTGCAATTATGTAAGACTGGAAATTGAGTCTCAACACCACGTCGATTATGACAACCATTCATATTCAACTCTTTCAAGTTCCAAAAGCATCATACATCAGGTAATCTTCCGACGGAACCATGATTACAGACATTGAACATCTCTAACAACTCCACCTTATCAAGACCTTGTATTTCAACTAGATTGTCGCAATAGCAAGTATTTAATCGTTTCAAGCCCTCATAATGGAGAATCACGAGCGAAGACAAGTCATCATTTTCTCTTGGAATTCCCCCTTTTAGACTATCACAAGATTCGAGAAATAGCCTTTGGCAATTTGTTCAAACATCCAATAGCAATGGGTAACTATTCAAGGTAAAAAATCCCCAATGCTTTGCAAATTCGGTAAATCCCCAATTGAGGTAGGAATTTCTCTTAGTGAACAACACCCGTAAAGGTTAAGGTATTTGAGAAAAGAAAGATTCCCAATTGAGATAGGGATTTCTCTCAATAACTTGCAAGCCTCTAGGGATTTCTCTCAATGACTTGCAAGTCTCTAGTCCAAGTACTTTGAGAGAAGAAAGATTCCCAATTGAGCTAGGAATTTCTGTTAATAACTTGCAACCCCATAGATCAAGTTGTTTGAGATAAGAAAGATTCCCAATTGAGCTAGGGATTTCTCTCAATGACACAGCTCCATAGATCAAGTTGTTCGAGAGAGTAAATATTCCCAATTGAGCTAGGTATTTCTCTCAATGACATGTAACTCCGTAGATCAAGTTGTTCGAGGGAAGAAAGATTCACAATTGAACAAGGGATTTCTCTCAATGACGTGCAACTCTCTAGATCAAGTTGTTCGAGAGAAGAAAGATTCCCAATTGAATTAGGGATTTCTATCAATGACACGCAACCCCCTAGATCAAGTTGTTCGAGAGAAGAAAGATTCCCAATTGGTTTGGGAATTTCTGTCAATGACACGCAATTCCATAGATCAAGTTGTTTGAGAGAAGAAAAATCCCCAATTGAGCTAGAGATTTCTGTCAATAACTTGCAACTCTTTAGATTAAGTTTTTTTAGGGAAGAAAGATTCCCAATTGAGCTAGGGATTTCTCTCAATGACACGCAAATCCGTAGATTAAGTTGTTCGAGAGAAGAAATATTCCCAATTGAGCTAGGTATTTCTGTCAATGACGTGCAACTCTGTAGATCAAGTTGTTTGAGAGAAGAACGATTCCCAATTGAGCTAGGGATTTCTCTCAATGCATGCAACTCTGTAGATCAAGTTGTTCGAGAGAATAAAGATTCCTAATTGAGTTAGGGATTTCTGTCAATGACATGCAACTCGTAGATTAAGTTTTTTTAGAGAAGAAAGATTCCCAATTGAGCTAGAGATTTCTGGCAATAACTTACAACCCCGTAGATCAAGTTATTTGAGAGAAAAAAGATTCCCAATTGGGCTAGGAATTTCTCTCAATGACACGCAATTCCGTAGATCAAGTTGTTTGAGAGAAAAAAGATTCCCAATTGAGTTAGGGATTTCTGTCAATGATACGCAACTTCATAAATCAAGTTATTTCAGAGAAGAAAGATTCCCAATTGAGTTAGGGATTTCTGTCAATGACGTGCAACCCTTTAGATCAAGTTGTTCGAGAGAAGAAAGATTCCCAATTGAGCTAGGGATTTCTGTCAATGACGCGCGACCTTTTAGATCAAGTTGTTTGAGAGAAGAAAGATTCCCAATTGAGTTAGAGATTTCTATCAATGACACGCAACCCTTTAGATCAACTTGTTCGAGAGAAGAAAGATTTCCAATTGATCTAGGAATTTATGTTAATAACACGCAATTCCATAAATCAAGTTGTTTGAGAGAAGAAAGATCCCCAATTGAGCTAGGGATTTCTGTCAATAACTCGCAACTCTTTAGATCAAGTTTTTTTAGAGAAGAAAGATTCCCAATTGAGTATGGGATTTCTGTCAATAACTTGCAACCGCTTAGATTAAGTTGTTTAAGAGAAGAAAGATTCCCAATTGAGTTAAGGATTTCTCTCAATGACATGCAATTTCGTAGATCAAGTTGTTCGAGAGAAAAAAGATTCCCAATTGAGCTAGGGATTCTTCTCAATGACGAGCAAGTCTCTAGATCAAGTTCTTCGAGAGAAGAAAGATTCCCAATTGAATTAGGGATTTCTGTCAATGACACGCAACTCCCTAGATCAAGTTGTTCGAGAGAAGAAAGATTCCCAATTGATTTAGGAATTTCTGTCAATGATGTGCAATTCCATAGTTTAAGTTGTTTGAGAGAAGAAAGATCCCCAATTGAGCTAGGGATTTCTGTCAATAACTCGCAACTCTTTAGATCAAGTTGTTCGAGAGAAGAAAGATTTCCAATTGAGCTAGGGATTTTTCAATGACGCGCAATCATTTAGATCAAGTTGTTTGAGAGAAGAAAGATTCCCAATTGAGCTAGGGATTCTTCTCAATGACGAGCAACTCTCTAGATCAAGTTGTTCGAGAGAAGAAAGATTCCCAATTGATCTAGGAATTTCTGTCAATGACGCGCAATTCCATAAATCAAGTTGTTTGAGAGAAAAAAGATCCCCAATTGAGCTAGGGATTTCTGTCAATAACTCACAACTCTTTAGATCAAGTTGTTCGAGAGAAGAAAGATTCCCAATTGAGCTAGGGATTTTTGTCAATGACGCGCAATCATTTAGATTAAGTTGTTTGAGAGAAGAAAGATTCCCAATTGAGTTAGGGATTTCTATCAAGTGGCACGCAACCGTCTAGATCAAGTTGTTCGAGAGAAGAAAGATTTCCAATTGATCTAGGAATTTCTGTCAATGACACGCAATTCCATAAATCAAGTTGTTTGAGAGAAGAAAGATCCCCAATTGAGCTAGGGATTTCTGTCAATAACTCGCAACTCTTTAGATCAAGTTTGTTTAGAGAAGAAAGATTCCCAATAGAGTTTGGGATTTTTGTCAATAACTTGCAATCGCTTAGATCAAATTGTTTGAGAGAAGAAAGATTCCCAATTGAGTTAGTGATTTCTTTCAATGACATGCAATTCCGTAAATTAAGTTGTTCGAGAGAAGAAAGATTCCCAATTGAATTAGGGATTTCTGTCAATGACACGCAATTCCCTAGATTAAGTTGTTCGAGAGAAGAAAGATTCCCAATTGAATTAGGGATTTCTATCAATGACACGCAATTCCCTAGATCAAGTTGTTCGAGAGAAGAAAGATTTCCAATTGAGTTAGGGATTTCTATCAAGGACTCGCAACTCCGTAGATCAAGTTGTTGGAGAGAAGAAAGATTCGCAATTGCGAGAGGGATTTCAACCAATGAATGACAATATGTAACAACCAGATGCTTTAGCTTCCTTAGAGAATAGACTAGCATAGGAATCTTTGTAATGCCAGTAGCAATTAAAAGGAGTTCTTTTAGTTCTTGCAACTCCCCCACTTCCTCTGGTAGCTCTTTCAGATAATGACATTCACACAAGTCCAAGGAAATGAGGCTCTTGAGTTTGCCAATAGAAGGGTCGACTTGCTCCAGTTTGTAACAACTAGACAAAATGAGAATCTCCAACTTCGTGAAAGCCGAGAGATTAGGAGTATATCTTAACTCAAAGCTATATGAAAGGTTGAGAACTTTTAGCTGCTTTGCTGCCTGTACAAAAGAGAAAAAACTGTCAAAAAAGAGTTTAATCAATAAAACAAAACAAAGCAAAGATCATAGAAGATGTCTTTTTTCCATCTTACCATGATCGAACTCCATCCTCCCCAATCATCTGTAAGCTTGTTTTGTGACAATTCCAGCACCACTAATTTAGATAGATGCAAATTGATTGCTGAAGAAAATATATCGGGTTCAATGCATAACCATTGAAGCCATCTTAATTCATGAAACAATTCATTAAAGTCTCCACTTATGGTCGTCCAGCATAATGAAAGGAACCTTGAGCTCGGTAAGTTTTTAAACAGTTCACTTGTGCATGTAGAGGAACAGCCATGGGGCCAATAATAGAAGCTACTCCTGAAACTCTGCATATCAAATCAATCAATTGATTGTCTAAATCGACTTCTAATTTTTTACTTTTGCTTTTATAAACCCCATACTTTCACAATTTGTCATCTTTTTACCCCTCGCCAAACATAAATGTTGACAAATAAACACACGTAGTATTTTGATAATTTGTTTTTTAAATTCAAACAATATTTTAAATAAAAAGAACACTTTTTCTTGCCTTAAAAAATTCAAGATGAAACACCTCAATTCTTACCTCTCGCTTTTTTGGAATTTTGTAGTGCACAAGTACTTTGATTTTTATTAAAGTGGAAATACATTAAACCTTTTAAAACATACAAATGTTAAAAGAGTACCCATGGGTCACTTGTTAAGTAGCTAAGTAAGCACCTGATTTTCAATTTGTTAACTATTGTTATTAAGTGTTTAATCATTCTTTAGCAATATACCTTTAGCATTTGAATAATATTTTAGATTTTGACGGAAATTGGAAGAGAGTTGGCTTTAGACCAACTAAAAATGAACTAATTAACCTCCTTACATGGCGTTATAATTAGATTAAGGTCTTAACATATGGAACAGTAGGTTTGTCGATGCTAGCAACATCTTTTGGCAAATTCTGCCACACGAAACTTTCTGGAAAAATCTACTTATGAAAAGTGAAGATACGTATGTCCATTTCCCAAGAATGGCACCATTTCTTTTCGCATCTGATAAGTCAAAAGTACCGCTTAAACTTTGTTGCTAAAGGAGATCATTTGATTGGAAGAAGATGGTGACAAAATCCCAGACAGCTTAATTGACATTAACAACAATACTTGATTATTTTTCCCCCGAAATCTTAGCTGATCAGTGATAGTATTGGATAACGTTCAAGTATCGAAATTTTAAATCTTACACTCTCTATTGGATTAGCATCTTGATATTGACCACAAATAAATCAAGCCGCCACTCAATCTACACATTGACATGGCGTAAATGTTCAGAGGAACAGACTGAGATGCCCATAACAGAGATCGCAAGTAGCCAAATCTACTAGTCGGTGGCTGGGCCTCCAGCAAGACTCAAGTCGCTTGGACAGCGTAGAGATGCGATTCTGGATCAAAGTGGGCACCTAGTCACGCTCGGTTGGGTGTGTGCAGTACTGGATCACAGCGGGCACCTGGCCACGCTCAGTTAGGCACTAAGGCGACATGTCTAGTGAGATATTTTTTCTTTGCAATTTATTCTATGGTCAAGTTCTTTAGGATTTACCAAAAGCAATATAAGGTACAGTTGATAGTTTTCTGAAAGATTTGGTTGAAATGTTTGAGAGGCAACCCCACGCTGCTCATTTAGTGGTTAAGGAATGCGCTTTTGTGTATCATGATATGGGTTTGATTCCTTGCACTATTAAGTGCAAATAATTTCCCATTTGAACTGTCCAGTCAGACTTAATTAAGCTGGTGTCCCACCTGGCAATGAGAGTTAATGGAGTATTTCACCATTATGGAACTTAGGTAGCCATTAGTACCCAAACCCACTTTTGTCAGATGAGTTTTCTAGAGGTATGTTGATGTAAATTACTGACGTTCGTTTTTAGCATGGGCATGCTTCTCAAGAGGTGAATTAGAAATTAGAAATTAGTACTCATCTGTTAACATGCACTTCTAGAGTAGAGTAATTTCAAGCCAATAGTGTCCCTCACTCGACTTGTTCAAGAAAATGCATTTGTAACATGTAAAAAGCAAAATTTGACCTAGAAATGGTATTATTTTTGTAAATGGACTTTGCTTAATGTCCACAATACTCTATACACATGCTACGCGCATGTTATGTTAACATTATGCTTATTTTTATGTGAAATTTGTAACTTAAACTCTTAAAAATAAGAAGAGAATGGTGATAAAAATTGGGATGGTACAACATGTTGATGAAGAGAATATTATATAACCATTAAAGGTGGGGGATGTGTTGGTTAGAGAAGGAATCCTCTACCAAAGTGAGACTTCACTCCTCTGCCATACCCTTTATTAGTAGGAGAATCCTTAAATAATAGTAAAATTGGAAGGGACCTAAAGTGACACCAATCTCATTTCTATAATTATAGCATCATGTTATATTAGATTTGGACTAGACATGACCCGCGCTATGCACACCATTTATATTGGATTGAGCAGGTAACACCAATTGATGTTTCAAATGATGAGCAATTCCCTCTTAAAACAAAAGCAAAACACATGTGTATATATAATTAACTATGTTTAGAAAGGGGGCAATTGCAATTAATGATGGTGGTTTCCCCTTTTAAGAGCTAAATGATGAAAATAGCCCATGGATTCATTTAAATAATACGATTCATAATGAACTTAATTTTGAGAAAATTTAGGTTGAGAGAATAATAGAAAAATCTCTCCCTTGAAAAGAATAGTATAGGACAAGGTGTCATAGGATGTATGTGGCAAGTAACGCATGAGACAATTGATGAATGTGACATATGATGCATGTGGAAGTTACATGTGAATGGCCTAGAAACAGAATGGTCGACACGATGCATTAGTATAAAAGGGGTAATCAGAGGTAAGATCAGACACGCATGGCACAACAAGTTCATCTTTTACTTTCCTTGTAATTTTCCTTTGATCGCACTTCCGTTTCATGCAATTTCATTTAATATCTTTTTAAATTCCTTATAATTCGATTTTTAACGCATTTAACTTTTTCTTGTGCACTCCATCTAGGAGAAGTATGTCCATTGTTATTGGGGAAAAAAAAGGAATGTCTTTTGAATGCAGTTTCCCGCCTGAATTTTTACTATAATGAGAGATGTTTTTTTTTTTTCCTTGTTGAATTACCATAATAAAAGATTAAGAACTGTCAACTTATAAATTATAACTGTCTTTCCAAACAACATGATTTGTCCATCTATATGTGCTTTTCCATAAGAGATAAGGATAATGTAGTTATATCTTCATGATAAATTTATTCATGTCAGTTTTGTGCATATGCATGGTATGGGCTCACGACTACTTGATCCATATTTCACAACACTCGACACCTTTCTTCTTTCACATGAACTTATGTGACAACAGTATATGCTCCAAATTGAAAACATTATCTTTCTTTTTTTTTTTTTTTTTTTTTTTTCTGGAATGCTATGTATAGGCTAAGTGCAAAGATACAATAGGGCAGGAGATATAAGTAAACATTAAAAAAAAAAAAAAATTATCGACTGATAAACATAACTTGAAGTGCATCTTTTTCATTAGTTTCTTGGAAATATTATGAATAAACTGAACTGCCAAAAGACAAATTTGTTTTGTAAAATATGAACTTCCGCGAACGCTATCAAACCAACGATAGAATTCTTTTTTCTCTTTTTTTGGTCAGGTTTAATTTTATGGTTCGACTCATTTGTCATTATCCGTACCTTATATATTAACTAGTGAAAAACTCACGGTCAATATTATTTCTCTTAAGAATAATTATTGAGTCAACAAAAGAATGTGCTCTTTATAGTGGTATGAGCGAACTAATTCAAATTAAATCGAGAAAATAAAGCTTTTTCCTTTCCCAACATCTCTTGGTTAATTGCAAAGGTTAATTCCTCCCCCCCACCCCATTGATCAGTCATGAACCTACTAGGCTTCCCCAATTGGACAATATAAAATAATTAAATGACATGAACATTGACAATCTATGTAAAAACTAAACTTACTTTCAAATTTGACTTCATGCTGAAAATTGTTTATAGTAAATAGAAAAGTATCGATATAATAATAAGCATTACATTTCCTCTAAATAGTCAAGTTTGTCCAGTGGTTTTTGGCACAGAAGAGTGTTGTCCCAAATATATAAATAATATAAAAACAACTTGGAGAGGAAAGAAGTGTTTATTAGGAAAAGCGAAGGAACTCACAATGGAAATGAAAGAAGCAATTAAAGAAATAATAAGAAGATCCACTGATAGTCAAACACCTAACCTAGTCCATGAGATGAACAAGGTCAACGTGACGTAACCCTAAAAGCATAGTAAAGTTTTCCCAATATAATTCTTAAGGAGATTTTTTACCATCATATCTATTAAGAGGAAAGAAGAAGGAAAAGAGATAGATGAAACCAGTAGAGGGACGGGTACTTCCATGATCAAAATGGGGGAAAAAAGTTTATCAAACATTGATTTTTCTTTACTGTTACTGATTTGCTTAATTATTATTTATTATGATTGGCACATATTTTTTTTTACGATGTATACGCTTCATCTGTATTAATTACTGTAATTTTTCAGATTATTAATATTTTCAACTAGATATAAAGTTCCGTGCTTTTAGTGAACCAGATTTTTAGTGCAGAATCTTAGTTAAAGAATCTTAAATTGATTGTAAATTAAGTTTTTGACAGATGTAATTTATATCAATGAATTTGAATCAGATAAAGTAACTTTTTCATCCTTGGGGACACTTATAATCCCAATTAGCTGTCACAATTCATCTCCAATGGACATGAATGGATGTTTAAACATACTTTTTCCTAAAAAGTAGGAGCATTTCCTCATACTAAATAAAGAATAGAATAATTCATAGTAAAAATATATATATGTATAATTATGAGAGAAAGAGAGAGAGGAGGGCCAGATGTTACCTTTCCTAGTATTTGTTCTCCAAAGGCTTCTTTGCCGATCCATGGTTTGATACATCTTTTAGGTGATTGTCCTTGGCAAAAAATGCTCCTTCCAAGATCTCTCAATTGATCATGCATCCATAACTTGTCATCATTTTCAATTTTTATTAAGCATCTCAGTACCAATTCTTCTATTCCTTGACTTGGATGAAACCCACAGTCCTCCCACATGTACATTGCGAATTTGATCTCTTCCCGATAACGAAACCGAAACAAGCAATATCGAGAAAAATCTGCTTATATCCTTCTTTTAATGCATCATAACTTATCCGCAATATGGCTTGGACATCTTCATGTGGTTGTTCTTTCAATTGCTTCAACACATCTATCCATACATTTAGCTAAACAAGTATGAACCAACGACCTCAATAGCTAAGGGTAGCCCACCCATGGTGATTATGATTTCACAAGAGATATCCTCAAACTCCGTTGGACAATGATCCAAACGAAATGCATGTCTCTTAAATAAAAGCAAAGAATGCTCCTCATCCAATCCATTCAATTCATATGGGTAGTCTACCTCAAATTCAGATTGATCAAGAATAGCTTTATTTCTTGTTGTAACAATGATAATACTTCCACTCATAAACCAGTTACGCTCTCCAGCCAAAGCATCTAGTTGCTTTTTGTTATCTATATCATCCAGAAGAATGATAACCCTTTTTCCTTTGAATCTAGATCTGATCAAACTAATTCCATGGTCAACATTCCAAACTTGATCTTCGATTTGAAGTACTTCCTTAATTAGTTGATTTTGTAGATAAGGAATAGCCGTTTCTCGAATATTAGCAAGGAAGCTATGATGTACAGATTCATCCAACAACTGGTTGTAGATTAATTTGGCCAGAGTCATTTTTCCGATCCCACCCATGCCATAGATTCCAATCATTCGAGCAGCACTGGCAGGAGTGTCAACCCAATTCCTGATTTTGCTCACATGATCCCCAAATCCAACTAAGTGCTTAGTAACATCAAGCTGAAAGTCTTGTTGCAATTTGCTCAGAACTTTTTTGACCACTTCTTCCACTAATTCTCCTTCATGCCTATCAAACAACAAAATTCATTGATAACTACCTGATTATACTTAATCTCATCCAAAGACCAGCATATATTTAAGGATGCATGGGGCCAATTAACATGCAAGCTGTTTTGGATTTACGCATAACAATGGGGGAAGATGGAGTAGCGGTCATTCCAATTTTTTTTACCCTATCCTTTTATGCCAATAGATGGATCTTGTTGAAATAAAATAAGGTGGTGTACCTGGCTCAAGAAGAGTCTTTCAAACTATAATGTTCATTATAACGATTGAGGTTGTTGCCCGTTCAAAGATAGGTCCTTTTTTTTTTTTTTTGGTTAAAAATTCTAGGAGGAAAGGAGGCTATCCCAAGATTGCCTACCAATGAGGGTTACTGGCATTGGAAATCAAGCCTAAACATGGTAAATGGGAATTGTCCAACCCTTCTCAGCCGAGCCAACCCATTGGCATAATGAGGTCTAATATATCTGGTAGCGATCAAGACCCAGCATTGGGGTCCATTATGGGCATAGTATTGGCTGAAGGGGTTGTTTCTTTCGTTTTGTCGCTTTGTGTTGGAGACAAATGTAAAATTCTTGGGCACTACGGGATCTTTGGTTTAAGTTGTCGTTCGTTTAGTTTTCACGAGATCCGGGGAAGTACTAGTGTTTGCTAGTCTTCGACCCATTAGGGTTGTTTACTGGGACATTTTGGGGATCTTTTCTGAGCTTGCAATGCAAGTAATACATCTGCATTTCATTGGTTTTGCGTGAAGAGAACTTATCAAAGAAAAAGGAAAAGTTCCCAAACCAAAAAAAAGGAAGAAATGTTCTGTACGTACCCGTTAGCGAATTTCTCAGACTCCCACCCATGTAAGTCACTCACTTCTCTAAGTGCTCGCGACCCTTCTTGGATATCCTTCTCATCAAAATACTTTTGACTCGAACGGAAGGCATCCCCAAAATTTCCTTTCAAATGCCGCACATCCGATGGTTTAACTTTGTAAAAAATTGGCAACACTATGTGTGACCCACTCTTCTTGTAGTCCATCATATGGATGAGCTCACGAAGGCACCATTTGCTTGTAGCATAATTTTTGGAGATGATGGGGATCGAAATCTTAGATTGTGAGATGGCACCAAGAATTTGTGAACTAAAATCCTCACCAATTGGGATGTTCTTATCGTCCTTGAACACAAAAATCCCTGTATTGACCAGTCTATTGTAGAGGTGGTCGGTGAATTCCTCACGAGTATCTGAGCCTCTAAAGCTCAAGAATACGTCGTATGCATCATCACCTTGTCCTGTGAGTTTTGGAGAGATGAACGAAGAACTGGATGCTCCCTCGGTGCTCTCTTTCTGTGCTGTCTTTCTCTTTGTCTGACTTTGCCCTTTGTCCATGGCGATCTGAGAGGGAAATGCTGAAAGAAGTTCGTGCTCCTGAGAGAGAGAGAGAGAGAGAGGGAGGACACGGCCTTCAGTTTGGGTGACCAACGTGGCTTGACTGCAGAAGATTAGGTGATGGCCCCTAAAAAGGGCCCCCAAAGAGCCCCTTCATTTACTTGTTCGGAAAGCCAATTCACATTGGAAGAAGTAATTAAACAAAAAAGTCGAATGCCAGAGCTCCTAGCTACCACGCCTAATCGACTTCCTCAAAACCCATGGTATAACGACATAACTTTGTCTATGATATTTCAAGACAGATTCTTATAGTTCACACCTAAAACATTGAAATTATGTAGGAGATACCATGGAACCATCTTTCACCAAATATAAACTCCCACGACATCTTATCCTTATAATAGCCTTCGACCTTACTCTTATTATTTTTAGCCTAATATACAAACAAACCTCATTATCTTCACCACCTCATTTTCCCAACCCTTTCTACTAACCCCATTTCGGTTGGCCAAACTAATGTGGTGTAATGTAATTGTTGCCCAGTGGACATCATTCTCCAGATGCGTGCACTTTCCTAATTTGAGAAAATTTCCATCAATCATGATTTAATTGGCAGGATTCAAATTGCTCATATGTAAAATTAACTAAAACTAAAATATTGAGGAAAAAACTTCATTTGTTTGGCCGTTTAAATTTTGAAGGAAGTTGATGAAAATGATTTTAAATTGAGGGGAAATATTTCCTTTTGGGCTGACATTTTATTTCTTTCTAAAAGTGCATAGAAATTAAAGAAGATATTGAGTAGGGCTTTTCTGAGAGTATTTCCCTGAAAATGCGGGTCCAAAATTTTTTCAATTAACCTGTACGTTAATTTTAGGGACTTTAGTGTGATAAAAGAAATATTTTTAAATATCTATGCTTTTAAATATCCTCTTTTGGACCTCATCCTCTAGTCAAGTCAACCTCGTTGGCTTGATCCAATCACGAACAACGTGTACATTAATTTTTCAATTAGGCTATAAAGAACTGGAATCTGTGTACAAGTATATTGCATTCAACTACAGACAAAAGCATACGTTTGGTTTTTATTTGGTTATAGAAAATCAGAATTTGATAAATCATTTAAATGTTAATAATTAAGTTGAAACAGAATTAGATATGCATGAACGAAGTCAAGAAAGGACTGAACTAGTAATTATGGATGTGATTTTATATTTAAATTATGTTTAAAATTGTCATATATTTAATGAAGTTGGAAATGTGAGGCAGGGATAAACAAATGTTCATGGTTATTTATCTTTTACTTATTACACGCCAACATCACATGCTATAATTCCATGTATAAATACTTTATTTTGAACTGGCATATCATCGCCGAGCCTTTCATTTTAAATCTTCAAATTTTAAACATTGATTGATATCTTATCTGTAGAATTAAAGCTATAATTTGTTAGATAGCATCAAACGAAGGAGCAGATTCCCTCAGTGCACTCTTTTTCTTCTTAGTGAGATGTTTGAGTACAAGCATAGAGACGCAAGAAGCACTGCAAAGGAACCGATCTGAAACTAAACGGTGTAGCCCTTTGTTTGCCTGACTTTGCCCCTTCTCCATATTAGTCTGACCAATTAAAAATGACACAAAATTGTACGGATTCGGTGGAAGCACGAGAAGGAGAGAAGAAAGGAAGTAAAAGGAAGCTGCAGAAGAAAATTAATGGGCTGTTTGGTAACCATCCAAACAATACCCGATTCTGATTTTCTGTTCCCGAGAGTAATTTTGAAACAGAATCGCGTTTGATAAAATTTTTGTTCCCATGAACAAGTTTCTATTATTTTGTTCTCGGAAGTAAATTTGGAACAAAATCAAGAATAAAAAAAAAAAAAAAAGTTGATTCTTGTTCCATGAACAAATCTAAGAATCAAAACCGACTCTTCTTCTTCCCTTTTCTCTTCTTCTTCTTCTCTTTTCTTCTTCATCGATTGCCATCCCGCAGTTGCTATGCACCGCCGCTGATCGCCGGCAACCGGTCTGGCGAGCTCGCCGGAGGCAAGCCCAGCCCACCGGCGAGGCTCGACCTTGCCCAGCCCCAGCTGACCACTTGAAGAAGAAGAAGAATAGAGAGAAATGAAAAAAAGAAAAGGAAACAAAGAAAAGAAAAAAAGTAAAAAAGTAAAAAATTATTTAAAAATTAAAAGAAATTGATTTGAAACGTAATCAATGAGTACGGTACCAAATACAATTCTATTCCGTAATCGAAAATTTTGGAGAGTTACCAAACGAATTAAAATGCCAGAAATTATTCCCTGGAACATAATAAAAAAGAATCATTTTTAATCGTAATGTTTCGGGAATGCATTCGTTACCAAACGCACCCTAAGAGACGACCAAGATTTGAAACAATGATGTTGAGTGCTTGTCCCCATTTTTGTTGGAGGGCCCACCTTGAAAATATCACCGCAAAGTTTTTTCTTCAACTAAATGGAAGAAGAATAGGAGTATTGACTAAATTCATGATAAACCAGGTTAAATTGATTAATCACATTTTGAAGAACGAATTTATTGTTTGTAATAAGAAGTGTAAGAAATGAGTGTTATAAAGTTAGGTGAATCTCTTAATATGCGCGTATAGCTCAATTTATGTGAAGGTTTTCACGTGTGTGTCATAAGATATTTTTCTTCCTATTGAATATCATTTTAAAGATATTAAGTTAAAGATAAGGCCATAGATAGATATATGTGAATATGGATATTGATTGACACGGATATATAAGTCATATTATACTGTTGAATAACAAGCCCTCAATTATCTACTTCTATTCTATTTTTAGAGAATTCGTGTATTTGGGAGTCCCTATGATTAAGTAAACCAAGATTTTACCATGACTGCAATTTTAAAGAGACACAAAAGTGAAAGAAATCATAATATGGATTTTGGTATGTTTTGTATTGTGATGATTGAAACTATCATGAGTGGAGAGCAAGTAGAAAGTAGCAATATAGTTTTCATTTTTTGTTCAAAAAAGCAGCAATAGAGTTAAAAATACTCAAACCTTGGCATATTAACTCATTCAACTTTTCAGTTAACTGACTTCATCAATTTTCAAAACTCTGAATGAAGAATGAGTTAGAGGCAAAGCCAATGTACCTTTTAGGGTTATCTTGTCCAATAATTCAAGGAAGACATCATATTATTTGTCTAGAATGTTCTATTGGGAGGCAAAATTGTCGAATAAAATCCAATTTAGAGAATAATTGCTTTTATGGGTGATTGGTTATAGAGTGTAGATGCTGAAACAAGACTTGAAACCTACCCTATCAAAGCCTGTTTCCAATTTTCAAAATTGAAAATCAAACCCCTTGATCCCAGAATTGGCCGCAAACCAGCCTACTACTTTTTCTTTTCTGTTTCGTTTTTTATCTATCTTAGACCTTCATTGACAAAGAAACCTCACGACCCATCAAAAGATGGTCCCTGGTTTGAGGTGAATACCGGCAATTTTGCGCGCAATAGAATCTAGCCTGCTGGCATTCCAACTCATTCTAGCTTAATAAAGGATGGACAATGAATTGCGATGTAAACGAACAATGAGACAGAGAGGCCACATGATTAGTCACATCTAAAGTCGAAGGCAAAGGCTTCCCTTTTCTACAGAAATCGATTATGAGCTGGAGATGGTGACACACCACGTTAGCAGCCACCCACATTAGACAATAAAAGCCCAACACACGTTACACACTAGTTCGGCCGCAACAAATCAACAAAAATGACACGCTAATAAGAGATGAAAAAAGCGATTACCTTCCGCAAGCTGAGATGCGAAGGGAGGTGCAAGGTCGAAGAGAGAAGATCCTAAACAAGCCTCGGCGAGAAGTTTCAAGTGGGAAATGAACAAAGAGAGCAAGCGAGGACTGTTCTGCGAGAGAGAGGACGAATGTAAAAGGTTCAGAAAGTGACATATATGAAAGAGAGAAAGAGATTGTGGTAAGAACTATTAAATTCCGCCAGGTTTAAACAATCCAACTGCTTGTACTGACCAGTTTGAATAAGGGGAACATAGTAAGAAAAATCTGCAATAAATATGACGACCGTGATTTTGAAAACGTTGACGGAATTTCACATGTTATATTGTGCATGCTTTTAAGAATGTTAGATGTCGTGCAATGAGTAATAATCAAATGTTTTTTATTTTCTTCAATCAAAATGTAATAGACCATCCGGCTCATCTGGAAAAGTAATGCAGAGAGACAGAATTACTCGGATGGGCTTTTAATGTCTAAAAAGGAGTTACCTTAAAAGCACATCAAGTCGTGTCCGAGCCTCAAAAGCAGCACAATTATGAGACCACCTTCACGCCTCAATCTAGAGCTATCAAAGCCAGATATCTCAGAGCGAAAGACGAGCGTCTCAAGTGATTTATGGTGATTGGCGTTTCTGCTCCTGGGTCACGAGCACTCGGGATTTTAAGTAAAGCTTTACTTGTCACTCTTGCCCCGAAGGAGACGCGCAATCTTGTGGAGAGGATTGCGTTTCTGTCGCGAGGCAATCGTACTGCTTTTTCACCCTCACCTTTTTTACCAAGACCACCTCGCTGGAGACTATAGATATTTTCGTTGCTTCTCTGTAAGAGCCACACAATCATCGCCCTTTTTCCTTTCTTGTCGTAACGCGATCATCACTTTTGCTTGGCAACTTTCGTAAGGTATTCAAACTGGAAATTGCTTTAAAATAATAATAATAATAATAATAAAACTGGAAATTGCTTCTTCTCTCGCCTCAAAAGATGAGCCAGACCTGCTCGGGATCCACGCAATCTGGCAGCGGATTGCGCGTCTTTTCTGTGGTAATTTGAACGGAACCGAAATGGATCGAAATTGTGTATATTTTTTATTTGATTCAGTTCTGATGATTAAAAAAATACTTTTTTTTGTTTGGATTATTCTGATTGGATTAATTAAATCAAATCGACATTCTCAATAAAAATTAAAGGATCAACTTAAATATTCTCTCCTTTGTCATTTCATTCAGTTTGATTCTAGTAAGTAAAACATAAAAAGAAAAACTAAAAAATCAAACTCATAATTAAATTTTTGTCGCTGATCACGATTCAATTCAATTCAACTCTCGCTTATTGGTAATCCGAAACAAATTAGCGCGCTTTACATAATTAGCGCGCTTTCATCAGTTCACCTTGCAAATGGACCACATGGCTGCAAAAATCAAAATGAAGATGGGTTAACTTTTAACTTTTCTTGTCCATTGAAACAAAAGTCTCTCTTTGCTAGAGGCATTAAAATTAATCAAAATTATACTTTCTAACTCATTTTCAATAGTCCAAATCTTTTACACACATATATATCATGTTTGTGTAAAAAGCATAGAAAGCTAATTGTCACGTTGCTCAAGACTACCTCACTGTAGACTTTTAAGCATACTTTGTTATTTTCTCTTTGTAATTGGACCGCATGACTAGTCAAATCAAATGAAGACTGGCCACCTTTGGCTTTCCCTGACCCCATTAGCTGAAAGAGTCGAGATATTTTGTGTAGGAGTCAACGTGTTCACACTGGAAAATTTGCCACTCCTTAAAAAGCCACGCAATCGTCCACTTAGCAACTTTTGCAAAAGTATTCATGTTGAAAATTACTTCTTCTCTTGCCTTCCTTCGCTTAGGATACACACAATCTTACCGCGGATGTCCTTAATGAGGCAATTTGCTTCTTTAACCCTCACCTTTTTGTCAGATCTCCTTGTAATTGGACCACCTAGCCGTGCAAATCAAATGGGGGATGAGTAACCTTTTGCTTTCCCTGCCCGTGGAAATAGGAGTCTTTTGCTGGCATTAAAATGGCAAAAAAATCTACAATTTAACTCATATTTAGCAAGTTGAATTGTATATATGTAAGCAAAAATTTAAAGAATGGTTTAATATGAATTTAAAGTAAAAAAAAAAAAATTAACTGCATACAAATTTAATGAGTCTCACATGTAATTCATGTTAATCTCAAAAGTAAAAATAAAAAGTAGTAATGATTTTTTCATTTGCTTTTACATGGCTCCTTCTTGGTTTTTTTGTTCAAAGATTCTAACGGCCACCGAAAGTTGAGGGAAAATTTCAAGCATTTTGGTTCAAAGATTTTAAGGTATACTTGGGAGAACGCTTTAAAGATTTGGAATCTTTCTGAAGTGAAAGCCCAAAGAGGGGAACCTGCTTTGAAAGATTTGAAGATTTTCGAAATGCTGAAGAGGGGATTAATGAATTTTTTCTTCCAATATTGCCCTCACCGATAATTGTGTTTTCCTATTATACCCTCAAAAACTATTGTTCATCGTCTTCCTCGTTGAACTTATTTCTTCAAGAGTGAAGCTCGGCCTGGCGGAGCTCACCACGCGAGCGGTCGCCCACACATCACCGTCGCGTGGGTCGCGGCCTCAGCGACGTCGCCTAGGTCACGCGACCCACGCGACGGGCCGAGCGGTTCTCAAAGAAGCCGGATCGGGTCACCACGCACCGCCGTCGCCACGCACCGCCGTCGCGTGGGTTGCAACCTCAGCGGCGTCGCCCGGGCCGTGCGACTCGCGCGACCCACGCGACGGCGCAGTGCCACCGTCGTCGCGTGGGTTGCGCAGCCTCAGGCGTTGACGCCCTGAGGGTGCGCAACCCATAGACGGCAAAGTGCGTGGGTCGCGCGACCCAGGCGACGCCGCCTAAGGCCGCGACCCACGCAACGGTGGGTGCGGGGGTCGCGCGACCCACCGCCTCCCCACCACCACAACCACTAGCCGCCTCCCCACCACAGCCACTAGCCGCATCCCCCACCAGCTCCGGCTGCCTCCCAATCATTCCCCTCCTCAGATTCAACATCTCCTTCTCCTTTCTCCTTTTCTTTTTTTTCCTTTTTCTTTTCAGCTCAAAGCTCCTTTGTGAAATGCACCAAAATAAAAAGAGTTTCCAAACACTTCAGCATTCACAAAATGCCCATTCTTCTAAAGATACTTGGGGAAATGCAAAGTTGAACCAAACGGGCCCTTTAGTGGGCCTCATGCGTGGCACACCCCAAACATGTGGAGGCCAACTCATGTGGTACGACAACCGCATGAGCTTTTTCTCTCCTTTGTCTGCTCCTTTGGTCAATGTCCATGTGATATGTCACGTCACTCATTATTTACGTCTTGTTGGGTAGTCATGCTGTTTTTCTTTTTTCTTTTTTTAAATTCTTTTCTTCATGAAATAAAAAAAAACAGAAATTAATATGACAATATCAGCTCATTTTTCTATTTTTTGAGATAGAAAAGTATAAAAGAAATAAATTTGAAATAAAAAAATCTATCTATTTGTTCCCAAAAAAAAATTATTTCTAAATAGAAATTATTCTCCAAAATAAAAATATTACCAAACACATCCTCGATTAACTCGACATCTTAATTTGAATTTAGACAGTTAGATTTGGCAAGACTCATATAAAACTTACATAAATCTTGTGATTTTCGATGGTCCAAATCGAATTATATATATGTATGTATGTGTAAAAGGTGTAGAAAGCTAATAGTTACCTTCGGGCAAGACTACTTCACTCTAGACTTCTAGGATATGTTGTTACTTTCTTTTTGCAATTGGACTGCGTGACCAATCAAATCAAAACGGTCGACTTTTAGCTTTCCTCGATCCCATTAATTGAAAGAATCAATACTTTGCATTGGAGTCAAGGTGTTCACGTTGGAAAATCAGGGTGCATTTAGTAACATTTCGTTTAAAAATTGTTAGGAAACATAAATAGAAAAAAGTGTTTGTTAGATGAACAATTTTGAACAAAAACGCGTTTAGTAAATTTATTTCGGGAATAAAAAAATGAACAAAAACACATTTGGTAAATTTGTATAATTTTTTATTTCTTTTTATTTTTTAATATTTTTATTTTATTTTTCTATTTTCTTTCTTATTTTTCTTATTTATTTTTCCTTTTTTTCTTTTTTCTTTTTTCTTCTTTTGGCCGGTCGCCGACTTCGGCCATGGCTGGCGACCGACCGACGAGGGCCGGTGGCCTCGCCCGACCACAATGAGGCTCGTCGGCCCGGGAGGCCGAGGTTGTGGCCAGGCGAGGCTCGGCCCGCCTTGGCCGGGTGAGCTCGAGCTCACTCAAATCCGACGAGGCCGAGCTCGCCCGGCCGGCGAGGCTTGGCGTCGCCGGCCGCCGGGCGAGCTCGACCTCGTCGGATTTGGGTGAGATCAAGCTCCCCGCCCGCGCGAGGTCAAGCTTCGCGGGGCCGATGACGCTCGGCCTTGCCGAGGGTGGCGACGCTCCGGCGAGGTCGCCGCCCTCGACAACCTCAGCCGAGGCAAGAACCAAACCAAAGAAAAAAAGAAAGAAAAAAGAAGAAGAAAAAAAAAGAAAAGAAAATGAAAAAGTGTTTCTAAATTTTGTTCCAGAAATAATAAATAACTTTTTTTTGTTTATTGTTTTACATCCTGACATGTGTTTCGAGTAAAAAAAATAATTTTTAACAAAACGCAAACAAACACGTTTCTGTTCCTTTATTGTTCCAGGAACAAAAAAAAAAGTGTTTAAAAACATAAAAAAGAAGTAAAAACAAACGCAGCCTTAGTTTTCACATGATGCTACTCCTTAAAGAGCTACTCAGCTCGGCAACTTTTGCAAAAGTGTTCATGTTGGAATTACTTCTTCTCTTGCCTTAAAAGGTGAGCAAGATGTGCTTGGGATACACACAATCTTGTCATCTTTAATGAGGCAATTTACTTCTTTAACCAACTAACCCTTCCCTTTTGTTAGTTCTCGTTGCAAAGGGATCATGTGGCCGCCCAAATCAAAATGAAGATGGACAACCTTTTGCTCTCCTTGTCCATTAAAATATAAGCTTTTCATATCGCTAGAGGTGTTGACGTGGTAAAAAAACTAATTTTTAACTCATATTTAATAAGTTAAATCATATGAGTTAGTCAAAGTTTAAAAAAATGAATTTAAAGTAACAAAATTTAATTCAATATAAATTTTAATGAGTTTGAACTACATTCATATATAATTCATGTGAATAAAAAAGGAAAATAGTAATGATTTTTCCATTTACTTTTTTGTATGGCTCCTTCTTAGTGGGCTTCCTGCTTGGGTGTGGTACAACCCAGTGCAATGAGCGCAACTTATGTGGTACGACAACCGGTCACTTTTCCTTTTCTCATTTTTCTACTGTGTATTTAGTGAACCTGACGTACCCTCATCTTAATTTGAATTTAGACTGTTAAATTTAATGGGACTCACATAAAATTGATATGGATCTTGTAATTTTCGGTGGTCCAAATCTAATTTAGTATGTATCCCATGTTTGTGTGAAAGGCATAAAAAGTTATTATTCACCTTCGGGCACTCCTACAAATCCTAGGAGATCAGTGACCGTCAAACCACTAGAGAATAAATCTCAGCCTTTCATTGAAAACTGTGAAAGTATCACCAATTCAAATGTCAGGTACAGCAAAATGCACTAGAATAATGCGGGTGAAAAATTGGTCTTTTGCTAAATGGCATTTGATCTACACTTGGGTCTTTGGCCAACAACGAAGAATCGATACCAGTGTAACAGTCAACGTATTCATAGTGGAGATTAATTTTTACATGATGATACTCTCTAACAGCTATGTTCAAGAAAATAATGCAGGTGGAAACGGAAAAAGACATTGAGACGTGTAGATCATTTTCTTGAAAGTGTCATTGCCTTGATTTTGTGGGAAAAGAATAGAAAGCAATAAATTTCACTTTTAACAAAATCTTTAGAAGACTCTCTTCATAAAACTTGTGCAAAAACTTTAAAGATAATGAACCGCCGGTCCCTAAAATTTTACAATTCGTTCTATGTCGTCCTTGTGCGTTTTTCTTTTATTTTTTTGTTCAAGCTAGTCATTCGGTTATAAATGAATACAAATTCTGGAAATTTTCATAATCTTCGATCACTGCATGGTCCACCGGCATAGTGCGTCTCTCGTGGGTAAATTGACATGCTCTCGAACCCTATGCAACTTGGAGATGAATGATTTCCCTAGAAGGTGCATTCAGTTTTATTTTCAACTCCTGTAGTCTCAACCCGGTTTTGGTTACCAAAACAAATTTGGATGACATACCTATAAATAGTGGCATAGCTATTAGACTCAGAGTTTCTCTGACATCAAGAAATCGTACATCAATCAGATTCTCAATACGTTCAGATAATTCAGTGAGATTTTCATGACCCTGCAACATTGAAGCCTTTAGGTTGTGCAATCGAACAATTGATTCAGGAAACCTTTTGATATATATATATATATTTGGTAAAGGCAAGTATAAATAAATAAAGAAAGCCTAAATACACAAAATCCGGCGCAAAAACTTTCACTCATAATGCGAACATGCAGGATGAGTGGAAGGGAACCGAAGTAAAAACAAGTAGAAGGAAAAACAGCTGAACACCAACAGCACAAGCCTAGGCAAAAACGCCAGTAGGCAGAGAAAACAACCCAGCAAACCACCTAACTAGGTGAGATGAGTGCTGATTCCGTCAAAAACAGAAGGGTCGAAGCCCCATCCACGCTGAAGCCACCTGTTCCTAGGTCTGTCCGCTACGTTGCTGAAGGTAAGAACTTTATCCTTAATAACTTTAATAAGGTGCTTCTTCAAAGTAGAGACCTCAAGCGTTTCGCCCCGAAAGATGATGCTATTCATTTTCTTTCAGATTAAGTGGCACATGGCCCCAAAAGAAAACCGGGCAATGGAATGGAAAAAATCATTGCCAGAGAGGAACCTCAGGGCCTAATGAATGGTTTCCGCCTAAGGCCTATTTCGCCAAGGAAGATTATGTTAGGGAAATGCCTTATGATGTTTTGAAGATGACAAAATAAATCAAATGCTACTAACATGTTTGATGGTTTGAGTAATAGACTATCTGAGATGTTAGAACATGTAAAGGATATTGTCAAAGTCTATACTTGGAAGAACCGAAGATAGACTCTATCTTATGTCAAGCCGAACTAGATACAGACCTTAAAGCTAAATCTGTTCAGAAGTAAAATATGTTCAGACTCAGATTGTAAAGTCTATTGCACTTAGACTCAGATTGTAAAGTCTATTGCTCTCAGACTTTACACCCAGATTCGACAGAACGTAACTCAAGCCCCAAAGATATAACGGCTAGTGATCTAGTTTGGATTCCACATCAAGATTGATTTGATTGACTCAATCTATTTGATTGACGATTGGATTTTGAAGACAAGAACTTTCTATACGAAGAAGCTTTACTTATGGAAACTAAGATTTCGTTTGTATGGGCGATCGAAATCAATTTGGGATTATACCTTTGTCACTCAACAGCTACCAAATCTTCTTGATACAAAGCTGTCCAATGGGTATATTGGAAGACGATTATCTGGGATACCGTCCAACGACTAGTTTGGAAGTTGATAAGTATTTAAGGAGATGAAGGACCGATGAGCAAGTAAGAGACGGAGCATAGAATTTATAATTCTGAAGTCTGAGCGACCTTCAATCATACACTTGTCTTTAGAGAGTTTAAACGTTTGTGATCGTGAGAGAAATACCGAAAGAGTGACTTAGTGAGATAGTGTGATCTACTAAGTGTTTGCACTCGAAGTTGTAATCTCTTGTTGATTGCATAGTGGAATCCAACCAAGAAGGCTGTTAGCATGGAAGAGTGGACGTAGGCTTGGATTAAGCCGAACCGCTATAAATCTTGTGTTCTTATTCTCTTCCCTAACTCCTTTGTTTTACTCAAAGTTTATTTTATTCCGCATATATTTGCCAATGTTTAGTTTAAACACCTATTCACCCCATTTAGGTGCTTATACCAGCTATCTCAATTGATATCAGAGCCAAGTGCTCAGTTTATAAAAGTGTTTTTACTTTTGAGCTAAAGATCTTTTATGGCTAGTATCTTGGCACCAGGACTTATGGAGGGACAAAGCAACACAAGGCCACTATATTTTGATGGAAAAGAATACAACGTGTGGAAGAACAAAATGAAAGCATTCCTAAAATCCAAAGATCCCTTATAATGGGATGTTGTGGAAAAAGGAATCAATCCCACTGCTGCGTCTACATTAAATAAGAATGGCAAAGACAAAGAAAGCAAACCCCTCGCTCCTATGTCTCGGACGGAGTTGTCCAAAAGAGAAGTGCTTGATGCAAAAGCTATTTATTCTTTATATTGTGCCTTGTCTCCTACTGAATATAACAGAATCTCTTCATGTGAAACAGCAAAAGAAGTTTGGGATAAACTTCATGTTATATATGAAGGGACCGATCGTGTAAAAGAGACAAAAGTAAACTTCTTACTCGGCAAGTACGAATCCTTCAAGATGAAGTAAGGAGAGTCGATTGGAGATATGTTCGATCATTTTACAGAAATTGTAAACGGTTTGGCATATCAAGGTCATCCAATTTATTCCTCAATGAAGGTCAACAAACTCTTGCGAGGTCTCTCAAAAGATTGGAACCATGTCAAGACCTCAATCCGGGAGACTCAAAGGATTATGCCACTCTTCGTTGATGAATTGATCGGCACTCTTCAATCCTATGAAGTGGAACAAATCAACGATGAAGATCCCGAAGGTAAGAAATCCATTGCTTTAATATATAACGCTGCTTTTGATGAAACAGACTTAAAATGACATGGACAACGAAGAATTTGCTTTTATGATCAAGAAATTCAAAAAGCCGAGTAGAAAAGGAATGAGGTTTAGTGAAAGAAGACAATACAAGCAGAATGGCCAGAAAAAAAATAATGAAAGAAGATGATGAGCAAGGAAATATATGATTGACGACACATTTAGAATCTCGAGTCCGACTCAAACACAAACTCGGAATCGAGTTTGACTTAGACATAGACTCAGAATCCGATGAGGAAATCGGGGTAGGCCAGTCAAAAATTCCTCTCAAAGTTTCAAAATATATAAATGAGCTTTGCTTAAATCTCAAATCTTCTCTTAAAAGCATATCCGAACTTAAAAAGGAGAATTCTCGGATTAGGCAACAAGATCTTTCTCAAAAAGAAAATTTTGAAATTTTGCAAAAAGATTTTTACAAACAAAAGAAAGTCGAGATTTACTTATTAAAGAAAATGATTCTTTAAAGAAAGAATTTTCAAATATTTCGACAAAATTTTCAAATGGATCAAAATCATTAGAGCATATCATTTCTATACAAGTAACTTACTATAATAAGTCAAGACTTGGTTTCAATAAGGAAAATGATTCTCTAATTGATTTTCCTAAAGTCAATGAGAGACTTAAACAAAGACCTCCAAATACATTTTATAAAAATCATTTTCAAAAAGTGTTTGTAAAACATGTTGATCGAAATGCCCTCAAGTGTTCAAATTGTGGAGATTTGGAACACTTTGAGAAAGATTGTCCTAAAGTCTGGAGACCTATTAAGAAAAATTAGGTAAAAACGGCATATTCTACTAACTCTCGAACCCAAGAAAAAATGGGTACCAAAGAAAATGTGAGTTGTTTTTGCAGGATTTAAAGAAGAAAGAAGAAAGAGAATTTGGTAAGAAATGTATATATTTTTATTCTCAATTTGGTTTGAGTACTCAATTTAAAATTTCTCATTATACTTGATATTTGATATATCCTTGGTTGATTCATATTTTATAATGATCATATTATGTTGAAGAAAGAATAGTGTGATTTATTTTTGTGATTCGTGAGTTGAGATTTGATTTAATACGTGTAATTATTTGAGATAATTCAAATTATTTTGTCTAATTTTATACTCTCAGATTTAGTCATATTTTGCAAAGTGAAAATCTGTTTTACGTGATGATACAAGATATTCTTAGATATTCAAAGATTTTATTCTCTCAGTTTTTATTGTACTATGACTAAGTGAGAATTTATTTTACAAAATATCATTGTGCATAATATTCTTTCTTTGAATACTTTGTTATGATGAATTAAGAAAGAATATTTGTTTATGGAGATTTTATATTTTGCTTTAACGTCATGGAAGGATCCAAATTGATGGATACCAAAAAGGAAATGAGTTGATTGCAGGAAATTCAATAAGGCAAGATGATTACAAATCTACGCAGATTTTGGTGCAATAAGAAAAGAATCTCAGGCGAAGATTGGTAATGATTTTTTTTTTATCAATGGTATATTTGAAACATATACCTGGGTAAAAGAATTTTTTTTTTCATCCCGCCTTATAAATTTCTATGTGCATTTATCATGATTTTGGATGATTGTTTATTATATTGCGAATATCTTTTGTTATAAATATAAGGTATTGCAATTTTGGCACGTGACAGAAATATCTATTTTCCTTTTGCAAAATGCATATATGAAATTTATGCTCAAGGAAATCTCTTTAATCTCGAAAGATATTATTGCATATTCATGGTTCATGGATATTCTTGCTATATTCTTGGAAGATATATTATATCTAGCAAGTTTGATCCGCAAATCAAATGATGATATTACGTGACATTTTTGCAAAGATTATTATCTGTTATATAAGAATTTGCAAGTCACAAAAGAATCTTCCATATGGATTTTAAAAAACTCAATCAAGAAAATCATGGAGATTCTATACTATCTTTTGGAAGTTCAAAAATTATATTCCTTGTGCAAAATTTTTGCTTATTGAGGAAATCCTTTATGCGTCGTACGAAAGATTGAGTAGTTCTGAATACTTTTAATTTCATATATGGTATTCAATTTATTTATTTGAAGAAATGGGATTATATATTATATGGACACTATTACAGCTTATTGGTGCAAAAAGTTTGTTAAGTTGATGCAAGTTGAATTCAAGACGAGCTTGATTGAAGAAAATAAAATTTTGCCTCAAATTTCAAAATGCAAGTGATCGGTGCGGATGTTGTCGCTATAAAGGAAATACTGAAAAATATTCTGTTCAACTTGCACAAACAATTGTTTCTATTCGCAAATGTTGTCATGATGACAGGGGGAGAAATCAAATCCAAAAGAAAAGGAAAAGAATCGTGATCATCTCAAAAAGGCAACAAATTGAGTGGGAGCTTTGATCAATTATGGAAAAATCTTTTTGGATTGATCGTGTTCTTCTTATGAAAAGAAGGAAAGGTAAATGTGTCAAAATTTGTTCAAAAAAATCCGGTTAGTGCATCTTTTATTACTTTTTGTCATTGATAAATCTTGTATTGATATGATCATTTTATTATGACAAAAAGGGTACGTGAATTTCATGATGCATCCGTGATTTTTATTGGATATTTGCTGATATGATCGAAGTGAGTTATATTGCTTATCTTTAATATTCGACTTGCTTTATAAAAGCTGATTTTTGGAAATTATGTTTCATGCAAGATATTTTATATTCTCTATGTGATACTATATCTAATGTTATCGCTTTTTGATTATGACAAAAAGGCGGAGAAGATATGAATATGCATATGTGTTCATTGGTTGATATTATTTATTGCATAATATTGAGCTGCGATTATTTTTCTATATATTGTTATGCTCAATTTATTTGCTATCTTATGATATCCTTTGATTTAAATTAATATTTTTAAAAGCATGTTTACAAATCTGCATATTCAGAGATTGTTTTGTCATCATCAAAAAGGGGGAGATTGTTAGGGAAATCCCTTATGATGTTTTGAAGATGACAAAATAAATCAAAGACTGCTAACATGTTTGATGGTTGAGTAATAGACTATGCAGATGTTAGAACATGTAAAGGATATTGTCAAAGTCTATACTTGGAAGAACTAGAAGATAGACTCTATGCTAAAGCTGAACTGGGTACAAATCTTAAAGCTAAATCTGTTCAGAAGCAGAATATGTTCAGACTCAGATTGTAAAGTCTATTGCACTCAGACTCAGATTGTAAAGTCTATTGCTCTTAGACTTTACATCCAGATTTGACAGAACGTAACTCAAGCCCTAAAGATATAACGGTTAGTGATCTGGTTTGGATTCCACATCAAGATTGATTTGATTAACTCAATTTATTTGATTGACGATTGGATTTTGAAGACAAGAACTTTACTTATGAAAACCAAGATTTCGTTTGTATGGGCGATCGGAATTAATTTGGGATTCTACCTTTGTCACTCAACGGTTATCGAATCTTCTAGATACAGAGCTGTCCAATGGGTATATTGGAAGACGAATTTCTGGGATACTGTCCAACGGCTAGTTTGGAAGTTGAGAAGTATTTAAGGAGATGAAGGACCGATAAGCAAGTAAGAGACGGAGCGTAGAATTTATAATTCCAAAGTCTGAGTGACCTTCAATCATACACTTGTCTTTAGAGAGCTTAAACGTTTGTTATCATGAGAGAAATACCAAAAGAGTGACTTAGTGAGATAGTGTGATCTACTAAGTATTTGCACTCGAAGCTGTAATCTCTTGTTGATTGCATAGTAGAATCCAGCCAAGAAGGCTGTTAGCGTGGGAGAGTGGACGTAAGCTTGGATTAAGCCAAACCACTATAAATCTTGTGTTCTTATTCTCTTCCCTAACTCCTTTGTTTTACTCGAAGTTTATTTTATTCCGCATATATTTGCCAAGGTTTAGTTTAAACACCTATTCACCCCCCTCTAGGTGCTTATACTAGCTATCTTAGATTTCACTGTGCAGCCCAGAAGAACGCAAGAGTCGTAGGGACATGGCACTCGAAAAGGAGATGATCAATCGAGTCCGGAGTGGCATTACAAAATGCACATACTTCATAGTTTTTTTCTACCTTAGGATAAAAGAAAAACCTGAGTAGGTAGGTGATTCCAGGTAATCAACCAGAGGTTAAATTGAAACCTAGGAGCCATTGACATATTCCAAATGAAGTGGGCCTAGGGAACTCAGTCCTTCTTGGTTCTTAGAACCTCCCAAGCTGAGGCTACCGAGAAGATCCCAGATGACGATTCACACCAAGAGAACCTGTCAGGGGCCCGAGCAAGGGTTGGGAGAGAGAGATCCCAACACTCTAGAAGATGTCAGAAATGTTGGCCTGTCGGTGAGAGAAATTTAGAAACCGTCTGTGACATCCCAATTTTTCGATTCTATTTTCAATAAATTGAGACGGGCATTTCGTTGGCACGCATATAGTTCTTTTCCTTGAGTCGGCCACTCATGTGAAAACTAGTCTATCGAGTGAAGCTATTAAGAGTTTCTAATGCATCAGACTCGAGAATTTGACTAGGAAGCGACATTTCGATCGAGCTAATCTGCAAGGGTCATTACGGCACGATTAAAATCAATTAGAGATCGGAGATAGGTCAACTCGACAAAGGCATGTGATCAGGTGTGAGTGATTCCACCAGATCGCACAATTCTTGTCGATCGACACTAGACCGACTTTTCTATTGATTGGGTACCCTGTGTTCGTATTTGAAACCTTGAGATTACCTCGACAACCGAAGGTCGCCAATGTTTCAAAGATGTACATTGTGGCTTGAGATGATCAACCACAGGTCAAACGCATGAAAATTTCTAAAGGCTACCCGATAGGTTGGGCCGTGCTAGTATCGTGCCAAAGTGAAATTAACCGTGGAATTGAGATCGAATTCAGAAATTGGAAGTCGGGGTGTGTCACAAATCATTTTAGGAGTATTGACTCATCTTTGGAAGATTTTTCATGCAAGCCGAGTTTTTCGGCAAATTAATCAGAGAATGGCTAAATTGATTCGGAAAATTAGTAGGCTCGCCTTTGATCGCGCTTTTGGGACTTAAGTTGGTTCTATGAACAAGTGAAGATGTGAATTGAAGTGTGGTGACATTGAATTTTTTTTATGGACTTCAATTTGATTCAATTGGAAGAGAATTGAAGAAATTGAATGTACAAGAATTGGACCCCGGCGGAAAATGGAATTGAACCCATTGGAATAAGCTTGTGGGAGTTTTGAGTGAGTGGAGTATGACATCATGGATGATGTCATGGTGGGCCATTTTGTGGGATTAAAGAAAAGGAAAAAGAAAAGAAAAGAGCCCCCCTTCTTCTCTCTCCTCCCTCTCTCCTTCCTCTCGCCCGACCACCCCTCCATCTCCGTCTTGTTCTTCCTCGGACGCCACCAGCAGCTCGCCGGCCGCCCGCCTGCACGCCATCGTCGCCGTCGCCGGAGCTCGCCGTCGCGGTTGCCGTCGCCCCGCGTCGCCCGCGCACCGTGGCCGCTCGTCGTCGCACCATCTCCGCCGCCTCCAGCCTTCGTCCGCGCGGCCCCGAGCTCCTGCCCCTCCGTCAAGCTGCTGCCGCCGCCGCCGAAGGGTCGCCGGAGCTGCCGCCTTGCCCGCCCGAGCTGCCGACGCCCTTCTCCGCCGTTCCTCCGCCCGAATCGCCGCCGGACAGCTCTCCTCCACCCGTGAACAAAGCAGCCAAGAAAAATGGATATTTCAGCGAGTGTTTGGCCCGTTTTGGCCGCCTTCTCGAGCCCGGATGCTCGGCCCGCCTTGAGGAAAGTCGATCCTCGCGTCATCCTCATCATTTTGGTTTGCTCGGTTCGCTAATCCGGTGAGTTTAACTCACTAAATCCCGATTAAACGGTTAATGATGCCCTAAGTGTGCTTAGTCTAAGTTAAGCAAGTTTAGGTGGTTAGATTAGTTTATTTGGTTGATGATTAGATTATGATGTTTAATTAAGTTAAAGTGTGTTTATTTTAATAAAGCCTTGATGTGACATAATAGGGTTTTATTTTTTGAATTATTTAAAGATTTCGAATTCTGGAAATTTATAATATTATATTAATTCCGAAATTATTAAAATATTATTTTTAAAAAAACGGAAAAATTATTTTTAACCCCGGTTGCTCGAATTTCGTGCCGATCGTTTCTTTGTGTAGTCGGATTTTGAAATTGATGATTGGATGTTATAAATTGAGTGTGGATCGTGAAAATATGAATATTATTATTTAATTACTTTCGGAATAAATTTAATTATTTAATAAATTCCGAAAATATTGTCAAGTTCCCAAACTCTCAGAATTTCGTGCCAATCGCTGCTGTGCATTTAGAATTTGATATTGATGATTGGTTGTGGCAAATTGAGTGTGATTGCGATAAATAGGGATTCTTTATAAAATCTTAAGTGTGGAAATTGATGGGAGATTGGCCGTGATAAACCACCTTTTAGAGGTCGTGCCTATTAGGGCCGTGATGGACCACCTATGAGAGGTCGTGCCTAGTGAGGCTGTGATTGACTACCTATTAGAGGTCGTGCCTAGTGAGACCGTGATGGACCACCTATGAGAGGTCGTGCCCAGTGAGGCCGTGATTGACCACCTATGAGAGGTCGTGCCCAGTGAGGCCGTGATTGACCACCTATTAGAGGTCGTGCCCAGTGAGGCCGTGATGGACCACCTAATTAAAGGTCGTGCCGAGTGGGGCCGTGATTGCCACTGGTTATTAAACCTTCCTGTAGGGTCGTGATTGGAGGCAGTGATTGATTTGCTAGAATGACATGTAATCGGCCGAGTCGATTGATCGCTGAGACGATCCAAGTGATTGAATTGTTCTGATGATGTGATTGTGCCATGGTGGTTTGGTTATTATAATTGCACGTGGCTGAATTATATGAACTGTGCTAACCTGCAGATGAAGACTAATGCGAGGTAAGTCTTTGTGTGATGTGGCTAGGCCACCTGAGGCGTATTTTCTTTTCTAATATGGGTTTAGGGGTTGAACTTGCTGAGACATTGTCTCATCCCGGTTTGGGGATTAAAATTTCAGGTCCCTGGTGGATGGAGCGGCTAGATAGCTTTGGTTGACCTTGAGGAGTTGCAAAGGTGAAGTCATGAGAATTGGAAAATGTGTCTGACTTGTAGATTGTAGGACAATTCCTTTTAAGAGTTGGTCCTTTGTAGACTGTTGGCCGTAGACCTCTGTTTGTAATTCTGTCGAATTATAAAAGTGTAATGTTGTGATTTTGTTTCCTACTTTTCTATCCCGTATTTTATTGTCGGGGTTTTATAATATGCTTCTGCATGTGCATTAAAGATTTGATTGGGTCGGCAACTTAACATGGGAACGTCGCATTTGAATGACCATGGTGGGATGTTGGCGCGCTCAAGGTTCGGGGCGTGACATCGTCGCTTGTTGAGAAAGACCTGAAATAGCAATAAGAGACTCCGAAAGGAAAAGGCTCAACGGGCCATTCTAGTGCCAATTGTCATGCCAAAGTGAGACTAACCGACCATCTCCCACTTTCCAAAAGAAAGAGAGCCTAAAATCCCTTCTCAGGTTTAGAATATTCTTCCACGCCCAAGAGAACACAGTAGGAGTAGAAGAGACCCAGAAATTAACCCTCTTTAAGAAGTTAGAGTGGATCCAATGGCACCAAAGTGACTCTTTGTCTGTAAACAAAATCCAGATATATTTAAGAATGGCCGCTTTGTTACATTCTCGCAACTTACGTAAACTGAGGCCACCCTCCTCCTTAGGAATACAAACATCTTCCCAAGCAACCTTATCGCCTCCACAACCAAGGGATGAACCCTTCTAGAGAAACTACCTCAAAATACGCTCGATATGATCAAATACCAAATAAGGGAGGGTAAAAACACTGGCACAAAATGCTTGAATAGAATGAAGCACTAACTTGATCAATTGAAGCCTTCCTGCAAAAGAAAGAAAACGGATGGTCCAGGACTGGACCCGAGCAGTGATCCAGTCAACAAGAGCAACGCAATTCGATTTTCCAAGCCTAGAAGAAATGATAAGCACTCCTAAGTACCGCACTGGAAGTCTCCATTCCTAAACCCAAAAGCCAGAATGATATTCCTCTACACGGAAGGAGGTCCCCCAAAAAGAAAAACCTCACTTTTGTTCTTATTAGGAAACAATCCGCTCTAAGAGGAGAAGATATCAAGACCTCTCTTAAGGAGATTCATCGATGTATAATCAACCTAGCAAAATAGAAACACATCATCGGCAAAGAAAATGTGAGAAAGATTGATGGCTTTACATCTCCAATAATGCTTAAAATCCTTCTGAGCTATGCGGGAACTCAAAATTCCAGAGAAAACCTCCATGACAAGAGTAAAGAGGTAGGGGGACATAGGGTCTCCTTGCCGAAGCTCCCGTCCACATGAAAAAAAAAACCATGCAGCTCACCATTGATGGAAATGGAATATTTTGGGGTGCGAACGCAAGTCATAATGAGATTGATTATCTAGACAAGAAAACCAAAAGTTGACAAGGTGAGCTCAATAAAATCCCAATCGACTGTATCATAGGCCTTTTGGAAGTCCACTTTAACAGTGCACTTTGGTAGATAAGGGTCAAGATGGAACCTTACAAACAACTTATAGGCTAAGAGAATATTGTCCCTGATCCTCCTACCCTTGACAAAAGCATCATGGGAGGAGCTTATCAAATCATCTAGCATGGCCGCAATACGATTGGCCAAGATCTTGGTAATTATTTTATATATAGTGTTACAACAAGCTATGGGCCTAAAATCAGATACGGCACAGGCGTTAGGAACCTTAGGCACTAGAGCTAGAATCGTGTTGTTGATTTCCCTTAACAACCGACCCGTGGAGAAGAAATCCCTCACAACATCTAAGACAAGCGACCCAACCAACTCCCAGTTACGCTTATAGAATTCCACTGTAAACCCATCTAGCCCCGAAGCTTTGCCACGGGGCAAAGAAAATAGAGTATCCCTAATTTCAAAATCCAAAATCGGCAAGGAGAGAGTACGAACCTTGTTAGCTGAAAGTGGCCTCCGTATAAACTCCTTCAACTCCTACATTGAAGGCTTCACAATAGCAGCTTGCGGCGACAAGAGGTTAGAGAAGAAAGACACAAACACCGAAGGTACCGCGGCCGGATCCTCGACTAAAGAGCCTGAAGGATCTTTAACCGAGAGGATCCGATTCCTGAGCTATTTTCTATTGACCGACTAGTGAAAAAAATTTGTGTTTAGGTCACCTTCCTTAAGCCATCTCACTCTGGATTTCTGTCTAAAAAATGATTCCTCATAGGTACGCAACTCAACATAGACACAGGCTGGGTCTTCTCCAACTCAGCAAGCAAAACATGGATCCTCCTAAAGACCTAGTTGGGTAGTACGTAAGGCATTCCTTGCCTCTTTAGTCCTCACTGAGATGTTAGAAAAAGCCTCTCTATTGAGTGCTTGAGGCGTCCCTTTAGAGTCTTTAACTTACAAACTAATCTGAACATAGGCACCTCATCCATTGAAATTTCCCAGACTTGTTGCACAATAGAAGAAAAATCAGGATGCTTCATCCAAAAATCATAGAACTTGAACGGCTTCCTTCTTGAAGCCGAGCTGAGAATTCTGACAACCGTAGGGGATTGGTCAAAGATTCCCGGGTTCAAAAAGGAAGCTTCAGAGAAGGAGAATTAATCGTTCCACTTGGTATTAACCAGGACTCGATCAATCTTCATCATCTTTCTACTATCGCCAGAAGAAGTGGACCAAGTATATTGAAGACCAACATACCTTAAATCCTCCAACTCGGCCCGATTTAGGCAATGGCTAAATTCATCAAAGCAAGGTACCCAGGCCGTAGAACTCTCACTACCAGCACAATCCGACGGATTTTTGATGGCATTGAAGTCACCACCAGTAACCAACCAAGCTGATCCCTGCATCAGAAGGCTCATTCGAACAAGGTCCTCCCAAAGGGGGCAACGCCGAGCAAACGAATGTTCACCATAAATGACGGAAATACCACAAGTCAGCCCTGTCTAAATAAACTTCAAGTGCCCATAAATAGCTTGAGCATTAATTGATGATACTTCAAAACTTACAAACTCCAAATTCCATCCCACCCAAATTCTCCCATGAGGGGCAAACTCATAATTTGCATACCAGGTCCACCCCCATCAAAAAACAGGATGAAATAGGATCAAAAAGAGATTCGGGAACTTTGGTCTCAAGGAGACCAATAAAACACAGGTTATTCAAAGAAACGAACTTCTAACTTCAGCACGCCTTAAGGGGTTTACTATACCCCTTATATTCCAAACACCTATGCACATAACACAAGGAAAGCATGATTACCTCTTTTTAGAGGGCGTACGCCGACCAGGGGGTGTAGCATGAACCGAGTGAGAAGAATCAGGAAGCAACTTCTGTAGCCTCTCTTGCAAGGTTTTAGAATCCTCGAGAGCAGAACGGCCTCCCAGAGAAGGAGGGCAAGTAAACAGCAAGTCGTCATCTCCAAACAGAAATTGGGGTCCTCAATGTCTTCTATTGAGTTGGAATCCAGAATAACCATCGTCCCCCTATACGTAAACAATGCTTGGGTTTTCTGACCAAGGTTGCCGAGAACTACTTTAGGAGTAGGGTCCTTGAGCTTTAAGGACTGACCACCATCTACAGGAGGTGCCAGCTTGAAAGACGCTACCTCCTTACTAGCAGGGCCCTTTTTCTTCTTGCCCTTCACTAGTTTCCAACCTACGCCAGCCCCTGAGGAAGGAATAACATCAATGGCTTTAGAGGCAGCAATAGTATCCACTGTCTTGCTATTTTCAACACCATCAATCGAAGCACCAGTTGCTGGAGGGGCAACCGTAATAATAGGAAGGGGTTGAGCATCATCCGAGCCAATACCCCTCTCAGGAGGGCGATCTAACTCATGACCAACCCGAATCTGGTCCACTTCACACGTCGGGGCAGGAACCTGCAAAGCATCCCGAGCGTTAGGAGTAGCTGGGGTCTTCGGAGCAGAAGGGCCAATAGGAGAAGGTGTGCATTGGTGGCCAAAGATGCCACAACCATGACAAGCAGGAGGCCTCCATTTATACTCTACGCTCACCGAACAAGAGCAATCTCTGTGAACCACCTCAATAGACTCACAAGTCGGCTGATTTGCTGTAATTTCGACGCAAACCCTGGCGAAGGCCAGCATCTTTATAGGTTCGATACGATAGTCCATGTATAGCGGTTTTCCCACCGTACTAGCAACTTTACCGATTACTTGAGAAGACCAGAACGCAAGGGGCAAGTTCCTCAATTTAATCCAAATCGGTACTGTCAGGTGACTATCCTTCCTTAACTCTAACGTTGGAGTCCATTGTTGTAACACCAGCGGCACTTTGGCCACGGTAATAGGTCCTCCTTCCAGGATCTTCCGACGGAACTCAGCATCGGGAACATGAAAGAAGAAAAAACCCCAGCCATTGGACATCACCTCGGCCAACTTTAGGCCCTAGGCATTTTTAAGGGCCAACTTAGTAGTTTTGAATGGAAGTCTTTTCCCAATTAAGTAACCAACGAGGCACTCCTTCAACTTGGGGTCAGCCGCCTCAAGATCATCATCCGACAGCTCAATAACGGGCATTTCATTCACATAAGTTGATGTAGAGTCTTCCAAATCGTACCCCTTTGCAGCAACTTTTGCCACAGCAACCCATGATCGAGCGTTGGGGATCTTTGAGCTATTCCTTTGTTGAGAATTCTTTGAACTAGACCTGGCCCGGCTCCTACCGCGCAGCCCGACAGGACCACAGGAAGGCTAAGGCACCTGGTTCTCACGCCCATACGAAGTTGGGACAAATTGTTCCGCAACTACCTTGGAGGAGTCCCCTTGGGCCAAATGGCCAGGGACGGGAGGGGAGGGGCTTTGGGCACTAGGGCCTTCCCCACCATTATGAGCCACATCCATCGAAAAAGACATCGCAGCAGAGAACAGTACGAGACCAACAACGAGGAGCTGGATCCTAGTCGAAAGCAAGTAAAAGGCCCATGAGTAGACACATACCAGGGAAGCACTTAATGGCTTTGAAGAAGGGCAAGCAAGGGACCTTCCTTCGGTAAATCAACCCCACTACCGGTCGAAGGCTCCCAAAGGCATCACCGAGCAGATCTCAGAAAACATAAGCAAACTCCACCATCGCAGCCCAAAGGAGGAACTTAGCAAGGCTAACAGATGGGGGGTTTTGAGGGAGGGTAGAAGGCACCCTTTGCCTCCAAAAATCAGGCCCAACCACCGGCCAAGGCAACTGGAATCGGTCGAACACTGGGAAGAAGAAACGGTGCCCGTAAGCCTTCGATGCCAGCGGAACCTCCAACGAGGAGGAGGACTAGCAGCTCGAGAGGAAGCCTCGGGGAAGCAGCAACTCCAGAAACAGCGACGATCTCGAAGCCGCTGGCGCGGGGGGTTTCTCTGTCCCTCCTCCTTCGCGGCGTCCGGAAGCCGCTGCGACAGCTCTTCGAGATGGGAGCGCCGAAGACGCTACCTCCTGCGAGGGAAGTACCGGCGAAGGAGATGAACAGAGAGAGCAGATTTCTTGAGGCATTGCCAAGAAACCATCAAGCGCTGGCACCAGCGACGGTGGAGCTGGAGAAAAGGGGGGGTTTCGCTAAAGCTTTTCTCTCTCTAGACCTGATCTCCCACGCTTGTTCTTTCCTCCAAAGTAAGTCCGGAAACCTTCTGATATTAGTATGAGAAGTTTGGTCAAAAAACACAGCACCCAGAGACAACTTCTGATAACAATTTCTACTGAATTATCAGGGAAAACCTTTGAAGAGACCATACAAAGCTGCATGCCCACTATGACGCCACAAAGAAAATGCATACTATGCGATTATTATTGGGAAATACTCACTGGTGGAGGAAAAAAAGGTTCGCAAAAGACCTTAGTCACTTGTCAACTACGTGTTAATGTCGATGTTCTTTCAATAGCAAAGCCAAAGATTTTTTTTAATCATTGGTCCACTAGAATCGTTCATCTAATTAGGCAAAACTATAACCTGATAAGTAATTTTCAATGTGTTTTGATGTAATATCTACCATAATCAATGGAAAAATAACCACAAAAAAGGTTTGGATGAGGCTATCAGATTTCTAACAATATCAAAAGAAAGAGGCTGCAAAGTGCAGATCCCAGGCTTGATGTCACCTTATGCTAAGTAATTTGACAGAGGATGCAGGTTGCAAGTGCAAATGGCCCTTGGATTGATTAGGCAATGACTTTGGGGGCAATTTGCACGTATGAAATGCCGGTTTTGACTGATATTTGGAACTGCATTCTGGTCAAATGACATTTATCCGGAATTGCACGTGATGTTTCTCTCATTCAGTATTTCATACTACCATTCTACTTTGCTTCCTCTGTTCTTACAATGCTGAGACAGAATTTATATCAGTCCTGGATTTGGATGGAGTGCGGATGGATTTCTACATGCGGTGCCAATTATCATGTCCTAGAAAAATGAATTTAACATTTCCAACTTCAACAGGATTTCATCAAGCATTAGTGCCGTTTGAAGTTATTTTTGCTAAAATAGCAAAAATCTCACTTATGCAGAAATTGTCGGCTGACAAATCGCTAGGATGTCCAATCTTTAGGAAGAAAATAGTGATAATGATTCAGCAAATCAGGAATTAGATGAGTAATTCAAGAGTCTCCAGCAATCCTAATTGCCAAACTATACTAAAGCAAGCAATTAATTTCCCCTCACTTTTCATGAGGAAAAGCACGGAAGTACCCTACATAGTTACATGTAAATACCCGTACGATAATTACGCAAATTAGTGGACAGCCATTGAATGGCACTTGATCATGCTGCGAAGTGCCATTAAACTACTCCATATTGATGGTACAGGTGTATATTCCTATCAGCAAGGAATCTATGGAGTTCCAGATGTTGCTGATACACAGTGACAGCTCTGGCAAAGTAAAAACCATATCCAGCCACACTTAAATTTCACTGCAACAATAAACACCTAGGAAAAGCTTGAGCAATGAAAACTGTCATCCCTCTCAATAAACTGAGTCAGAAAAGCGATGGACATCTCTAGCTGACACGTTATAAGTGAATCTAACGCTAATTTTCTTATCGATAATAAGCTTAATATGCAATTCAGTTTTGATGCCAACTGTGAAATTTTGACAATGTAAAAGAGTATCGATAATTTATTGGTATAAACCCCTGCAAAGAGAAGAAATCTTCATTTCCTGGGGAATTGGAAAACCAGACATTGGTATGCTGCTGATATGAGAGTAGGAAAAATGAACCTGTGCTAGCTTATATTTTCGAATAAATCGTGTGGTCTTGGAAAATTGGCAATATTGACAGCTCGCTGTTTTTACAAAAACTTTGGCATCATATCAAATTTTTGAGGAACTAGTCATCCTACCACAGAGGGGGCAGCACCGGAGTTTACATGAAAAGGCTCTGGAAGCAGCGGTAGCTGCAATCCTCACGATTTCGTTTGTTATCTTCTATCTTCAAAGACGTTACCTTCCTCCTTTTTTTTTTTCGAGATTTTTAGTGCATTTTGTGGTCAACTCAGTTCAGGCAAATGGAAGATAGCATAACTAACTCCACAAGCTTTGAGCATCGTTCTTTGTGGCTAGTACGTTGGTCATTCCTGACTTCTTGGAGTTGTTTGGACTTGCGGCAGCTAACTCATTAGACTAAGTTTGCAGCGAAATTGGAATATTAGTTTTCTTGATTGATTTAACTCGCTCACATCAAAACCACGAGCACATATGGTATGGATGAGATTAACTTTGCCAAGTTGGAATGTCCAGGACAAGCATCAAGGAAACAAATCCGCCTTGAGTAGCATAAAATTCCAATGCTTCGGGATCATAATGAAAAATCGGAGAGCTGATTGTTTAGGAAAATGTTCTTGGCAAAAAGTTAGTACGAATCAAAAGAAGAACGACAATTTACTTGCTCTTTTTCCTTAGTTTAGGGAAGCATCAATTGTCTCACAATTGTAATACATGATTTATCACATCATTACCTTCGGAATTCAATCATTGGTAAGCCATAATTAGAGGTGTTAAAATGGGTCACTTGTTTATAACAAAAGATAGTTAAATGGGTTTCACAATTAAAGGTTTAAGATAGGTGGGTTTTAAGTGGGTTTTTAAATGGGTTGGGTTGAAAACTCATCTTTAACAAAAACATTATAATTCCTCCCTTCTCTCTTTAACTTTATAAAAATCGAAATTATAATTTTTTTATTTTTATTTTCTCTTTTCTTTTTCTTCCTTTTTTTTTTTTCTTTCTTTTTTTTTTTTTTTTCTTTCTCCTTCCTCCTTCCGGTTCTGGCACGGCGACCGGCCGGCGAGCCTCGAGCTCGCCGGCGTCGGGCCGGCCGAGCTCGCCTGGATCGGCGAGGCGGAGGCCTCGCCAACGCCGGCGAGGCTCGAGCCTCGCCGATCCTGGCGAGCCTTAAGCTCGCCGACGTCGGGCGAGGCTCGAGACTCGCCGGTTCGGCGAGGGGCGAGCTCGAGCTCGCCGACACCGGCGAGCCTCTAGCTCGCGGATCCGGGCGAGACTCGAGCTCTCGGCGTCGGGCGAGGCTCGAGCTCGCCGCCGTTGGCGAGCTCGAGCTCGAGGCTTGCCCGTGGCCGGTCGCCGGGCTGTTGTCGTGGCGGCGGCCGGCCTACCAAAGAAGAAGAAGAAGAAGAAAAAAAGAAAAAGAAAATTATATTTTAAAAATAAAATAAAAATAATTAAAAATTTAATTTTTTTAAAAAATAAATAAATTTCGATTTTTTTAAATAATTATCTTAAAATTTATAAAAATTTTCAATTAAATTTATATTGTATAAAACTATTTTAGCAATACAATTTTTAAAAAAATAATATATATATAAAAGCTTGGAAGTATTTTAATAATATAATCTTTAAAAAAACATAGGAATAAGTTTTTTCTAAATTTGTTAAATATGAAAATATTTTATTAATATGAGTTGGGTCGGGTCGGGTATGGGTTGGGTATGGGTCGGGTCGGGTTTGGGTCGAAAAATTTACATTAAACATAAATGGGCCAAATGGGTTAATGGGTCGATTTGGGTCGGACCATTGTGATCCGACCCAAACCCGACCCGACCCGACCCACCCGTTTAACGGCTGTAGCCATAATCATATGGGCATTCTTCGTAGTCCTGTATGACGTGTGTTCTAGAAAAGTTCGGTATTGCTCCCAGTGAGTCGCATCCAGAAACATCCAAATACATCAAACCCAAATTTTCAAGTCCTCGAAGTTCGGCAAGTTTGTCGCAGTCTTGGGCCACCAAAAATTGTAACGTCTTACATGTCGACAAATCTGATAAAGTCTTGATTGACTTGCATCATTTGATATCTAGACGTGTCAAGAGATATCAAATCCTCAATTCCGAGTATCTCCAAAATATCAAGCGAATCCTGATGGTGAGCTTCTCTAAATTCTCGAAATTTGACAGGTTTGGCAATATCTTTAAGGATGGACATTCGTCCATGTATATGCTTTGGCAGGACAAGAAATTCTCAAGACTCAATATCACGAAGCTGAATGCACCAGTTGTTTTTGGTCAGACAATAGACCAGTTGATGTTCATCTCTTTCATGATCTCCAAGCACGACAGATTTGGTAATCTTTCCAGGGACTTGCATGACCAGAGTTCCAACTTTTCCGAGAACTTCAACCTATCAAGGCCTCAAATCTCAATTAGACTTTTGCAATTTGCAGCCTTTAATTCCTTTAGACGCTTTGATTTTGCAAGGTTCAATCTCAAAATGGACGTGCACTCAGTGATATGCAGTGCTTCCAAGAACTCCCAACGATAAAGGCCTCAAATTTCAACTAGATTTTTGCAATATCTAGCAATCAATCGTTCAAATGATTTGGTTTTGGAAGGTCCAGTCTTCCAATAAAATGGCAAAAATCTACGTCCAATTCTTCCAAGTGCTTCAACCTGTTAAGACCTTGAACTTCGACTAGATTGTCTTCCATATCCGATGGAGTGCTTGATCCATAGTTCTCACTCATTGGCACGCATCAGGGACTCTGCACATTGTCTAAGGCCATCCAGCTTAGTCAACTTCATGCAACCTGCTATGGCCAATGTCGTTGGGGATATTGCAACGTGTTGGTGTTCGCTTTGCATCATTTTGGGGCATTCACGGGGCTCAAATCTTGGCAAGCATTTCAACTTGCCACATCTTGTGACATGAAGCTTCAATAGTCTTGAAGGAAGTTCTGGGAGATTTTCCAATGATATGCAATCATAAACAATGAGTTCTCTTAGATGAATTTGGTAAAAAAGTGGAGGCAAAAACTCTTAGTGACTTGTAGAAAGTCTAACCCAAAAGGAAGCTCAGGTAGTGATTGAAGCTTTTGGCAACCCCCTAAGTCAAGATGTTGCAGAGAAGAAATATTCCAAGTGCTTTTTGGCAAGCCAGAAACAGATGTATATGTTGGAAGCTTCACGAGTGAAGACAAGTTGTTAAAATCAGTTGGAATTTCCCCTTCTATTCTAGTGCAACTTGAAGCATCCAATTGCGGGAGTTTCCCCAACCTTCCAATTGCACCTCGCAACTTTTCGATCCTGGTAGGATAAATCTTCAGGATTTCCAAGTTATGCAAATCTCCTATGGAAGATGGTAGTTACGTTATGCTTGTGCTGGATAGGTCGAGTTTAGTCAGGGATTCCATCTTCCCAATGGAGTTTGGGATTTGTGTCGATGGGCAACAGAGTGTGGAAGTTGCGCCAAATGGCAAGCTTTGCAGCTTCTTGAGGTACCCAATGTTGCCTAGAAGTTCGGCCATTCCCGACAATTACATAAATTCAAGGGTCAACAAATTCACTAGATGGCTTATGGAGTCCGAAAGTCGAACCAGAGCAGAACAACGCTTGGCATTGAGCTTCTCCAGCTTCCTCAGAGAAACAATAGCATGATTCTCTTTTGTAGCAATCGAATCCAAAACAAGTTCCTTCAATTCTCCTAATTCATTAATAGAAGGGTGAATTTGCTCCAAATGTTCACATTCTTTAAGAATGAGAATTTCTATGTTTTGGATAGCCGAGAGTACATGGTAAATGACCACACCTAAGGTTCTAAACTTTGAGCCATTTCGCCGTCTATAAGAACAAAGAGTATAGTGGGAATTAGTCGTCAAGGAGTAATCAGTATTAGAAACACAACATCAGGATGTGTCATTCCGGCTTATCCTGATTGAGCTCCATCCATTCCAATGTTCTGTGATTGCGCTTTGTGTCAATCCCAGAATGACTAGTTTCTCCATACACAAGTTGGTCGCCTCGAAAGATGAAAGACATCCTGTCCACTGAAGCCATCTTAATACAAGAAATAGCTTCTCAAAAATCTCCGCTAAAATTTGCATCCCTCGCTTGGAGGAACCTTAACCTCAATAACTTCCTGAATTGTTCATTTGTGTATGTCCGGTCCTCTTTGTCATCCGTTTCTTCTTAGCCTTTGTCAAGACAAATGGCCTGAATCTTTTTTGTCCCCTATAAGTTAAAAAGTAATATTTGTTAGAAAATTCCATGTCTGTTCCAATACAAAAGCAAGTAATGTCCAGAAAAATCTCACGGTGCGGATGCTCCGTCGACTATTTTAGTTTCTGGCGCCGTCACCGCTGGCCCTCTCTCTTCTTCGTGCGATGCATTCCGTTGCTTGGATTGCTTTGGATCTGTCCTTTCTCAGTCATCTGCGTTCTTGCTCATGAAAATCAATTGACTCGTGGGCCTTTGATAAGCAGATTCCATGTCGTTGACGTAGTATAAAGTAAACCATCACTAACTTAAGGCGAGTTAGTTTGCATGAGTTCTTGCTTGCACGATCCAGATCTAAAGCGCAAAATGTAGGAGTCGTCTGCCATGGAATTCTTCTTAACCAAGTGCTTACCATACCATATCAATTAAGAATTAAAGATAGTTGGACAGTGGTCTAAAATTTTCTTACGATTTTTTTTATAACACGTGATATCCAACCCTTTTGGCTCAATTGATCCCACATATGAATGCAAACCACCACTTCTATGTGTATTAGATTATAGGTATGGCCTCTGAGGTTACCATTTGAATATGAAATCTATTGCATCCAAATCAAACATTTAATCACTTAATCAGTCCGTCAATGCTCATGAAGTTCTATTAAAGGCTACACAAATCTATCTTTTGTCATTCTCCCAAATCTCTCTCTACCTAGCCCCAATTGTTATCAACAAGTATATTTACTCCTATATAGTGTAAGATGTGATTTATCAAAGCCTCACCAGTTTTTAGGATCTAATTCCAAGTAAATTATCCATGAGAGATACATTTACAGATTTTGCATTTTATTTCATGGAACTGTACGTGAAACCGCACTAATGCTCATAAGTTGTTCATTCCATTCTAGTTGAAATTTGATCTAACGATAGGTGGAGATCTAAGTGTAGGGAGCTGCAACTTCTATTTTCACTCTAATCTATATAGAGTAAAAGTTTCAATCGATTTCTATTAAGATTTCAATCCGTTTAATTCAATCAACCTCTGCATATACTGTGATCGATATGATCGTTATTGTTAAAGAATAGTTTAGTTTTTGCCAACACGGAAGAAAATTTGGTTCCTACGGAAGACACCAAACAAAGAGGCTTAGTAGTAGTGTCGATTTTCCTTACATGGTAATAACTTTCATTGCACCCGTGCTAATTAAATCTTATTTATTTATTTTTTGTATGAAAGTAAGGGTAAAACCAAATACAAAATATTAATGTCGAGAGCCTACTATTCCTCTTTTTTTTTTTCTAGTAATAAAACATGAAGTTACTCTCCAGAATGAAGTGAAAAGAACCTAGCATCTAAACATTTATTGATCCCAAGATTAAAAAGCTGGCCAGTAGTATGATTTCCTTCCATAAAGTTACGTTACACTTAAACTCAAAAAGAGAGCTTGACAGTTTCATGATACTTTAAGCAAAGATGAGTCGACGTTATCAACCATAGGCCAACATTATATTTTGCTTAGTAGTCATAGTGTATCTTCTTGAAAATCAAAATCAATAGACATGTGGGCAAATCATCTTTTTGCCTTTTTGTATAGGCAAAACGGTTAAAATCCGGCGACAAGTGATTCAAAATATGGTCATCATCATCGAAAACTATTTCGCGTGCGTATTTTTCTCATTATGTGCAGAAGAAAAACTCCACCAACTAAAAATAAGAAAAAAAAAATTGCAAAGAAAAAGTGTTTCGCGGCATCGGAATTTGAGGAATGGATTACACCCCGTCCCTCTAGATCTTGGCACTTGTTGCAAATCGCCCCATGACTTCTCAATTTTCGCAATGCTCCCCCAAGTCTTGGAAATTGGTTGCAAAGCCTCCCTAGTGTTGGCTCGGGCCAATTTTCACAGGGGGCTTACGTTTTCAATATTTTCACAAATTTAACCCATACTTTTAAAATAAGTAGTCAATAATAAATTTTGCATTTGATTTTGATTACAGCCTCCAAACCTCGTCCAAACTTTCAAAGGCATGTGTAATCACCTAAAAGATTAGTGTATCATTTCTACAAATGGTTTATTAGGGCTCGCAATAGAGGGTAAGTCAAAAGCAAATTAAGAAATGCAAATAGAAGTCCTAACATTGCGAGAGACAATAGAACCTGCAGAACTTATTTGTTAGCACATATTAAAGTGATTACTCAGTAGGTCAATCATCTTAATTGTTAAATAAAAGAGACGATAATTTAGCACTAACATCAATCTATAGGAACATGATACGAACATTAGATTATCAGATTTTCATGCAACATGATGATGTGTCTAGTTATATTATAAAAAAATACCAAATTGGTATAACTACTTCCTTTCATGAAGTTTTTGTGTGAGCAATATATTTATAAACCAAAGGATATGATTTTATTATTTCTATTGCTAATAAAAAGTGGAAGAGAAATATAAGGGAGAGTTAGGGCAACTTTGCCAAAGTTTGGAGGTGAAAATGCAATTCGCATGCTATTATCCGACGGATTTACCCTCCATGAAAGATCAACTTAGTCACGTGACAAGCACACGGTCGGTGCTCAAACTGAAAAGTAATGGAAGTCACCCCAGTCCAACATTGCAACCGGGGAGACATCGCAAAAATCGAAAAGTTAGGGGCAATTTGTAATAAATGACAAACACTGGGAAAAATCATAATTCAACCATATTCCAAACACCTCTACTATCAACCGTTCAAAACCAAAAAAATCCAAAACCATCAAAACCGACTCCATACACATTCCCATCTCTCTCTCTCTCTCTCTATGGGCTGCTGCGGCGACGACGACGACGACAACCGGGATCTCTCTCCGCCGCCGCCCTCCGCCGCCGCCGCCGCCGCCTCCGCCTCCGCCTCCGCCTCCGCCTCCGCTGCCGACGATTCCACCATCTCGCCGATGAACTCCCACTTCTCCGCCCTCGCCTGCCGCGACACCCTCCGGCTCATCTTCGAGAAGCTCCCGTCCCGGACCTGGCCCGCGCGAGCTGCGTCTGCCGCATCTGGAGCTCCGTCGCCTCCGATCGGGACATGGTCACCCGAGCCTTCGCGGCCCCCTGGAGGTTGAAGGAGGTGGTCGGCGTCCCGAGCTCGGGCAGCTTCTGGAGGGATAATGGCGTGGGGAAGTTCGCGATCTCGCACCGGATTAAGCGCGGCGATAGCGTCGCGAGCCTCGCCGTGAAGTACTCCGTTCAGGTAATGGATTTTCTGTCCCTTTTGCTGTATTGATTGTGAGACATACTGCGAATTGTGTTGGCGGCGAAGTGATATTCTCGCATGGTATACTTTGAACGTTGCAAATGACATGATTTGACTCTGCATTTTCGATGGAGATTCACTTTCGGCAGATTCTGAAGAACAAATGGATTGCGATTTCATTTAAAGTTAGCTAAAGTGGTGTGTAGGGCTACAGCTTTCGAAACTTTATGAAGAAGGTTTCTTGGTAGTATCCTTCTGATGTTTCGGAAGTCATGTAGGTTTGTTCTGCATGTGGTCATGTGTAGCCAGGGTTAGACGTGGGTGGGTCCGTTTGAGTGAAGTGGACGGAAGCTGGGAGCCTTATTGTGAATTTTCATGGAATTTCTGGTGGGTTTGCTTTGCTGATGGCTTGGAATCCATCTGGTTTTCTTCTCCAGCATAGATTGTCTATTTGGTTATTCATTGGCGCTGAGAGGATGGGTGGGGATGGGTTAGGTGCTTTTCATAATATACGAATTTGTGATCCTGAGTTTGATTGCTAAAATGGCGAATCCCGAAGAATGCTGAGGACTTGTTGGTTGAGGAATGCTGTACAGCTAGCGACAATTATCAGGTCTTTGCAGAGGCTTTTCTCCTTGAAGAAGCATTCTGTCATTCCTACATTATAACAGCCAAAGTTGGATAGCTCTGTTGATTGGTGCAGGATTGTCTAAGTACATAGTTTTGTTCAATTTCGGGCATGGCTCTTTTATACCTCCATTCGATTGGGTTCTGGCCTCTTTGATAAAGGTTAGCTTGGGGAATTTACTAGGAGAAGAAAAATGTTGACAAGATGCTGCACGGTGTACATATCATTTGATGATGTTCATAGCTTCTTTGTGCAGGCTGGCGGTTGAATGACTTCAACGTTAATGACAGATTTATCCCATTGAGTGGGGTTAGTTATAATTTTACGCTGTTGCTCTATATTGTATCAAATAGGTGGTAGGATAGATGCTCAATGGAATTTACTACTGCAAATCTTATAGATTTATTCCCATTGGAGAAGGCCAGACTAATGGACATACGAATTTTGTAATTTTGGAGTGACTTCATCTTTTAGTGAAGCCTAAAATATAAAGAAGGAAAAGGAAACGGTTACACTTGGAAGTCACTGTCGCGGTTTCTTCTGGAGGTATGGAGGAAGGTTGGGGCTTGGACAAAAATGTTATGTCTTAGGGAGCATAGGGTCCTCTTCATGTAAAACATTATGAAATCTCTTCATGTGGTAAAGTTTTCTTAAGTTTGCCAAGCAAGAAGCATCTCCGGTTACTAATAGCAAAAAGATATGCTTGATTGACGACTATATATTGATTATCTTAATAGATAATCACAGTCTCTTAATTCCCAGAACACACGAGGCTAAATGATGCTCAGATTTTGCAAGTGATCAGTGTGAAATGATGGGCAATGCACTTTGTGATCCTCATGATAGTTCCTCTGACTTAATAACATTGACATAGAAATAGTAGATGATTCTGCAGTGGTGGTATTGATTCATCGAAATGGTTGAACGTGAACCTCAAATTCTGAGAGCAGAACTTAAATTGTTTGTGCAACTAGGAAATGAATGTCTTTATATGGAAATTTTCCATGGTTGTAGTCATAATAATCCCTGAAATAATGACGTCATGTAGTTAGATCTCTCTGGGTTCTATGTTTTGATGACTGTTGGTAGAGACTTACTTTTAGAATGGCTTCCCTGAAATTTTTTTCTTCCCTGCTTCAATGTTTCTGTCAAGCATATCCTTTTTGTGCCTGTCTACACCGCATGTCACATGCTTAAAGAATTTCTTTTGTGCTGTCAGGTCATGGACATAAAGCGCTTGAACAACATGATGAGTGATCATGGTATATATTCGAGGGAGAGATTGTTAATCCCCATAAGCAACCCTGACATTCTTATCAATTCCACATGCTACATAGAGCGAGATAACCATGCAAGAGGGAAGTCGCCGTGCTTTACCCAGAAGGCGTCCGGGACATAGAGATAAGTTCTTTGCTAAAGAGGACAACCTCTGAACGAGGGAAGAAGAGAATACTCGACTCGCTTAGGAGGAGCATGCAGGTTGATGATGGGACTGCTCAGTACTACTTGTCTATCTCTGATGGTGACCCAAGGGCTGCACTCTCGAAATTCTCCGAAGACCTTAGGTGGGAGAGACAGGTGGGATTGGCCTAAATGAAATGGTTAGGCAACATTATGGCTGCTTTAATAAGATGAAATGAATGGTGATGGCAGCTTGAAGCACGGGACTGGAATTGAACCTATTTCTCCATGTGTGCGAATCTCTGTTTCTTTGCATTCTTGGGGCAACTCCAAGCGTCGATTAGCTTGTTTCCCCATCACTCTGTGGATAGAACCTTGTATAATGCATTTGTAATTTGCATTTCATAGTAAATATAGTGTCCAAAAGGAAAAGGGTGGTGGCTATTGTATGATTCTCTGATCAAGTGATCAACGTACATATATTTTTAGCCTTTTGCAAAGGAATGGAGCATATGATTTATTTATGCGTGGACTGACTAATATATTTACGGAGTAATTTGTGTGCGGATCGACTATACTTTCAGCTGAACTTGTAGATGTAACTATGGGTGGACAGAATCTTTTGTATCCGGTGACTGCGGTTGCTAAAGAAGCCTCTTGAAGAAGCCATTGGAATTTAGAAGCATCGTGGCTGACCAAGGTGGTGTTTGGCAATGCTTTGGGAACATTTGTTTCTCTAATGAACAGAAATAGAACAACAACGCATTTGATAATTTTTTTTTTCCGGAAATGGTGGCTGATAAGCCTCGGGTGATGGCCCAGCGAGGCTCCACCTCGCCTAACCACCGTGAGATTAGCCTCACCTAGGTGGGCAATGCCGACCTCGCGATGGTTGGGCAAGGTAGCCGGGGCGAGGCTAAGCCTCGCCTAGCTATGATGAGGCTGGGGGGATCTCGCCAGTGGTCAGCGAGGCTTCCCCAAGGCCGGTGATCGGCTAGAGGAAGGAGAAGAAAAAAAAAGAATATAAAATTAGTAATAAATGCAAAGGAATTTTAAGTCAAAAAAATATTTGGGATTATTTAGAATGTATTTCTTTTCAGGAATATAAATTTTGTATAGTTTCAAATGTTTAGAAACAACTTCCGGGAACAAAAATAGAAAAAATGTTTTCAAAAGAAATTGTTTAGGGAACAAAAACGTTACCATACGCACCCCAAGTAATCGGGACAATTACAATGTTACGTATGAATAAGATCAAAAATATTTTTTAGTAACTTTTAAAAAACGGTTAGTTAAAACGGTGATCCGCCACTTATTTGGCTTGTGATGTTTTGTACTTGCACTTTATTAAAAATAAAATAAAAATATTATGGTCTTTTTTTTTTTTTTGGTCGGTCATTCTATTTTTACCACTACACTCATTCTCGACTTTATCACTTTTGCGGGCGTGGGAGTTGAAACCCACTCCTGAAATTTACGCGTCCCCACCCCATCCCCCGAGAAGGTAGGGATTTGAACCCTCACCTCCCCCTTCCATATTGGAAGAGTGGCCATGGAGCAAATCTCGGTGGTTATACTAGGGTCATAGGGTTTGTTTGATTGTTCCAAAATTATTGTTCGTTTTAATAATTTATAAATGTTTATTCAAAAAAAATAAAGTACAACTTATATCCACATGTTTTAAAGTCATTAATTCTTTATGAAGTCACAAATCTAATTCAAGCGTGACACACAAATTTTTTTAATTAAGTTATGAACTAGTTTTGATTCAATGATTTTAATACACAAATTTTTTTCTTTTTTTTTTGGTAAATTTGATACACAAATCTTAATTCATGGTAAAGTCATTAAAACTTGATAGTATTTTTTAAAAATTTTAAAACTCAATTGAATTTGACATTTTTAAAATTTTCTAATTTGATTGTATTTTTGAAAGTTTTAATTTTTCTAGTATTTCTTTATCTATTTGATTATTTGAAAGGCATTAAAAGCTAATATCTCTAATTGAACATTGTTGTTAACATTTACTTAGTATATAAAACCAATTAATAAGATAGATTAAATATTTTAATTTCTTTAAATATTTTTGACCGAATCATCATAAATTTTTTCTTTTGGTCGGAATCTATCATTATATTTGACAGTGGTAAAATAACCGTTTCGGAGGTAACTTGTAAGAGTTCATCGGCCCAAAGAGTTTTCTCGGTCCATTTTTTCCTGTTCCGGCCTTCCGTTACTGCACTGCACGAGAACAAGCGAGGGAAAAATGGAAAAAGCTTGGAGAAGACGCTCTTGACTTTCGCGCGGTCGGTTAAACACCAGCAAGCGCCTCCGAGCTCACGCCGGCGATCGACTTTCGGGCTAACCGGGCACCCTGGGTTCTGGCGCTTTTCCCCAGGGAGGGTCGTGGGAAGGTTTCCGCAGATGGAGGAGCCGCCACTCCCGACGGAGGAAGAAGGTTCGCAGCCCAGTACAGCGGCGTCGGGTCCGGAGAAGGACCCCGCGATTTTCAGCGTCCGGATCGTGTCCATCGACTACTACATGGCGCGCCCGATCCCGGGCGTCGATGTTTGTTACAGCAGCTTTCAAGGTACTGGCAGTTCGGACGGTGGGATATATGGGCAGTAGGGGAAACGTGAAAACGAATGGGAAAAGGCTCGTTTTTTAACTGTGCCCGCGACGGTTATGTATAGTCGCGGCGTGGGAACGTTGTTGGGTCTTGCTGTTTCATGGAGCTGGGGCTGAATTGGTGTCTTAGAATGGGTCTTGATATTGTCTTCTCCCAGAGGGGAAGCGGGAAAACAGATGGAAAAGACTCGTTTTTTTACTGTGCCCGCGACGGTTATAGGTAGCTGCAGTGTGGGAACGTTGTTGGGTCTCGCCGTTTGATAGAGCTGTGGCTGAATTGGTGTCTTAGAATGGGTCTTGACGTTGTCTTCTCCTAGGAACAGCAATGCTTTTGAAGTTATTCTATGTTTTCATGGTAATAATTTGTATCTAACGTGTCTTTAGTAAAAAAGAATGAGACTGTGGGAATATGGGCTTTAGGGGAAGCACGAAAACAGATGGAAAGACTGTTTTTTTACTGTGCCCGTGATGGTAATAGGTAGTTACCACACAGTAATGTTGTTGGGTCTTGCTGCTTCCTGGACCTGTGGCTGAATTGGGGTCTTAGAATGGATCTTGATGTTGTCTCCTCCTAGGAACAGTGATGCTTTTGAAGTTATTCTATGTTTTTATCGTAATAAAATGTATGTAACGCGTCTTCGGTAAAAGGAGAATGAGAGTCTGCTCTCATCTTTTGAAGCATAATTTTTGGGTTTGCTTCTTTGGTTATGGAATCTAGTGGTAAGTAGGAAATGCCAGAGAAGCCTGTGGTTTGAATCTGGAAGGTGTTAATTTTGTTTGCTAGAGTAGGATTCAATCAGTTACTGCATTTCAGACAAAAGTTTGTTTGCTTTCTTATGAGTGCAAGGAATATGCTTGGCTTAGTGTTCTGTTATGAAGAACTTATCAGTTTTTCCATGGATGTCTTATTTGGACTTCTTGTTGGGGCTGCTGGATTGATGTTAAGTAATTGCCTGGCATGGATATACGCAAGGATGGATTAAAATTGTAGCACAGAGTCATGGAATCAGCACATTGGTGTCTTGATAATTTATTACATGATTGGTTTGGTTGCTTAGAAAATCCAGAGAGTATTGAATATTTTTCTTAATATTTGGTGGGCATTGTTCAACTCATCGTGTTCTTCCGTGGACTGATGATTACTTTTCGTTTGGAGAGTGTAGTTGTCTTGATGATGACATAATTGAAATTCGCTTTTTTGTTGCTGATGCAAAGAGAAGAAGGTGCGCTTACAGTTTTCATGTGGCATGGTCCCATGTCAATCTTTAAAATTCTGTGTGAGGATTTGACCTTTAACCTGCAAAAATAACAGTTACATTTACTATACAGTAGCTAGAAATTTGGCTAGAAATATCTACTTTTGTATGTTCATAATCTTGTTCATGATTGATTGATGAAGGTGAAAAAGTGAATGAGGTTCCTGTAATAAGAGTATATGGTTCAACTCCTGCTGGTCAAAAAACTTGCTTACATGTGCATAAGGTGAGTGCAATCCTTGTTTATATGTAGTTTTTTTAATTGTTCCAAGTACTTGCTTTACCCCCCTTGAGCTGTGGAGCAATGAAAGTAACTTCCTTTCTGCCGATGAAGAATTTAAACCAGCATGGGTTTACAGACTTGAGTTGAGGAATATGCTACAAGATGAAAGGCAAATTCAGGATCCAGAAAGTTTCTTCCACTTTCTGCTCGCAAGAGGCACCATATTGGCAACAGTCTACTTTCTTTGACTGGCTGGACACTAGTTGAATGTCTAAATAACAAATGAGGAGCTTACATGGCTCCAAGCAATCTATTGTGAAAAGTACATGATGCTTGTCCATGGCATAGCTTATGAGACAGCAATATCTTGTGCATTTTTTTTCATACTGATTCTAAATTATGTTTTTTTTTTCTTCTTGTAGGCTTTACCCTATTTTTATGTACCATGTACAGATATTCCAATCCATCCAATGTCTGAAGGTACTTGTGCATGTTACAGATGCATGGGCTGCTTTGTGCATATCCTGGTTTGAAGAAATTAATCAATGTTTTTCTCAGTTCACAATACCTCTAGCATGTAGCTTGTGTGTTTTCAGGGTGATATGTTCTTTTGGCAACATGGCTGTGGTTTGACTTGACCAGTTTTTGTCAATGTCCTCGTAATATAATGTTGTTGTAGACTTTATCTCAATTTCTTTGAATTATTCGTGCTTTTATATATTTCGAATTCATGTCCCTTTTAAACTAGTTTCTTACTGTTCTGCTACTAGCATGGAATTAATTGGTCACTGTTGAATTGCACAGGGGATGCATTTACAAATGCTGTCTCTCTAGCCATGGAGAAAGCGTTGAAGGTATAATTTGTCATTCTTTAAAAATATTAAGTCCTGGCTTTAACTTATTGTGCGATTCACTTGCTAGTTTGTATCTGAAAGGATTGTTTTGTGAGTTACTGCAGCTCAAAGGCAATGCTGGCGCAAAACGGCAACACGTGCATGGTTGCGGCCTTGTACGAGCAAGGAGATTTTATGGTTATCATGCATCTGAAGAGCTGTTTGTCAAGATATACTTGTATCCATAAATGACAGCTTGTGTATATATATTTTTCTGCCTTAATATTCCAAAGCAACATCTTTGTGGCACCTTGACTGAAGCTTTAGCTATCATCCACATGATGTCTCACGTGCTGCCAAGCTTCTTTTGGTATTCTTCTTTCTCTATCAATAGTGCCTTATTGGAATTGGTATTGCTTTGGAATACTAAAGAGTTTTCACCATTTTGCTCTAGATTTGGTACTTGTCATCTTTGGCTTCTTCAATTGCATGCCTTCAAGTGTATTCATTGTTTTGATCTGGAGTGCGCATGCCTGATAACTAAATTTTTGTTTTATCGTAAAAAGAAAGCATTTGCTATTCATATTTTATTTGGGGCATCCCAGAAATATATGGGCCAAAATTTGGCAATTAAGTTTTGATTTATTGAGAGGCCTGAGAAAATTAGCATATATTTTGTTCTTCGACAGAGTAATATAAATGTATCAGTGGAAGTCCACTAGTCATTAAATGTGGCCATTGGAGTATGTTCTGTTGAACATTTTCTGAGATGCAGGGAAGTTTTCTCAAAAGAAAACCTTGTAAATGGAGATATTAGTTTTGGTAAAAAAAGGCAAACTTCTGAATACCACGCTAAGATTTCATGCAAAAATCGCTTTACATGCTCGAATTTTGAAATTTGCAAATTGCATCTTAGGCCCAAACTGCATAGTCCAAAGACCAAATTGCCCTTCCTTCAACAAACTTTAGAAAAGATTATCCCAAAATCATTTCCAAATTCTAAACCCAAACCTAATCATCTCCACCAATCACACCACTCAAAGGCACACCACTCAAAGGCTTCACAGCCACCAGTTGCCATCTTTGGCTGCGCTCTAGCTGTCTTAAACCTCTATTGCCAGTCTCTCTCTCTCTCTCTCTCTCTCTCTCTCCTCCCCTCCCCCATCTCAATATTAACAACACTGTCGAATTGGTGGTTTTAAAAGTAGTGGATGAAAATTGGTATGTGCATGAAAGTTGGGATGGTATTTGGATTTGTTCCAAAAGGTTATCTTCTATGAGGAAGGTTTTCTTGTAAGAAAAACTTGTGATCAATATATTAGTTTTGACAAAAAAAATGTGTCATGCAATACATGTGCCTATAGTCATCTTGTTTGTCTATTTCTTTTTTATTCATGGTCCAACATCATTTTCCAGGGAGGAGCAGTATTTGACAGAAGTTTGCAGCCGCATGAATCGCATATTCCCTATCTGCTTCAGTTTCTGGTATTATCTTGCGACATCAGTTTATCTTTCTATCTTATCCAAATTTGCCTTTCTCTGGTTCTATAGTGGGTGAGTTTGCAAGGATGGGTGATTAATGCCCTCATGCCCAGACTTGCTATCTTTCGTATGTGTGTTTCTTGATGCACTTGAGGTTAATTAATGGCAGGTTGACTATAACTTATTTGGGATGGGTCTTCTTCATCTAATGAGAATAAGGTTTCGACATCCAATACCAGATACTTTTGCTCCAAAGATATGTATTGATAATGATCAAGGAAGACAGGTGATGGCAAAGTCATATTGCATGTTTGCTGCTTTTAAGTCATATTTATCTTCTCTTATCTGGCGGATGCCATACAAGACCGTCTTTCTTTTTATGCTTCATATTGTATATGGTTTTCATAATATACAGGTACGTATGTTTGTGGATAGTCAATGATACTTGGAAGTTCCTCATTAGGTTGACTTGGGTAGGGATGCCCACCTGGAGACTCCTGTTTGGATATCATCTACGATCCCAGGAAGTTGGAGGTGGCAGCCTCTGGGTAGCTTAGATGCTTCGTCTGGAGACGTGGCTAAACGTCAGAGCACATGTGAACTGGAGGGAGATGCTGGTGTAGATGGTTTGTTTATACTCTTATCATTTGTTGCCTTCATTTAAGATATAAACATAAGGCACTTCTTTTTCTATGAAGAAATTGCTATCCCTGTTTGCTTGCAGATATTGTTAACCAGCAGTTCAAAACATATACCTCTCTTTCTCAAGCTCGTATGGATGTGAAAATGGTCCAATCCTTGTGCCGATTTGGGAGGTTTCCTTTTGTCCATTCTGTCAGCAGTTTTACTTAGATTAATGCAATAGTATTTTCCTTATCCATCGCTTGCAAAAATGTTTTGATTATGTTTCTATTTCTACAGGAGGAATTTGAAAGGAGTGGGATGCACGAGGCAGCACTACCACCTGATCCTGGAAAACCACCCCTAGAGGATGTTCTGAAAGATCTCTCACATGGTCTTGACTTGGAACACAAACTATCGGAACTCTGTTCAGGAGTTGTAAGTTCAGGCACCCCAGAGCAAAGTATGAGGCCGCTGAGCTTGATAACGGCTCCCCTTGATGGTGGCAATTCCACTGAGTTAGCCCTTGCAGGTTCAAGTTGTGATGGTAGAGATCTTTTGCTGCATCTTGAGGAACATGCTCTGAATTGTTCTCCCTCATCGCCAGATTTGTTCTGTGGAGACAGAATGGTTGCAACACCTGTCAAAGAAAAAGATGCATGTTACAAGTTGTCGAATAAAAATAAATCATCTCAATTGACACAACCATCGGGTGTGAAGGTAATGTCATCGCTCCGGAGGTGTCTTTTCCCTAACATTGATGCTTGTCAGTAATTGTCATGTCATCATTCTTTTGTTTTCTTTCCTTCCTTTTTATATTGTATCTTGCTGATCCTTAGCTGGTCTATTCTACTGTCAATATTTGACATTTTAATCATTTTCAGTTCTATGAAGCCAAGACAGTACCTTTCCCACTTTCCCTTGCTTCTGTCACTCTGGTGTCTCCTCAGACTGATAGGGTTCTTTTAGTAGCCTCCTGGTGTAAATCTGTTTAAAATATTATTTTACAGTTTTTTTCTGTTTAACTAGGATAGAGAATACTTCATCTGCTTAACCATTGAGCTACTTTTATATCAAGTGTTTTGTACTTGCTAGATTGGTCCTTTCCTTTTCTTTTTCCCTTGATATTGTCTTTCTTTCATATGGTGTCTGTTATGTTGTTTCATTGAAAGAAAAGCCAAGCCACTCTTAAAATTTTGTATTCAGTTTCCCCTGTGGATCCTTACTGATTGTGTTTTGATCGCTCCTTTTGGCATCATAAGTGATTATCAATACTCATTTCCCATTTTCTAGAATGTCTTGGTGCAACTCACTGGTATTTTTTTCTTTCCAGGGATAGCTTGTAGGCAATTGGTTTGTCACGGAGCAATAAGTCTGCCTTGAGCATGTTATGGTGAACTTGAAATCCTCAAATTCACTCACCTGTTGTTATTTCTCTGTGCATTTTAGGCAGTAGATGAGGAAGTCCTTGGACTTCTCAAATGGCTTGCCACATCCCAGGCTGCTGAAGACATAAACTCGGATGATGAACTTGTTAGAGATATTATTCTGACTCCCCTTTTGCCTGCAACAACTATTGATAAGGTGCTAGAAAAGGCTAATATGAGTATGAGAGTGAGTCTCAGAAAGAGTGTCAGGACATTCTTGATTCAATTGATGATATGAATGATTTTGGCTGTTCAAAGGAAAGAGGAACTTCTTCTGCTAATTTTAGTAGCCATTCCCAAGCTTCATCAGAGAAAAGTATTCCCCAAGTTGATGGCTCCAGTGATGGTTGTTGCCATTCTCCTTCTACTGGGTTGGAAGAAGGTTTATTGAAGATGGAGAAGAAGGTTGAAATTAAGAAGTTCTCACAGCAACAAGCTCTAGATAATAACAGCAAAAGTTCTTCCAATAAGAAAAGAAAGTATAGTTCCTTATGGGGTAGTTTACCTTTTGCCATGATCCCCAAGGTCACAAGCCACCCAGAGTTGAATAGTCTAAACACGAATGATGGATCTGCTGGGGGCTGTGAGAATCAAAATTTGGAATGTTCTAGTTCACACAGTCAGAGAAGGTTGGACTATCTTTCTGATACACCAACAGAAAAGGCAGAATCAGATGCTCATCTACAGGAAGCGAGCATATTTGAGAGATGCTCTGTCCGAGATCTGATGAGGAAAAAGCGATGCCACCTTTTCAACCCACTAGACTGCACTCCTCACAGTGAAAAAAGGGTCAATGAGTTCGCATGTCCCGAAGAGATAGACTTGCTTGAGCATGGCAATGAGTATGACATGAGGCAGGTTGGATCATGTCCTGATTTTCAGAGAGAGTCAAAAGAGGCCTGTCAAGAAAATTTTACTGGATCTGGGATGGCAATAACTGAAGGATTCCTTCCAGTGGGCATAGTTAAAGGACCACAGCAGTCTCCCTTTGAGATGCATGATCCTTCACTTCCATTGTTATTTAATGAAATTGACAAGACTGAAGGGCCTGTCCTCAAAAGTAAATCAGTAACTTCTGATGTCCCATCCTCCAGAGGTAATAAGCTATTAAATACTATGGAATCTCACTCCCAGGACAAATTTTTTAAGGAAAAACTGCACTCGGTTCATGTATCCAGTTCTGTCTGTGAGACAGCTAGTGCTATCGAATCTGAGACATATCACAGAAATGTTCACTTTAATAAAAGCGACCATCAGACAGGAAATCTGATAGCATGTAAGGCACTGTCGCATAAGAACCTTGAGGCCAATGAAGACACAGGTTTAACATTATTACGAGAAAGCTTGGATCGTAATGACAGTGAATTGGGACCAGATGTGGGTTTCTCAGGAGCTGCTACCTTAATGCAGACAACTGTGGAAGCAGTAGAGAAACCTTCACCTTTAATTGCCATGACCATCCGTGAGAAGCCGCCCGTTGCTGACTGTGGTGATGAGGCTCCTGAACATCCCATTCTCCTCAATGGTAAAATTAAGCATTCTCACTCTGTGGTTGTGGAACACGATGGGCATGAAGGAACCTCAGGTGGGATGTTAGTACTTTTTGTACTTTGTGGTGACTCTAGATTATGTTTCAGTTCCTTCAATCATCAATGACTTTAAGATGGCTGAATACTATACCTTTTTTGCTGACAAACTCATGTTTCTTCCTCAAGGGAGAGCTTTGGATGAAATTTCTCCATTCTTTGTCCAAGGATTTAGAGAAGACAAAGAGGTTCAAACTGATGGCATTACGGATGGTGGCTCCAACTACAATAAAGAAGCTCACATGGGTGTCCCTACTCACTATCAAAATGATGGCTCATGCTTATACCTTTTGACACCTGTAATTTCACCTCCTTCTGCTGATATCGTCAATGACTGGCTACGGTGTAGTGAGAAAGGTAATTATTGTGCAGAAAAAAATCCATGTATCTCATTTCTCATGTTAGCTGTATATAATATTTATGTTTTTACTTCAGGTACTTCTGGAAAGAACTGTATAGAATTAATGGATTCTTCTCCTTTGAAAGGTAATTTTTTCATAATTGCTTTGCCATGCTGGGAGTCTTGCAGTTCTGTTAATTCAATTCAGTTGCTTGAGCGTTCTGCAGGATCTCCAGTTACCCCAATTCATTCACAAGAAACTTCCCAAGATGATGTCAATGGGATTATGCCTGAATCTGGTTCTTTACCTCATACTAAACCTTCTATAAAGCAAATTAATCAGGATAAACGTGGAAAGCTAGAGAAAGAAGAGGATTCATCTCATAATAAGGCAGCAACAATGTTCATCAATGAAAAAGTATTGGTAGAGTGAAATCACACAACTGTTCTCAAGATATCTCGCAGATTTCAGGACCAGATGGAAAATCAGGATCTACACCTTTCAGTCAATTAGGATATCGAGATCCTGCGAGCACTGGTGGAGGGCAACAGCTTACATTATTAAGTATAGAGGTACATTTGACATGGTTTTCTAATTTGATAAATAAAGTTGTTGGGAAATGAGCATTGATTCTGATAATTTATTAAGTGTTGGGTCATGTCATCTGGATTTTATAGCCCTAGATTTTGTCCTGGAAAATCAATAAAAGGATTACCTTGAGTAGAAATTGTTTGATGTAGTTGTGAATAAATTTTGTAAGTAATTAACATACCTGGATGCTTGCAGATAGGGATCTACAGGATTTGCAACTTGTAATGGTAAATAAGACAATTTGACTAGAAAAGATATTGAACGATCTATACACCATCTACATGATTTTCTGGAAATTGACTGACGTTTCCTGATGAGGTTATGCATTACCTCTCCTTACGACAATTTCAAAATTACATTTGGGTGACACTTGTACCTTCTACCGTTTTTGCCTACTTCTGTAACTCAAACTGTAAATTCTTGAATTTATCTTTAATCTATTTGGCTTTACCTGGTGATGTTTGGCTTTTCTTTCTTATCCTAATATTTGAATTAAATTTGATATTTTGTGAAAGGTTCAAGCAGAATCTAGAGGAGAACTCCGACCAGATCCTCGATTTGATGCTATCAATATTGTAGCTCTTGCTGTTATGAATGATCAGGATTCGGTTATTGATGTACATGTGCTGGTGCACTGCAAAACTGAATCTTGTCAAAGGTAAGATGCAGTTAAGAGGTGATTTGCATTTTCTGTCTTCTGATATTCTTTTCTCAGGGACTTTATGAATTGTGTTGTAGCTGCTCGATACAGAGTGAAGTCATGTCTTTAGCAGAGTCAATGGTTAAAATGAATGGCCTCTTTTTCTAGAGATTCTACTTTTCTTACCTTGATATCGATTTGCAAATAGATCATACTAAGTCGGCAAGCCCGATTTCTGAACTTCAGCAAATTTTAGTGGAGAATGGTAACATTGGCAACTCTATATGGTATTGAATTGTTAGGAGGTTGTGTTAACTAGCGTACAAAATGAGTTTAGCATAGCTGAGAAAGCTTCAGTGGATATATGGACACTTGAGAAAATAGTTTTGAAATAGGACAAAAAATATTGTTGGCTCAATTGAGGGTAAGATTAGAGAAACTCCTTTAAGGTTATTTGGCTGCACGAAACAATCGACTTTAAAGATGTAAGGTAAAAGTACAGGCTACTAAAATCATGTGAGTTGACTTTCGAAGGAAAGATTTCAAATACTTTTATTTAGCGTGGTGTAAAAGGATCTATGAAATTGACCTCTGGTGGATAAGCTTGCTTGTTGTCATTACATAACATATACACCTATGAGAATCTTTTTAAGGCATCCTTAAATTGAAGTTCAAATAAAGCTCAGTAGGAAAACCGTCTATAAATTGAAGAAAGAGCTTTATCATTTATCATTTTTCAAAGAACCTCGAGTCATCCTGTTTAATAAAATTTAGGGCAGTTCACTTTCTCCGTTCCTTGGTTGAAATGAGGTTGTCTGCTTTTGGTTTCTCAAGCTACTGAAGTCCTTGCTTTGTCACATGCCTGGGGCAGATATACACACCCCTGTGTTATCATGACATAGGCTCTCTCATTTAATTTATGATGTATGTTGCACTTCTTCGTGTAGTTAAAACAGCTGCATTTCATTAACTTCTTAAACCCGGGTTATTTAGACATCATTTTTGGATCATTTTTCTTCTAATTTTCCCACTTTATTATTATTATAGATTTCATATATAAGTTATGAGGTGCAATGTAAGGACATGATAATTATCGAGGAAAAGGTCACTAGAAGTGTCATGACTTTTGTACGACACTCACTTTGGTGCCAAAACTTTTCATTGGATTACTTAAGTGTTACTTAAAAAAAAAAAAAAATCACTTAAGTGCCAACTCCGATCTGGGAGGCTAGAGATCTGACGTGACTATATTCTAACATTTTTTCCAGTCAACGTGGCTCGCTGGCATGCCTAGTCAGCATTAATAGCCCTCTTTCTTCAAACCCAAACGTCACAATAGACGATCTTCCTCAAACCCTAACCTTGCAACCATGGATTTGGGGCAAAATTAGTGACTGCAACTTGCAATAGAGGTCCGCTATTTCATTTGTGTGATTTTGTTTCACCAAAATTGCAATTTTAAAGTGGGATTTTGAGGATGGATGGTAACAAAGAGCCATGATGAAGCTTCAGAGGAGGATGATGCCGTGCTTGCATATGCCCATGGCTGAGAGGTGGAAGGTGAGGGAGTCAATGGAGTGCTAGAGCTCATGAAAGGGGACGTGGAGACTGGAGGAGGTGTAAATGAAGGCGGTGGAGCTGCAGTGGGAACAGGAGGAGATGAAGCTGGTGATGTTGAGGGAGGGATTGGGGGGAAGGGGAATAGGTTGTGCTTGCTGTAGAAGGTGGAGTTGGAGTTGTAGAAACAACTTTTGGGGTCAATTTGGAGTGGGTTGGTTGCCACTGAAGATGAATCCTGTCTTTCTGAGAGATTGAGCTTCAAGCCAAGCAAACTATGTTCTGGGATGAGAGAGAGAAAAGAGAACAAGAGAGAGAATGAGTTTTAAGGCCAGGTCGTTGGACTTCCTTTTTATAAGAAAGCCACATGGACATGAAAATTTCATTAAAAAAAGCCACGTAAAAAAAGCCACACGGGATGAATTGCCGGAATTTATTGCTAGAGACGCTTAAGTGATCGTTTTTCTCTGATTTGGTATTTAAGTGATATAGCAAAAGTTTTGGCTCTAAAGTGAGCACCATATGAAAGTTATGGCACTTTCAATGTCCTTTTCCCTGATTATTGCTTTACTCTGATTTAAGAGCAGTGTTAGTGATGATGTGGGGCATAACAAAATTAATAGGTTGATAGTGTCAGGTGTTGGAAGTCTAAAAGAATCAAACTAGCAAATCAATTCAAGAGTTAAAAAAGGAAATACCTGTATAGCACTTGTGTTAGGAATGAGGCTAATTTGTTGAGCCCCGTGCTGTATTTCATGCAACATGTATGTTTCATACTCTTGGATTAATTATCCTCTTTTTTTTTTTAATTGTCATCTTGAAGGAGTCATGATGGAGTATCCAGCTGTGAGGTGTTAGTGTTTCCGCAAGAAAATCAATTGTTGATCCATTTTGCGAAGATCATTAGCAAGTTTGATCCAGATATATTGGTGGGATGGGATGTTCAATCTGGTTCTCTTGGTTATTTGGCTGAGAGGGCTTCATATCTGGGAATTGGTTTGCTTAATATGATATCTCGAGTACCATCAGACAGCAAAGCTTTTTCTGGAGAATCAGGACTTACTGATGAAGGGATTGCAGAGAATGTTCTAACTGAACCTTTGTTGTTTGATTCTGTACGAACTGGAGATGCTATTATTGAAGATGAGTGGGGTAGAACCCATGCGAGTGGTCTTCATGTTGGTGGTCGAATTGTCCTAAATGTTTGGCGCTTGGTGCGTGGTGAAGTTAAGCACAACATGTATACAGTGGAAGCTGTAGCTGGAGTTGTTTTGAGAAGGAAAATTCCCTCATTTCAGCACAGCATACTGACAAAATGGTTCTCGAGTGGGCCAGGACGAGCAAGATATCGTTGTCTTGAATACATGATCGAGAGAGCGAAGCTGAACGTAGAGATTATCAATCAACTTGACTTGGTATTTCTACGCAATAATATAATTTTATGGTTCAACTGTATTTATCTATGCATAAACATTCTATGTTTCCATGGTTCAAGTTTTGAATCTATGTTGTGCATCAAGCCTAGAGGAAGGTTATTTGTGTTTAAATAATCCATATGAAATCAATGGGGGTAATTGCTGATAAAGAAGTTTTGAGGAAGGGAAACCTTATATGCTGATGGCATTCCAGTCTTAGAATTTTAGTTGGTGCAATCAAGTGCTAAACCTTTACTGAAAAGTTCAACGAAGTTCTGAACATTGCAATTGTTTTTTTTAAATCCTAAATCTTTATTAAAACATGCATCAAGTCCTCAAATTTTACTGACAAATGCAATATGAAGTCACCAAGTAGGCTTTTTTCGACTTCCTAGTGGGCAATTCCTTATGCTATGATTGAAAGGATTTGATTGGACTTTTAAAGAAAGTTCTGTTAAGACTTGATTGCATCGATTGGAAGGATCATGAAATGATTGGATTTTGTACACAAGTTTTAGGATATTAGATGAAACATTCCCTTTTTAAAATGTTTTCTTTATCATATTGCATAAACATTTGTTGTTCTGTGGTTCAAGCTTTTAATTAGTGTTGTGTATCAAATCTAGATCATAGGAAGTCAATGGGGGTAATTGATGAAGAAGCTTGAGGGAGCCATACGTCATGTGCAGATTACTTTTCAGTCTTACAATCTTAATTAATGAACTCAAGTACTAAACCATCACTTATGAGTTAAATTGAGTAAACTTTCCCTTTTGTACCTTTTGTGGGGTGGCAAATTTTTACTGGTCCATCATTTGTCTTCATAGCAGAACATCAAGTGAACTTTCCCTTTTTATGTGTGCTTTCTGTAATTTCATTTCTTGTCGGTTTTCATGGGCTTAAGTACATCTGCCTAATGTGTGAACTATTTGCAGGTCAACCGAACTGCAGAACTTGCTCGCGTCTTTGGTATTGACTTTTTCTCTGTTCTTTCTCGAGGTTCCCAATACCGTGTTGAATCTATGTTCCTCAGGTTGGCTCATACTCAAAACTACATTGCCATTTCGCCTGGGAATCAACAGGTACTAGTCCACCTTACTCTTTCTAAAACCTTTAATACTGCAGAGAAGAATGAGGGAGGAATTGTCTGATTTTGGGACAGAACAGATGTTTGCTTTCAATTCAATGCCTTCACTTGGGTTTTTCCCTCTTATTTTCAATGGATTATGTGAAGCTCCTTCTCATTATTTGGATTCATCTGGCTTTTGAACGGTGAATATGAAATTGTAATCAGCATGTTTGCAGCACCTTTTATGTGTACATTATGTATTTTGTATCAGAGCATTAGTGATTTACTTCTTTAGGTATTATTCGTCTTCTTTCCCTATATCATTATAGATGTTAGAAAAGTACTGCATAATGTTTGAATAACATGCTTTACACCAAAAATCATACTGGCTTATGCTTTATGATACTTACTGCAGATTCTCATCCCAAAAATCTTTTAATGACAATCTGTAAGAGGAGATGTCACAAGTTTATACATAAGCAGTATATGGGCACCACTATCACCACTTTTTTCTTTCTTGGACATGTCTGCCTTTCTGCTTCGTAAATGAGAGACCCTGTGACAATGTAGAAGTATGTTAGATTGTAATGCTTATCTAAAAGTCTGAAATGAGTGGTTCAAATGCTTTTTTATGGTGCTTTCCAGCTCTTCTAAAATTTATCAATCAAGTGACTTTTAATTCTTTGATAATATTGTTTCTGTTCATTTGGTTGTTTTCCTTGTTTGTGGTAGATGGTCCTATATGTATTATATTTTATGTTCCTGCGGGGATTCTTATATTGACTTAACGAAACAGTGACCTCACCTTCTGGTTTATTAGGTTGCTTCACAACCTGCAATGGAGTGCTTACCACTGGTGATGGAACCAGAATCTGGTTTTTATGCAGATCCTGTAATTGTTTTGGATTTTCAGTCTCTATATCCATCAATGATAATCGCATACAATCTTTGCTTTTGTACATGCCTTGGAAAAGTTGTGCCTTCGAAGGCCAACACACTTGGAGTCACTTCTTTTACAGCGGATCAATATGTTCTGCGGAGATTTAAAAGATCAAATACTGTTGACACCAAATGGCGTTATGTATGTACCTCCAAAGGTAATTTAGGGTGTAAAGGAATTTGCTCTCTTTGGTTTTTATATTTTGGAGCAATTTCTTAACAATTTAAGATTTTGGGTAAAAGGGGGTATAACATGTATTAGAGCATAGTTCCAGAGTTTGAATTCTAATGTCATTTTTCTGCCTTTTCTTTTTTAAGTTCTACTGTCTCTATCCAGGTTGTCTATTAGACGTGGCTACGTCCACGTCCATCTAAGGCCTGATTTAGATGGAGGAGTGTTAGGACATATGCTATATATGCTCTTTAATTTGAGGGCTTTTGCTTTTGGGGAGATAGTTATGGTTTTAAATATGCACCAACGTAAGGATGTTTATTTGGTATATTCCACAAACTGTTATGGGTGTACTTTAGTCATAATTATGACAATACTAAGCATCTAGGCAGACATCCATGCATGGGGATACAATGCCAGTCTGATGCTTAAGCAAATTAAGTGTCCTCACTCATGAAAGGTCAGATCATTGAAAGGTACTGTGGCTTAGTGGGCAGACCAATACTAGCTAAGACTTAAGATTACATACAATTTTTCAGTGGCAGGCAAACTTGGTTTCAGCAATAACATAGGCGATGTGATTGGTTGTGTTTGCTAATTCCTGGGTTTTTTATATGAAGGAATTGGTCTACTGTGATGTTGAATTTCCCTGTTAAACCTCTATAGCTGCTTTTATGTGGGTTAACACAAGAGAGCTTATATTTTTTTCTTTGGTTCTGAAGTCGAACTTGATTTTTAGTTGCATCTCCCAGCTCTAGGAGATAACTTTGTAGAAGAAAAATAGTCTAATAAACGGTCATGATGCAGGTACGGAAGGGCATACTGCCTCGTTTACTGGAGGAAATATTGTCAACCAGAATAATGGTAAAGCAAGCAATGAAAAGATTAACATCTCCACAGCAAATTCTTTACAGGGTAAGGCCTGGGCACCTATTAATTTATTACTGAAATCAGGTAGGTATTAGCTTGGCATGACTGGTTTATTTTTTTTTTGCTTGAGGCAATTTCACACTCCCCCTCTTAACTCAAATGTTTGCTTGAAACTATGGTTTCTTGTGCCTTGTTGACTCCTCTGCTCAATGTAGCTGGCAGGTCAATGTTTTGTATGATATAATTGTTGAAATATTGATTGCTCTCATTTTTCAAAATATGATGTGGAGTCATGAAAGGTGGTTAAACAGCTCTTCTTTTGTTACAGATTTTTAATTCGAGGCAACTTGCTTTGAAGCTAATAGCCAATGTAACCTATGGCTATACTGCTGCGGGTTTTAGTGGCCGCATGCCATGTGCAGAGCTTGCAGATAGTATTGTTCAGTGTGGCCGCAGAACACTAGAGAATGCAATTTCCCTTGTAAATGCACATGACAAGTGGAATGCAAAAGTTGTCTATGGGGATACTGATAGGTAAAGACTGTTTATCTCTGAGAAAGATGAAAAGCATCATTTCAATGAAAGTTTTCAGCTATGTTAGCCCATGCCTGTTCTTGTACACCAAACGCCATTTTCAAGACTTAAAAAGTTGTGACTTGTGAGATGTTACAAACACCATTTTTATGAGTTATGGAGGTTTGCTATAAGTCTTTCTAATTTATCTGCTGCAACACTAACTGGTCTAGTTCTGATTTTATTTATAAGTCTTTCTCACTCTAGATGTTTTTCACAGCAACTTAGCTGATGGTGCTTAATCTAGACGTATAAAAAGCTTTTGATTATCTGCGTATTAGTTGGGAATTGATAACTCTTTTTTCTTTTTTTTTTTTTTTGGTGCATAGTATGTTTGTCCTCTTGAAAGGACGAACTGTCAAGGATGCTTTTCGAATTGGTCAAGAGATAGTCTCTGCAGTAAATGAGATGAATCCAAACCCGGTTGCTTTGAAGATGGAGAAAGTCTATCACCCTTGCTTCCTCCTTACAAAGAAACGTTATGTGGGTTACAGCTATGAGAGTCCCGATCAAATAGAACCTCTTTTTGATGCCAAAGGAATTGAAACAGTACGCAGAGATACTTGTGGAGCAGTTGCCAAAACTATGGAGCAATCTTTGAGGATCTATTTTGAGCAGCAAGACATTTCCAAGGTGAAGTGTTGCCTATTCTCTTTCTTCTATGGATATGTTTTCCTTCTGTTTAACTTAATTCCCAGAGCAAACTTTAAGACTCATATGTCCAAATGTTTTTCTGATATAGTGTTGAACTTAAGCAGGTGGTCTTCTTCTTTTCCTTGGTGTTCAAGTTGAAGAACTTGTAAAGTTAGACATTGTGATCTTGGATTTTTTCTTGTCTAGACATAAATGGAAGAAAATGAGATTCATACTATTTGATATTTATGCGTTTGTCCTGATATATGATCTAGACTAGATGAAATTACTGAATTCTATTCAAATTACTAAGACAACACTTACTTCTCAAGTCTACACCTGGTTCATTTGTTTACTCTTTTTTGCACCGGTTAAATGTGCCAACTTGTATCTGTCTATTTTTATAGCACATGCTTGTAATAGAAAGGTTTTCCTAATTGTCGTGGCAGATGGATTATGTGTCTGCCTAAAACTTGGAATGGTAATTTAGATTCATTTGAAAATCTGCCTTTTAGTCTTGTAATTAGTTCCACACTACAAAAATCTTGACTCTTGAGTACATCTGCCCATGGTTTGTTTGTTCTAGATGTCAGGCAGATGGTGTGCTCTTAGGCTAAGTACATTTTCAATTCTTCCTTTATGTTATGCCAAAGGATTAAATGTTTCGTTAGTTTATAGATAACCATGCATAGTTTATAGATAACCATGCACTGCATGGCTACATGTGAGACAGGTGCTCTAAAAGATTCAAACCATACAAATTGTAGGAGTTTGACTCTTTATTGCATTCTTCATTACCTCCGTGAGTAGAAACTAGTAAATGTACATGTCTATACTTATTCTCATGTGATTATCATACATCATGGGTTTCAATGGTTCTGCTGAAACCCCTATCATTTCTGAAGAATGTCTTATGATCTGTAGTTCCATAATCTTTCAAATTGGACCCAGAAATAAACATTGAAGAAGTTGGTAATCTGAGTGGTCCAATTTATTTTTTGATGTTTCTGGAATGCGTACTTGCTTATCCCCTGATTTGTTCAGCTGGAAGCCTTGCTTTAAAGGGTGATTTGTATAGTTTTAGAGCACTACTTCATATTGCTCTCTTTGCACAGGTAAAAGCATATTTATACCGCCAGTGGACAAGGATTCTCTCTGGAAGGGTATGTCTTCAGGATTTTGTTTTTGCGAAGGAAGTTCGATTAGGTACTTACAGTACAAGGCCCTCCTCATCACTCCCACCTGCAGCAATCGTTGCAACAAAAGCAATGAGAATCGATTCCAGGGCGGAACCTCGTTATGCAGAAAGAATACCATATGTTGTTGTCCATGGGGAGCCAGGGGCACGCCTAGTGGATATGGTCGTTGATCCCATGGAGGTTTTGGCGATTGATTCACCTTTTCGACTGAATGAACTTTATTATTTAAAGAAGCAGATAATTCCAACTTTGCAGCGAGTATTTGGACTTGTTGGTGCTGACCTAAACCAATGGTTTTCAGAGATGCCCCGTCCTATTAGGGAAAATTTTGCGAAACGTCCTATTAGTTCACCTAATCCGCAGCGAAAACGAATTGATTTCTACTATCTTTCAAAACATTGTGTACTTTGTGGTGAGCTGGTCCCGACATCAGCATATTTATGCAATAGATGTTCACACAAGAGGCCAGCTGCTGCAACAGCTTTAGTTGGAAGGACATCAAGAGTGGAGAGAGATATGCAACATCTTGCTGCAGTGAGTATTTCTATCAGTAGAATCATAACGGAGTCTGCAGTATTAAGTTTTCTGTCAGTTGGCATTTATTTTGGTGTCTCATCTGTCCATCTGAATGCATTCTAGAGATGATGTTGCTGACTTCATCATGCTATATAATTCAATGAATTGTGTTAAATCTTTTCTTTTATCATTGTTGGATCAATGGTTGACCAGTAATCTTAATTTTCAACCCATGAAGCTCTTGTTCTAGGTTATTATGGTCTCATACCTGCCTTTTCTTTTTCGTCTTAAGAAGTACTTTTACCCTCTCCTATTTTGACTGCCTAACCAGTGTAAATTTTCTTGTCTCTATTGTATTCTAATCAATATTTGGAATTTATGGATTTTCCATATGCATGCAGCGAGGCAGCATTTTTCCATCTTTCAGCTGCAGTCTTATTTAGCTATATAAGTGAGCACGCAGTCACATCACATCATTCATCTATGCAGATTTGTAGGCATTGTGGTGGCGGGGACTGGATTTTAGAAAGTGGAGTGAAGTGCACTTCTCTCGCTTGTCCAGTGTTTTACGAGAGGCGTAAAGTTCAGAAAGAGCTACGAGGCCTTTCCACTGTGACCACTGAGGCAGGCTTGTACCCGAAGTGTATGGTCGAGTGGTTTTGATTCTTGACCATAAAAGTCGGGTTCCCTTTTGAGCATGAACTGGGTCAAGGCAGTGCTAGCATCTTTGCCACTTTCAGCAGTTGGTGATTAACTGTGGACGGTTGCCTGCATCAGAGCTTCTCTGTTACTTGTTGAGGTTCAGTTTGTTGCTGTGAAGTCTTGGTAAATTTTCATCCCTCGAATTTGTGAGCTCAACTGATGTTGGTTCAAGGGATACGAGAACATGTAAGCCTGGGCTGGTGTTCAACCATCCAAGAGCACAACAGAGGACTCGTTTGCCTTCTTGTGGCAAGCCCTGAGCAGAGAACGAATGCTCGAAGCACACCCGGGTTCTTTCGAAGCAAATGAGTTTAACCAACTGACGGCACTTTGAGTTTATACAGGAGCTGCGAATCGGCTGTGCATGTAGAAGGATCTGTAAATGTGTATACTACACGGAGAAAAGGAAAAGTTAAGGCGTTTTGCTGTTGTAAATTTGTAATCATGACAGTGTTATCAGCTAATGTTATACTAAAAGCAGAGTTGAATTGAACTGTGCAGTCTATGCTTCCACATTTGAAGTTGTATAAGAGGAGAGGCTGCCCCTATTGTGGCTTTCATTCCATCTACACTGCCATGTTTACTTGTGATTGTTGCGTAGCCTTACTTCTGCTCCCCGTCGATCGCTATCCCGTCCTGGAACTTTCATATATTTGGCAAAAACACTTTAAAGGTCCAAATTCGCAGAAAACATTTGTCTCATTTTTTGACATTTTGGATTGTTTATGAAAATGAGTTAATAGATTTTTTTTTTAAATTGATGGAAAAATCTATGCTTAAATTTAGAAAAATAATTCTTTTTAAAAAATTAAAATTCAATTTTCAAATTATGATTAGATTTTAGTGCTTGAACAGGAATGGCCATCAATCCGTTCAGCCCTCATTCTTGAGCCCTTGCCTGGGTCCATTGAGATAGGGCTCGAGACCCCAGCTCTCATGCTCGAGCCCTCGACACTTGATCCATGTTCATCGAGGCCAGCTCGAGACTCCAGTGTCCATGCACGAGTCCCCAACATTGTGTCCAGGCCCATTGAAGTTAGGCCCTAGACTAAGGCGCTCGCGACTAGATCTTCAGCTCAGAATCGAGAGGTTGGGCCCGAGACCCCGATGATGAGGCCTAGGTCTTCAGCACCTCAAAAATGACCACAATTTCTGGTCAATTATACAATCAAAACCCCAATTGGTACGACTGGGATTTGAGATTTCAGTTGTAAAATTAGCGTGGGGGTAAATTTGGCGTCCAGGCTGGGGTCGATACTGGCACCTGGGGAATGCCTCGGTTAATTTCAGATTAATTTTGACAATAGAAAGCCCGGCCCACTTACGTCCAATATGCCTACTCTTCGGCCCATTTCAGAAAAAAGCCCACTAAGGCCCTTGTGGGGTTTTGGCTTCCCGTCTTCTTCCTCCTTCCCGCTCCTCCTGCTTCACGGCGAGAGATCCATGGCCGACGACGACGTCATCGCTTAAACCCTAAACTAAACCTCTAGCTTTCTCTCTCTAAACCCCCCCTCTCTCTCTCTCTCTCTAGATGTCGCGAACCCCGTTCTCTCTCCTCATCCTCAAGCGCCTCTCCTATCCTTCCCCAACCCCTAGACCCTACTCCCCCTTCGCCGGCCGGCGCTACTCCTCCGCCTCCCCCTCGGCTCCCTCGCCGGAGCCGCCGCCGCCGCCGCCGCCGCCGACGAAGCCGTCCAACCTCTCGGCTCGCCTCAGCTTCGTGTTCGACCAGATCGACTCCATCGAGAAGGAGCGCGAGCGGTCCCAGAAGGACGAGACGCTCCAGCGGATACGCGCCTGGCGGGAGGCGAAGGGCGATCACGTGCCGCCGCGGGGCGCGGCCGCCGAGACGGCGGGGCCGGTCGGGGCGGCGTCGACGAGCTTGGACGGTGGTGAGGGTGAGGATGAGAGCGCAAGGGAGGAGGTCGGTTCGGCCGAGGGTGGAGTGAGTGGTTCGAGAGGAGCGCAGCCGGTGAAGGAGGTGGAGCTGGTGCATCCGTGGAGGGAGTGGATCGAGTTGATGGAGAGGCTGGTGCAGCAGAATTACTTTGATCATAGGAGGAAGGATGAGGACAAGATGGTGAGGGAATCGGGGTTGGAGGTCGGAGATATCCCGGAGGAGCATTTCGATTGGAATGCCGATCCCAAGACCGTTCAGAATGCTTGCTTGAATTTTGGGAAGGACCGGTTCGACATCTTGAGGTATGCCGTGGTGATGGTTGAAGCCATTTCACAATCTCCATATCTAATGTGATTGCAAAATTACTCTCGAGATGTTCCAAATGTGATAACTTTGCCAATTGCGGTTTTGTAATTAAGGAAGACCATAAAGGAGTTTTCTTTGTGTACATGGTGGCATAGCATGTAGGTTTTCGTAGTTTTCAGTGAAAGCTCAGTGAGATGACAACTCGACCCAAATGTGGGTCATTTTGAATGGAAGTAAAATGACCGAAAGTAATTATAACATAATGTTTATGCTGGTTAGTTTCGAGTTTTTCTTCTCATGCTTTGCTTGTTGATTGACATTTTTGGGACACATCATATTACTGTGGTTTTGTAGTGAAATGTGTCCTGTGTAGACTATTTAGCTTGAGGGTGGAATTTGAGTTTGTTCAAACATCTGGTTTTTTCTGCTGCTGTCAATGAATATGCAGCTACTACGATTTGTCTGCATTAGAATAGTTTTTTTTTTTTAAATGTTTTTTTTTTTTTTTTGTGTAGTAGTAACCAGAATATTTGGTAAAAATAGAGGTTACATGAGAACTTTGAAAGTGTGCAATTAAGTTTGTTGCTGGTGAGTATATCTAGAGGTTTCTTGGGTTGAGGGTTTAATGGCCGAGTAGAGTCGGTAAGGTGCTCCACTTTTCCTTTTACATGAGGAATGGTTAAGATAAGATCTAGGAAATATATTAGTATCCTTTCTAGCTAATAAAGTTTGAGATTTCTAATTTGTAAATAAGGAAGAGCTGATGGATGTTGGTTAGTTAGACTGCTGCATGGTTGAGTTTTCCCATTAGAAATTGGAGCCCATTTCACTTGATGTATTCATAATGTGCTCCTTGAGTCCATTTAAAAAATTCATTTCGATGTGGACATGAGTGTGAATATCTAGAGAAAAGGCTTACATCAGGTCTCAGGCTTGATTTTCGTTCAAATAGTAGTACAATAGATGAATAATCATTTTCTTCTTTCAGGGATGATCTTTTTAAGTGGTTTTATGTTTAGTTTATCTTGTATAAGAAGAATAAGATGAGCACAGACCAAGTTGACACTCCAGCCGATCAAAGTTGGATCTTTCATTATCTTGACTTGTATTAGCAAGTAGGTTTGAGATTATTGACTGCCTTTGCGCTAAAGTTTTGTATATGGTAACACCTTCTTTAATATTGGCTGAGGTAAAATTGATGTCAGGTCATTGTCGAGACAGGACATTCAAATTCTTGTTGGTTATGGATGCCCTACTGCTGACAAGAAGGTGGTTATGGCTGCCAAACTATTGAGAAAGCATGTGCACCTCGATGAAGGAGATGTAAGAGTTGCATCTTTTACTTGTTAATTCTTCTAAATTTGGGTATGATTTTTTTTTTTCCTATTTGACAAATATTTATTTTGGGTAATATATCTTTGCTTTTAATGAACAGGCTTTATCATATCTTCTTCGTCTAGGTTGACCCTTCAAATCTAAATGTTCATCATGCTGCTTTTGCTGCCTGTATATGAGAATAGCTATGCAAGAATGCATATCTGTCCTCTCTTTCTACTTTTGACTATCTATTTTCTTGTTATTTTTCAGTCAAATTACTTCTCCTCCATGTTCAATTGCTTGCAAGCGAGTTTTTCTTTCTTTAATTTCTATGTCCTCTGGATATAACTGATTGGTTTGCAGGTTTGTAGTTCCTGCAAACTGAGGAGCTCCTGTGAAAAAGCCTATCTTTTGACCAACAAAGAGGACGAGGCACGTACAATTGATGTAATGCGAGTTCTATCTACATTCGGTCTTGATCATGCCCATGGCTTAGTGACAAATAAATCTCTTCTGAAGCAAAAATCTCTGAAAATCGTTGTCCGCAAGTTGCTTCATCAGATTGTTAAGTTGAGTGCAGTTCCTATTGATCCAAACCTTCCCCCTCCAATTATTAAAAGGCCTCCACCGAAGGTCAAACAACCTCCACCAACTCCAAAGAGACGAGTTGGACGGGATGATGTAGAAATGAAGAAAGGAGACTGGTTATGTCCTAAGTATGATTCTTTACTTGTTTCTTACACTTGCATTACCATTCAGGATTTCTTCTTAATTAGATCCACAATTTCAATAGACTTTGCTGAACACCTGTTTATGACACTCATATGCATGATATAAAATACTCGGACACCTGGTGTGATTTCCACTAAATTTAAATTAAAGTCATTTCTAGCACTTTATATTCATATTTTAATTTCTCATCCCGTGAGATCTTCCTATGGACTTATCTAGGCAGAGTTTGCAGTGTCTGAAGAGCTGAATGATGCCGGATATTTATCATTTAGAAAAAAATTAAATCTTTCTTACCTTTCTGTCTGATTATATTTCTTATATGCATAAATCTATCAAAGTTGGTCTTTCCTGAAGATGCCAAAAATTGTGATATTGTTTCAGGTGTGACTTCATGAATTTTGCAAAGAATTCAGTGTGCCTACAGTGTGATGCGAAGCGTCCAAAGAGACAGCTGCTTCCAGGAGAATGGGAATGCCCAGAGTAAGTCTTCAAAATTCTGAGATTATTTGAAAATTTTTAGTTTGTGTATTCTGCATTGATGGTGCCAGCATTCTAGGACAGTTACCTCATCTGTTATGCAATTTTAAGTTTTCATATTTACATGCCAGTTCCTTGCTAGTTGTGGAAATTGCTCACCCTTCTAATTTTGCAGTGATTATTCACTCATTATATGTTTTAAGTCGTGGACCCAGATCCTGTCTCTCCGAGCTTGGACTTTTTTTTTTTTTTTTTTTGCATTGATGGTGCCAACATTGTTGGAGCTTTATTGTCGCATCATCTAGCATGCAATTTTAAGTTGTTTACATACTAGTTCTTTATTAGTTGTGGAAATTGCCCGCCCTTTTAATATTGCAATAATTCTTCATTACTGCAGTAACTAATATTCATTATATTGTTGTAATTTTAATGAGCAAAGTGTTGAAGAATCTTCAGTGTGTACAGAGAGGCAGGAAGATGTGCCTCTGTACTTCTAATTTTACAACATACTGAATGAAAGGTGCATACTAATTGTGCATGTTACATAGCTCATACTGGTCCTGGTCCATGTTTTCTGGTAGGTGCAACTTCTTAAACTATCGGAGAAATACGGCCTGCTTCCATTGCGATTGCAAGCGCCCACCTGAACAGTTCATGGAAGACAAATTGCAGGAAAGACATCAGAATCCAAGGACTAGGTTGGAAAGGACTGCCAGCCGCCCAGAAGTCTCTAATGCATGGAACTTTGACTTTGATGATGATGAATCTGATGGAGCAGATGTAGCTGCTTTTGAGTATGCAGACTCGTCAATGAAGGGAGAAGATTCTCATTTACATAACCAGGAGCAGGGAAGGAATCATCGAGGGTTTGAAGATGATTTTCACCAGAGTAACAAATTCCCGAAAGTTGATAACAGAGAATATTCTGATTCCGATCACGGTTCTCGTACCGGTTTTGATGATTTTGATGATGAGGAAGATAACGTGGACAGTTACGAGCTAGATACACGGAATAATTCATCGGTTAGGAATGGGCCATCGATAGATTTTTCTGAGGTTGAAGGGGACTCTGGGTCTGAAGACGAAAACTTCGACATTAAATCATTTGCTCGAGAGGAAGCAAAGTCGCTCTGTCGCAAAAGGCCGTCGAAACCTTTACGCCGCGGGCGCTCTGTTCCAGGTTCATATGATGATGAAGTTGATTTTGATTCGGAGGACGAGACTTCGGTCCGTCCTAACTGGAGATCTAGTCATGTTGCGGACTCTAGAAATAAAGGCAGAGGTAGAAGTCCTCCAGGTAAATTCAGGGGATTGAGCTATGGCTCAGATGAAGAAGCCAGGACTGTATTCAGATTCAGCTGGTGATTCGGATGAGGACTTGCGGACTCGGAGAAGTAAAGCGGGTAAATTTTCTGATAAAGTAGGCCGTCGGAGTAATTTCCACCATTCTGGCTCCGAATCAGATGATTACGCCAGTTCTCGCGGAACCAAGTTCGGAAGAAGAGGAACAGAACCAAATAGAAGAGGGGGCAAATTTGATGGGCGTGGCTCGCGTAGTAGTAGGAACAACTTTTCGGATGATGACTTCGAATCAGATGATTATGCCAGTTCTCGTGGAACCAAGTTCGGAAGAAAAGAGACAGTACCAAATAGAAGAGGGGGCAAATTTGATGGGCGTGGCTCGCGTGGTAGTAGGAACAACTTCTCGGATGACGACTTCGATAGGCCGTCAAGAGGGGATACCCCGTCGAGAGGGGCGTGCGGAGGTATCAAAAGTAGAGGAGCTCGAGCGGATGAGTTCGCCGAGCAGAGGAATGATCGAAGGTCGGATGAGTTCGGCGGGCGGAGGAATGATCGAAGGTCGGATGGTTCGAAGAGTTACAAAGGTCCCGGAGCAGGGAAATTCGAGAGCAACCAGCGCGGAAGGTTTAACAAATACAAGGATGACGGGGGCGGCGGCGGTTCTGATGACTTCAAGAACCGAAGGCGTGTAATCGAGCGATGATCTCTGTTCGCTGCTTATGACAAAATTCGAGCAAATTCACGTACGCTTACCGGAACAGGGCCTCCTAATCGTCTGCTGATCTAAGGTATCGTCTCTGGAGAGCACGGGGGGAAACAGTAAAAGTGATTCCATCTTGCCTCCTCTTGGGCTCGTGATTTAATTTCAGGAGAAAAGAATTAGAGTTTTTGTTACCAAGATCGGGCACAACGAGGCTCGAGATCGTCGCATGTATGATTAATTTTTTTTATTTATTGCCTTTCTGAAAGTTAAATGTTATACTAAATCCTCGTAATAAAATGAATGGGGTCCACGTTTTTTCCCGATGTCAATACGTGGGGCCGCACGAGGAGCCGATGCCAACTGTCATGTCATATGGCAACGCATGACACGAAGCTACTGCAGGAGCGAATATTTTCTCAGCTCAGCTTTGAACTATATATAATGGATTAAATTACGACCGAGAGGAACAAATAAATTAGATATTCGTATTTCATAACCGTAGCTGACCAGGAGGTCGTGGGATACGAAAACTTGTGTCTTCTTTGCATACCAGACGATCTTTATGTCTAGGCCCGACCCAATTAAGCGAGCTGATTTTACGTACTTTTGTCGTGCGAGTGCACGTGGCATAACTACGCCGGCTCCTACCAAAGAGCAAGCAAATTGGGGGTGTATTCACTCCTCATGGTCTGGTCATTTCTTGGATATTTTCAACTCGAGAGCGGAAAAATTGGAAGAAATTTCAGCTGTGCCTATGTAGTCCGTTTTAGTTGCCGAGAAATGCTGGTTCCACTGGATTGGTGTTGCGCGAATCGATCGATTTGAAGGAGCCGAGTGAGTTTCGTGCTGCAAAATTGCCTGCACACTTTTTGGCGTCTTGTAGAACGAAAATAGGCAATCTGCTGATGACCTATGAGAATTCCATGATTGTTGACACCTATTTTTACAAAAAAAAATCAATCAAAAAGTAAAAAAAGAAAAGAAACAACAACAACCCAACCCCCCTTTTTCCCTTTCAGCCCACGAGCGAGGGTCTTCTTCCCTCTGTGTGGTGTTCGAAGACCTGCAAAAAAGAAAAAAACAGAACAGAAGACAGAACAGGAAGAAGCCGAAGAAGGATCCGCAGAGGATCAACAACTGCGATTTCAGAAAAATGGAAGCAATGAACGCTTGGCTGCAGCGTGGCAGCTCCTGCAGTTGACGAAGCCCAAGAAAACCTGCAACCGTTGTAGCTGAAAATAGACTAAACTCGGTCCCAAGGAGAAGACTGACTGCAGGCATACATAGAGGCGAGGAGGCTGGACTGACCGAGGAAAATTAGAGCTGAAGATGGAAAAGAAAAAGAGCTGGCTTCGTGGGCTAGCAAAAGGCATTTCGGACAGAAGCAAAGGAAAAGGAACCAACGGCGGTTTTAAAAGAAAACATGAGAAGCAACGCAGGGGGGATTGGCCGGGAGAGATTGGAGACGGCCTTTGGCGAGAGAACTTGAAGGGAGGAGAGGGTTCTCGACTGGTTTTTTTTGGGGTCAAGAGAGAACAAAGAGCACCAAAGAGTGAGCTTGAGAGAGGGATAGAGGACCAGGGAGAGAGCGTTCTACCGTCGCCTGAAGTACGCCCGTGGCTCGCCATCCGAAACAGGTTGGCTTCCCGCTTCACTTCGAGATCTCGGGCCGGAGCTCACGGCCGACCTGTTCACGCGAGCTTCGGCCTCACCGATCCTCCATGAAAGCTCATAGATGTCCTGTTGCATGTTGATAGACGTCCAGGCTTGTGCTTGAGTTTATACCAGTCCGAAGATCCTTCTCCTCTGTTGTGTACGCTAACCGGTTGATGAAATGCCTGAAAGAGACTTGAGTCTGTGAGTATGTTATGGCTGAAAATATTTGCTGGGTTCGCATCTGTTCGAGTGTGATATATGTCCCTTAACGGATTTTGAGCGTTGCTTATGCATATTGTGTTGATTTTTACTTGGATTCGAGCCTCGAGTGAGCCTGTATGTTTCTTTTTTTAGCTGCTGCACGCCCAATGTTAGACAAAATGTCCCAAAGAGAACCGAGAAAAAACTTGCGTTCAAACTCGGTCTAATTTGCGCTTGTTTATATATACGTTGGACCATGTCTGTCTCTTATGTTTTCATCGCGATTTCTTGCGATTTTCGTGAAGTAATCATGTGCGTTAGAGCTGGGGTGTTTGCATCCGAAAATGGTGTAGCAGCTCTCGGAGTTAGATGGCTGGCGTTGATTTGCGATGGTTGGGATGGTTTGGTGCTAGAAAGGATGCTAAGTGCTTTGGTTATTGTTGTTGTTCAAATTAGTTTTGGTAAAGAAACAAATTTTGGTGAGGAATGTCGCGAGGAAGGAGAAGGCAGTCTTCAGGAGGGTTGAGGGCGTGCAGGAGACAAGCACGAAGGAGAAGAAGACCCAAAAAGAAAAAAAAAAAATATAAAAGAAAAAGAAAAGTATGGAAAAAGTAAAAAAAGTAAAACAAAATATTAAAAAGAAAGGAAAAGTTGGTCTTGGGAAGGAGGAATCGCAGGAGGGGAGTGTGCGGAGAAAAGACAACCGAAAGGATTTTTTTTTTATATATATATAATTTTAATATTTGAATTTTAAAAAAAAATCCAAAAGTGTTGGATCCGGGTTTGGGTTGGGTCCACGGGTCGGATCGGGTTTACCCGGTCCGAACCCATTTTATTGAAGTATAATAATATTAAATATTAAAATATATATTAAAAATTTTAAAAAGAATTCAAGAAAATTAATTATAAAAATCAAAAATTTCGAAAAAATTATAAAAATTTAAAAAAAAAAAATTCAAAAAAATTTCCGAAATTTCAAAATATCAGAAAACCTTAAAAATTCGACCTTTTTTAAAAAAATTAAAAATAAAAAAATAACTAAAAAATTTAAAAAAATTAAAAAATTAATTTAATAAAAAAAATGTTTTTTTTTTTTTAAATTAAAAAATAATGGGGTTTGGTTAGGAATTGCTATGTATTGCTGCTTTGGTGTAATTAAGCCTTTATTTTCTTGTATGTTGTTTTTATCGCATGTTCAATTTGCGTGTTTTGCGTTTAACTTGCATGTATTTAATTTTAAGGCAAATAGGATCTTACTAGTTATAATTATTCCTTTTTTTTTTTATTGCGCACCCGCATGCTCATCTCACATGTTAGTGGATAAGTATAAAATCAATCCAAATGCTCGCCAAAAATCATTTTGTTAAAATGAACAAGATTAGGTACCGAAATGGCACTAATTGGTTAATTAGTGTAATCAAGTCCCCAAACCTGAATTCTCTGGTTGTGTAGGAAGTGAGGTACACTCCCATGCCTCACTTGGTTTCTAGCCGACCCCAATAGGCTAGTGGCGACTCCTTTTGTGCAAAATTCATGAAAAATATCCCAACGTCACGGGTATGTGCTTAGGAGAGCTCACGCCTAATGATGGGACCTTAGGCCCGTCCTTTAGGCAATACCCCTAAACCTGTTCCCTCCCCCCGAGGGTAGGTCGCGATAATGATCATATGTGGTCGTTCGGGGGATGTAAATTTCTGGGTAAATGATCCATTTTCGTACTGGTGCAGGCTGAAAAGTACAAGGCTGCTAATAATCAAAGAGCGGTACGAACTCTGGATAGGGTTCGGATTTATTCTTCTGTAATCTTCAAGTCTTTTATCGACCGGGCTATCTCCCGCTTCGATGGCATTCGCAAACTGTTTGCGACGGCTTTCACCCTTGCGCTTTGAATTCATTAGATTCGACTTTTCCATTGGTCCTCGCTTAATCCTGGAAGAGCGCCATGAGAAGTCCACGGGATACTGGCCCATGTTGGATTTATGACTGTTTTTCTTTGCTTATGATAAATTATGCGGAACTCTCATGCATCGCACTTCTTGTGAAGCAAAAGGAGTTATTTTCTTCTTGGTTAAGCACGAAAGAAGGGAGAGTGCTCGATCCGGGGACCTTCTTTGTTACCTGGCCTTTACTTCAGAAACTTGGCCATGTAGTTTTGAATTTTGAGGTCGAGCACTTGGTCTTGAATCTTCATTGATTACTCTGGACTACGGTGTGATTCTTAAGATTTTCACGAAAAATATCTTGAAATTATGCCGGTGTGTAATATATGTAACGAATAACGTCATTAAATGCATCGATCTTTCATAAAGTGAGAATTTGGGGTTAAATTGGCTCCAAAGCAATTCATCAAACAGAAGCAGTTCATTTCCACAAAGGCTCCAAGCTCTTTTGGTTCAATCTCGAAAGAGAGCAAGGCCAGAGTAGAAACAGATGCAAAGATAGAAGGGGTGAGGAAAATTTTACTTTCCTTTTTTTCTTTTTGATGATAACTGATATATATTTACGATTTGAAATGAAATTATTTGGAGAGAATTTACATAATGATTTTGCTTTTGAGTCTAAACAATACAAAGAAAAATAATATTTGTTTTGGGAATTTCGCTTTTGGCTCACTTCACCTTTTTGTCTAATTTATAATATTAAAGCTTTTATACATGATCAATTTATTGCCAAAATTTTATAAACAATGTTCATTTAAGTGATTCCAGCAAGGCACCTAAGTTAATTTATTCACTTAAAAGCAATCTTTTCAAGCAATGTGGCATATAAATGATCTTTTTCAAAAGTTTTAGCATCAAAACATGTGTGATAGAAAGTTGTAGCACTGATGTCGTCATTTTTCAAGTTTGTCATAAAAATTGGGTAATTTTGTAAACTTGTTGGTAAGTTACCCACAATTTACCCGTAAAAACAAGTCATGCAAATAATTTTTTTTTTTGGACATTTTTACCCGTAAAAATTGGGTAATTGTGATTACTTTGCCAATTGCGGTTTGTAACTAAGGAAGACTAATGAAGTTTTCTTTTATGTACACGGTGGCATAGCATGTAGGTTTTCATAGTTTTCAGTGAAAGCTCAGTGAGATGACAACTCGACCCAAATGTGGGTCAGTTTGAATAGAAGTAAAATGACTGAAAGTAATTATAACATAATGTTTATGCTGGTTAGTTTTGATTTTTTCTTCTCATGCTTTGCTTGTTGATTGACATTGTTGGGACACATCATATTGCTGTGGTTTTGTAGTGAAATGTGTCCTGTGTAGACTATTTAGCTTGAGGGCGGAATTTGAGTTTGTTCGAACATCTGGTTTTATCTGCTGCTGTCAATGAATATGCAGCTACTACGATTTGTCTGCATTAGAATAGTTTTGTTTGTGTAGTAGTAACCAGAATGTTTGGTAAAAATAGAGGTTACATGAGAACTTTGAAAGTGAGCAATTTAAGTTTGTTGCTGGTGAGTATATCTAGAGGTTTCTTGACTTGAGGGTTTAATGGCCAAGTAGAGTCGGTAAGGCGGTCCACTTTTCTTTTTACATGAGGAATGGTTAAGATAAGATCTAGGAAATATAACAGTATCCTTTCTAGCTAATGAAGTTTGAGATTTCTAATTTGTAAATAAGGAAGAGCTGGTGGATGCTGGTTAGCTAGACTGCTGCATGGTTGAGTTTTCCCATTAGAAATTGAAGCACATTTCACTTGATGTATTCATAATGCGCTTCCTGAATCCATTTAAAAAAATCATTTCGATGTGGAAATGAGTGTGAATATCTAGAGAAAAGGCTTACATCAGGTCTCTGGCTTGATTTTCATTCAAATAGAAGTACAATAGACGAATAATCATTTTCTTCTTTCAGGGATGATCCTTTTAACTGGTTTTATGTTTAGTTTCCCTTTTATAAGAAGAATAAGATGAGCACACACGAAGTTGACGCTCAAGCCAATTGAAGTTGGATCTTTCATGATCTTGACTTGTATTAGCGAGTAGGGTTGAGATGATTGACTGCCTTTGCACTAAAGTTTTGTTTATGATAGCACCTTGTTTAAAATTGGCTGAGGTAAAATTAAGTTCAGGTCGTTGTCGAGACAGGACATTCAAATTCTTGTTGGTTATGGATGCCCTACTGCTGACAAGAAGGTGGTTATGGCTGCCAAACTATTGAGAAAGCATGTACACCTTGATGAAGGAGATGTAAGAGTTGCATCTTTTAATTGTTAGTTCTTCTGAATTTGGGTATGAATTTTTTTGTCTATTTGACAAATATTTATTTTGGGTATTATATCTTTGTTTTTCATGAACAGGCTTTATCATATCTTCTTCTTCTATGTTGACCCTTCAAATCTAAATGTTCATCATGCTGCTTCTGTTGCCTATATATGAGAATAGTTATGCAAGAATGCATATCTGTCCTCTCTTTCTACTTTTGACTATCTATTTTCTTATTATTTTTCAGTCAAATTACTTCTCCTCCATCTTCAATTGCTTGCAAGCAAGTTTTTCTTTCTTTAATTTCTGTATCCTCTGGATATAATTGATTGGTTTACAGGTTTGTAGTTCCTGCAATCTGAGAAGCTCCAGTGAAAAGGCCTATCTTTTGACCAACATAGAGGACGAGGCATGTACGATTGATATAATGCGAGTTCTATCTACATTTGGTCTAAATCATGCCCATGGCGTAGTGACAAATAAACCTCTTCTGAGGCAAAAATCTCTGAAAATTGTTGTCCGCAAGTTGCTTCATCAGATTGTTAAGTTGAGTGCAGTTCCTATTGATCCAAGCCTTCCCCCTCCTGTTATTAAAAGGCCTCCACCGAAGGTCAAACAACCTCCACCAACTCCAAAGAGACGGGTTGGACGGGATGATGTAGAAATGAAGAAAGGAGACTGGTTATGTCCTAAGTATGATTCTTTGCTTGTTTCTTACACTCGCATCACCATTTAGGATTTCTTCTTAATTAGATCCACAATTTCAATAGACTTTGCTGAGCACCTCTTTATGATGCTCATATGCATAATATAAAATACTCGGACATCTGGTGTGATTTCCACTAAATTTAAATTAAAGCCATTTCTAGCACTTTTTATTCACATTTTAATTTCCGATCCCGTGAGATTCCTACGGACTAATCTACACAGAGCTTGCAGTGTCTGAAGAGCTGAACGATGCTGGATATTTACAATTTAGAAAAAAAATTAAATCTTTCTTACCTTTCTGTCTGATTATGTTTCTTATATGCATAAAAAACTGTAACATGGTTGCAGGTGTGACTTCATGAATTTTGCAAACAATACAGTGTGCCTACAGTGTGATGCGAAGCGTCCAAAGAGACAGCTGCTTCCAGGAGAATGGGAATGCCCAGAGTAAGTCTTCAAAACTCTCAGATTATTTGAAAATTTTTAGCTCGTGTATTCTGCATTGATGGTACCAGCATTCTAGGACAGTCACCTCATCTGTTATGCAATTTTAAGTCTCATATTTACATGCCAGTTCTTTACTAGTGGAAATTGCGCCACCCTTTTAATATTGCAGTGATTATTCACTCATTATATGTTTTAAGTCGTGGTCCCAGACCCCGTCTCTCCCCGAGCTTGGACTTTTTTCTTTTTTTTCCCTGTTGTTGGAACCTTATTGTCGCATCATCGAGCATGCAATTTTAAGTTGTTTACATGCTAGTTCTTTATTAGCTGTGGAAATTGCCCGCCCTTTTAATGTTGCAATAATTCTTCATTACTGCAGTGACTTTTATTCATTATATTGTTGTAAATTTAATGAGTGAAGTGTTGAAGAATCTTCATTGTGTACAAAGAGGCAGGAAGATGTGCCTCTGTACTTCTAATTTTACAAATGAAAGGCCCATACTAATTGTGCATGTTACATAGCTCATACTGATCCTGGTCCATGTTTTCTGGTAAGTGCAACTTCTTAAACTACTAGAGAAATACGGCCTGCTTCCATCGCGATTGCAAGCACCCACCTGACCAGTTCATGGAAGACAAATTGCAGGAAGGACATCAGAATCCAAGGACTAGGTTCGAAAGGACTGCCAGCCGCCCAGAGGTCTCTAATGCATGGAACTTCGATTTTGATGATTATGAATCTGACGGAGCAGATGTAGCTGCTTTTGAGTATGCAGACTCGTCAATGAAGGGAGAAGATTCTCCTTTACATAGCCAGGAGGAGGGAAGGAATCATCGAGGGTTTGAAGACATTTTCACCGGAATAATAAATTCCCGAGAGTTGGTAACAGAGAATATTCTGATTCAGATCACGGTACCGGTTTTGATGATTTTGATGATGAGGAAGATGACGTGGACAGTTACGAGCTAGATGCACGGAATGATCAATCGGTTAGGAATGGGTTATTGATAGAATTTTCTGAGTTTGAAGGGGACTCTGGGTCTGAAGATGGAAACTTGGAATATAAGGCTCTATTTGGTAACCATCCAAATAGGGCTAAATTCTAATTTTTTGTTCCCAGAATCAGTTTGGGCCCAGAATCGCGTTTGGTAAAATTTTTGTTCCCGGGAACAGATTGAGAGTAAAATCAAGAATTAAAAAAGATGTGATTCTTGTTCTAGAATCAGAATTGAGAATCAAAACTCTTCTTCTTCTCTTTTCTTCTTCTTTATTGACCGCCTTCTCGCGACCGTCGCTCGCTGCCGCCTACTGCCGTCCGCCGCCATTAGTCGCCAGTGGCTAGGCCGGCCTCGATAGGGTTGGGCGAGGCTCGCTCAGCCCTGCCGGTGGCCAGGCGGGCCTCGCCCAGCCCCAGCGAGGCCGGCTTGGCCATCGGCAAGGCCGAGCCTCAGTGGGGTTGGGTGAGCCTCACCTAGCTGTCGGTGAGGCTCGGCCGGCGATGCTCTAGTGAGGTCGTTAGCCCTCATCTGGCCGGTTGTCGGTCTAACGACCGACCTGAAGAAAAAAAGAATAGGAGAAAAAATAAAAACAAGAAAAAAATTATAAAAATTATTTAAAAATTAGAAGAAATTGATTTGCATCATAATCAATGAACACGATGGTACCAAACACAATTCTATTCCGAATCAAAATTTTGTACGATTACCAAACGTGTTTTTTTTTACTTAGAATCAGTTCCCTGGAATAGAATAAAAAATAATTATTTCTTATCAGAATTTGTTCTCGGGAACAGAATCATTACCAAACGTACCATAAATCACTTGCTCAAGATAAAACAAGGTCGCTCTCTCCCAATAGGCCATGGAAACCTTTACATCGCGGGCGCTCTGTTCCAGGTTCATATGATGATGAAGTTGATTTTGATTCTTAGGACGAGACTTCGGTCCGTCCTAACTGGAGATCTAGTCATGTTGCGGATTCTAGAAATAGAGGCAAAGGTAGAAGTCCTCCGTGTAAATTCAGGGGATTGAGCTATGGCTCAGATGAAGAAGCTGGGCTATATTCAGATTCAGCTGATGATTCGGATGAGGACTTTCGAATGCGGAGAGGTAAAGCGGGTAAATTTTCTGATAAAGTAGGACTTCAGAGGAATTTTCACCTTTCTGGCTTCGAATCAGATGATTATACCAGTTCTCATATGTTGGGAATAACGGATCCCCGAAAACCGGATTCGACACTAAATCGAACCCCTAAATCAATGCGGAAGACGAAGCCCAGAAACGACACGTATCACTGATCGTAAAGTACACCACGGATTCGAGCGTACTTTGTTAGCTATAGATTAAACACCGTCGTCAATGGAGGAAGAGAATTCGGTCGATGAAGCCTTGAAGGGAAGAAATTGGAAGCCGTATGCCTACTGTTCTTTGGGAGAGAAAATGCGCGGGAGAGAAGCGTACGTTGATTCCAATCCAACGGGTGCCTCTCTCTCTCTCTCTCCTCTTTTTTATACCTTCCCCCATCCACGGGCCCTATTCCCGTGGGCCGGGCTTTTTGGGCCCAGCATGGGCGGACGGGCCTTAAGCCTAATTACCAATTAAATCCATCATCTCCCACTCGCACATGGTGGTACAAAACCAACATAGGTGGACAGGCCCTACTCATCCCTATCAGAGAAAAATCCATCATAGACTCTCACTTAACATGGTGGATCGAACAGATCCTCTTTTCCTCTCTTCAACATTCATACCGGTGAATAATCCGTGCGACCAGCATACTTTGAGAGCTCATTGCTATACATCTGTTAGGAATATATAGCAACTCATAATGGGCATCACACTCCGAGTAGATTTAGTATGCAGTACCCTAGATTGATCGATCACATTTATATCTCCCTTGATCTCTTTTAAACAATAATATATATATTGTATTCGCAATTATGATTATCCCAAAGACAGTCATAATTGGTTAACCGGTGAATACAAAACTATAATGTGATTCACCAAAATCGATCTTCCTCTTTCCTTCAAACTCTCAATTTCAGTTCAGCTCGCTTTTCTAGAAATGCCCCATTAGATCGAATCACTCATGACCATTGGCAACATCCTAAGATAGCAAACACTAAATAGAAATCTTGAGAATAAGTAAGAGTCATGAGGGGACTAAAAATTGAGGAACTCTTTTCCTCAAGAGTCTCACACGACATAAAAAGTTGAGATCAAAACTTTTGCCACTCTTATTGGTCGTCTCATGCATACGTAGTATGAAATACGTATTACGGTATTAACTCCTTTCCCATGGAGCGTATGTCTACACCTTTCAATACCGTACAGATGATAGTTCAGACATACCCAATGTCTAACTTGAGTTCACGTATCTACTCATTCACTAAATTCATCATAACTCACATCTGGCATCTTAGACAGATAAAGTAAAATATGTTGGGTATTTTACTTTCGGACATCATAAGGATTATGTCCTCATCTTAACACTCAGTTAAGGCGACATTCGTGTTTTAAGCTTGAGCTCTCGATTATCACCTAGATAATAAGCTTAAAAACAGTCTCATCTCTATTTATCACACAAGAAATGAGGCGATTACCCGTGTGAGTGGGCTAATCTTAAATCTGTCCGACATACTTCTCTTAACTTAAAGTAATGCACCGAGCATTAAGATGCATAAAGATCAAACAAAGATTCATAGGCATTAATGATGAAAACACAAATTCATCAAATTGTGAACACTTAGGGAAATTACAATATTCAAGTACATCACCCTCTACGCAACTCTAAAGATTTCATATAGCCACAAAACACATCTCTAGGTATTGGCTTTGTCATAGGATCTGCTACCATTCTATGCGTAGTATGTATTCTATGTTCACATCTTTTCGTGCAACCATATCTTTTACAAAGTTATACTTGGTATCTATATGTTTGGTCTTGCCATGATACTTTGGATATTTGGTGTACACTTTTGCTGCTTGGCTATCATCGTTAACCAATAACGAATCTGCAGCACTTCCAATAACACCTAAATGATCCAATAATCTCTTAAGCCAAACATCTTCTCATACCGTCGCGATAATGCCACGAACACAACTTACATCGTGGACAAGGCTATACACTTTTGTTTCTTACTTTGCTCCAACATATGGTGCCATTATTCGGTAAGAAAACAAAGCCAGAGGTAGATTTCCTTTCATTTAAATCTCCTCCCCAATCAACATCAGAATAGCCTTAGAGTTGCAGATCATTTCCTTAATAACTCAGCGTATAATCAGCAGTCCCCTTTAGATACCTCAGTATTCTCTTAACGGCTTTCCAATGTGCTTGACCTGGATTGGATTGGTATCTATTCACCATCCCAACTGCAAAACATATGCCAGGTCTTGTACACATCATAGCGTACATCAAGCTTCCAACAGCACTAGCATAAGGAACATGTATCATTTGTTCCTCCTCTTGTGGAGTCCTTGGACACAGTTTATGGCTCAACCCTTCACCTTTTGTAATATGAGTGTCTATGGGTTTACAATCTTGAAATCTCAATTCCAAGAATGTATGCAACATCACCCATGTCTTTTATATCAAAGTTGGAAGATAACAAATTCTTCACGGCATTAACATAACTCCATATTACTTCCGACAATTAGTATATCATCAACATATAATGATATGATCACAAATAGATCCTTGGATCTTTTGATATATACACAATGATTCTCGTCAATCATTGTAAAATCATATGCCATTATGGCATTATGAAAAACGTATACACCATTGTCTTGACGACTGCTTGAAGCCATATATCGACCCCCAAAGTCAACATACCTTTTCTTCTTGGCCTTTCACTATGAAACCAGCAGGTTGTTCCATATATATTTCTTCCTCTAATTCTCCATTGAGGAAAGCAGTCTTTACATCCATTTGATGTAACTCAAGATCCATACTAACCACTATTGCCAGTACTATGTGAATCAAGGTAAATCTCACTACAGGAGAAAATGTATCTTGATGATCAATTCCTTCCTGTTAATTATACATTTTCGCCACAAGGCGAGCCTTATGCCTTTCTATCGAGCCATCAGCCTTTCGCTTTATTTTGAGAACCCACTTGTTCCTAATAGCTTTGCGTCCTTTTGGAAGATCAACCAGTTGCTAAACATGGTTTGACTTCATTGACTCTATTTCCTCTTTCATTGCATAAATCCATTTTTCTTTACTAGGGCAATTTAGAGCCTCATTAATATTTCTTGGCTCATCTTTATCTTGCGGAGCAATCATAAAAGTTTCCCCTTAAATGTCAAAATGTCGACGGGGAATACTTTGGCGACTTGTTCGCCGTATGAGAAATTGCACACTTAGCACATCATTTCCCATTATGCTCCTACTTGGATTAGGTAATGATGATGCCGTCTCATCATGTGATTGCAATTGAGAATGAGTTGAATTCAATTCATCACTTCTCATATTACTCCCACTTGGATGAACTCCACTAATATCATTATCTTGATCCAAGGTTTCAAATAGGGACTAATTTTCTCCTATTTCGCCATTCTTAGGAAATTCATCCACTAAGAATATGACATCCCGTGATTCAAATTCAGTTATACTCCCATTTTCCTAATCACCTATGAACACATACCCTTTCGAGTGTTCTAAGTATCTCATGAAAATACTCTTATTTCTTTTGGGACCCAATTTCCCAAACTTGTGAGAGAACTCATGTGTATAGGTAGCACAATCCCATGGCTTAAAAAAACTTAAGTCCGGTTTGCTACCTATCCATAACTCATATGGAGTGGAAGTAACTGATTTGAAAGGCAATTGGTTAAGTATAAAGGCAGCAGTTAACAACGCATCACTCCAAAAAGTGATAGGTAAGTTAGCTTGCGCCATCATGGACCTAACCATTTCCAGTAGGGTTCTGTTTCTTCTCTCCGCAACACCATATTGTTGAGGAGTATATGAAATAGACAACTGTATTTCTATTCCTCTTTCATCACATAATTTTATGAACTTATCAGATAAATGTTCTCGATTTCGATCGGATCTCAATGCTTTTATTTTCTTGTCTAATTGATTTTCAATCAAGTTCATAAACCTTTTGAAACAACTTATGCTTCAGATTTATGAGAAATCAAATAGACATATCCGAATCAAGTAGAATCATCTATAAAAGTGATGAAACAAACAGCCCATTGCCTTCCTCTCACATTCATTGAACCATAGACATCAGAATAGATTAAATGCAGAGGAAATTCAGCTCTTTTATCTTTTCCAAATGGTTTCCTTGTCGTTTTCCTTACTAGGCAATGCTCACATATTGGCAAATCAACTTTTTTCAATGTTGCCCAATAAGCCCTCTTTGGCTAGTCTTTTCATATGTTGTTGGCTCATATAACCAAGTCTAGCATGTCACCATATTCACATCATTATCATATTAAGTAGAAGACGTGAAACAAGGGAACAAATATTGACATCACCACAGTCAACATCTAGTACAATAAAACCATCTAGAAAGTGACCACAACTATAGTAGTTTGTATCCAAATACAAATCTACATCACTATTATGGAAGTTCACACATAAACCATGCTTAACCAACATCAAAACAGACATTAAATTTCGACGAATCTCTGGAGCATATGAAACATCATGTAGGAACAAGGTACGTCCATCACGCATGTTCAATTGGCAGATGCCAATCTCTTTAACTTCATCTCTAGAGTTATTTCCCATATAGGTCCACTTAGTTCCAGTTGATACTCGCCAAAATTCCACGAAGGATCCTCTATCCTTCCTTACATGGTCTGTCGCCCTTGAATCTACAAGTCCACAAAGGATTAGATTCAACCAATCATACGTAACTTGACACATAAGCAAAGTTCTCAAATGTACAAGAGGTGTATTACTTTCTTTGGCCCACGACAGTCGCCAGCATAGTGACCTCTCTTGTCACAATTGTAATACCTCACTCTTGACATTTTATTCACTTGAGGACGTTTTCCTCTCTTGTGTTGGTTAACTCTTGATTTCTTGCAATAAGGACTTGATCCTTTGCATGTCCACATATTGAACGAATCAATACGCTTGCGCTTAGAGCTCAAAGCCCTTTCTGAGCTAGAACCAGCATTGCAAATATCTATTATCGACACAAATGCCGATAGGCAGTCCTCTACTAGCTAAAGGTGGCGCACAGCATTTTCAAGATCTTCCATAAAATGGTCAAGAGCTTCTAGTGCTTCTAGCTATTCCAGCACATATTGAATCTTCATATTTAATATTTCATAATTGTTGCCGTTCATATCAGCAATTACTTTCTTAGTTGCTTAAACTATCGATCTGAACACATCAGACATATATGCACGAACAATTAATGCCTATCTCTTATGCATCTACTTTTGCACAGACCCATCATATCAATAAACAATTTTAAGTAAGGTTTCAGAATCAAAAGATCACTATGTTTCCAATCATCCTCCAAAAATCCTCACTCAAAATTATTATTAATATAATTGTCTTATGCAAAATCAATTCTATGAAGCTACAAAAACTCCTAAAACTACCCACAGCTAATTACCCACAGCAACCAGTAATAACAGAAAGCAACAATATCTAATTGGCATCCAATAAAACAATAATGCTTTCAGCTAATACATACAAGATATAAATTGCTATATCAACAACAATCAGGTAGTAATCATTACATAATATGTACACAAAGCACACTTAACAAATATCATAAAACATAACTAACACCAAGTCGACACGAATCGGAAAGATCCTCTTTTGATCTATTAATCAAAATATCTGAGAAATTTGAAGGCACATTTGCCAACCATGGAAAAACTTTTGGAGAGCTTTCATGTCGCCACCAAGGCGCATTCACCCTACGCCATCTGGCGCTCAATCTAAGGGTTGAAGTTTTGGCCAACTCAATCCTATAATACTCTTACAAAAGCTTCCACTAGCTCCTTATAACCCGGGACCACGTTAACCTCCCACAACCGATCTAACACTGCTTGCCATTTAGGTGGAAGAGTGTTCATCATAGCCGGCACCTTCTCAAAATCCGGCATAAGATAACCATTCCAGATGATTTCCTGTATCATCTGATTGACCCTGACCACATGTGATACTAAATCACCGTCATGCCATCGATAATTAGCTAAATCTGACATCAGCCTTTTAAGTCTTGCATTTCCCTTGTCCGTTCTCGGGATTGCAGGTATCCGTGCATGACGCATCATAGTTCCTGCAACAAATGCAGAACAAAAAATGGATCACTTATAATCCATAATGCATATTAGGGAAAATACATAATTTTCCAAAATTCATGCAACACATGCATAATAAAACAAATGGATTACATATAAACCACATAGGCATACATGGAAAAAAAAAAAAAAAAAAAAAAAAAAAAAACAAATTCCTTTTTTTTTTTTTGGGTCAACGATCAAAGTCAACGGTCGGTCAACGGTCAACGGTCAACGGTCAACGGTCAACGGTCAAGTCTATGGGTCAACGGGCGCGGGTCGTCGGACTGGTCGGGCCGGTCAGGCCACTCGCGCGGACCGACGCACGTGCCGCGAGCGTGCGCGGGCCGCACGTGCCGCGTGCGTGCGCGGGCCGCACGTGCCGCGCGCGTGAGCGTGCTGACGTCACTCAGACGTCAGCCGCACGTGCGCGGCATGCGCCAGGCGATCGGGTCGGGTCGGTCGCCGTTTGGTCGGGTCGTCGGCCGGTGACCGCCCGGCGAAACGCCGTCGGTGATGACGTCATCCGAGCGGTTACCGACCGTTGGATGACGTCACGATGACGTCATCGCGTGACGTCAGCACACGTCGGTCCGCGGACCGGCGCGTGCCGTTCGCCGCTGTCGCCGCGCGCACGTGCCGGTTCGTCGCCGGCACGTGTGGCGCACGCGCTGGCCATAGCCAGCGCCTTCCGACCGCGCGTGTGGGCGCGTGCGGCGTCTCCCGGCGGCGTGCGACATGTCGCCGGACTCGTCTCGACGTCGCCTTTCACCCAGTGCTTTCAGAATTCGTTTTCGACTTACGAAAACTCGGAAAAATCGCCGAATAGCGCTCGGGTGTCGGGATTTCACGCGCGATCCGTACGGCCGAGAATTCTTTCGCGAAAAATCAACCAAAAACATCAAAACAGGTCGGGAAAACGTGAACTAGGGCTCTGATACCAATGTTGGGAAAAACGGATCCCCGAAAACCGGATTCGACACTAAATTGAACCCGTAAATCAATGCGAAAGCGTAGCCCAGGAAAATCACGTATCACCGTTCGTAAAGCACACCACGGATTCGAGCGTACCTTGTTAGCCACAGATTAAACACCAATGCCGAAGATCGAGGAAGAAATTCTGATTCGATGATGCCAATTCGACTTGAATAAGGAAACGGCGTCGCCTTAAGCGTTTGAGAGAAAAAGGGAAGAAAACGAACGTACGTTGGTTTATTATGCCAAGAGGTGCGTCCTCTCTCTCTCTCCTCTCTTTTATATCTTCCCCCATCCACTGGCCCTATTCCCGTGGGCCGGGCTTTTTGGGCCCAGCATGGGCGGACGGGCCTTAAGCCTAATTACCAATTAAATCCATCATCATAGAACCAAGTTCAGAAGAAAAGGCACAGAACCAAATAGAAGAGGGTGCAAATTTGATGGGCGTGGCTTGCGTAGTAATAGAAACAACTTCTCGGATGATGACTTTGATAGGCCGTCAAGAGGGGCACACGGTGGTATCAAAAGTAGAGGACCTCGAGCTGATGAGTTTAGCGGGCGGAGGAATGATCGAAGATTGGATGGCTCGAGGAATTACAAGAGTCCCAGAGCAGGGAAATTCGAGAACAACCAGCGTGGAAGGTTTGACAAATGCAAGGATGACGGGGGCGGCGATTCTGATGACTTCAGAAACCGAAGGCGTGTCATTGAGCGGTGATCTCAGTTTGCGACTTATGATGGATAGTTGGCGAATTCACGCACGGATGCCATGGAAGCTGGTTTGGATGAGACTCCCCCCATTGAGCAGCATTGCGTTACTGGAAAAGGGGCTTCCAATGGTCTGATCATCTGAGGTATTATCCCTGAGGGCATGGCGGGAGTGATTCGATCTTCCTCTTCGCCTCATAGTTTTAAGTTCGGGGAAGAAAAATACAGAATTATCGGACCAAAGTTGGGCAGATTGGGGCTTGTGATCGTCGGATGAAAATTAAAATCTCATACTGAATCCTTGTAATGAAATGAAGGGAATGCACATTTTTTGTGATCGTTGGCTTCGGCTCCTTTGTCCATCTCTCTGTTTTCTCCCAATGTATAACTGGATTGTTGGAATGCGTGCTGCAATGAATTTCAAGCAGTTTGTGAAGGAAAGTGTTATTATTCTACATTAAATTGGGTAATTTAAATCAATAGTCGATTTATTTCGGTTTTCCTTTTCTTTCCATCCACTTCTACCAAACACTAAGCATAGCTGATCCATTCGGTTCTCCTTTCATCTTCTCTAGTGATTAGCCAAATGCTTTCAGTCCTTATTGAATCACTCTATTCAAAATGGTTATGGGTTTCCATATTGAACCCCATGGGGCCAACCGATGATATAATAGATCCAGGAGAACAGAGATAGGGTAAGAGATATACGTATATTTTGGAAAATGTTAGTTGTCTCACATCTTGCATTTCAAATTGACAACACCAATTTTGGTTTTTGAGAACACCATTCTCTTTTTTATACGCTAAACCACTCTTTTACTTTTCGGGAAAATTATTGAAAAAATCCTAAACCATGGCAATTTTTCAAATTTAGTCATGAACTTTTTTTTTTTTTACCAATTCAATCCTAAACTTTTGTAATAATATCGATTCAATCCATCTAGATAATTTTGGTTAGCCGTCTAGCCGATGCTAATGTCGACAATTTTTTAATAATATTTTTTTTTGAATTTTTATAATTTTTAATTATTATTTTCTTTTTTTCTCTATTTTTCACTTCCTCCTCCTTCCTACGACGGCAACCAGCCTTAGGGAAGCTTGGCCATAGCTGGGCAGCCTTGCCTAGGCCACTTACTAGGCTGGTGGTAACCTCTTGCAGCCCTTGGCAATGGTCATTAGTGGCTAGGCGAGGCTTACCCTCGTTGACCATGGGTAGGTTGTGGCCTCGCTAAATCTGGTAGGGCCTCATTGCCGTTGGCCAAAGCTTGCCCTTGCTAGTGGTCGGTGAGGACGAGTTGGCGCTTGCCATTGGTTTAAGGAAGGAGGAAGAAGGAGGAAAAAAGAGAAAAGGAAAAGGAAAAAAATAATAAAAATTCGAAAAAATAAAATATTATTAAAGAATCATCCATGTCATCGGTTGGCATTCATATCAGCGTCGGTTGGCTAAAATTGATTGTATAGACTGAATTGATATAATTGTAAAAGATTTAGAATTGAATTGATTTAAAAAAAAAAAAAATGGTTTAGGTCCCAATTGAAAAATTGTAATAGATTTAGGACTCTTTTGGTATTTTCTTTTTACTTAATGCCATTATATAGGTTTTTAATTTATTCGCTCCAAGTAAAATGGTCATCATCTTATCCTTAAAACGATACACCAAAGTGAATTCGAAAAAGAAGAATTCATAATATTATCTCAAAAGTAATTGGGTACTTGCGTGGCACTTGGGTGGGAAATTTTTAACTAGTTACTTCACCCGTGCAAAGTACTTAAAATATGATCACTGTCATAGTAATAATGTCAACTATTTTTTAAACATGTACAGTACTTTGTGTTGTCATCCATGATGCGTAGAAATTACCAAGTAAAAGCAATTGCCAAATCACTTACAGAATGCGTTTCGAAAGTTCAAACTTAAACTTAACTAAATAAACGTATCACAGAAAATGAGAAAATAAAATTAAGTATTGTTAGATTCTTCACAAAAAAGATTCTATTTTCAGCTTATAGCACGTGGATTTCTTTATTTAGTACCATATTTTCTGAATGACATTTTAATCAATCATAATGGCTAAGTTAGAACTCGTGGCTATCCTCTTCTTGTCCCTTGTTTTATCTTTATTTGACATGTAAGATAGAAATCAAAACTTGTTTGTTTCACGTGGATATAAAACTAAATGAAATACACACACGTGAAGTTTTGCTTAATTAAATAAAGTATACCATTTACTTCATTCTTAGTTATATATATTTTATTTGAGTTAAATAAACTACACCATTTCTATTAAAATAATTATCATATAAAAATATATTTAAGATATTATATCTATTTCTTTTTTTTTTGGGAAATTTAAAATAAATAAGAGATGAAGTTTAAGGATTACATCCTTGAAGGGTGATCTCCGGTGATTCCTCGGTCACAAAAAAAATAAAAATTAGGGATTACAAATCAATAAACAAATAATTATTGAACAAATGCGGGACATGTGATAAATTTGTTCCAAATGCCTTGCCATGTGGCAAGAAAAGAGGCAAAGTGAAATGTCATTTAGGGACTACATGGTAATGTTTTTATTTCTCTCGATTTTTGTTCTTTTGTTCCCCAAAACAAAAAAAAAAAAAGAATATAAATCCGTTTAGTAAAGTCAACTAATTTTTCTATTCCCTATAATAGAAAAATGGTCAGGGAATATATTTGGAACAAAGCAAGAAGTAGAAAAAAGTAACTTTTTATTCCTAAAAACAATTTCTAGAAATAATCCATTTTTTTTCTTTTCTATTTTTCTTTTTCCTTCCTTGCTGCCGCCGTTGCCCTTGGATTTGACGTTGGTTGCGGACATCGCCGATTGCTGTTAGACCGTCGGCCGTCGGCACCATTCACCTCCTACTACCATCTGTTAGAGCTGGCCGACCACTGCCACTTGCCCACCGACTACCAACGTTGGACTATCGCCGACCACTAGTCGCCGGCTGACTGTTGTCGTTCGCCACTGGCTGATTGTCGCCTGCCTCCTGCTGCCTATTGGTACTTTCGTCTCATATTGTTCCCGTGCAATTGGCCAAACTTAATTCTACCATCCTCTATTTGAATCTTTTGTTCCTTCTACTTTCTCCACTCCTAACATGTTTAAAGCACCAAATGCCAGCTCCGCACTACATATTAGAACTTTATTAACTTCTTTGTATCACAAACTTATGTAAATGTAGCACACATTAACAGAATTCAAGGATTGGTCGCGACTCTCTAATCAATGATCAAGTCTCCAAAAAAGAGGGGGAAAAGGAAATCTCTTCATAGATACTGCAATAGTTACCTTCTCTTAGTGATTTGGCGTGTAGGAATAAATTTCTTCTTCCACCCTACTATAGCTGAAATGATTGTGCTCTAGCTTTGTGTAATTCATAATACACAATGTTGGGGCCAATAATATTTTTTAAGAGAATGAATAGGTTATTTTCAAACTTCAAATAAATTCTCTTGCGGAAGACAATAAACAAATTCGACAATGATGCCGTGGAGGAACGGCACTTGGGCGGAAAACCTTGCTTGGGCTATGAAATTCCTTGCGGGTAAGGACTTCTTTCATAGTCTCTCCCGCTATTCCTTTGGAGCTCTTTGCTATCTAATTTGGAAGAAGAGAAATGCTATGATTTTCTGTGGGGAATCTCTTGATATTCCCGCTTTGAAGAATCATTTGATCAAAATGGTCAAAGATAAACAATTACCTACAAGGATGTCCCTGACAATCCAAGGAATCGGCGTCTTCAGAGGGGGTGGAATCTCGACCCTAGTATCTTCACGTAACCCTTTGGGTGTTATTTTTTGATCTTGCTCGGTCGTCTCCAGTGCGGGTGTTCGGCTCCCGGATTCCCGGCGCGCCCTTTGAGGTCCGGTGACTGTTTCGGTGGTTGTGTTTTGTCTATTGTTGCGCTCTTTCTGTCCTGCCTCTTGAGGCTTTTGCGCCCCCTTCCACTCTTTTGCTCGCATTGAGAGTGTAAGTTTTGGTGCCGTTTGTGTACATTTGTCCTTTGTCTATCAATATATTCTTACCTTACCAAAAAAAAAAAAAAAAAAACAAATTCGACAATGATCGATAACAAATCAATGATGTTTACTGACAGCTAGCTACCATTAATAATGCACTAATGAAAATAATAATGATAAGACAAAGAAAATTGCATAAAGATTTATAGAGATTTGGCTTATCCCCTATGTCCTCTTTCCAAGGTAACAAGTTAAATATTGGCTAGATTCTACTAAAAATCTTCAATTCAACTTATAATCTGCACATACTATTCCTATCAGATGATAGATCACATTATTTGGATACATATGGATTATTGCCCTTTTACAATCACTTTTAATATGATTACAAAGTAGTACAAATGCTACACAGGGATTTTTCCGACAAATGCATGTACAATATTATCAGAGAGAGAGAGAGAGAGAGAGAGACAGAGAGAGAGAGGAACAATACTGGTTTCTATTTATTTTTCGTCCAACCCTTTTAGGGCGTGCATGTTTGTGATTCTGATGTGTGTTTATGAACAAAATTTCTGTTTGTTTGTTCCGGGAAAAAAAAAAGAATAGAAATGCGTTTGTTTGGGTTTTTGTTCCAAATCTATTTTTTTGTTCCCGAGAACAAATTTGGAACATAAACAAGAAAAAAAAAAAAAAAAACTTATTTCTTGTTTCTGGAACACTTCCGAGAAACAATTTTTCTCTCTCATTGTTTTTTTCTTCTCTTTCTTTTCTTCTTCTTTTTTCTTTGCTTGTCGCCGGCCTCGACCATAGTTGGCGATTGGCCATCGAGGGCTAGCGACCTCGCTGGAGCGTCGCCGACCCCTAGTGAGGTCGAGCGTTGCTGGTGGCTAGGCAAGGTCGGCCTCACCAGATCTAGGCGAGCTCGCTTAGCCAAGGCGAGGCCGAGCTCACCCGGACCCACCGGCAACGCCTTCGGCCATCGCTAGGCGTGAGCCATTGGGCCATCGTGAGCCGCAAGACTTGCCGGTGGTTGGGCAAGGCCATTGTCCCTCGTCGGCCGATTGCCGGCCATGGCCGAGGCTGGCGATTGACCAAAAGGAAGGAAAAAGAAAAAAAGGGAAAATAAAAAAAAAAAAAAAAGGAAAAATAAAAATTAAAAATAAAAATTAAATTAAAAAATTAAAAAATTAAAAAAATAAAAAATTGTACAAGTTTATCAAATATTTTAGGACAAGTTTATCAAAATGCAGTTCAAAAATTGTTTCCCAAAACAAAATAGTTTTTTTTTTTATTTTTTTTTATTTCTGTTCTTTAAAATAATTTTTGAACAAAAACGTTATCAAACGCACCCTTAACCTCCTTAATCCTCTTCATATATTTATATCTTCAATCCATCTATTAGAGACTCTCTGGAGAAGCAAGGAGCAGTTGGGGATTGACTGGAATTGTTGCCAAGGTTAGAATTGTTCATACAACCCGTTCCAGCAGCAGCAACAATGTTAACTTAAAGTGGAGTCTGTTAACGTAGTCACATCCATTGTTCCTCTGAAAAGCTGTCAATTGTTCTCTGAGATGTTCACAAGTCTCCTATTGTCGCTTCCTTAGCCTGTCCGCGGCTATAGTCCTTTTCACAAATGGTCATCTTCAGACAACATGTTCACCGACGTCTCCCAAGACATAATATTAGCATGACAATCAATTCTTCATTAATTAATATCACTGTGTGCACATAATTATCAGTCTGTTAATGCAGTCCATGATTGAACCGTGAGAAATGACTTGTGAGCAGTTATTCAACTTGAATATGTCAGATTCCAGAGACTTCAAGTTGATGAAAGATTGACCATGATACCTCCGAGTCTTCATGAAATTCTCACCATATTAGACTTGTTCTTCTCTTATTGATATCTTCATCAGTCTTCATTGAACTCTTGAAGATTGTTGATATCATCGCGGTCTTTTTAAGGTTACCCCAACCACCTCCACTATCACGAAGAAATTACTATTAAGGATAGTTTTACAATCATCAAAATTACATAAGGAAGCTTTCCCAACACATAAAACTTCTGGTAGAGCATGTAAAACTTCTAGGTTCCATTTAGCATGATCAAATTAACTAATATCATCAGTTCTGTGATTGTTAGCAACGATTCTCAGCCTTTCAAAGGTTAGCTTTAAGGTTTGAATGACTTGTTCAGCTAGCTTTTAGTCATAAGGTTAGTTATCCCTTTAACGACTCGCTGACCCCTCGTTAGTACCCTCTCAGCTTGTTGATCAACATCTTTAATGATGTGGCCTTTTGTTTCTTTTACCCAATCGCCTCAGCGCAGATTCATTGAGCCACTGTGTTCAACTTGCTTAACTTTCTAGTCCTGAGACTAGCATTCAAGACCTGAAATCATTCGTCCAATACATAAAGGCTCTCTAACTTGCATTTCCAAAATGATCCGAATGAGTCGATCAAAGGGATCTTCTTGCAAACTTTTAACGGCAGACTGAGACGGTGGTCTTTCACCCCCCTGACCATCCGTAGCCTTAGAGGCATTTGCTGGGTTGGAACTCAATTCCTTTTGTTGGTGTCGGTTTCATAATCGTATAGCCCAGTCATGCTTCCAGTAATTCGGCCAAACATTCATTTCTCCCACTTTGGTCCCAAAGATGTGTCACGTGAATTTTTGCAAAGTCGTGGTTGCCAAAAACTCAATAATATTTTTAATTAATAATTAAAGTGTAATCGAGGGTGATTGATGGCCAATTGAATTGTTAAATTTGATCTCGAATTAAAAGTAAATCGTCTAATATGCCTTGAATTCTTAGAGGTCACACTTGCTCGATGACTAAAACTGAACAGGAACCGCTAATGGAGATGTTCGAAATGCGTAAAGAAGAAAAAAAAAAAACTTTCAAAATCCGACCGGAATGCTTTCATAAACAAATATGAATATTAGAATTAGAAAACTTAGTCTAATTCGAAATTAAAATTCACATTCAGGAAAACTATAATCTAATTCAATTGGCTGTCAATGACCTAGTCATCATCGTATTATTGGAGTTATTCTGATGTGCTAGTGATTTTGTGATGCGCCCCTTGTCGATTCTACTCGTGTCTCTACATGGACTATTCCGCTATGCAGTCCGATCGTCTTCCGCAAGAATCTCTTAACATCTTAGCTAGTGTACTGCTTCAGGAATGATTGCAACTGCACCCACTTCCTTAGCTACGGTTATTCACCGGTTGATGATCCTCATGGAGTCAATCTAGTTATTTGTACATGCTTTAGTTAATTTGTAAGGGCCGATCTCTGACCCCACTTGTCAACAATATTGTCCGCTTTAGGCTATCAGATTCATTTGTCCCATATGCTCACGCTTTTGTTCCTCTATCGGACTCATTTGTCCCATGTCCTCACGCTTTTGTTCCTTTGGGCTTCACTCAGAAAAAAGTCTCATTGGTAGTTAAGATTGGTGTTATACTTTATATAGTACATTACCTCATTGTCTCTAGGCAACATGAGATTCGATTCATTTTTTAACCCCTTCACTATCTTTGAGGTGGAGCTGTACTCTCATCTCTAGGCTTAACCCAAAAGATGTTTTGTTGGTAGTTAAGATTGGTACTTCATCATATATAGTATATTACCTCACCGTCCCCAGATGATGTGGGATTTGGTTCATTCCTACCCCCTTTGTTATTCTCAAGACGGAGTTGCACTCCAATTTCTCTCACGTCTGGGTTGTTACATAATTGATCATCACAATGTGTCAATATAGTGACTTGAATTCTGTCTCTTACAAACTCATGATCGATGAATTAATGGGCTTGTGGGTCAAGTGGGGAAAATTATTCAAAAAGTTCTAAATCTATTGTACCATTGTTAAATTAGTTGCTAAACCTTTCAATTATGCCAATTTAGTCTTAAACATTTGATGATTTACCAATTTAGTAATTTTCCAATTTAGTCATTCTAGCCAATTTTAATAGGAAATCCAACATAGCGATCTAGTTAGCACTAGCTGTTCTACATGCATGTTTAGTAGTAACATGGACAAGTTTTGCAATTTTTTTTTTAAATTTTATGATTTATTTTTTTTTCTTTTTCCCTTTTTCCCTTCGTTGGCCTTAGCGAGGGTAGCTCCTGTCTGGGCGAGAGTTGCCCTTGTTTGGGCAGCCAAGGGTAGCCCTTGCTAGATTGAGGGAAAGCAAGGGCAGCCCTCACCTATGGTCGACCAAAAAAAATGAAAAAGAAAATTAAAAAAAATTGTAGAAATTGCTCATGTTAGCACCGACTGTACCACATGGGACAATTACTGCTAGCATTAAATAGACCACCGCATTAGTGATTTCTAACTAAAATGACCAAAATAACTAAATCAAAAAATTGTTAAAAGATATATGACTAAATTGGTAAATCATCAAATGAAATGCCGTGTCTTTACACACCATCAAGAATAAAGAAAGAGGGACTAATGTTGAGGTCACAGTCATCGACAAGTCGGAAGCAACCCTTTCCGCGTGGGTTGAAAATGACTTCAGAGGGAGATTGGGATACCTGTTGATATGTATGTTCTTCGTCATTTCCCTCTGATATTATACTCTATCTTTCATGAAACCGATTTCTTAATCGCAAGAAGTGAGTCGACAAAGTGGTGATTTTTCTGCTGCCTTGTTTGTCTTTATACGTGGGCCATTTGCAAGTATCCGTCAGGCAAGTTGGACAGACCCACAGTGATGGTTTCTTCCCATATCATTTCCCTCCAAAATTATATATCTCTCAACTAATCAATTTCTTAATTGCAAGTTGCTTGTTGATGGACAATGAACATGCGTACTTGTGTTGTGTGTGCGAGAGAGAGAGAGAGAGAGGGTTTGGACAATGCCAAGGAAAGTTTCTTGAGAACGACACATTGACCTGTTGGCGGCTAGTTGCGTTTCTTGATTTGTTTAGCGGCACTTGGCTTGTGAAATTGTGGATAGTTGCCACCGCCGGTCCATAAATCGGGTCTGGTATATGATCTAGGAACAGTTTTGACAACCTAACGCCAGCTTGTCCTTTGGCAACGTTGCTCAAGTCAAGTCTGTCAGTGCTTATTATAAAAATGGCCAACCAACTACTTGCCCTTTAGACTGTGTGTTTGCCCGAACTCAGCAAAGAAACCCTTCTTCCTCTAGTCGTTCCAAGTCGAAGCTGAAGGTATTCAAACATGTCGCTTGATTACATTCTCTCCAGTGGATTTTCATTTCCCTGCTGTTTTCTCCCCCCACAGTGTCCACTCGGTTTTGCGTCAGTGCTGATATGTCCACTTATACTGTTGGTGTTATCAGGACTGATTTCGGAACACAAAAAGAACAAAAAAATAAACAAAAAAAAATCTAGCTTGATCTTCCTCTTCCTCCATCTTGTAGACAATTCGGACGTGAAGAGCAGGAGAGAGAAGGAAAAGAAAAAAAGAGCAGCTCCTTCTTCTTCGCGGACAGCCACCGCCGGTCCGAGATCTGCCGCCCTTTGCGCCGGCCGCCGCACCAACACCACAGCCACACCACCAAGGTTCCCCTTGCCCGCGTCTCTGCCAGTCACTGCCGTGCCGATCCGCGAAGACGCTGTTTCCCCTGCCCTGTCCGCGATCTGCCAGTCACCGCCGGTCCGAGATCCGCCGCTCCGCCGTGCCCCTGCCTCGACGTGCCTTCGCCGTTGCTGTCCACGCCCTGCTGGTCGCCTCCCGTGCAGCCGCGACCCGCTTCTGTTCCGCCCTGCGACACCCGCCTCTGCAGCAGATCTCGGGCCTTCCTCGTCAGCTCGACGCCCTTGCTCCGCCACACCACAGCGACCAGTGAGCCCGCCGCCGGCTGCCCGCACCGACCCGCGACGATTCGATAACCCCTGACCGCCCGAAACTCCGTCGCCCTGCAGTCGTCAACAGCCAAGAAATCTCAATGCCTCTTGCATCCTTACAGTAAAGCCACTTCTGGTATGTGTGTCATTATATATCTATTTTTGTGTTCTATCAGCACATGTTTCACGTTCACTCTCTTCGTTTGGTAATTCTGGTCCTATGATTAAACCCTAAAACAAATAAAAGCAAAAAAAAAAAAGGGGGGTTAAGAGACAAAAATTGATGAAATAATTGCAACATAAACTCATTTCAAAAGCATAAATATTTGTTTCTTTAAGCTTTTGTATGTCTCTAAAATGGTAATCATATGACATCATGTTTAACCACCTTTTTGGTGGGAGCTTAATTTCCTACTTGAAAATAATAGGAGGAACTCGGAAAATTAGCAAGTCTCTGCTCACAGACATTAAGACAAATCAGCTTATTACAAATAATAAGGAAAAAATTGATTTTCACTTATTAGAGCACCTAAAAGCATGCAGATATTACACGTGAATTCACACATAACCTTTTAAAATTATCATTACATATATTACTTCTTTTTTCTTTTCTTTTTTAAACTTCATTCTTTATGTAGAAACTGGTCGGTGTAAATGGTTGGACCAGTTGAACTGGTGGAAAATATCGGGCCTCACTCCAATTCAACCTCCAGTACTATTTCAGAAACATTGCCTATAATCAGACACCAGAATGGTTGACTGAAAGTCATCCTTTGTTTCTTGTAAAGTAGGTATATGAAAATCTTTAATAAAGGGCCGTATTCATGTATCTATACATAAAAATTTCTTTATTAAATTTCCATTTGCCTTATTCAAAGTAAAGTGCAAGCGTATATGTAGATTAGGGAAATTGGACATCGTTTAAACTTGTCACAAAATATAGACGTTCCACAAGGGAGGAGAGAGAGAGAGATTTTTCTATGCAAAAACATGCGGACTCATATGCATTCTAACCAAACTTCCTTGATTTGATAATAAAATAGGGATAAGTGCATTGAAAGTCCTAAACTTATCACAAAAGTGCAATTGAGTTCTAAAATTTCTTTCTAGAACTTGTCATGAAAATACAATCAAGTTCTAAATTTTTCAATAAGTACAATCAAGTCCTAAAGTTTGTCACAAAAATGTAATATGCAGAATGACTTGATTTGATCAATTTGACCAAAAAAAAAAAAATCTTAGTTTATGGTACAAAGATAATGATCATGAACATTAATTGAAAAGTTTCCAAAAAAGTTTTAAATTTATTATACATATGCCAATTTAGTTTTAAACCTCTCAATCAATTTTGGCCTTACACTTTTTGACAATTTCTTAAAGTAGTCATTCCGACTAATTTTGATAAGAAATCGCTAATATGAAGTTGGCCATCCTATGTGGCAAAGCAAAATGAGTTGAGGGAAATCCCAAGATAGATATTTTGTAAGATGAAATTTTGTATATGCTGTTTGAAATTGTGACCTCTTTCCTTTTTATTTAGGGTTAATATCGTGAAAAACCCCAAGCTGGTACACATGTGACAAATTTACTCAAAATTATTTTTTTGACCACAAAAAATCCAAAACCGGTATACATTTGACAAATTTATCCCAAACTGGTACACTTGTGACAAATTTACCCTCTATTAGTTTTCGTTAAACTTTACTGTCAAATTATTAAGTTAAATGACACATGACAATTGACCGGTATACTAATTTGGGATTTTACGCTCCATTTGTCATATTTTACAAAATTTTTTGATTTTTTTATGATATTAATCCAATTTAACGGATGGTATATTTATTACAAATTTATCAATTTAGGGTTTTTTGCGGTTGAATAAATTAGTTTGGGGTAAATTTGTCGTAAATGTACTGGTTTATGATTTTTTATGATTAGTTAGAGTAAATTTATCACATGGGTAGCAGTTTGGGATTTTTCATGGTCAAAAAAATAATTTAGGATAAATTTATCACATGTGTACCAGTTTGAGGGTTTTTCAAGGTATTAACCCTTTTATTTATAGACAAAGTCTCCTCAATGTTTTTCGGTGGGGGTTATTTCCACCTTCTCTTTGATTGGATACACACCTTTTATAATTAATTGACGAAAGCAACCTTCTATATTTAGAAACAAGTGAAGCACCAATTTACCATAATTTTCTTCTCGTCTCTTCCTTCCTATTCATTGTCAACTAAGTAAAATGATCTTTTATGTTTGGAAATCAATAAGTCGTTAACTAAATTAACTCTAAGATCATAAAAATGATTTTATACAAAGAGCAAATTTGATCTCGAGTCACGGAACAAAAATCTTTAGTAAGGATGTCCCTTATCACGACTTCTTACTTAATCTCTCATGTTTTGTCCTCCGTTGTTACCTGCTTCTCCTTTTGTTAATAATTTACAAATTATCATTCTAAAGGTACTTTTGTATGATAGAAAAAATAAATTAATTAAAATTCTTCCAATTAGTAATCTTCATAGACTTAGTAACTCTTTTTCAAATAACTATAATTCATCACATTTCAACTGCAAAATAGCATTTGACCAAAAACAAAACTGCAAAATAGCACAATACAAATTAAGATTGGTGTAACAAGAATATATGATTTTGGAAAATTCCATAATTTTCCAAAAACTTTCCAATCCCTTGAGATTGACTTTTACTTATTTAAAAATATCTGTTTCTTACCCCCTTTTTTGGTAATGTTCAACTAATATATATATTTTCATTTTATTCTAGTTTTACAGTTTAAATTTAGTTGAGTTATATTCCATAGTAATCCACAATGTGAAATATTGCTTGTTTTATTATACATAGGCATAATTAAATATAACATATTAGAAAATACAAATGGGAGAATTTGTGGGGATAGCGCTAATAGTATCATACCTGCCTCATCTTTGTCCACCTATTGCTCTACCAAATGCGCAGCAGGGCATTCCTGACAAAGAAAATTTGCCCCGTTCTTCCGATAGGAGCTCGCGCCGTCCCATTGCTATTAAAATGAATAGAAAATTTACATGAAAGAATTAAAAAATCTAAGCAAAGTTAATTTTACGGAGCGAACTTACAGACGTAAAATTTTACAGGAGAGGCAGTGGCGGTAATAGGAAACAAAAACAAAGGGAGAAAAAGTATGATCAAATTATGATAAATTGATTTTCAAACAAAAAGGATATTTTAATTAGTTAGCAATATAAATAGAAGATGAAGAGAAGTGAGGAGAGAGAAAAAAGTTGGGTGAATTGGTGATTGACCTTGTTTCCAAGCATAGAAGGTTATTTTGGTCATTTAATAATAAAAAAGTGTGTACCAAGCCAAAAGAGGACATGAAAATAGCTATTCCTTATTTTTCCCATTTCTTTTCATTTAATATTAAGTAATAGCATATGAACTTTTACCCTGTGCAGTCTGGGAAATCCTTAATTTTTTAAGCTTTAAAATACTGACAAAAAGTTCTAAATAATTCTAACTGTTTTTTTTTTTTGGTAAGGAAAATAATTCTAACTGTTAATGTTTAAAAGGTTCGATAATTGTTGAACTAGTATCCATGTAAATGTTTCTTCTCTCAAAAACTCTATGAGAGTGTGGAATTGTGATGGAGACTGCTGAAATTTATTAAAGCCCTCGAAGAGTCATCTCCATAGCGAAGAAACAAATAATAGAAAAAACATGGACAACAGCAAAAAAATTGAAGGAAATTTAACCTTCTATTGCACGCGGTAAATCGGTAACTGTCCACGTAGACCGGTAAACGTGTTGCTTGGGGTCCACCGTGTGTAGTGAGCCAAGGAGCAACCGAGTTTTTTTCCCACTGACCGACGTTCTCTTTTGCACGTCTTTTCTTCCTTTCTCTGATTCTCTTTCACTTCCTTGTTCTGATAGTATCAGGACTGTGGAAGGCCTTGAGACTCTTATAGACTAAATTGCTCTAGCTGACATTCCCGAGTCTCTCTGTTTATTTACATTGCTCTAGCCCCCACTCTCTCTAGTTTTGTTTCACTGTTCTCATTGTTTTATCACTTTGCTTTTCCTTTCTTTTCATACATACAGTGATTAGTTCTATTCTCTATCCATTTTCTTTGCACCCATTTGTATAAGCAAAAACAAGGAGAGATCAGGAGGGGTAAAAGGAGGGAAAAGGAACTTCTTTAAAGGAATTATGGCTGGGGCATTTGCTACCTCTGTCGCAGCAAATCTTGTGTCAAAATTCTGTGAGTACTTGATTGCTCCCATTGGACGTCAATTTGGGTACGTGTTGTGCTATAAGAGTTATGCTGAAGATCTTAAAAATGGAGTCATGGAGCTGGAGACTGCTCAAGAGAGGGTGCAACACTCCATTGATGAAGCCATGTATGATGGGAAACCTATACACATTGATGTTAAGAATTGGCTGGAGAGCGTGGACAACATGGCTAAGGAAGCTAAAAGCCTATTAGAACATGGCGAAAGTGCAAAAAATGCTTGCTTCCGTGGGTGGATTCCCAACCCATTGGTGCGCCATCCAATTGGCAGGAAGGTAAAGAAGATGAGTCAAGTCATTCAGGGACTCCATGAGAAAAGCCCAAATAGTAACTTCCAGAAGGTCTACTATGAGAATACTCCGATAGGAATTATCACTGCTACTACTTCCGCTGCAAGATCTATTATCAAGAAGGAAGATGTTGTGGAGTCAAGAAAGAAGGAAGATGTTATGGAGTCACGGGCTTCAATCATAGAGGATGTAATGAAGGCTATGGTTGATGACAAAGTTGGTGTGATTGGGGTGTATGGAGTTGGTGGGGTTGGCAAGTCCAAGCTTTTAGAGGACATTGAAAGGCATGTTAAGGAAGAGAAGCGGTTCGATGTGGTTGCTGCGGCAAATGTATCACGCAATGTGGATCTAAAAAGAATCCAAGGAGAAATTGCTTATGCACTAGGTCTAAAAATAATGAATGAGGAAACTGCTCGTGGGAGAGCAGATTTATTGCGTAAAAGGTTAGAGGGTAATCATAAGAAAAATATTCTCATAATTTTAGATAATTTATGGAAGAAGTTAGAGTTGAAGGAAGTCGGAATCCCTTGCGGAGATGATAATAAAGTAACAAGTTGCAAGCTATTGCTTACATCTAGATATCAAGATGTTTTGCGCAATGACATGGGATCTGACCAAGAATTTCAAGTCAATGAGCTAAAGCATGGGGAAGAGCGAAGACTTTTTGAAAGAACAGTGGGGGACAGAGTCAATGATCCTGAGCTTAAGAGTTTGGTGGATAAAGTGGTCAAAAATTGTGGAGGCTTGCCTCTTTTGATTCTCTCGGTGGCGAAAAGGTTGAAGCATGGACATTTGGCTGAATGGAGGAATGCTTTGACCAATATAGAAGGGTCGGGTGTAAAATCTATTGTGGAACTAAATTATAGTGACTTAAAAGATGAGAGGATCAAATCATTGTTCTTGATTTGTGCTCTAGACTCTGGGAGAATTTCCATGAGGTATTCCCTTATCTATTGCTTGGGTCTAGGTTTATTTAAAAATTTCAGCAAGACCATTGAAAATGCTAGAGATAGGTTGATTATAGACCTACATAACTTGCAAGACTCTTCTTTGTTACTAGATAGTGATGACATGGAACAGTTCAGAATGCATCACATATTAGTTGACGTAGCCATTTCTATTGCTTCCATGGAATGGAACGCCTTGTTTGGGAGGAAGGATTACGGGTTTAAAGAATGGTCAAAGGATGAGCTTCAGAAATGCACTGTGATGTCCTTCCTTTATGTTGGCATAGATGAGCTTCCTCAGAATTTGGAGTGCCCAAACTTGAGGATGCTTCTATTATTTGAAAACAACCCGTCTTTCAAAATTCCCGAGTCATTTTTTGAATCTATGGAGAAGCTCCAAGTCTTGGACTTTACAGGCTTATCTTTCACCTCTCTACCTTTGTCAATTGAGTCCCTTGAAAACCTCAAGTCGCTATGTCTTGGTTACTGCCATTTGGAGGACATGACTGTTCTTGGAAAGCTGAAAGGATTGCACTTCCTAAGTTTCTTCAGATCCACAATCGCTCAGCTGCCTAAAGAAATAGGTGAACTAACAGAATTGAGATTTTTGGACTTGAGAGGGTGCGTCGGGCTCAAACTTATTGAACCTGGTGTGCTTGGAAGATTGGTTAATTTAGAAGAACTGTATATGGAAGATAGTTTTGATCAGTGGGAGGCTGAAGATGAAGCACCTCGAAGCAACGCTAGCTTGGTTGAGTTAAAGAACATGAAAAAGTTGAGCACTTTGTACATTGCCATTCCTCATTCTGCGAATCTCTCAAGAGATCTACCATTCGGGAAACTAAACAAGCATAGAATCCAAATTGGGGACATTTGGGATTGGTCGGGGGAATACAAAGAATCCAGAACTTTAAAGCTCAAGCTGGATTCAGGCAATGTTCTTCTTGAAGAGTGGGTGCAGAGATGTTTGCACATGACGCAAGATTTCCACTTGGTTGGATTGCAAGATGGTAATGATAGCATTCATGATTTGTGCATCGAAGGTTTTCAGGAATTGAAGCATCTTCACGTACAAAACAGTCCCTCACTTAATTACGTTGTTCACTCCACAGAGAGTGTCCAGTGCACTACATTTACGAGATTGCAATTCTTGTTTCTCGAGAACCTAAACACCTTGAAGAAGATTTGCCGAGGCTATCTTGCCCCAGAATCCTTCGGCAAATTAAAGATTGTGAAATTGGATAACTGTGGTGAAATAAAACAATTATTTCCTTTGTCCATGATGAGAATACTCTTGCAACTTGAAGAGATTGAAATATGTAGATGCTACTTGATGCAGCAAATTGTCTCAAATACCATAGTAAATGAAGACGAAGATGAAATAGATGATGATCCTAAAGTGAAATCATGCAATTTGCGTAGGCTAACACTACAAAACTTGCCAAAGATGAGAAGCTTCTGTAAAATCGTGGACCATTCAATGGTATTCTTCGACGAGCAACAGGTAAATTTTTTTTTTTTTTTAAAGGATCATGTTTTCCTCCATCCAAACTATCTTATTTTTCTGACAAAAAAGAACTATCTTATATAGAGGAAAGCTTCTCCAACTAGTGTTGTTATCCTAAGTTACAAAAAATGACATTGCCTTCAATTGAATATGTCAATCAGAGATATATACTTGGTTTAAGCATTTTTTAGCTCATTACTCTAATAGTGATGCCCTCGATAGTAAAATCTGAGAAAAGACAGACAATATAACACAAATTAAGTTTCTACCTTATATAGCCTTTTTCCAATTTTCTCCTTACCTTTCAAGATTATTTGATGTCCCAGACATTGTGTGGACTTTAAAAAATATTGACTCGTTGAAATATTACTTCGGTGATATAATGTATGAATTGTGTAGTTTAGATATTAATGTGCATTTATCAATCAAACAACTAATTATTTTTTTTTAAAACATTTCGATCATTTAGTATACAGTGTTAAAAATTATTGATTTTATTTGAAATTGAATTTACAAATATTTGATTTATAAAAATATTGAAGTATTTTTTTTATTTATATTTACAGCTAAATAATGAGTACTAAAGTGATACTTTTTCTATTTTAGAGTAAATAAATTTTATGGATGGATTCTATATACAGGAGTATAATTGCACGTGGAAAAATTGGATAAATGATTTTCTTTGAGATTTTCTTTTCCAGAATAATTAAGACAAAATAATTTAACTCTACAAAAAGGAATTGCTATGTGATGTGTGAATGCATAAAAACATTTATGTATTAGTTAATTGCATCTCACTTTATTTTGTGTTATGTTGTCAGCATAGTTAAAGAAGCACCATAACATGTATAGGTTTTTTAAATAGTTTAAAAGTTTATCATTGCTTAATGGTAAAATACACACATCCATTTAGGGATATATTCACAACATGAAGAAAGCATATACGGCTTATATACTTTTTGTGACTTCATAAAATAATTAGTGGACATAGGGACAATTCTATAATACCCGCTTGATCTTACATACATTAATGTCAAAGTAATTGACACGATTAAATGTAAAAAATTGTGGTAGGTGAATGGACCTCTGTGGAAATGTGGTTCTACGCAAAATTCCATTAAATAGATTTTTTTTTTTGTACTCTTTTATGTTAATAGATGGAACTATTATATATATTCACTAGGCCAAGTTATTTTTTACCCTTGGCACATTAATGAGATATTAGTGGGATAATTAAATTTTTTTGTTCTAATTTATGTAAGCTATGCACCTGTTCTGGTGATCAAATCTGCTAGAAAATTTTGTTTGAAAGTTTTAATTCCTTTGTTGAAATTGACTTTAATGCCCATATGGTGCTATTGTGACCAGTTAGAGATCCTTTAAGGATTGGCCGAGACATTAGGTCTATACTAGAATTTTAGCCTGCCTTGCGCAATGACAACAAAATCTTCCGGCTACTTCAATATTTCTCTCATATTATTATAATAACTTTTTACTTTCAAACTTTCGATAGGATTTTTTTTTTTTTTTTTGAAATAATTTAGAAAAGATGCCTGGCTCAAAATACACCTGCAAATCAATAAATCATATAGTTTTTATCGGAGTCAATTTAGTGCATGAATTAATGGTAGAAAATTATTGAGACTGCTTTTTTACCTGTTGTTTGTGATATTATGGAAGACCACAGTCAATGCCTAAAAGATTTAATGACTTCATTCCACGAATATGTAAAATTTTGGCAGAAAGCACAAAGTGTGAGGGTAAAGTCAGTAACCTTAGTAATTTAGGATTCTCTTTACTATTATATATATATAAAGTCCAAATACATAATAGGTAAATGATAAGTTAAGTGCAAATTTGATAAATCTTAAAGAAGAATATTGTAAAAATTCAAAATCACTACTTTATTTTTTCGTTCATTATCTTTAAACCTATTGTATGAGACTATTTCCTTTATTATTTTTGTACAGGCAAAGTGTGTTCATAATTTCTAGTTATAAGCATCATTAAGAGACTTTGTGGGCTTATTTGCCCCACGCAGCTAAAGAAAAAAATCGATGCGTATGTCTTCCTAACGTTGTTCTCCTGTCTTTGTAAGGTTTTATTGCCCTGGTTGGAGTCCTTGACACTATCTGAACTTCCCCAATTGAACGGGATATGGAATTCTCAATTTCCCACCGATGTGAGCAGCCTAAAATTTCTGAAAGTTGAGGATTGCAGGTTCCTCTTGAGCATCATCCCATCCAATTTGCTAATTAAGCTACAGAATTTGGAAGCCATAATTGTTGAAAGATGTCAGTTAATACGAGAATTATTCGACCTTGAAGGATTGACAAATGGTGGGGATGTTGAGATTTTGTCACGATTGACCAAATTAACCTTGAGTGACTTGCCAAGTTTGGGATGCATATGGAACAAGAACCCAGGAAGAGCATTATGTTTTCAAAACCTAAGAGCACTGAAGGTGCAAAACTGTGAGAGCTTGAGGTTTGTTTTTTCTTCTTCCACGGCTAAAGCAATTGGGCAACTAAAAGAGATAGAAATAGCAAATTGTAAAATAATGGAGGAAATTATGGATGTGGAAGAAGATGAATCAAAGGAAGCTGTAACCATTGACTCTTTAGAGTTCTCTCAGTTAACCTCCTTATCTCTTGAGGAAATGCCAAATCTCAAGACATTCTCTTATGGAAAGTATTCCATTCACTTTCCATCCTTAACAAGACTAAGGATATCTGGATGCCCTAAAATGATGACATTCTCTTCACTGGAAGGAAAACAACCCTTGATAATATCTGATGCAGGTTTACAGCAAGTGTTTGGTCATATTGACACTGGCTTTTCCTTGCCTATCTTCTTCAATTACAATGTGCGTAAATATTTCTGGAATTTTCTAGTTTATGTTTATCGTAGAAATTATTATCGTTGCCTGCAGTCTTATCAACAATGAAGCAATTGAAAACTTTTTCTGTCAGCATGTCCTGTAAAGCCTCTTGCTACTCCACTCATCTGTTTTTCTATTACAATGTTATAATCTTGGGTAATCAACTTCATTCTTGAGAACACATTGACATATCAGAGCATTAGACATCCTAATCATGACTTTTAGGTGTTCATGGTTGGAAAACTAACATACAATCCTTTCATACAGGTTCTTTTGCCGAGCTTGGAGGAGTTGACGCTCTTGTCGTTGTGCGGTTTGCGGAGGATATGGCACAATGAACTCCCTGAAGAATCATTCTGCAACCTAACATCCATGACGATCAAAGATTGTGAAAATCTCTCTTTTATTTTTCCATCAACTTTGATAGAGAGGTTCCAGAGCCTGAAAATGATTGAGGTGGTCAAGTGCGCCTCTTTGGGAGCATTTATGGAACATGTTGCTGTTAATACTAAGAAAAGGCAAAAATGTCTGGTCCTCTTAGTAAAAGAAGTGAAGTTGTGGCACCTACCTATGCTGAATGCGGTTGTGACAAGCAGCACCAAATCAACGTTGGCTCTTCCCAGTCTAACTAATGTTAGCTTGCATTGTTGTCACAGTTTGAGATATCTCTTCCCAAATGACACAAGTAGGACTCTTGATAAACTTGAGACACTGGATGTTTCTGATTGCAATAACATGCAGGAAATAGTTGCGGTGGAAGAAGGTGAAGAGCGAAAGTTGAAGGCAGTGAAGTTCTCTCATTTACGTATAGTGAAGCTTTGTTCCCTCAAGAGATTAATTAGTTTCAGCTCAGGAAGTTGTGCATATGAATTTCCCTCCCTAAGAAATCTCTCGATTGTAGAGTGCACTGGATTCAAGTCATTCATACTTAGGCCACCTACACCAAGTGTGGAGATGATGAATGAGGGAGTTGTCGGTTTCGATGAAGGTCCCTATTCTTTATTTGACAAGAAGGTTTTCCTCTTTCCTTTATCTTGATGGTGTCGTTGCTTATGTGATTTGGTTTCTTCTTTATGATGCTCTAGATTCATAAGCAACTTTGCTTCCATGCCATCATTGTGACTTTAGCCATGTGATTCTTATGTAGGTCATATTTCCCAAATTAGAAGAGCTACGTCTAATGAGAATTCAATCAAAAGAATTTTGGGAGAATGAGATGCCCAATGAGTCCATTTGCCACCTAAAATTCCTCGAGGTGAAGCAGTGTCACAACCTATTGAATATTATACCTCCATTTATGGGGAAGAGGCTGCTTCACTGTCTTGAGTCCTTGACAGTGGAGTCATGCAATTTGGTAGAATGCATATATGCACTTGAGAGCCTTAGTGTCATGGATAGAGAAGCTACAAGAAGCAGTCCATTAAGAGAGCTATCTTTATGTGATCTCCCAAATTTGACATGCATATGGAAAAATGAGGATTTGCTGGATCTTTCCTTTCACAACCTGACTTCCGTGAGAGTTGAGAAGTGTCCCAATCTGGGAAACCTTTTTACAATGTCCATGGCAAAAAGTCTCACACAACTCCAATAATCTTGGTCTAGGTGGTTGTGGAGAGGTAGAGTACATTATTGCTAGAGAAGATGAGACACTTGAAGAAGCAGCTGGCATAATTGTAATTCCTCAACTTGTTACTCTAAATCTCCGTGGCATGCCAAAACTTAGAAGTTTCTGCCATGGGAAGCATATTTCAGAGTGGGCCTCCTTGAAAGAGTTTACTGTTGAAGATTGTAAAATGTGGAGGTGATATCAAGAGATGCCAGTCATAGAAAACAAGAGGGCAATGTTCCAATGTAGCAACAATCTTTGCTAGTTGAAAAGGTTTGCACTCATTCTTCTTTAATGCATGTCTATTTCTTGCCCTTGATGGTTTGAGCTAGACAATGTGAGATATCTGTGGAGTGGCTTTTGCTAACATACCATTTTCTTTTACAAATCTTTAACCCCTATTTATTAAGAAACATCTCGAAGCTATTGACACATATCACAACTTTTTCGTAAGTTTCCAAAACTTAATACTCTATTTCTTTAATTTTCAAATTTTTGACTAATGCAACGTCATATTAAGATTAACACTGTAACTGAAGTACAAATATCACTGAAAGGCTAAGTTGCAATTAGCATCTTTTGACTATTCTAGAGTAGAGTCCAGTGGACGCGAAAGAGGTTGTCTCAAATTTGTATCTTATTCAATGAAGATCAAGGGATAATGACACCACGAGTTTTATAACTCGCATTGATTAAACACTTGATCCTAAGGCTATTTTTTCCATTCATTGAAGTCGTAATAATTGCATGCTTTATGCATTTAAGGACTTGTTAAGTCTGTTTTTTGTAGATGGAAAATTTGCGTTTTCTATTATATTTTCAGTCTTTTGTGGCCGTTAAAGCGGTGTTGGAGCTTCCCCAAGCACAAAATGGCGCTGGTCGCTATAGCCGCATGAGTAAATTTGAAAAAATAAAAATAAAAAGGACTAAATATTAGAAAAAAATCTAACACTGACGAAAATAAAGAAGTATAAGGGTGCGTTTGGTTCGGTTTTGGAAAAATGTGAAGGCTTTTATGTTAAAGGATTTTTTTTCCAAAATGTAAGTAAGTAGTGTTTGGTAAATTATAATTAAAAAATGCATTGGAATTAATTTTGGTTTAAATGACATTTGAAAAAATCACACTGAAGCACTTTTTTTTTTTAATTTATTAAAAAAATCAAAACCAACAAGAATTCAATGGTCAACGAGCAACCTCAAGTGCCTATCACCTGGGTCGCAAGACCCCAAAGTGACATGGCCTAAGGTCCCACAAACCAAGGCAATCTTCACCTGGGTCCCATGACCCCAGGCGGCCATCTCTTGGGAACCTAAGGTGCAACTAGGTAGTGCTAGACTGTCGGTAGTTAGATCTAGCCTCACCAACAGCCTAAACCCTTGCCTATGACTTCACACGAAATAGGGACATTTCCAAAATTATGAAAGTTTAGTGAAGACAAAGTTGGAAGGAAAAAATGTATTTGTATTTCAAATATGCTCAAAGCTCATAGCACCTCCAGACTTACCTTATGTTAAAGGTCTTTGGAAATACAATTATATGTTCTTAAAACTCTCCAAAAAATTTGCCAAGCAGTATTTCCCTCTATCCAATGGTCTTGGACCATTGGGAAAGTAGTTCCCAAATGGAGATCACCAAGAGGGAGCTCAAGTTGGACCCCATCAGCATACCAATTGGACTTATTTTCTCAAAGGCTAAAGCCAATGAGTTATTAGCCAATTAGGATATATTAACTGCTCTACGCCACACTACTCATCCAATGTGAGATTTTCTAATACAACTTACATGTAGATCTTAACAATCTCTCTCTCATGTGCAAGTTTAGTATTGGGTATGCTCCCCCTTAATTTAGGTATCCTTCTGCATTAACTTATCTCAAGAAAGGAATATGATGATTAATGTGGTTTCTGGGTTGGTGGGTTTTGTGTTGTAGCAACGCCGGCCCGATGTGTTGTTAGGAACTCGAACATTTGAAGAGAAAAAATAGAGAAGAAAAACAAGTGAAAACCCTTTCCAAAATCAAAAAGGAAAAAATGGGCAGAAGAATAGCCCAAGTGCCATAACTTGGCATAGGAGAAAAAATAGAGAAGAAAAATGCAAGTTTTCGTGTCCGATGTGTAAATAATAATATAAAAATTAATTAAATTAAATTTAAAACCGAGGGCTCTTTCCCCTTTTTTTTTTAAATTTTTTAAATTTTTAAATTTTAGAATATTTTAAATAAAATTAAGTTTAAATTAATTTTTAATTTTTATATTATACGAAACGACATTGTTTTTGCTTTTTCTCGCCACGTCACCATGCAAAACGACACCATTTTGACTTCTTCCTACCCCTTAGGTATTTCCATTTAACTTCAAAATTGGCATTTAAGTGTACAAGTTTTGGCACTCCAAGTGTCCCAAACTCGGAAAAAATCATAGTATTGGTTTAACCCCATTAATTGCTTCTTCCTACCCCTTAGGTATTTAAAGTAGTACCGGAAAATTGACTCGACTCTCTTTTGCGAATATCCTCACTAAGAATCAAATCTTAGATTGCTTGAAGCTTGCACTTTTTTTTTTTTTAACCAGACGAACTACTCATTGTAGTCATAGTTACACTCTAACTTTAAGGTAGATAAGATAATAAAATTAAAGTTTTTACCTTGTCATTGAATTTGATATCTTCCAAACTCAACTAAGTCGTGATCATGTTGAATTTGTTGATGTGATTTGTCATAGAAGCACATTCTTCCATCTTCAGATTGAAAAGACAATGCATCAAATGTACCTTATTTGATTTAGAAGGCTTCTTGTACATGTTAGAAAATGCTGCAATCAAATCCAACTTTGTCGTCTCATTAGCAATGTTGAAAGCAACGTTCCACACCAATGTGAGACGAATCAAACCTATAACTTGTTGATCTAACAATTCCCACTCTGCTTGCTTCATAAAATCTGGTTTCTCTCCAAACAGAGGTTGATGCAAGTTTTTCGGATAAGGCATATCCTCAATTTGCATCTTCTAGAAACCAAAGTCCTTGCCATCAAATTGACAAATCTTCACCTTCCCTTTGCCCATATTCGTTCCCACTATTTCATTAAAACTAGGAGTTGTTAGGAACACAAATCTTTGAAGAGAAAAAATAGATTAAAAAAACAAGTGAACATTTTTACATAGAAAACCCTTGCCAAAATCAAAAAGGGAAAAACCACAGTATTGGTTCCGCCCATGTTGATTGCTTCTTCCTACCCTTAGGTATTTGAGGCAGTAGTTGAAAATTCACTCAACTCTTTTCTGGGAATATCCTCGCTAAGAATCAAATCTCGGAGTGCTTAAAGCTTCAAGTTTTTCTTACCAAATGAATTGCTTACTAGAGTCACATTTGCACTCCAACTTTTAGGTAAAGAATATAATAAAATTAAAGCTTTTACCTTGTTATCGAATTTGATATCCATCAAACTCAATTGAGTTGTGATCAAATTGGATTTGTTGATGTGATCTATAATAGAAGCACCTTCTTCTATCTTCATATTGAAAAGACAAAGTGTTAAATATATCTTATTTGATGCAGAAGATTTCTTGTTCATGTTGGACAATGCTGCCATCAAATCCACCGTTGTCGTCTCATTGACAATATTAAAAGCAACGTTCCACACCAATGTGAGAAAAATCAAACCCAAAACTTTCCGATCTAACAAACAGTTCATGACAAGGGTGGTCAATTGTCACAGGCTTTCCGACCAAAAAAGACAAACGTCCTATGGCCACCGTCAGGCCCTTGCCATGAGCAACCGATGGCCTGCTATTGCCTTTGCTAAAATTGGGCGATGGCGAGTGCACTCACTCACGTGGTAGGGAGGAGGCGAGGGTAGCAACTGCTGAAGGCCGGGCGAGGGCCAACTGCTTGGTCCGAACTCCGAAGACCTTTCTCTCTCTCTCTCGGTTGCTATATGTTTACTTTTTAAATTTTTTCACTTTTTTTTTTATTTTAATGTAGCAACACCAAATCAGGACCACAGGTTTGCACTGGAAAAGGAAAAGACTGATAAAAATGCCACATATGCTTTCGCACTTCTAACTAGTGTGAGTAATTTAAAGAGTCAAGTGCCGAAGTGGAGCAAGTTTTAAGACTAAAAGGCACGGGAAAAAAAGGAGAAGTTTCAGGACTTGAACATGCCAAATCAACATAAGTTCTAGACTCCTTTCGTCACTACGCCTAAAACCAATTATGAAGATTATGATAGGAAATTTTTTCCCAAAGTTGTGAAACTTATTTATGAAATGCAATCAAGTTTTTCAATTGGTGCAATGGAGACCTAAACTTTTACCAAAAGTGTAATTGAATCTTGAACCCTTTAAATTGATGTAATTAAATTCTAATTTATACAATCAAATGCAATCTAAGGTTGCCACATAGACAATCTATGCTATTGTGCACTAAAAAACTTGATTGTGCTTCTTCAAAAAATTTTTAAACTCGAGTGAACAAATTGAAAAGTTTAGGATTTGGCTACTTTTCATAATAAGATTAAGAACTTCCAATGCCCCTTATGTCCCACTAAAATGCAAGTAGTTAATTTAATATGATGAATATGGCAAACAGTATACCTAATAAATCATTTCATACTTTCATTTTCTCCAAATTTTTTATTGATCTCACTTTTACTCTATTTAATGTCCATAAAAGGAACTAGATTGTTGTTTATGTAGATACTGCTGGTCAAATGTTATGTGATATGTGAGAATATATCTGAGACAATATGACTGCATGAATTCACAATGTGCAATTTGCCACAAGCAATGGGATTTTTCATATTTCAAATATAATTCAATCACTTAAGTACATCTAATTTTATAATTGGAAAAAAATAAATTTGAGATTTCAAATAGTTATTTTATTTTGCTTCTCAAGGGATTGAAAATGGATTAAAAAGTACTAATACTGCCAATGTAAATTAACACAATCTATTAATTAACTTTTAAGTATCTTAAAAATTTCATGCAATTTTAGACATAATAACTATAGGAAACTTACTTTTGTATTTATCTCACGTTGTTCCCGTGGGAAGGGGTTATAAGGGTGACCATAGTACCACAATTCAAAAGTTATCCTCGGCAAGTCCTCATAGTACTCTTTCATTCTTTCTAGTTTCTTTGTTCCTAACATGTTTGGTCCACCAAATGTCGGTTCTATTTTTCTCCAGTGTAGAACTTCAGTAACTTTCCTATTTCACCAGCCGACGGGTCGTAATTCTCTAATTAATGATCAAGTCTCCAAAACAGACTGGCAAAAGGAAATCTCTTCATAGATACTGCAATAACAGCCTTCTCATCATTTTTTGACTTGCATTTTATATGATATAACAGACGGAATATTCTATCTAATCATGGAACTCAATATGCATTCTTCGGAAGCCATCCGACTGCGACTATGTGCCACATAAACGGAGTGCTTCTTCTTCGTGTGTCACCCCCGATTCTCTTGATGTACTCATTTCTGACGACGTTTGCAGTTGCTGCAAACCGACAAGATGAGAAATTGGCTCATCCCATAGAGAAGAAGTTGCATTAGGGACCTCAGCTTTTCCTGATCATCATCTTGTGCAGTGGCAAAAACCTCAAGGACTGCTTGGACTTTTTCTTTTGTATCTCATCTTCCCTTCTATTCTGAATTAAAATGATATCTTATCCTGTAAAGAGTTTTCATAATTATCGTTGGGACATTCGATTGGATTTGTAATGGTGCTACTAGCACACACTGCCCTATCTGGACTGTTATTTTCTTGGCGATTTGGCAAGTAGGAATACATTCCTTCATCCACTCGACTGTAGCTAAAATGATTGTGCACTAGCTTTGCAAGATTCGTAACTCACAGAAACTTCCGGGAGCGCATGTGACATTTACTACCTTAAGGCTTAGGTTTCAATTGTCTCGTCCATCATTTTGAAGACTGGCATTCTCTTTAGCATGATCAAATTTATGATTTATGCATGTAGATGCAAGAGAAGCTCTGTATCATAAGTTTGTCTTGAGCTAAGTTTTACTCTAGATAAAATCTTTTCATTGAAGGTTTTGCATTATGTATGTAGTTTTCATTTTATCTAGCATTCGAAGATGTTCAAAGCTCGACTTAATCTAATACTTAAAAGTGTCATATAGGATTATAGAATGACATATCAATGTATTGTGAGGTTTATAAGTCACATGACAAAACAGTGTCGAGTGTCATGCCTCGTGGTAAGCACATAATTGAAGAGAAGAGCCATGTAGAGAACAAAAGAGTGATCATTTTCTCAACCCAAGATTTAATTATATATGATAATTTTTAAAAAAATTAAAAGAACAAATAAAATATATAATTTTATTTCATAATCGGTCACGAAATACAAAATGTTGCATCTTTTTGGCATACTAGACAAACTCTAAGGTCAAGGCCCAATCCAATCATATGAGTAGATTTTACGAGAAATTACTTGGCTCACGCTATTTCTACCCTTTTTCGTATCCGAACACCCATTTTCACGTTGAATTGTCTATATTATTTGTTGTGGGTTCTACTATTGACTTAAGATTATTTCTTGCCTTTTTTTCCTCCTTCTTTTATTTCAATTTTACCAAAAGATAAAACTACCCACAACTATCTCAAACAAATTTTGTTTCACCCTAGTAGCGTCCTTCACACCCATTACATTCAACTATTCCTTCATTTTCGTCTTTTTTTGAACTTATTCTCCATTGTTGTAATATGAGCAAGCACTAGTTACATATCAAATTAAAGAATTGTTAGTTCTATATGCAAATTGTTTACTTTAGTTCCCTAGATTTTCCTTATGATCGTGAATTTTTCAACTTCGATATTATGGTTATTATATGCGTAATACACAATTTACTCATTTTTCATTATATTATTTTTTGTAGTGCAGTCACCATGGAAGACTATTATTTTTTGCTTAAATGTATTTTGTTGATGATGAAACTATGAATGGAGAACAACAACTAATCATGGCAACAAGTTCATTTGCTTTTAAAAAAAAACAAATAAACAAGTTCATTTGAAATTTCAACATATAATTTTCTAAAGGATCCTGTGCAGATGCATCTTCTTGCTCAAGGCTATGTTGTCTCTATAAAAAGGTTAAACAGAGACAAATATGTTCTTTTTGGTTGGAAAGGGGAGGTAATTATAGTGATTGACATAATATTTCTATTGAATGTTAGAGAAGAAAATCGGATCTCGTTTGATTGATTGTCTTTTTTGAAGTTTGTTACTATAAATAGAATAACGGATCAAAATCACTCAAAATTTAATACATCACATAATAATAAATAGTAAAAATTTGATTATTAGATTCACTGAATAAAATGAAAATTGAATAGTTAAAATACAGGGATTACAACATAAAGACACATACTAAAGTTATAATTAAATTAAATGTATACTAAATTCTAGTAAAAAAAAAAAAGAAATATACAACTCATTAACACAATAATTAGTTTTTTTGTCAAATAATTAGTTAGCTATTTACCAAATAACTTTTATTCAAAAAGAGGTACACAAATTTTGTTTCAAATGGAGAAAGAAAAGGAAAATAACCCAAAAAGAATAAAAGAAAGAAAGCAATAATCTCAAATCAAGAATAGGTTCCATATTTAACCTTCATAGAAGTATGGGAAGTTTCATTTCTAGAAAAATTGAAACAAGAGAAAACGAAGTAAAAAAGAAAAAGAAAAAGAAATAACCTTAAGTCAAGAGTGGGACTTGTGAAGGATAATATAGTCAATTTAACGTGAAAATGTGTTTCAAGAGCCAATAAAAGGATGGAAATAAGACAAACGTAATTACTTTTGTTGTCCAAGTGCATGGGGCATAACTTCACAAGCTCCTACCAAAGGGCAACCGATCAATCAAACCGTTAAGTTCTTAAGGGCCCAAACTGGAATCCGAAAAAGCCCATCAATATTTGTTGGGCTGGTCCCTTATCATGTGAATCAGTTCTCTAAAACTTTTCTAGGCCATAATTAGCAATAAATGACGTTTTAAGTTCTCCCCAAATAATTGTTCCAAAGAAGGGAAAAAAACGACTTAGTTTGTACTCATCAGAGCAAGAGGAATCGGGTTTTCGGATTTTCTCTCTCTCTCTCTCTCTCTCTCTCTCTCTCTCGCTAAAACCCACTCGAGGTTCGTCGGGCTTGTAATGGCGGATTTCCAGACTTCGACTCACCAGGCCAAGTGCATATTCACTCCTCGTGATTTGGTAATTCCTTGAATACTTTTCGATTTGAGAGCCGAAAATTTTGAAGAAATTTCAGCTGTGTACTCCGTTTTAGTTGCCGAGAGATGCAGGCTATTGATTTGGCGGAGCTGAATGAATTTCATGCTGCGAAATCGCCTGCATACTTTTCAGCGTCTTGTAGAATTGAGTATATGCAATCTGCTGATGCGCTAGGAGAATTCCGTGAGTAGGTTTGATCGTTCGTTGTGCTTGGGGGATGTAAATTTCTGGGTTCTATTTTGTGCTGGTCTTTTTTCTAGATAAGTGAGCTAATTGTTCTGTTTTGCGCTGGTGCCGGTGCGGGCTAAAATGTACAAAGGCTGCTACTCAAATAGCGATACAAACTCTCAAGAGGGTTCGGATTTCTTCTTCCAGACATCTTTGGGTCTTTCATCGACCCAGGTCTCTCCCACTTGGATGGAATTTGCAAACTGTCTGCATTGGTCCTTGATCAATTCTGGAAGAGCGCCATGTGAAGTACAGGGGAGATAGGCCAACGTTGGATTTATGACTACTTTTCTTTGCTTATGAGAAGTTATGCAGAAATCCCATCATCGCACTTCTAGGGAAGCAAAAGGAGTAATTTTCTTCTTGGTTAAGCATGAAAGAAGGGAGAGTGATCGGGGACCTTCTTTGTTACCTGGCCTTTAGTTCAGAAACTTGCCCATGTAGTTTTGACTTTTGAGCTCGAGCACTTGGTCTTGAATCTTCATTGATTACTCTGAACTATGGCCAGATTCTTAAGCTTTTGGCAAAAAAATAAAATAAAAATAAAAATAAAATTATGCCGGTGCATTATTTATGTACCGAATAATGTTGGTTAAATGCATCAATATTTCATAAAGTGAAAACTTGGGGTTAAATTGGTCCCAAAGCAATTCATCAAACGGAAGCAGTTCAATTCCACAAGGCTCCAAGCTCTGTTTTGTTCAATCTCAAAAGAGAAAGGTCAGAGTGGAAACAAATGTGAAGATACAAGAGGTGAGGGAAATTTTGCTTACTTCCGTTTTTTTTTTTTTTTTTTTTTGTCGATGAAAACAACTAGAAATTTACGATTATGAATGAAATCATTTGGAGAGATTATTTACTTTATGATTTTGCTTTTGAGTATAAGAAAACAAAAGAAAAAAATTGCCTTTTGAATTTAGCTTTTGGCTCAAGTCACCATTTTATCAAATTTCTATTTTAAAATTTTTTATATTGGATCAATTTTTGCCAAAATTTTATAAATGATGTCCATTTAAGTGGGGTTATAAATCCAGCTCGATAAATTATTAGTTAAACCCAAAGCCAGCCCATGTCTCTTATACAAGCCCACACAGCCCATCCTCAACCTTCTTTCACATATTTCGCTCGGTCAGGCCAGCGGAATGAACGAGAAAGAAGAAGACCAGCGACCGTGAAAGAGAGAAAAAAGGGGGAAAAGAGCGGGAGAGAGAGAGAGAGAGAGGGAGAGAGAAAGACACGGAATGACTGGTCAAGCCAAATCAACATCGTTTTGCAACTAATCAAAGCCTCTAATAATCTATTCAAAAGAATCATCAAAATTAGGGCTTGAAGTTTTGATTTAAGTAAATTATAACTTGCCGCCTTTAATTGGGGAATTTTCAGGCAACATGCATATAAAGAAATTATAGTTTAAGATCTTGTGAAGCTATAAGTTTATCACGCGTTCTAGACAGATTCCAAACAGTCACCTTTAAGCTGAATTTCAGCTGTTTTCGACTAGTAAGTTGAAATTCTTGTAATTTATTGAAAGGGCTTTTTATGAGCCATACGCTTCCTTGAAATGAAGTTATGTGGAGAAAGTTACGAGGCGAAAAAGTTTAGCATGCGAGCTGCACTAAGTGACAAACAATAGGTTTGGCTATGGAAACATAAACGATAAATCACTTGCTCGAGAAAAAGCAAGGTCGCTCTCTCCCAATAGGCCATTGAAACCTTTACGTTGTAGGCACTCTGTTCCTGGTTCATATGATGATGAAGTTGATTTTGATTCTGAGGATGAGACTTCGATCGTCCTAATTGGAGATCTAGTCATGTTGCGGACTCTAGAAATAGAGGCAAATGCAAGGGTCCTCTAGGTAAATTCATGGGATTGAGCTATGGCTCAGATGAAGAAGCTGGGCTATATTTGCTGGCTCTCGAAGTGGCATTCTAGGATCAACATAGCTAGAAACTCGAACATATTGGAGGAGAAGACGAAGATTTGTGTACCTGATTTGGAATTTATTGTTACTTATGAGGAATGACGATGGTTCGATGCTTTGGCTCTTCTCCTCTATGGCCCTCGGATCTTGGTGTGATGAGACCACCTCACAACTTCTTTATGTGAGGTGAGAGTGTGTATGTGGAAAAATGAGGGTTAAAGGAGGAACATTAGCACTATCTATAGAGTTTTTAGCCAGACTCTCTTATTATGAGCCAAGCCCAACTTGGCCCACACAATTATGGTTGAGACTATACTATATGTGAACACCATTATGTTGGTCTAGCAACTATTCTTAATAGTCAATCTTATCTCATAAAATTTCAAATATCGAATCATGGCGGTAACTATATGTACTCACACGGAACCTTTCATAATCATGAGTTCTTTCAACTTTACTGATATATATTCAATATGGTTGTGTAATGAATAGATAATATTTCATAAAGAGTCATCCCATTTATTAGTCACTATTCTCTTACCTTAAGTGTCATAGAAATTCGGATGTGCCACTAGAGAATATCTTTATGGTTCTAATGAGCTCGCATATATTTTATCTTTATGGTTAACCATTCTTTATGTGTAATCAAGATATATGCTCAAGGTTAATAACCAGATGTCCCCATACTTCATTTAAGGCTTACATAATACTTTGAGATTTTCATTACATATAATCAACTCAACATGATGACAACACATTCATGGATACTTTATTGAATGTGGAAGAATTTATATATGTTAAAATGTTACTGAATGTAACAAAATATAGATGTAAGCTTTATTAGAGCAAAATCAAAATAGCTCCCACTAAACAACAGTATCCAATGATGCTCCTCAACCCATGTTCATAACGTGTTGTTCAAGTACGCAAGAGCAAAAGTCTTTAGTTAATAGGTCTACAACCATATCTTCTGTGAAAATATGCTTTACAGTAGTGTCACCATTCTATGCCGTTTCTTTATGGTCAAAAACTTGACTGTCATATGTCTAGACCTCTCGAGACCTTTATTGTTGTTGATAAATAATACTTAAGAGTTATTATTTCGATATAACTATATGTTTTTTTATTCACAAAATCAAATATGATTAACTCTTTAATGAGGTTCCAGACAGCAAAGGTACTTAAACGAAGATCCTTGCATTGATACCCTTGGTGAGTGTAATAAGTTTCAATTTATGGTCTTTTATGCTTCATCTCCACCACTAGAACACGTATCATCACCTTCTGTCCATCAGCCTTACACCTACATCACCTCCCTCACCCACTAACAAAAAACCAGCCATTTCCCTATTCTATAAGCCAATCTTAAAGTGGGCAAAAAAGCATCAATACCCATTTGAAGTTCCAAGTGAAACATAACCTAGTCAGAAGAAGAAAGATAGTTCATCCATTGCTATGTTCCAGGAGACAGATTTTCCTCCTCTTGTTTGAGAAAATTCAAGGCTTTCTTTCCTTGTCCTTAAAGAATTCATCGACCCTCAAGGGAGATATCGTCATGTTTCAAAAAAGGACTCATGTTGCTAAAGTCATCTTGAATTGGCAATCACAGACTCTTCTAGTACACAATAATACTTTCAAGACAATTGATTCCAAAGTCTTTTATGTATAAAGAGATTTTAAGAGATATGATGAAATCACCAGGAAAATACTTTTAGACTTCTAGAAAAAACTTCATGCCTCGGAATCCGGACAACATTTGGAATATCATCATATTGAAGGCCCAAAAGCGGAAATAGAGAAGTTCAAGTTGCAAATTCAACTTCTTGGAGAAGGGAAATTCAAACCTTTTGATATGTTCCCAACAGTGCCACGGATTGAGTATTCTCTTCCACTATCACCACAAGATACTTCAATCTTTGTTGCTCTCACAGAAACTTCTACTAAATGAGACAAAACTGTTATAGTAGAAATGCGAAAGCGCCTTAGAGAACTGGATCGGCTAAGGAAATAAAAAGGGAAAAAAAAAGATTCCTGAAGAATCTTTGACTTCTATAGGGAAAAGGCCAAATCAAATGATACTATATAATCCGTTGGAATCATTCCTAAGAGATCTAGGCAATCAAGAAGAAAAAAAGCCTGATCCTTCTACCTTGAAAGACCATATTTAGCTTTCATCAGAGCTAATTCTTCTTATTGATTTAGATTATGAACCAGACTCGATATCTTTTTCATCCTCCTCTTTCTCGATCCCCGTTGTCGAATCCTTACCTATTATGCCAGCCACTTCTTTAATATTCATGCAAATCCCTAGATCAAGAGATAGATTCAAATCCTTCTAAACCAAAGGTTATCCAACCAAATAATCCATCCTAGAATCTAACTCCCTCCTCTAAACAATTTTTTTACTATTGATGATATTCTTTATTTTAAATGGCCAGAAAGATTCGAAGAATTTCATACTTGATTAAACGCCCAGACTCTCACAAATCATGACAAGTATGATATCTTTATTGGATTTGTTACAAGGTTCACAAGTAGTCTCAAGCATTGGTGACAGACGGTGACAGAGTAAAATCAAGTTCAATTTCTACTCTTAGTAGATTTTGGCTAAGTTTTTGCTCTCCTCTACCATTTTTCATTAGTAAACCTATTGACCTTCATAAGCTAAAGAGAAAAGAGTTTTCCAGAAAGAAGAAGCATTTCAAGAGGTATTGGATCCAAGCACATATATAAGCATTTTCAGAGAAAGAAAAATAATGGTGATTTTTGCAAAGAATGAAAGATCGCTCAAATCTCAAAAATCAACTCGATATTTCATCTACAACCAAAATGGTCATTTTTCTTGGGCCTTGTATTCGGGTTTACTTCGTTAGGAGAATTTGTGCAGTAAAAACACTAGCAAAAATGGTCTAAAAAACAGTGACCATATCGGTTCTTGTAGTAATAAACAAGATTTCCATTACTTTGAAAATATTTAACAAGCCTTTTGGGGTCCGGCTCAAAGATTGATTTTGGAATGCAAGACTCAATAATGAATAGGGTTTGGAAAAGGGAAGGATTCTCTTCCTTTTCTTTGTCAAATTTGATGGCAACAGTGCCATTCTTTTTTCCTTATAAATTCAGAGTTTGAGGATTGGAGAGACTTGTTATTCTGATGCAACTTTCTATAGTTGGTAATCTAAGTCTCTGGGAGGAGCTTGGCCAACTTCTCTTTTGGAATTTGTCTGGGAACAAGGCATCTTTATTTCCATTTTGGAAATTTAGATCAAAGGCATGGTTCTGCACTCGATAAATCATCTAGAAGTGCACTATTGCTGCAATAGAATCAATAGTTTGGGGTGCTCAAATGAGTTGGACTTGAACTTTCAAGAAGGAAAGTAGCTGAGGATCTGTAAGGACAATGTTGAAGGTTTGTATATAAGGTTATAAAGACTACCCCATCATTCAAAATGGTTTGGACAGTGCTTATACAAGCATACTGGTATTCTAGGAACTGAGTATCCAATAGGGTTATTCTGACCACAATTGACAGGCCTTTTCGGCCATGAAAAGTGAGGGCAAGACAAACAGCTCCATAATGGATGTGGGAGTATCCCTATTAGGTCCAGTGTTTGGGGAATTTTGGGGGAATTTGAAGAGTAACAAAATATACTCATTTTTAGTGATTGGAATGGAATGTTAATCAAATGTGGAGGACTGTACGTATTCTTTCACTTCTTTAGGAGTCCGATTGATAAGCTATCGAAAAGAGTGGTTGTGAGAAAATGATGAGGCAGGTTTAGCAAAGGCAGAATATGGGTTCAAAAGAAGGCGTTGAGTTTTTGAAATTTTGGTGTTATCACTAAGAAAAACCCCATAAAGATATTCAATCTTTGAAACATTTGACACATGAAAGTCTAAAAAAGAAGAAGAAGATGGGGAAGTAAAAGTAATTGAAGCTTCTAGGATTTCAAGATCAATCATTATATGGAAAAGATCTTATTGGCACTGGATTCACTTGTGTATGGAATGGACCAAGTTACAAACGAAACCATGGCTTTGATATCACTTAAGGGGATCTATTCTTAGAACCAAGGAAAATTGAGTCAATTGCTATAGGTATGCCTTCCCACAGTAGGCGAATTTTGTTCAAGCCCTTTAGGGATAGCCTTTTAGCAACAAACTACTTAAAGATTTAGTTTAGAGTATAGAGACATTCAAGGGTGCTAGGATGATAATATTTCTAACTAGTTGAGTTGCATTTCTTAGAGGATTTTACCAGGCCGAAGAAAAGGAAGTGTTTAAAGAGACATTGAAAATTTTCACGAACACGCACTTTACTTCAAGGGACTCTATCTAACACATTACATCATCTTTGCCTTGTATAGGCATTACGAGGTTATAAGCAAATAAGGACCATGCTCACGAGGCCAAGACATATAGAGGCTTCAAAAAATTTGATCGGTAATTATTCTAGTTGATATGAACAGTGACAGTGAACAATGATTTCCTTAATCTATTGCTATAGTGACTTGCTGCTACAGTGACCTAGCTACAGGCCTATTTTCCGTTGCAGGAGTTGTAGTCATAGTCTCAATCATTAGAGCTATGCATTACGAGCTGTTCTTCATATCTTTGTTCAATTTTTGAAAGTCTGATGTCAGAGGGGCTTCGGGTGACTTCTCTTTATGCTGTCAGGATATTCTACATGTTTATTCCACTTGAGGAGAATGCTTTCTCATGAGTCTTGGAGGATTCTGGAGTGTAGGCGGACATGTTTGGCTGGGGCTAATTTTCTAGTTGAGCATAGTAAGATATGTTTAGTCTAAAGGATAAGGACAAAGGTTCTTGATCACAAGGGTCTTAAGAGAGAGGGCCTCTCCACTAGGCATAGGGGTCTTGAGATGACTATGCAAGATCGTTCGTGTCTATCATTTCTTGCTCTCGTGATGGAGGTGTCCTTGCTTGGTCTTGTGCTTGTTCAAATTCCTTGAGTGCTTCGTTGTCTTCTAGTGCAAAGCTATAATGATAACATGAAACATGTATGAAGTAATTCCATACATTTTCAATGATAGTTTTGTTCTCCTAGCATAAAACTCTCTGGAGTTCTTTGCAGTTGTATTTAACAGATTTAACGCAATCAAGAAAGCATTTGTAAATACAAGCTTCCGCAAGGCATGATTGAGGTTTGTAGGGTGTGGTTCCTATGCTTTGTGGTGCATTGGCAATAGTGCCATTATTATGCACAAAAGTGTATGGACATTGAAGAACGCAATAATGTTTATTTCTGGTTTTGGTTGGACAATTCTCAATTTTTGTTGGAAGAGGTGCTTTCAATGAGTGAGAGGATAGAACCGGTTAAGAACAATCAAGAGATTCCTATTACTTTCATTTTCAATGTTCCAGCTAAGCGCAAATATCCTTATTAGGTTAATAATGAACTTTTTGGTCTAGAAACTCAATAGCTATTAAATACTTGTTAGTTAAGTTTTATAATAGTCATCGGAGTTTATTAGAAAAATCATATTCCTCCCAAATTAAAGAATGTATGAATAGATATTTGAAGTTTAATCTAAAAAGATAAAGAATTGAGCCTCCATGGTGTCTAAATAGATCCGTATGGCACTACCACATGAGATTCTCTAAGTTTCAATGAAGTCGTTATTATGGATCAACATTTTTGCGTATTCACCACATTTGGGTGTATGAACCACTAGAATAGTCACTCCTCAACCATATATTGTTCATGCATCCCTCCATGAATTAACATACAATCATCTACTTTGGGAGTCTAATCATGTGTTAAAACAAGAGACATTCTATCACAATATGAAACCAATATTTCTCAAATCCAATCAAGTATGTCACTTTAGCGGTTACAATCCAATTGAATCATTAAAACTCTCACATACTAGAGATGTAAACTTTATGACTCACATTTATCTTATACATATGATTTTAGACTAGATGATAATGGCAATTTGTCACTAAAATTACATATCATGTCAATCACATTACTCCATTCATTAATACATGTTGAACCTTATACATGTTATTAATGAATCATTACTCTACACATTCTTTATGTGATAATATACATGTGAGCTTGTAATGTATTTCTGAAACCACAAAGAAATACATGAAAAATACACAAAAGTACCCTAAAAATCCATGTAGTTAAGGTTCCACATGCATTTTCATTTCCTTAAAATCATCAAACATGTAAAATAAATACATCACAGTATAAAGAATTTCCATATGAGCATGCGGTGTCAAGAATGGGCCGAAAGGATGCTCCATGTACCCTCATGCGTCGCCGAAATGCGTGGCGCATGGTGCACGCCTGGCATGTTGAATCGGCTTGAAAGGATGGTTCAACCGGGTTTGATTGTTCAACATAGGTCAAGTCGCCAATCAAACCAAGTTGGGTTGGCCAATCAAACGGGGCCGGTCAACATGGGTTGGGTCAACCCGATCAACCCAAGTCAATCAACCCTGGTTGGGTCAATTCAATCAAATAAGGTCGGTCAATTCAATCAACTCGAGTTAAGTCGACTCGGTCAACTTAGATCAAGTCGACCCAATGGGGAATGACATCATGCATGACGTCGATGTCATCACCACCGATGACGTCATCAATGGCAAGGTGATGGGGGCGAGTCAACGAGGTGACGTCATCCATCGCCTTAGGCGGTCATGTGTCGGCGCATGTGGGCGCTTGAGCACAATTGTCAGCACATGGCACTGCTCGCTGGAGGCGTCGCGGTGCTACGCGTCCAACCTCTTCTAAAGGTGTACGGCCCACCACAATGCTTGTCTTGATGAGAAGAAGCCAAATATGTGATCAAAATGCACTTTTATCAAACTAAAAGTCACAAAAATGGGCAAAACAGTCCAAAGGTAATTCAAATCTGAAATGCTCATGGGCGGCGCGTTTGGCCTCCACGGGAGGTGTGCCACCCACCTAAAAGTTCATTTGACAAGACAAATCCAAATATGTGTTCAAAATCAAATTTTAACTGATAAAATTTCTGAAAATGGGCCAAATGTATTAGTTCAAGTTCTAAAGTACGAGGCTCTGATACCTAATGTTGGTTGTCAAAGCGGCATCCTAGGATCAATATAGCTAGAAATTCAAACATATTAGAGGAGAAGACAAAGATTTGTGTAGCTGATTTGGAATCCATTGTTCTTTTTACGGAATGACGATGATTCAATGCTTAGATTCTTCTCCTCTATGGCCCTCGGATCCTGACGTAACAAGACTGCCCCTCACGGCTTCCTTATGTGAGGTGAAAGTATGTATGTGGAAAAATGAGGGTTAGAGAGAAGACCTTAGCATTATTTATAGAGTTTTCAGTTAGGTCTTCTCATCATGAGCATGGTCCAACTTGGCTCACACAAGCTAGGCTTATATTCGATTATCAAGAAACCTTATGTCTTACCTTATTAGACAAACTCCGTAAAATGATAAATTACAATCTTAATTAATGTAACTCAGATCAAGAAAACTCTTACAATATTCTAATTCAGCTGATGATTTGGATGAGGACTTTCGGACGCGAAGAAGTAAAGCAGGTAAATTTTCTGATAAAGTCGGCTGTCGGAGTAATTTTCACCATTCTGGCTCCGAATCAGATGATTGTACCAGTTCATAAAACCAAGGTCAGAAGAAAAGGAACAGAACCAAATAGAAGAGGGGGCAAATTTGATGGGCGTGGCTCGCGTAGTAGTAGGAACAACTTTTCGGATGATGACTTCGATAGGCCGTCGAGAGGGGCGCGCGGAGGTATCAACCTCGAGCAGAGGAGTTCAGCGGGCGGAGGAATGATCGAAGGTCGGATATTTCGAGGAATTACAAGGGTCCCGGAGCAGGGAAATTCGAGAACAACCAGCGCGGAAAAATTAATAAATACAAGGATGTCGGGGGCGGCGGCGATTCTGACGACTTCAGAAACCGAAGGCGTGAAATCGAGCGATGATCTCAGTTCGCTACTTATGACAAAATTCAAGCAAATTCACGTACGCTTACCGGAACAGGGCCTTCTAATCGCCTGCTGATCTAAAAAAATAAAAAAAAATCTAAGGTATCATCTCTGAGAGCACGGGGGAAAACAGTAAAAGTGATTCCATCTTGCCTCCTCTTGGCCTCGTGATTTAATTTCAGGAGAAAAGAATAAAGTTATTGTACCAAAATCGGGCACAACGAGGCTCGAGATCGTCGCATGAATGATTAATTTTTTTATTGCCTTTCTGAAAATTAAATGTTATACTAAATCCTCGTAATAAAATGAATGGGACCCACATTTTTTCACGATGTCAATATGTGGTGCCGCACGAGGAACCGATGCCAAGTGTCATGTTATATGGCAACACATGACACGTAGCTACTGCAGGAGCGAATATTTTCTCAGCTCAGCTTTGAACTATATATAATGATTAAATTACGATCGATAGATATTGGTATTTCATAACCGTAGCTGACCAGGAGGTCGTGGAATACGAAAACTTGTGTCTCCTTTGCATACCAGATGATCTTTAGGTCGAGGCCGGACCAAATTAAGCGAACTGATTTTACTTACTTTTGTCGTGTGAGTGCACGTGGCATAACTACGCCAGCTCCTACCTAAGGGCAAGCAAATTGGGCGGGTATTCACTCCTCATGGTCTGGTCATTTCTTGGATATTTTATATTCGAGAGCGGAAAAATTGGAAGAAATTTCAGCTGTGCCTATGTAGTCCGTTTTAGTTGCCGAGAAATGCTGGTTCCACTGTGGATTGGTACGTTGCGCGAATCGATCGATTTGAGGGAGCTGAGTGAGTTTCGTACTGCGAAATTGCCTGCATACTTTTCGGCGTCTTGTAGAATGAAAATATTCAATCTGCTGATGACCTATGAGAATTCCATGATCATATGTGGTCGATCGTTGTGCTTGGTGGATGTATATTTCTGGGTTCTGTTTTGTCTGGGCTCTCTTGTATGAGTAGGTAAATGATCCATTTTCGTACTGGTGCAGGCTGAAAAGTACAAGGCTGCTAATAATCGAAGAGCGGTACGAAGTCAGGAGAGGGTTTGGATTTATTCTTCTGTAATCTTCGGGTCTTTTATCGACCGGGGTCTCTCCCGCTTGGATGGCATTCGCAAACTGTTTGCGACGGCTTTTACCCGTGCGGTTTGAATTTTATTAGAATCGATTTTTCCATTGGTCCTCGCTCAATCCTGGAAGAGCGCCATGAGAAGTTCACGGGATACTGGCCCATGTTAAATTTATGACTGTTTTTCTTTGCTTATGATAAATTATGCGGAACTCTCATGCATCGCACTTCTAGTGAAGCAAAAGGAGTTATTTTCTTCTTGGTTAAGCACGAAAGAAGGGAGAGTGCTCGATCCGGGGACCTTCTTTGTTACCTGGCCTTTAGTTCAGAAACTTGCCCATGTAGTTTTGAATTTTGAGGTCGAGCACTTGGTCCTGAATCTTCATTGATTACTCTGGACTACGGTGTGATTCTTAAGATTTTCACGAAAAATATCTTAAAATTATGCCGGTGTGTAATATATGTACCGAATAACGTCATTAAATGGATCGATCTTTCATAAAGTGAGAATTTGGGGTTAAATTGGCTCCAAAGCAATTCATCAAACAGAAGCAGTTCATTTCCACAAAGGCTCCAAGCTCTTTTGGTTCAATCTCGAAAGAGAGCAAGGTCAGAGTAGAAACAGATGCAAAGATAGAAGGGGTGAGGAAAATTTTACTTCCCTTTTTTTCTTTTTGATGATAACTAATATATCTTTACGATTTGTTCTTCCCTCCATTTCTTACTCCTGAAGTTTTGATCCTCGGTCACAAAAAAAAAAAAAAAAAAAAAAAAAAAAAAATATATATATATATATATATATATATATATATATATATATATATATATATATAATCTTTACGATTTGAAATGAAATTATTTGGAGAGAACATTTACTTAATGAATTTGCTTTTGAGTCTAAACAATACAAGGAAAAATAATTTTTGCTTTGGGAATTTGACTTTTGGCTCACTTCACTTTTTTGTCTAATTTATAATATTAAAGCTTTTATACATGATCAATTTATTGCCAAAATTTTATAACAATGTTCATTTAAGTGATTCCAGCAAGGCACGTAAGATTGTTTGACAAACTAAGTCAATTTAATGACTTAAAAGCGATCTTTTCAAGCAATGTGGCATTTAAATGATCTTTTTGAAAAGTATTAGTATCAAAGCAAGTGTGATGCAAAGTTGTGGCACTTCAAGTTTGTCATAAAAATTGGGTAATTTTATAAACTTGTTGGTAAGTCACCCACAATTTACACGTAAAACAAGTCATGCAAATAATTTTTTTGACATTTTTGAACCTACTGAAATTTACCGGCTCAAAAAAAAAAAAAAAAAAACAAAAAAAAACAAAAAACAACAACATTATTTTTAACATGGACCTGTAAAATTCTACCGGACGATATGGTTGACTATGGCCTGCGAATCAGGTGATACTTATTATTGCCAAACAATAGAATGAGCAACAAGGAAATGAAGAATCAAGTTTACTAAATACGTTTATTCATTCATATTTTCATCATGAAGTACACAAACGGAGCCTCACTGACCCCGACACCAAAGCTTTAGAAATTATGGAAATATTGTACATTACACACTAGACTTGCAAACTTAGCAACACCATACCGATTTGCATCGTTTATTTATGAGTTTTATCGTACAGATCAATCTGAAAGAACTCACTAACGATGATAGTTTCCCCATATAGGTTCAAAGGCATTATCTCTAGCCTATTGATTTTCAATTACCAAATTGCTGCGATGATGTTTGGTCCAAGCATCACATCGGCAAGGGACTAACAAAGAGGGATGTCACATAACCTTTGAGCTTGGTTCCAGAATGCGTGTAGTTATCTCCATCACTGTATAACACATCCATCGCTCGTGAGAGATTGAGAACTCGTGTGAGAATCGGCGTTGGGACCGCGGTTGGACGAAGAAACTCTTCATTGGTGTCCTTCCAAGCATCATTAACTCGTTTCCGAAGTTCCTTCTCAGCTTCTTGCTCCGAGAAACCGTGTTCTTTCATGAGCAACTCCACCGAAGATACTAAGTGCCCCCTTTTTTGCTCAAACTGTATGACAAACGACATTGGTGTCACCAAATTAAGTAATAAGTAATCTAATTTTATTAGAATATCTAAGGATAAATGATCTTTTTGTTATACATGGTGAGACGAAATGTCATCCATAAGCCTACAAATAGTTTCTGCAGCCTTCACAATCTTGCAGTCACTTAGTGACCATTCAAAAGCATGCTTTGTGACCATATCGCCCATTCCTACGAGTGATGTAGTCGCCAACATTCCATAGCCAGTTGTTTTTAGTTGAAGGGGCATGTACTCCTCCATCGTTGGTGTGTAGTTGGTTTGGAACCATTTGGCTTCCTGAAAGAATGCTCTTGCTTGCCTCTTCATCTAAGAAATTAAACATAAACAAGAATATTGAATTTCCGAGTAAAAAGTGCTTTTGATGCATGTAAAGTGTACAAATGATGCTTACAGTTTCTTTTACATAGACGAGACGATATGATCTTCCTTTTGCGGCCACTTCATTCCCAATTTCTTCATAAAGATGGAGAAGCTCTTTGTAGTATACTTGCATATACTCTGGTAGTACATCCATAGCATCGACATCCCACCTGAATTTGAGTCCTAAAAAATTACACACTCGACTCTATACAAAATTGATCAAATTCAATAGTTAAGGAAAGAAAATGAGGATTAAATACTTCTGGATTGCTTCGGTGATGAGTTCAAGTTCTTCCAATGTGCCATAGACATCATAGATATCATCAAGAATGGAAGTCAAGGCAATCACTTTGGTTAGTATATCCCTGGCCTCAACAAACTCCGGCTCGAAATATACTCCCGAGACCCAGAAGAACAACTCCACAATCCTGTCTCTAGCAAATGGGAAGTTCCTCGGAACATCTATGTCCTTCCACCACCTGTGATTAAACAAACATGAGCATTAATGAAGGTAATTTATCCTGACAACTTCAATAGTTTAAACTAATTATTTCACCTATTAGGGACTTTGAAAAGCACTATTAAGAAGGGTAAATTGAAATATACGAGTAAACTTTGGAAATAAGAAAAATCAATAGCTTGGGCAATGTTAAAGCATAATCTAGAAGCTAAATTTAGATTATGCTATCACATAATGTTAATGAACCTTGTAATCTTGCCAAGTTCCTTCTGGTGTTGCTCTTGCAGTAAGTTGAAATCTAGTTTAGCCAAAGTGAGCAAGACTTCATCATGTGAAGGTTCTTCTTGGTAGAGTGGAATATAATGGCTCGCCTCGAGCCTTGGCAACCCCTTGCGAAGTGGCTGCTTTAGGGCATGACTCACTTGTTTTGCCAAACTAGTGCTCACTTTGCTTTCGTTGATTGATTCAAGGTGAGTTATAGCAAAAGGAAGTGCTTCTTCCAAGATAGTATCGCCGTGACACCTTAAGTGGCAAGCTTCATATAGGCTCAGTAATCCGCACACATCACTGGTGAGCGATGCCCTAAAGTTCCCTTCATTATCCTTGAATTTGTTAAAGACATCTGTGTGATCAACCAACATGGGAAAAAAGTGTGATTGTTTATAAATTAGGGAGGTAATACGCCTGACTAGTGGTTTAGATTTTCTTTTACTTGTTTCTCCTAAAATTAAACAAAGCAATAGGACTTCTATGGGTATCTTATTGGATTGGTTCACTGAATTTAAGACATACCCGATGAAACATCATAGCCTTGTTGTCGCAACAATCGAAAGATAAGAGCAACCATGTGAAGGTCATCTCCCTTGAAATCTCCATGATCAAGTCGAGAGTAATGTTTGTGAATTTCTTCTAAATGCTCATCTATGTTGTGTTCAAAATGGTAGTCAATACCCAAGCGCTGGATTTGATCAATCAAGTGAAGCATCTGTAAAGACTTATCCACGACATTAGTTAGCATCTTCCTCACCTCTCCTTTTAGCTCCTCAATTTGTTCCTCCACTCGTCCAACGGATTTGAACTCCTACAAATATACCATACGCTATGTCAAATAAAAGCAAGCATGACATACGTATTTTGTACAGTACAAACTTTTAGGTATTTCATAGATTGGTCAAACAGATAGGTTGGATTGAGTTGAAAATGATCTAACCAAACCGACACCTTTAATTAGTTTGACCTGTTTCCATGCAAAACAAATCTAATGACCTATGCCCAACTCAACACATACATGACCCAATTTATATTGCTAAAACACTTATGTGTTTAACCTAATTTATGAAAAATTATATCCAAATTGAGGTGAGGGTAAGGAACGAGTGAGTGAAATATTGATTGTTGACGAGATAGAGTGAAAAGAGAGTCATGGAGAGTAATAGAGGCCGATTGGATATAAATAAGTTCTAAATCTATTTAACACCCATATTATTTTGTGCTTTATCATTCTAAACTCATTTATTGAATATAACTAACTTGTATATTATCTCAACCCATCAAAAATGGATGAAGAAATGGGGTTAATGATCCATTTTAACAAATCTACTATTTCAATTGTACTCACGTGACATTCAAGATTTAAACACATGAGAACCATGACCATATGAGAAGAGGGAGTTAAATACCATATTGTGATGTTTCTTGCAGCCAAGGACATCATGTGGTCAGTGAAGGTTTAAGAATGCTTTTGGATCACTAAAATTCCTCAACTATATCTACTTTAACACATTTACCCTAAACTTTTTTTTTTTGGGTAACATAACCCCAAACTATATCCATTATGATACATTTACCCTAAACTTTTACCATTAAGTTTTTTTTTTTGGCAACATACTATAACCATTATGACATATTTACCTAAAACTTTTCTCGTGATACAAAAAACCCAAAATTTGTACATATATGACATATTATCCTTCATCAAAGTTCCTTTAGATGTTTTTTCAACCAAAATAACATCATTTTTATTTCACTAAAATCATGTGGGCAATATGTCAACACCATTTAATTTTGCGGTGTCCATGTAGGTGGATTTTTAACGGTACTCATTGACCCAACCTTGACAGAGGGTAAATGTTTCATATCAATAGAAGTTTGGGATTTTTGACATCACAGAGAAAAGTTTAGGGTAATGTGTTATACTGGGCATAATTTAGGATTTTTGGTGACTTTCTCCGTAATGAGAGTCCTTATAACCCCATAAGTGACTCCACAAAGACTAGACAATTAATCAATTTTTGTTGCTTTATTAAACACTGGCACGTGAACAAGACATAGGTCCTGCAAGAAGTTCTTTTAGAAAGAAATAGAAACAACAATCATGCACATGGCAAAGAAAGAAAACGAAAGAAGAAGATAAGGAAAAACCGCAAACCATTGAGGTGGAGGGAGAAGCATATTTAACGAAGTAATCACCCCATATGCTCGGATGATAACCCGCCGAACGACGTTGGATTACATGGCCTGTTCCTAAACGTGGAGAAGAAGATGGAATTGCTGAAATCTGAAAAGACATTTGTTTTTGCTATTTTCTAAACTTAGGTTTCTGAACAAATATAGGTGAAGAACGCTAGAGGGTAGAGACTTTTCTGTGAGTGTTCAAATGTTATGGATGGGTATTTATAGGCCATAGTGTGCTATGTTGGAAAGGTCGAGCAGGTATGGAACGGAAAACACAACAGTTTAATTCATGAAATCGCATTCTTCTTCATGTATTTTTTATTTCTCGAAATATTATTTGATTTTATCAAGTCTTCTGCTAGTCTTATTTTATTACACTAATCCAGACTTGGGGGTCTAAACCGAATATTCTAGTCGATATAATTCGCAGGTAATCGAAATCAGTAAACATATAATAATGTATGCGAGTTTTCAAGTCTTCTGGTAGTCTTATTTTATTACTCTAATCCAGACCTGGGGTCTAAACCTCATTGAATATTATAGTCGATATAATTCGCATGTAATTGAAATCAGTAAACATATAATAATGTATGCGAGTTTATGACGCCCAGAGATTGACGTCATATAGCTAGCAAACAATGAAGACAACCACTGCCATTTCGTCTCTTTCTCTCCGGACAAAGAATGTATCATCAAGTCAATGCACGTCCTTTTACATGCTGGGGCTGCTGGATCTTCTTTCTTCCTAAACCAATGAGATTCTCCGAGGTTATGCGGGCGGAGTTGGTGGCGGCCTCTCTCCATCTGCTTGGGGTTTTATAGTCACGAAGTACCTGTCCAGTGGAAAATGTGACAATTTGAGTCGTTTAAGAGGGATTCAATATGACAGAGAACACTCTTTGCCAATGTTAACAAGCCTAGTAAAGATTTGAACGCATTTCAATCAAGGCATTTAACTTTATGTGGCTTCATGTTAGATAGTCTTAGCCATGTGCGCAAAAGCATATTTCCTCACACCCGCCTTAGACATATCATTCACATTATTCGTTTTGTTATATGATCTCAGGTTTTACCCTAACAACCCTCTCAAAAGATGGGCAAAATTGCTAGGTAACCAATTAGTACAGGCATCGGTAGTTGTGCTCTATCAATTTTTGCGCATTATATTTGGCTTTACTGACAACACAATACCGTCATACTATTTAAATAATAAACAATGACTTCATTTAATAATGGGCAGCGACTTCATAAAATTTTACTTGGTATGAGAGTAAGGAATACTGAGTTCAAATCTTTCCAAATCTCTTATACTCGGATGATAATCCACTGACTGTCACTTAATCACATGGCATGATCCTTCACACGAAGAAGAAGATGGAATTGTTGAAATCTAAAGAAACATTTCTTTTTTGCTATTTTCTAGATTTAGGTATTTGAACGAATATAGAGAAGAACACAAGTGGGTAGAGACTTTTGTGCGAGTGTCCAAACCTTATTGATGGGTATTTATTGGTACGGTGTCCTATGTTGGAAAAATTGAGCAAATAAGGAACAGGAAATGCAAGAGTTTATTTTATCAAAGCACAACCTTCCTCGTGTATTTTCTAATTTGTGATGAGTCTCTAAATATTATTTAATTTCAAGGTTTGATTGATATGCCATGTTATTCATGTATGGTACAGGACAATTGAATAGTTCATGAATATAACCATGGAAAATAGGACAGCGAAGAATTTGACCCTATTATGGTGTTGACCGTCAAATTCGATAGGAAAAAATAAAAATAAAAACAGCTCTAGAAGTGTCCTAATTTTTACACGGCGCTCATTTTGGTGTCAAAATTTTTCGCCGGATCACTTAACTACCAAATCAAAGAAAAAATAACACTTAAATTCCTCCAATGATTAATTCTAGGAAAAGGACCTATGTAGCTTCTTTTTTTTTTTTAATAAAATGGTAATTCATGCATTTTTTATTTAAAAAAAAAAGAAAAAGAAAAGTCCAGCGTGAACCGGGACATGGCCTTTCTATACCTAAACGTTGCCGTGCACTCTTCAAATTGAATCCCTCTCTCAAACTTAAACAAATCTCTACTCTAGCGACCTCGACCTCGCCTTCCGGGTTTTCGGCTTCTGTGCCCCCCAATGATGCCCTCATGAGTTTGATTTTTGCCGTCGATTAGCTCGGCCTCACGAGCAGCTGTCGGAATGCGCCCGTTCATGCTCGGCAACACCAAGGATGGCCGCGTGCTGGCTGAAATGAGCTCTCTATATTCAGATCAAATTGCCTTCTGAATTAGGGTTGGAAAAATTTAGGGAAGTTGCTTGATTTGTCCGAATCAGGGTTCGAAGGATGGCCATGTGCTAAACTTGTTGATGTCATCACAATCAGTGTTTATATTACCATAGGCATTTGCACTTATTGTGAAGATAATAGTTGCAATGATAGGTAACCTACAATCAATCTAAGGTCGATCGGTTCTAAAAACTAGAAATTGACTCTTAACAAGTAAGTTCTAAGCTCCGAATTTAAAACTTATCCATTATGAGCCAGTGACTCATATGCGTTAGCAATCAAAAAACAAACAAAAGAATTCTTTAATAATTTTACTATAGACTCAATTCCACGGAATTTCTCAATGCACCCATGCCATTCCATACACATCATGTCTCTTATGAGTTGGCGATCATAAAATAAACAAAAGAATTCTTTTATGTTACGTTTTATTTTATTAGACTCAATTCTATGGAACTTTTCAATTCTCCTACCCCTTACTATAGACTCAATTCTTTTATGTTATGCCACCACCGCCCCACCATTGTCATGTAGAGCCAACAATGGGCGGCGAGCATCGCCAAGAAACTTCTCAATTCACACGCATCACTTCCTTTATGAGTTGGTGATAAGCAAACAAACAAAATAACTCTTTTATGTTATGTTTTATTTTGGTATAGACTTAACTCCGCGAAACTACTCAATTCACGCGACCCATTCCACACACATCATTTGTCTCTTATATCATTCAATTGTGACGTTACTTTTCTTAAGATTATCTTTCATGCTGTTCCTGATTCTGACCTTTGAAGCCTTCCATCATCCACCCGAGGCCTCCTAAATTAGCTCAGTATGTTTTGAATCCTTTCCAACGATTGAATTAGCTAAATTTCTTTTTCTTCTTCTTATTGAGTCACAATTTGGTAGAAAATTATATTTAACGCGACTTGGATCTAGTTAATAGTTTGTTCCACGTGCATTTCATACCATGCCATTGCTCAACACAACCAACGTTGTCAGGACAATCTTTTGCTTTTTCTTCATTTTTGGTTAGGGATGGCGTTTGTATTGACTATTTATGTGATATGTGATTTAGTGCCAATACTTGCTCTAACTAATGTATTTCGAATTTCAAACCCCAAAAGCAAAAGTTATAGGAAAAAATCACCCATCACTCCTAATATCCGCAATATGGCCAGTCACCAATCTATTACTCTGCTTATTATATGTATTTGCGCTGAGTATTACAATTGGGATTAGTAATTTTTAATGCAAAGTGGCTGGCATTTTTACCATTATCGACGACACCTCTTATGTCTATTTGCACATTGGAAAAACTAGAATTCTTCACCGAAGCAATTGAAAGGTGCACACGGCACTTTGATGCTTTTCTTAGTTTACCAATTCTAAATTACTTATTCTAATACGATCAAAAGTTGACCTCAGGTAGCATTTCAATGCCAAAAAAGGGCATTGCAAGAGTACATGCTAGCATACTGAAAGATGCTTCTTAATTTGGGCGGTGAAAATTGGCTAAGAAATTAGTAGAAAATGACAATAATGCCACCTCTTCCTTTCAAAAGAAGTGAAAAGCCATTAAATGTTAAATCTATCAAATGCAATATTTGCTCAGTGTGCATGCAACAAAACGTCAGAATTTTAGATGAGGATGAGAAACTATCATCGGAAAAATTACCAAAACAGTCCTAAACCAATTACAATTTTTTCAATCTGATCATAAACCTTTTTCTTATTTTTCCAATTCAATCATAAATATTTTACAATTGTATCAATTCAGTCCATCTAACCCACGCTAACATGGACATTAGCAAGCGTCGGCTGTCTGGCCGATGCTGATGTGTTATTTTTTAATATTTTGTTTTGATTTTATTTTTTTTACTCTCTCTCTCTCTCTCTCTCTCTCTCTCTCTCTCTCTCTCTCTCTCTCTAGACCTTGACCACCTGCCAAAGGTGTTGGCCAGTGAAGGTGGGCCTCACCAGATCAGCGACGAGGTCTAATTGCTGTGCGAGGCCTTGCCAGCCATGGTGAGCACTTGCAATGCTGTCACTAGGTGAGGCTTGCGTGTCCTTGCTAGCCAACGCCTTTGGTCAATTGTTGAGTGGCGACCAGCTAGGGTAAAAAGGAGGGAAAGAGATTGACAGGGAGGTCTCGTATTTGGGTGAGGTCTCGCCACCCATGGCAAGCTCGAGCAATGCTTGTCACCGGGCGAGGCTCGTGCACCCTTGTCGACCAATGCCTTTGGTTGGTTGCTGAGGTCCGCGACCATTTGAGGGAAAAAGTGGGGAGGGGGAGGGAGAGGGAGAGAGAGTAAAAAATAAAAAAAAAAATAGAAAAAATATATATTAAAAAAAATTGAAAGAAATATTTAAAAAGTAACACATTTGATCGGTGTCTATGTCAATGTCCACCGGCCAAATTTAGTCGAATGGACTGAATTGACACATTTGTAAAATGTTTATGACTGAATTGATTAAAAAAAAGGTTCAAAACTAAATTGGAAAAATTACAATAGGTTTATGATTGTTTTAATAATTTTCCCGACTATTATCTATCCAACTCCGCCAAATACATTAAATTTGAATATCGATGCAGCTTTACATTTGAGAAAGAGAGAAAAAAGATAATTTGCACTATAAATTTATATACAGTTTGAGCAAGAGAGAAGTCATGCGGGATCTTGAAAGGTGTGCTCACGAAACAATGCAGGGTGATGGAGGAAGAGGCCAAGGAGGAACTCTGTATTGGGTCTTGAATCAAGGCCCAAAGGACTAATAGACTTACTTTTAATTATGTCTTGTACCCTCCCACAGCCCTTTTAGACTTACTTTGCTGTGAAACTCTTGACATGCACTCACTAAACTTTTTGAAGTGAATGGTAGCTACGTATTTCTGACAAAAAAGGGGAGGAACTTTGTATAACAGTGGTCGCTGCGTGTAAATTCTCAATCTCGCACGGTCTGTTTTTGGGGTTTGTAATGATGGAAAAGATCACTACTCTCGTGCAGGATCCAGGTTGAAAGGACATGTGACTTCTCTGCTCGTCAATCCATTGCCAATTTGATGGTTTGGAAGAATAAGTTCAATAAGCAAGCCCTCATAGATTGTGTTACACTTGACCATTGCTGTTCTCTGGCCAGAAACCCCTCGTATTGATTTTAAATGAAGGAAAGTACGAAGTTCGTAAAAAATGTAACATTAGAATATATTAATGTTACATACTCCTATGCCTGGTTTAGTTTATTGATTGATATCAAAGATATTTTGTTGGAGATTGTTACCAAATTAGTCCTGAACCTATTTTGCATATACAATTTCAGTACTAAACTTTTCAATTTTGTTAGTAAAGTCCCAAACCTTTTCACAAAATTCTAATGTAATTATTTCGGTCAATTGCCACCAAAAATTGCCAATGTGGCTTCCAATTATTGCTGATCATCCCACTCGAAATGGCGTCCTATGTAAATCGCCACATGAACGATTTCTAACAACAATTGACCAAAATGTTTATATCAGAATTTCAAGCAAAGGTTTAGAACTACATCGAGCTAAATTGAAAAATTCTTGGACTAAATTGACATATGTATAATAGATTTAAAACTGAATGGGTAATTTTCCTGTATTTAGTTTTTATGGGTTTGAAAATGGAGTTTTTATGGGTTTGAAAATGGAGTAGAAACTTCTGAGGTGTTACCAATGTGAAAAACATAATCTATGACTTCACTACTAAATGTCTCGATAACTCCGAATTGAATTGAGACATTACAAATAAAATATGATTCTGTAATAATCTCATATGGCCCCGTGCAACACCGACTTAATTCTAGCATCCTCAATGTGGATTATGAATGACGTTAGGAGGGTGACCAATTCAGAACTTATCCACCAAATGCAATTGCAAAAACTGCTGATGCCTATATTCACTGCAGAAGAAACGAGAAGACTTACTCTAAACTCTAAAACTATACTTATTTTGTATTGTGCTTTATCTCCTATTGAATTCAATAGAATTTCTTCCGGTGCTACTGCAAAAAAGGAATTTGGATTGCGCTTGAATTTACTCATAAATGAACTGATAAGTTCGAGAGACAGAGATCGACCTGTTGCTTGAAATTTATAAGACGTTCAAAATGAAGTCATATGCCCGATCGAGAAACCTGACCCAGTCTCTTCGGATCTTGGAGATCACTCTTTCTTCTTGGTGGTCACATGGTGAAAACAGAGCACATTCATGAACACAGAAAGCTCAGTGGACATCCGCTCGATCAATCGACTTCAAGAAAATTCTCTACCTCAAATTGACTTGAGTAATCAGTCTGTCATCTCAGATCATGTATTTTCTCTGCTGTCGCCGGTTCTGCCATGGCCTAACATCCCCAATTCCGCAGCCGGGAAACTGGAAGTACTTCAAGCTCGTATGCTCAAGCTCCAGTGTCACCGATCCTCATGGGTGACGCTTCCACTAACTTCACTGCTCTGTTCGATCGTGGTTTGTGGCTAACGACCACATTATCGTGGCAAACACCTCTTGTACTCTGTTCTAATAAATTAGAGACCAAGATTTGTGACCAAGGTTTATTGGGGAAAATTGATTCTGACTAAGGGTCCATTCGTTTTACAGAAAATGACTTCCAAGAAAATGTTTTCCGAATTTTCCGATATTCATTTCACGGAAAATAAACTACTCAATGAAAATGTTTTCCATCATTAGGAAAAACAACCTTCAAAGATGAGGAAAATGTTTTCCACTTTTCAGAAGTGGAAAACATTTTCCACTTTTCAGAAGTGGAAAACATTTTCCATAACTTCTTCTTCTTTTTATTAACACATTTTTGTTTTATTTTTATGCTTTCTTTTCTTTTTTTTTTTTTCATTTTCTTTTTTTCTTTTATTTCTTTCCTTTTCATCTTTCTTCCTTAGCCTTGGCCAATCGCCAGCTATGATGGCGGCTGGCGACCGACCGCCGCCACGAGATAGCAACCAGCCGCGGTCGCGAGCCAGCTTGAACCTCGCCCCAGGCTGGCGAAGCTCCGCCTAGCCCGATCTGGCGAAGCCAAGCTCGAGCCTCGCCGGATTGAGCGAGGCAGAGCTCTTACTAGCTTGGGGCGGAGCTCGAGCCTCGCCAGATCCAGCGAGCTGGGTAGGGCTCGGGCCTCGCCCGAGCTCACCAGAGGTTCGCCAGGCTTTGGCGAGCTGCGAGCTTGTCGAATCTGGTGACGGAGCTCGGGCTCCTGATCCAGGCAAGCCCACCGACCGTGAGCTCTGACGCAAAGAGGAGGGAGGGAAAGAGAGGAGTAGGTGCAGCCACAAAAGACAGAGGATCAACCACCACGACGCAGAAACCAACTGACTCCCCGCTGACGAGCGACCGTCTCACCGATGCACCCGATTGCCGATCCCCTGAGTCAACCCCCGAGGCCAGACGGAGGGACAGAGGAAGAAAAGGAGGGAGGGAGACGGTGATTGGGGGAAAACGAAAAACGCCCTGTGTGATGACTACCACTGATTAGTGCGAGGAAGTTTCGCCACCATTGTCAACGCCGCCATTGGCGCGCGAGCCTACCGATTGTCGTGGATTGAGAATCGCGGCAAAGGAAGGAGCGGCGGATGACTACCACCGATTAGTGCGAGGAAGTCTTCGCCGCCGCTATCAACGCCGCGCCGCCGCGAGCTGGCCAATCGTCATGGATTGAGAATCGTTGGCGAGAGGAAGGAGCCAGTGGAGGAAGGAGGAGGTAGAAGGAGGAGGAAGGAGGAAGGAAAAGAAAAAGGAAAAAAAAAGAAAAAGAAAGAAAAAAATAATAAATAATAAAAATTTCGATTTTTTTAAAAATACAAATAATTAAAAATTCATAATTTAAAAAAAATAAAAAATAAAACTAATTTGTTGGTCAATTAAAAATAATAAAATTCAATTTTTGATAATTTTTCTCAAATAATTAAATTAACTAACGAACGGTGGAAAATATTTTCCACTCAAAGTTTATATTTCGGCCGAACACCGGAAAATAAAGTCATTTTCTTGGAAAATGACTTTCAGGAAATTATTTTCTGAAAACATGATATTTTCCGTGAAATGAACGGACCCTAAACATCCGTTTGTAGTCCAAAACATGCCATGATATCCTTGTGACTGTTGGGATCTAAAATGGTGCTTCGATGATGCCTCAACACTTTTTGTTTAAGCTGACTGTAAATGCTAGTTAAAATACATGAACGAAATTACATACATGTTAGAGAAGCATCTAACAACACTTGAATGTTTAGATATTCGTTGGAATCTTAGTTCATGATGTATATTTTTGATTCGTTTACTTTGTCTATTGATTCTAGTGATTTTAAAACCATGTCTGGTGGTGGTCAGTGGCGGCCGCCAATGAGAGGGATGGCTTAGAGTCACTGGTTCTGGTAATCTTAGTCAATTGGAATCCTCATCGATAGAATCAACCATGATCGAAAGGTGACGGTTTTCTGGGACCTTTATATGGTCGACATAGTTTCTGGTCTGTCATTTATGTCAACTGAGTGGCTGTGTAATTGGTGCCCTGCCATTGGATCAAGATGTCTCTGGTCACGGGAGCTTCTTTGGATGAATCTTCAGTGGATAGAGGTTTCTTTACGCACCAATGGGTAGCTGATAAGAAAAATGAAGAAACAAGGCAAAGGAAGAGCAGGATTGGTGAAATTGAGAGTAGTGATGGTTAGTGAGGATTGCTCGGAGGAAGTTAGTGTGACTTTCTATAAGTGTTGCTTTGATTATGTTTAATGGTTCTGACTACCGAACTTTTGAGATTGAGATGTCAAAGTAAGTGTCGTGAGAAGGTTGCAGGCCTGCAAAGCACACCAATATGAAGCTGGTTCCTGGAATGGAAACATTTTAAACCAACCAAAAAGGGGAAATTTCAAAAAATGGCCCAAAACAAAACTTATTTCGTATGAGAGCCTGAAGTAGTCATTTCAACCTCAAATAAGGATTTAACATCCCGACCAATCAAATCTTCCAACTGATCAAGGGTATCAACATCCAAAGATATATATGTGTGTATCTATATATATATTTTGCTTATGTATTCATCTCCTTCTCATCGTGGCCAGCCAACACCTTTATGGTAGACCATCGCACCTCCTCACCTCCTAAGCTGACCACTGGTGAGAGCTCCATTCACAGCCACCGACGACCACTGACGAGCTCTTCTCCATTCAAAGCCTTCCTCCCTCTCCTCCATTCACAGCCACCGACGACCTCCGACAAGCTCCCCTCCATCCACAGCCTCGCATTCAGACCGTCGCCGTCCAGTTGTCCTTGTCAGATCAGTCCAAATTTTCCAGATCTGTGGATACTAAAGCAACCTCTTTATGTACATCGCTTGCGGTCGAGGCTCGACTAAGGGGTTTAGATGACGCTGAAGATGAAGCCTCAGCTGCAAAACCCTAGATTTCCAAATCTCTGGAGCATCGCCGTGAGCAACGATGGAGGGATTTCGATGATGACAGAGCCTCGGCCGCAAGTGCCCAGATTTTCAAATCTCGATTTGGAGCCCAAGACAATGTTGCGCAGGAACCATTCTCGTTGCCCGGCCACCTCCACCTTGTATCGCTGCAACAATAGGCTGGAAACAACAGAGAGAAGACAAACCCATATATGCTCCCAGTAAGTGCTTACCAACAACCCAAGCGCCCCCTTCCTCAATTTTCTGGTTTTTCTTTCTCGTGATGCGTTTGAGCTAGTTCATGGCGAAGTCTATTGGCTGCGTTTGGCAACCACTTTGCCAAGGATCTTTAGCCCCCTAAAGGCCTTTGGGCCAAATATTCAGTGTTTGGCAATTTTTTTTTTTAACTTGCCTTTGCCAAAGGCAAGCCTTCCCAAGGCTAAAAGCCCAAGGCAGGTTGGGGGCTGCCTTGGGCATTCGACCTCTCGGAAGGTTGAGGGAGAGCAAGCTAAAAAAATTTCTTCCACAAATGTCCTCACTAACATTTTGTTTTTCCGGTTTTAGCCTCGTGACTATTCACCTTCTTCTTCGTTGAGCTTGGCTGACGAAGTTGCGTGGAGCTGCCCATGGCCGGCGATGAGTTGGACAGAGGTCGAGAAGAGGCCGGTGCGTCACAGCAACCATTGGCGACTAGTCGTGTGACCTCGGCGACCCCCTTTGAGTCGCATCGCTGCCGCGACCACTGCAATTCTTAGCGACCACCCAGATCTGGGTTGCAGCAAGGTCGCGTGACTGTTGCAACCCCAGCGATGCTGCAAACCCGGCAGATCTGGGTCACTGGAGGTCTTTGCAACCCAGATTTGGGCCACGCGACCTCCGGCGACACACATCGCGCGCAGATCTGGGTCACCGAAGGTCACAACGACCTAGATTTGGGCCGCACGACCTCCGACAACCCAAATCATGCAATTGGGATCGCTCGATTTAGTCGCGACGATATGGTTGCGATAGGGGTTGCCGCGACCAGATCAAGCGGTCGCGGCGACCCTCGCCGGAAGGTCCGACGACCCGCCGCGCTGCAACCTCCATGCGGAGGTGGCTGGGGCCACTCGATTTGGTCGCAGCAACCGTCGCCGACCGCCTGCCTGCCCCTCACCGGACCGCTTGCCCCTCGCCGGCATTAACCAACCAATTCTCATTTTTTTTCCTTTTTTTTTAATAACAAAAGTCTTTTGCAAAGTTAATTTGTCCAAACACTATTTTGCTCAAATATTGTTGACACCTAAATTTTGGCTACCCGTTTAGTAATTTGTCGCATTAAGAAATTAGGAATTAATTTTAACCCCTAAAAAAATATTAATTGCATAGCATATAGATTTAGGTGCATTTGTTTTTAATTTGCATTTTTTACATTTATTTACTGGACCGGTGGTGGATGGGTCGAATTAGTGGTTTTGGGTTTTAAATTAGCAGGTTGGGCTAGGCCCACGAATGGAGAAAATTAACTCAAGCCCGTTGTTGTTTAATTAATTATCTTGTGAAAAATTAAGATTTGATGCGATATTATGATGATTTTTTGGAAATTAAAAATCGCGTTGTAATCTTATCTTTATCAATAGATGAGGAAATCGGGGGAGAATATTTTTGAGATAAGGATTTTTGTGATCAAGAGGTTATAAATAATATCCGTGAGATGAAAATATTAACAAAAAAGATCATGCTTTGTTTCGCCTATAAAAGGATGCGTACGGAGTGGGCAGGGGGAGAGTGACGTGAGAGAGGGAGAGAGAGGAAGAAAAGTAAAAAGTAGAAAAAAAAGAGAAGCAAAAAGCAGAAGGTACAAGCGGCAGAGAGGTGAGAGGACAGGTACTGTTCATCGTCTCCCTCACCGCTCACCTTCCGCATCCGCAGACGGTCGCCAGCTCCTCTACGCTCGTCGCCCCCGCGCTACTCCACCACCGCTCCACCAGCAAATCTTCTCCGGGCTGCGCCTTCGGCCTCTATTCGACCCCGTGCCCGACGCTGCCTGCTGAGTCACCGTGCACCGCCGCCCCTGCGTCGCCCGTGTCCGGTCGCCAGCCACTGCCGCGACGCCATTGCCGCCCCTGATCTGACCACGATTTGCGCCGCCCGAGCGACGACCCACAGGAGCTCGCGCTGCGACTCGATTCCCCTACTCGCCGGACGCCACACCGTGGTTCCGTTCACGATTGCATGCTGCCAACCGCTGTGCCGCCTCTACTCCGCCTGATGAAGCCGCTTCCGTTCCGATCCGAGCCTCACCCCAGCGACGACCCACGACCTCCGACCCGTTTTTGCCTGCAGGTCACCGGAGTTCCCCGACGCCGCTTGGATCCGAACCCCCCTGCACAGCACCTGCTGTTCGCAATTGGCAGTGACCCGCGAGTCCCCCACGCCGGCCTCCACCGTTCCGCTTGTTGCCGGAGCTTTTCCGCCGCCGGTTTGCCCTCGCCGAACCTCTGACCGGCGGTGACCAACCTCCCTTGTGACCTGCCACGAGCACAAGGCCCGGAAGGAAAAGGAAAAAAAAAAAAACAAAAGGGAAAATTAGGTAGTTTTTTTTTAACTTTATTTTATTTTATTTTATTTTACTTGTTCTTTTTAGTATAATTATTCCTTAATGTAAGATTGAGATTCCAACATGAAGCTGCATCTGAAATTTGAGATTGTCGTCCGATTTTCGCGCCCGAAATCGACTCGCAATCGATTCTTGAAAAATCGACAATCAATCTCTGGCCAAGATTTGATTCGCGATTTAATTTAAAATTAGCCAACCCGATCTCACGCGAGATACGGTTCGCTAATTTTTGGATGTCAATCTTATCTTGTTTGATTTGCCATCGTTAAGTTAGTTGAGTCAATCTTATTTTCGTAAAAGAAAAATCCAAAAATATTTGAGTTAGGATTAGATTTGTTGTTTTAGGGTTAAAATTGCAATCTTATCCCGAGTTTTAAATAAGAAAATCCAAAAAATGTTGAATTAAGATTAGGTTTGGCTATTATCTTTTATATTTAAAATAAGAATTTTATTTTGAATCATGGAAAAGAAAACCAAAAGAAAGCACATTCATTTAGGATGTTAGTTTTATCATTATTTGAATTGCATGTTTAATTATGTGTTAGTTTTAATTTCGAATTTCTTAAAGAAAAACACACAAAAAATCATTGTGCATATTAGATTAGAATTGCATGTTTCATTTTAAATTTAGATAATCTTTTTTAGATAAATTGCATTTTAGATTTAGATAATGTCTTAGTTTAAATTAGGATTTAATATGACTTAATCCCTAGTTTAAGTTAGATAGAATCTTAATCTAGTTGGATCATTTCAAATTTCATAAAATTTGTCTTAGGATAAATTAGTTGCAATTTCTAGGATAGATTGCATTTTTAAAATAAAAAATGTCATTTGCATGTCATATAGAATTAAGTTCATAAAATGCACGTCATTTAGTGATTATTGTTAGGTTCATTTGTAATCAGAAATTGCCCGTCATTAGACTAAGTCATTTAATAAATGTCGCATGACATATAACTCGCATACTAAATTGTATGTTGCGTGCCATTTTAGTATGTCATTGCATCGTATTACCTGTCATCATTTGATTAATTTAGATTGCATTTAATTATTGCATTTCTTCATGTCATATAGTTTAGGTCATGCTGCCATGTCATATTAGATTACATGCATTGCATAAGTCATGATTCTCATTAAATAAAGTGAAAACAAAAATTGAAATTGCGTGTTAATTAGAAATCATATCTAGGGTGTTGATGTGAATTCGATTTAACAATGCAGATGCTTTCGTTACTCCTAGGTATGTTTTGCAATATTTAATTGCTTTCTTGAGTGTTAAATTGGTGGTATGCGCACATGTATGATCACCTCACATGTTAGGAAGTTAAATTAAAATCAATTCAATTGCCAAACATTTTTTTAAAATGAAATAAAAAGGTACCGAAAGGGCACTAGGATAGTCTGGTGTAATCAAGTCCCCGAACTCATAAATCTTTGGTTCGTAGGAGTAAAGTAAATCTCCCGTTACTTTACTTGGGTTTCTAATCGACCCATCAAAAATAGATTAGTGGCGACTCCTGATAAATAAAATCAATTTGCATGTTAAGAATTTGAACCTAAGTCGCGAATTGGTATGGGCTTGGGAGAGTCCGAGCTAAGCTTAAAGACTTAGTAATCCATTAACCTAATTTTAGGTGGTCCAAAACCCCGAAAAATTGGGTCGCGACAAATATACTTTACAATGGACTTTCACAAATACAATTTGCATTTCCAAAAACCCTTTTAATTTAAAGGCCTTTACATTTTCTCAATGACTTTCCCCAAAAGTAGGGTTTTTGCCCTCTTGCCTTTGAGATGAGCTTCCGCTTTTGAATAATATTCTACTTTCTTTGTCATTGAAGTTCTAGTTGATCTGGGAATGGATTAGCCTGGCGACAAGCGACCGATGATTGTGGTTGGTGCGGTTGCAAGCTGTCGCAATGAGAGAGGGAGCTGCTCGGCCATGGATGGAGAGTTCTATTTTTTTTTCTTTTTCGAAATAAGGCCCCCAAGAGGAGTGGTTGGATTTGATGCTAATATGTGCGATGAGGAGTAATCGTACGCATGCCGCTAGTATCGCTGCGACACTCGAGCCGGGTTTTCTTGCATACGGCTTTGGTCACTAAGGCCACTGCTTTGGCCTCTCTTCTCTGTTCATCTTGTTGGATGAAGAAGACGATGAGCAAGGAAGTAGAGAAAGAAATATTGAAAAAATATCTATGGACAAAAATGCCCTTAATCAGCTATAATATTTGGTCGGCCGTCAAGATCAAACTCTTATTTGCAACTGTTATAGTTATTTCAGACTTTTATTTGAGGTGCTCTTTTGAAAACATAAGAACCTTCAAATCATTATTTGGAATTTTCCCAATAAAAATTACAATAAAAAATTAAAAATCCAAAAAACAAAAAGAAAGACATAGGCTTCGCTTAGAAAGTTAGATCTTATTAATAGATATAAAAAGTCAAGAAAGTTCCATTTCCTGATTTAAGGGCAATTCGAATTTTAGATAGTCTCTCTTTAGATGAAATAGATGACAAACGATTTTTTTTTTTTAAAAGTCAAAAATTAATAACAAGAAAAAGGTTTAAAATATCATTCACGGTTATTGGTCTACTTTTGGGAAACAGTTCATCTCGAGTCCATAAGATCTTTAGCAAAGATTTTTAGTAGGTGATTTCTTTTAATCACGGGCTTCATGGATCAGTCTTAATAAAGAGGCGGCGTATAAACTTTGCCTAACTCATATTAAGTATTTTTCCGCATTATATCTTTCTCTCGAGTGAAGTGAGGTTTTAGTTTTTTAGCTCCTAAGAATAATGTCCCAGAGCTAAATAACGAGGCTATGTACTGTCCTTTGCCTAACTTGTATCAGGTCTATTTTCTCATTCTTTCCATTATATTTCCTATTACTCGTTTCTTTGTGATTATGATTGACGTCTTTACATGTTTTCGTTCGATTTGCTTTAGTTTCGTTGGATGATTAGGTCACATTTTAGGAATAATGCCAATCAATACAAACCATCGTGTATGAATATTTGGAGGAAAGAACGTTACGTTTCCATAACTTGAGAAGACCATGTGAATCACCTTATAGACAAAAAAAAAAAAAAAAAAAAAAAGGTATTAAAAGGGCACTAATTATATATTATCGTAATTATTCACTAGAAATAGAATGTCCTCTCACGTTTCACATGACTCCTAACCGGCTCCCAATAAATTAGTAGCGACTCTCAAATAGAACAAAATTCCATAATTTAGAATGAATTCGACTTAAAACATCATGTGGGATCAACATTTGGGCGAACTCGAGCCATGCAAGATGGAGCAAACTTTTGACAGGAGCGGACGCAAGTTCCTGCTTGATAATCCACTAAACCCGTTTCCCTCGATTTTGCTCAGAAGAGTCTCAACAAGTTAGTTCTAGTATCCTCTATTATGGATAAGGAAGGCGTCAAAAGGGCAACTCTAATTGCCCAATTCGAAATTATCCTCGACAAATCCTTCAAATACTTGAATCTTTTTTATTCTTTTTAGTTTCTCCTTTCTAACATGTTTAGTCCACCAAATGATTTCCCTTTTTTTAGATTATAAAATTCATTTTCTTATTTGAAGCACGAATAATTTCTTTGATAGTAAATGATTTCCTATTGACTAATTATTTTGACCAAGCCATGGAGATATAGTAGCCGAAAACCATATAAGAAAAAGAGGGGGGCTCCCGACCTTAATTAACTAGGTTTAGTCCATGAAAATTAGAATTAACAAGAGGCTTTAAGCTCATTTGAATAAGTCCATAAGGAGTTAAGCCTATTATTGAGAATAAGCCCACAAGAGATAAAAGAGTCAAGCCTAAAATTAGATTAGGGGAAAACCTAATTGACACTGTATAAAGATTCTTGACCCTCATAATCCAGAGGTCGGCAAAACATTAGTTAGCGAGCACTTTAGAGAAAAACACAAAAAAGAGAGAAAAGATGGAGCTACGAAAGGAAGAGTCTCGGCCGAGACTCTCACAGGCGAGACCCTCCTTGTGGCCGTGACTCCTTGGCAACGCTGGCCTGCTCACGGCTGAGTTTTCCCGGCGCCTAAAATTATTAAAAATTATCAACGTTAGGGTTATCCATATCATATATGACAATCAACGTCCACATCAACGATTTTTTCCCAAAATTGGCCGGATTAATTTAATTGACAAAATTGAAAAGTTTAAGGTTTAAGACTGAATTGGCGAAAATGTAACATGTTCAGCACTTTTTGGACCATTTTTCCTAAAACCTTGCATCTTTATTGCATACCAAAGAAACTCTAGGTCAAGGCCCAATCCAATCAAAGGAACAGATTTTACGAGAAATTACTCTTGTGGACCAACTACACGTGGCATGATGATGCAACCTCTAACTAGGGGTGAGCATAATTTAGATTGGGCCGATCCACCCCTCTAATCCTAGGACTAATCCGTATAGTGTTGATTCTCAATTTTTGTGGCCAATGACTGACTCTATACCGAGGATCAAACCGATCCAATGGGTTCGGTATAATTCCAAAGTCAATATGGGACCAACCGATAATTTTTATTTCATTTTTTTATACTCCCTGAAAAGGCGACCAAGGATCAAACCGAGCCAATGAGTTCGGCAACAAGCGAGGGCAAGCATTGAGCGATGAGCAAGGCGAGCGGCAAGCAACAAGCAAGGCAAGCATTGCAAGGCAAACAGCGTAAGCAATCAGAAGTGAGTGAGGTGAGGCGAGCATCAAGCGCCGAGCAGGGAAGTTGTGTCTTTCGATTGGTAAATTGAAGATTAAGAGGACAAAGAAGACAGAAGAAGACAAGTATTGGAGAAGGATGCTGTGAGGAGTTGTTTACGCCATTTTGGATGCTGTGGGAACTTCTTATAGAGACATTTTCCTCATTTGTAAATTATGGTTGTTTTTTTTTTTTTTTTGGTAACCCGGGGAACCTCGTAAGTCGACAGCCGGCGAGCAAACCTTGGGGGAGCAACTGCAACACCCACAACCACAGTATAAGAATCCCTAATGATGCCTCTAATGATGCCTCAGGATTCAAACTTCTCTCATTCATGAGGGGGAAAGAGCTCGAGCCAGCTGCGCCGTTGAGGGCAATGGTTGTAAATTATGGTTGTTGATATCGTAAAAGATATTAAAAGTCTAAGCTATTAAATAACAAATTAAAATTACTTGGACTCCCCATTAAGGAGTCATTTAATGCTGTTAATGCCATTTGACTTAGATTTTCTCTATATAAAAATATTATAAATAATATATAATATATCTAATATCTAATATATCTAATATATTATATATATATAATACAATCAGAGTTAGTTTGAGTTAGACTGATCTTAAACTCTCAGGATCAAAGACCAACCCATATAGTACTGGTCTAGGGATCTTGGGACCAAGGACTGATCTAGTCCCATTGGGACTCGGACCAAGACCAATAGGATTGGATCGGTTCAGGTCGGTCTAGTGTTGACCCTAAATTGATGCTCACCCTTAGCTCCAACCTACCACACAATCCAATCATCAAGTTGTCAGCTTTTATGGGCCCATGGAAGCCTCGAAAAGCCCATCACTATTTTTGGGCCAGAGCCCATGTCAGTCAGTTCTTTCCGGGTCGAATCGCAGTTCAGCAAAAAAATTTCGTTTTAAGCTATAATTAGCTGAGCAAGAGCGAAGCGGGTTCTTGTCTCTCTAAAACCCCAAGGTTGATCGTGCTTTGCAATGGCGGATTTCCAGAACTCAACTCAAAACTCAACTCACTGTGCCAAGTGGATATTCACTCTTCATGACCTGGTAATTCTTTTGAAATTTTCAATTTGTGAGCCAAAAATATTGGAAGAAATTTCAGCTGTACACTCGGTTTAGTTGCCGAGAAATGCAGGGTATACATTCGAAGGAGCCAAGTGAATTTCCTACTGTGAGATAACCTGCATACTCTTCAACATCTTGTAGTACAAGAATATGCAATCTGCTGATGAGCTATGAGGATTCCACGATTAGATGTGATCGTTCGTTGTGCTCCGTGGATGTAAATATCTGGTGTCTATTTTGTATTGGTCCTTTCTGGATAAGTGAGTAAATGTTCTATTTTGTGCTAGTGCGAGCTGAGAAGTACAAGGCTGCTGCTAATCAAAGAGCGATACAAACTCTGAAGAAGGTTCGAATTTCTCCTTCCAGTCATCTTTGGGTCTTTTTTTGACTTGGGTCTTTCCTGCTTCAATGCCATTCACAAGCTGTTTGCGACGGCTTTTACTCGTGCAGTTTCAATTAATTAGATTCGATTTAAACATTGGCACTCGCTCAATCCTGGAAGAGCGCCATGTGAAGAACAGGGGAGACTGGCCAATGATTTTCTTTGCTTATGAGAAATCATCCAGGAATCCTATGCATCACACTTCTAGGGAAGCAAAAGGAGTTGTTTTCATCTTGGTTAAGCATGCAAGGAGTACTCGATTGGGGACCGTAAGACATAAAATTCATGATGCGGAAGCCAGGATCAATTAAAGACAAACCTCTAGCCATTGTTCTTGTTCACGTTCATTAGAAAAACCTGAAATAAAATAAAAATAAAAAATAAATAAAAAAATTGGGGACACACTACTAACCCAATTCCCTCACATACTGATGGTGTATTCTAAATATGAGAGTTTGTGTTAGATTTTGTCATTACCCATCAGAAATGAACGTACATTTCTTTTTATACACCGTCTCCCATCAAGACGGTTACCAAATGGGCGGTTGTCACGAAATGGTAGGAAGCGTGGAAAAACTTCATTTCAAATAGTCGCAACTTTAAGAGAAAATGCGGGTCTAAAATGTGGGATCATAAAAATAAATAACATTCTCCCACTTGATCCCATCATTTTCATCATACAGATTATCCAACTAATTTCACGAAAACTTTATGCTTAAAGAAAAGAAACAAAACACATGGATCATGACAACATGACCTCTAAGAGTGAGTAATATCTTCCATGTATCACAATGCATCTTATTTCTTTAATGTCAGCCTATATGTGACAACATATCTTAATGAATAAACCCCATGTTTATTCCAAAACCAAGGATAAATGTTATTCTAATAAACAACAAAATGTGTACACAAAAATTGAGAATCAACATTACAACCGAATAAGAGTTTCATACAACAAAATCGTTCATATGACGACAAATCACACGATGGGACCTATTCCCATACTAGTTACATGATCCTTATACTTCATTGGTGGCATGCCTTTAGTTAAAGGATCGACTATCATCAATTCAGTGCTAACGTGTTCAATGACCACTTTATTCTCCTTAACACGTTCCCTTATGGCTAAATACTTAATGTCGATATACTTACTTCGACTGCCACTTTTGGCATTTTTAGCCATAAAAATCGCAGCTAAATTGTCACAATATATTCTTAATGGCCTAGAAATAGAATGAACAATTCTAAGCCCAGGAATGAAACTCTTCAACCATACACCATGCGAGGTAGCCTCAAAACAATAAACGAACTCAGCCTCCATAGTGGAAGTAGCAGTCAAAGTTTGCTTGGCACTTCTCCATAACACAGCTCCACCAGCTAACATAAAAATGTATCAAGATGTTGATTTTTGTGAATCAATGCAGCCCGTGAAGTCCGCATCCGAATAACCAACCACTTCCAAATTGTCAGTCCGTCTATACATAAGCATATAATCTTTGATACCTTGAAGGTATCTCATCACTTTCTTTGCAGCTCTCTAGTGGTCTAAACCTGGATTACTCTAATATCTTCCCAACATACTCACAGCAAAAGCGATGTCAGGTCGAGTGCAAAGCTGAGCATACATCAAGCTTCCAACAGCAGAAGCATATGGAATGTTGTACATCTGTTCCCTTTCTAGATCGTTCTTCGGGCATTGGTTCAAATTGAACCTGTCACCCTTCACAATGGGTGCTATACTCGGTGAACAATCTTTCATCTAAAATCTCTCTAAGACCTTATTGATATAGGTTCCTTGAGATAGTCCTAAAATGCCTCGAGGTCTATCTCTATGGATCTTAATACCAATGACATAAGATGCCTCACCCATATCCTTCATGTCAAAACTCTTAGAGAGAAATTGTTTCACCTCATGTAGCAACCCCTTATCATTGGTTGCAAGTAGTATATCATCCACATACAGTACAAGGAAACAAATTTTGCTCCCACTGACCTTCTGGTATATATATTGATCCATAACATTCTCTACAAAACCGAATAAAGAGATGACTTCATGGAACCTTAAGTACCATTGGCGGGATGCTTGTTTCAAGCCATATATAGATTTCTTAAGCTTGCACACCAAATGCTCACCTTTACTAGAGGAGAATCCTTTAGGTTGTTTCATGTAAACCTCCTCCTCTAGTTCTCCATTGAGGAACGTCATTTTCACATCCATCTGATGTAATTCCATATCAAAATGGGCAACCAAAGCCAAAACAATACGAAGAGAATCTTTCTTAGATACAGGAGAAAAAGTCTCCGTGTAGTCGATTCCTTCCTTTTGAGTGAATCCTTTGGCAATAAATCTAGCTTTATATCTTTCAATGTTACCCAATGAATCATTCTTAGTTTTGAAGACCCATTTACAACCAATGGCCTTCATACCATCAGGTAACTCAACCAAATCCCAGACTTTGTTAGATGCCATAGAACTCATCTCTTCCTTCATGACATTGTACCACAAATTGGATTTATCACTATCCATGGCTTGTGAAAACGTTTTAGGATCATTCTCAGCTCCAATATTGTAGTCAGACTCTTGTAAATACACAATATAATCACTAGGAATAGCCGATTTCTTTATTCTAGAAGATCTTCTCAATGTTGCATCAACATTCTCTTGAGGAGCGTGTTGCTCAACTGGTTGTTCAACAGTTTCTGGTAATCGCTAAACAACTGAATCTACTAGATCAATATCAGCAGGTTGTGGAACTTCAACGATTGGTTGTTCAATAGCCGGCTGAACTGAATGGGCACTATAAGCAACAACCAACCTTAAACTTGAGGTGGAAGGTTGAGTGTCTGAATGATCTTTCTTAAGAACAAGATCCTTCGATTGATCACTCCCACTAATCAAGTCATTTTCAAGAAATTTAGCGTTTCTTGATTCCACAATCCTAGTGGTGTGAGATGGACAATAAAACATGTATCCCTTAGACCTTTCGGCATATCCAATGAAATACCCACTTATGGTCTTTGGGTCCAACTTCTTTTCTTGTGGATTATAAACTCTCACTTTAGATGGGCATCCCCAAACGCGCATATGATGCAAACTCGATTTTCAACCTTTAAATAACTCAAAATGTGTCTTTGGGACAGCCTTAGTCGGAACTCACTTTAATATGTACATTGCCGTCTTAAGTGCTTTAGTCCACAAGGATTTAGGAAGTTTGGAGCTGCTAAGCATACTACGCACCATGTCCAATAAGGTCCGGTTTCTTCTTTCCGCTACGCCATTTTGGTCTAGAGAACCAGGCATAGTATATTGGGCAACTATCCCATGCTCTTGAAGAAACCTTGCAAATGGACCAAGTGCTTGTCCATCTTCAGTGTATCTACCATAGAATTCTCCACCCCTATCTGATCTCATGATCTTAATTTGCTTATCGCATTGTTTCTCTACTTTCCCCTTAAATATCTTAAAGGCATCTATTGCTTCATACTTATTATGAATCAAATAGAGATACATGTAACGTGAGTAGTCATCTATGAAAGAGATGAAGTATTTCTGACTACATGAGTCCATATCCGGACTACAAATATCCGTGTGTATGATTTCTAATATTTCTGTACTCCTCTTGACACCTTTCTTTGTCTTGTTAGTCTGCTTTCCTTTTATGCAGTCCACACAAGTATCACAATCGGTAAAATCTAAAGTACCGAGTACTCCATCATTTACTAATCGCTTAATTCTTTCTATGGAGATATGTCACAATCTCCGATGCCACAACATAGAGGAATGTTCTTTCACAATACATCGTTTTATACCAGCTTTATGATGAACATGCATCGCATCACAATAGGCATTGTCTTGTCAATTAATTCGAAAAAGACCATCAGACAAAGTACCACTTTCGACAATTTCAGATTTAAATGATAAAAAAAAGTTTGAATCTGAAAAGTTAAAAGAGTATCACAAAGGTACAAGTCTTGAAACTGAAATTAAGTTTCTAGAAAAACTAGGAACATAAAAGGTCTTTTCCAAATTTAAAACAAAACCACTATTGAGAACTAGTCTACATATCCCAATAGCTTCCACATGCGAGTGCATCTTGTTTTCTGAATAGATGCTTTGTTCACTTCCCACTAGCTTCCTGTGGTTTTGAAAACCCTGCATGGAATTCAAAATATGGATTGTAGATCCAGAATCAATCCACCAAGTGTTGTGACTTACATCAGTCATATTAGATTCATAACAAACACAAGAGATTGGATTACCTTTCTTCTCGAGCCATGCCTTAAATTTGACACAATCATTCCTTATATGCCCCTTTTGTTTACAGAAAAAACATTTGGATTCTTTCTTAATGTTAGCTTGGGGAGGTATTTTACATTTTCCCTTATACTTGCCATGGCCCTTATTCTTTCCTTGTGTTGCCAAATGAGCACTTTCTCCCAATTCCATTATCAGTCTTTCTTCCTCTTGAACACACATGATCATGAGTTCATTAATTGACCATTTATTCTTATGTGTGTTATAAGAGATCTTGAAGGGTGCATACCGTTGTAGGAGAGTGTTCAGAATATAATACACAAGAAATGATTCAGATATCTCAACCTCAAGTTTCTTAAGCTGAGCTGCAATGTCCCTCATGTGCATGATGTGCTCACGCACACCTCTAACACTAGTGAGCTTCAATGATGAAAACTTCATAATCAGGGTCATGGCATGCGCCTTCTCAGAACTCTCAAACTGCGCATCTATGGCCTCCAATAAAGCCTTAGCATTGCTATGCTGAACAACCGAACCACGAATACTAGGAGATATTTTAGCTCTTATAAACATCGCACAAATGTAGTTGGACTGCTCCCATTGGTTATAAAGAGCTATCTTAACTGAAGTGCTCGAATCAGTAGGAGTAGGTGGTTCGTCTTTCCTTATAGCATAGTCAATGTCCATCCACCCCAATTGAAGAAGAACTGACTTCTTCCAAACTTTATAGTTCTCACCATTCAGTATGGGAACATCAAACTTAAATTCAAAGAAATTCAAAGGTTGCAAAACTGCATATCAAATAATCATGCTTATGTCACGAAATTTGAGGCAAATATAAATAAATCATGTTTTACCAATGTAAACATGTCACAATATGAATCACATAACATAAAAACTACTGTGGGCTAAGTTTTTAATTTAAATAGATTCATAATTACTTCATGAAGAAACTACCATATTATATGCCTTTTCTTAATTCTTGTGGGTAAATTAAGAAAAATAATATGATATTTCATCCTAATTAATCATATTAATATAATGAAAATTCTTGTGGGATAAAATTCATCATATTAATATAATTAATTACAATTAATGTCCATTTCTAAATATGATCCGGAGGCTTTTATTATATAATTTAATTAATTAAAGATGCTGTGGCCACTCTCTAATTAATTAAATATATGGACCATTGGACATTTAATTTCACGTATAAAATGACATAATAAATAAATACATCAATGGTAGAACAGTAAATAAATAAATTGGCCAAGGGCAAGATTGTAAAAACATGAAAAATTTTGAGGCAAAAGCGTAAAAGGAGCCGTGGGTGGGAGACGACAAGCGCATACCGAGCACGCGCCAGAATCCGCGCTGGCGCGTGCCCCGTATGCGCGCGATCCAGCGCGCAGTCGCGTGCAATGCACGCGCCTGGCAACTGCCGCACGCGTGGATCCCACATGTGCAGCGGTTGAGCACGCGTGAGAGTGTGTGGCGCGTGGGATCCACGCGCCTGCAACCGTAGCATGCGCGTGGGCTCCACGCGCCTTCTTGCTTGCGCCCAGAACGAATTTCTTCGCCGTTTTTCGCCGTTCCGCCGCGGTTTCGATGGCCATTTCTCCTCCGGCAACCCATCTAAGACCGAAATAAATGATGGGTTTTAAAGAGCATGTCAGCATGACCACATGGGTTTAAGTTTCGGCAAAAATGACGAAGAAATAAGCCTCAAATCATAAGAAAATTCCTAAAAACACAAATCCTCAACCACTGCGACTTCCGCCGCCTGATTAGCCTCCGACGAACACCAATATACCGGAAAAACTCATGGCTAATGTTCCTCATGGTGGTGCGACCGTAAGGGTCCGGAATCAAGGGGTGGGTCACGCGGATTTTGCCGGGAATCAGCGAATCTCTCTTGGCCTCAAAACTTCAAGTTACTGTTCATCCTCAAAAATGGCCGAAAATACACCGAAAACACACAAAAATACAACAAAACAAGGCAGAGGCTTTTAACATGCTCTGATACCAAATGTAAGACATAAAATTCATGATGCAGAAGCCAGGATCAATTAAAGACAAACCTCCAGCCATTGTTCTTGTTCACGTTCGTTAGAAAAACTTGAAATAAAAAAAAATTGAGGACACACTACTAACCCAATTCCCTCACGTACTGATGGTGTATTCCAAATATGAGAGTTTGTGTTAGACCTTGTGATCACCCATCAGAAATGAACGTACGTTCCTTTTTATATACCGTCTCCCATCAAGACGATTACCAAATGGGCGGTTGTCACGAAAGGGTACGAAGCGTGGAAAAACTTCATGTCGAATAGTTGCAATTTTAAGAGAAAATGCAGGTCTAAAATGTGGGATCACAAAAATATACCTATGAATTTTGAGCTCGAGCAACTGGTCATGAATCTTAATCGATTACTCCGAACTATGGCAAGATTCTTAAGGTTTTATCGAAAAATATCTTAAAATTGCTCGGGTGCATGATTTATGTACCGAATAATGTCATGAAATACATCGATCTTTCATAAAGTGAGAATTTGGGGTTAAATTGGTTCCAAAGCAATCCATCAAACAGAAGAAGTTCATTTCCACAGGGCTCCAAGCTCTTTTGGTTCAATATCAAAAGAAAGCAAGGTCAGAGTAGAAACAGATGCGAAGATACAATGGGTGAGGAAAATTTTACTTACTTCCCTTTTTTTTTTTTTTTTTTTTTTTATGATAACAAATAGATCTTTACGACTTTAAATGAAATTATATGGAGTGAATGTTTACTTTATGATTTTGCTTTTGAGTCTAACAACACAAAGAAAAATAATATTTACTTTGTGAATTTTACTATTGGCTCACGTCACCTTTTTGTCTAATTTATAATATTAAAACTTATATATGTGATCAGTTTATTGCCAAAATTTTATAAACAATGTTCATTTAAGTGAATCCAGTAAGGCACGTCAGATTTTTCATTATACTAAGTCAATGGAATTACTTAAAAGCGATCTTTTCAAGCATTGTGATATTTAAATGATCTTTTTGAAAAGTTTTATCATCAAAACAGGTGTAATACGAAATTGTGGCACTGATGTCATCCTTTTTCGCACAAGTTTGTCATAAAAATTGGGTATTCTTGTAAACGTGTTGGTAAGTTACCAACAATTTACCTATAAAACAAGTCACACAAATAATTTGTTCGACACTTTTGAAATTACTGAAATTTACTGGCCCAAAAAGAAGAATATTTTTAGACATGGACCAGTAAAGTTCTACCGGACGATATGGTTGACTATGGCCTGCGTATCAGGGATACTCTTGACCATACCACACGATAAAAGTTCTGTCAATCTTAAGAATTGCCCCTTTTTCTTATTTTTCCAGATTAATCTCAAACTTATTATTGCCAAGCAAGAGAATAAGCAACAAGGAAATGAAGAATCAAGTTTACTAAATACGTTTATTCATTCATATTTTCATCATGAAGTACACAAACGGAGCCTTACTGACCCCGATACCAAAGCTTTATAAATTATGGAAATATTGTACATTACACACTAGACTTGCAAACTTAGCAACACCATACCGATATGCATCGTTTATTTATGAGTTTTATCACACAGATCAACCTGAAAGAACATACTAACACTGATGGTTTCCCCATATAAGTTCAAAGGCGTTATTTATAGCTTATTGATTTTCAATGACCAAATTGGTGCAACGATGTTTGGTCCAAACATCACATCGGCAAGGGACTAACGAAGAGCGATGTCACATAACCTTTGAGCTTGGTTCCAGAATGGGTGTAGTTATCTCCATCACTATATAACACATCCATCGCCCGTGAGAGATTGAGAACTCGTGTGAGAATCGGCGTTGGGACCGCAGTTGGACGAAGAAACTCTTCATTGGTGTCTTTCCAGGCATCGTTAACTCGTTTCCGAAGTTCCTTCTCAGCTTCTTGCTCCGAGATACCATGTTCTTTCATGAGCAACTCCACCGAAGATATTAAGTGCCCCCTCTTTTGTTCAAACTGTATGTCAAACAATATTGGTGTCACTAAATTAAGTGATAAATAATTTAATATTATTAGAATATCTAATGATAAATTATCTTTTTGTTATACATGGTGAGATGAAATGTCATCCATAAGCCTACAGATGGTTTCTGCAGCCTTCACAATCTTGCAGCCACTTAGTGACCATTCAAAAACATGCTTTGTGACCACATTGCCCATTCCCATGAGTGATGTAGTCGCCAACATTCCATAGCCAGTTGTTGTTAGTTGAAGGGGCATGTACTCCTCCATCGTTGGCGTGTAGTTGGTAGAATGCTCTTGCTTGCCTCTTCATCTAAGAATTAAATATAAACAAGAATGTTGAATTTCTAAGTAAAAAGTGCTTTCGATGCATGTAAAGTGTACCGATGATGCTTACAGTTTCTTTTGCATAGACGAGGCGATATGATCTTCCTTTTGCGGCCACTTCATTCCCAATTTCTTCATAGAGATGGAGAAGCTCTTTGTAGTAAGCTTGCAAATACTCTGGTAGTACATCCATGGCATTAACATCCCACCTGAATTTAAATCCTAAAAATATTTACACACTTGGTTCTATACAAAATTGATCAAATTTAGTAGGTTAGGAAGGAAAATATGGATTACATACTTCTGGATTGCTTCGGTGATGAGTACAAGTTCTTCCAATGTGCCATTGACATCGTAGATATCATCGAGAATGGAAGTCAAGGCAATCACTTTGGTTAGTATATTCCTAGCCTCAGCAAACTCCGGCTCAAAATATACTCCCGAAGTCCAGAAGAACAACTCCACAATCCTGTCTCTAGCAAATGGAAACTTCCTCGGAACGTCTATGTCCTTCCACCACCTGTGATTAACAAACATGACCGTTAATGAAGGTAATTTATCCCGACAACTTTGATAGTTGAACTCCTTTTTTTCACCTATAAAGGACTTTAAAAAGCACTATTTACAAGGGTAAATTGAAACTATATGAGTAAACTTTGGGAACAAGAAAAATCAATAGTTTGGGCAATGTTAAAACATAATCTAGAAGCTTAATTTAGATTATGCTATCACATGATGTTAATGAACCTTGTAATCTTGCCAAGTTCCTTTTGGTGCTGCTCTTGCAGTAAGTTGAAATCTAGTTTAGCCAAAGTGAGCAAGACTTCATCATGTGAAGGATCTTCTTGGTAGAGTGAAATATAATGCCTCGCCTCAAGCCTTGGCAACCCCTTGCGAAGTGGCTGCTTTAGGGCATGACTCACTTGTTTTGCAAAACTAGTGCTCACTTTGCTTTCATTGAATGATTCAAGGTAAGTTGTAGCAAAAGGAAGTGCTTCTTCCAAGATAGCATCGCCATGACACCTTAAGTGGCAAGCTTCATATAGGTTTAACAATCTGGGCACATCGTTGATGAGCGATTCCCGAAAGTTCCCTTCACTATCCTTGAATTTGTTAAAGACCTATGTGCAATCATGGGAAAAAAAATGTAATTATCTCGAAATTAGGAAGGTAATACACCTTATTAGTGGTTTAGATTTTCTTTTACTTATTTCTCCTCAAATTCAACAGAGCAATAGGACTTCTATGGGTATGAGACATACCTGATGAAACATCATAACCTTGTTGTCGCAACTGTCGAAAGATAAGAGCAACCATGTGAAGGTCATCTCCCCTAAAATCTCCATGATCAAGTTGGGAGTAACGTTTGTGAATATGTTCTAAATGCTCATCTATGTCGCGGTCAAAATGGTAGTCAATTCCCAAGCGCTGGATTTGATCAATCAAGTGAAGCATCTGTGAAGGCTTATCCACAACATTAGTCAACATCTTCCTCACCTCTCCTTTTAGCTCCTCAATTTGTTCCTCCACTCTTCCAAGGAATTTTAACTCCTGCAAATATATCATGTGCTATTTAAAATAACAGCAAGCATGAGATACGTATTTTGTACAATATAAATTTGATTTTGATGACCTAGTCTATGTATCCTATTTAGGAATTTCAAAATCAAATTGACGCCTTTAATCGGTTAAACGGGTAGTTTGGATTGAGTTGAAAATTATCTAACCTAAATTGACGCCTTTAATCGGTTTGACCTGTTTCCATGCAAAACAAATCAAGTGACCTATGCCCGACTCAACACATACATGATCCAATTTATATTACTAAAATACTTATGCATTTAACCTAAATTTATGATGAAAAATCATATCTAAACTAGTGAGCGCAAAATTGATTGAAGACAAGATAGAATGAAGAGAGTCATAGAGATGGTTTGGATCTAAGTAAGTTGTCAACTTATTTAACACCCATACTAATTTGTACTTTATCATTCTAAACCCATTTACTGAATATAACTAACTTATATATTATCCCAGCCCATAAAAAATGGATGAGGAAATTGGTTTATAATCCATTTTAACAAATCTAGTATTTTCAATTGTACTCACATGACGTTTGGGATTTAAAAACATGATAACCATGACCATATGAGAGGACGGAGTTAAATGCCATACTATGATGTTTTTTGCAGTGAAGGACATCTTGTGGTCAATGAAGGTTTAAGAGCGCTTTGGGACTGAAGGGGAAAAATCACTAAAAACTCTAGATTATATCTATTGTAACACATTTACCCTGATTTTTTTTTGTAACATAATCTAAACTATACTCATTATGAAACATTTACCCTAAACATGTTCTTGTGATATAAAAAACCCAAAACTTATACTTATGTGACATTAGTCTTCATCAAAGTTCATTCATATGATTTTTCAGCCAAAAGAACACCATCCTTATTTCACTTAAGTCATGTGAATATGTCAGTATTGTTTGCTTTTTCGACGTCCATGTAAGTGGATTTTTAACAGTACTCATTAACCGAATCTTGGCAGAGGGTAAATGTGTCACATCGGTACAAGTATGGGATTTTTAGTGCCGCAAAGAAAAGTTTAGGATAATGTGTCATACTGGACATAATTTGAGGATTTTTGGTGACTTTCTCCCTAATGAGAGTCCTTATAACCCCGTAAGTGACTCCACAAAGACTGGACAATTAATCAATTTTTTTGTTGCTTTATCAAACACTAGCACGTGGACGAGACATAGGTCCCGCAAGAAGTTCTTTTAGAACGAAATAGAAACAACAATTATGCGCATGTGCAAAGAAAGAAACCGAATGAAGAAGATAAGAGAAAAACCGCAAACCATTGAGGTGGAGGGAGAAGCATATTTAACGAAGTGATCACCCCATATGCTCGGATGATAACCTGCCGAACGACGTTCGATTACCTGACCTGTTCCTAAATGTGGAGAAGAAGATGGAATTGCTGAAATCTGAAGAGACATTTCTTTTCGCTATTTTCTAAATTTAGGTTTCTGAACAAATATAGATGAAGAGCACTAGAGGGTAGAGACTTTTCTGTGAGTGTCCAAACGTTATGGATGGGTATTTATAGACCACAGTGGGTATGGAACAAAACACAATAGTTTATTTTATCAAATCACGTTCTCTTTCATGGATTTTTTTTTTTTTTATTTCCTCCAAGTATCATTTGATTTTATCAAGTCAGCTGCTAGTCTTATTTTATTACACTAATCCAGACTTGAAGCGTAAACCTCATTGGATAGTATAGTCAATCCAATTCGCATGTAATTGAAATCAGTAAACATATAATAATGTATGCGCGTTTATGGCGCCTAGAGATTGACGTCATATAGCTGACAAACCAAGAAGACAACCACTGCCATTTCGTCTCTTTCTCGAAGGACAAAGAACATATTATCGAGTCGATGTACGTCCTTTTACATGCTTGGGCTGCTGCATCTTCGTTCTTCGTAAACAAATGAGAGATTCTCCGAGGTTGTCTGGGTGGGGCGGTGGCCGCCCATCTTCATCTGCTTGGGGTTTATAGTCACGAAGCACATGTCCAATGGAAAATGCGACAATTTGAGTCATTTAAGAGGGATTCAATATGGCAGAGAACACTCTTAGCCAATGAAAACGAGCCTGATAAAGATTTGAATGCATTTCAATCTAGACATTTAACTTTATGTGGCTTCATGTTTGGTATTTTTAGCCATGTGTGCAAAAGCATATTTCGTCACACCTGCCATATACAAATCATTCACATTATTTGTTTTGTTATATGATCTCAGGTTTTACCCTAACAACCCTCTCAAAAGATGGGCAGAATTGCTGGGTAACCAATTAGTATAGACATCGGTGGTTGTGCTCTGTCAATTTTTGTGCATAATATTTGGCTTTATCTAACAACACAATGCTGTCATAATATTTAAATAATAAACAATGACTTCATTTGATAGTGGGTAGCGATTTCACAAAATTTTACATGATATCAAAGTAAGGAGTACTGAGTTCAAATTTTTCCAACCCTCTTATGCTCGGATGATAACCCATCGACCGTCACTCAATCACGTGGCATGTTCCTTCACACAGAGAAGAAGATGGAATTGCTAAAATCTAAAGAGATATTTCTTTTTGGCTATTTTCTAGAATAAGGCGTCTGAAAGAATATAAAGAAGCACACAAGAGGGTAGAGACTTTTGAGCGAGTGTTTGAACCTTATTGATGGGTATTCATTGGCATAGCATCCTATGTTGGAAAAGTCGAGCAAATAAGGAATAGAAAATGCAAAAGTTTATTTTATCAAAGCACAACCTTCCTCGTGTATTTTATATTTCGTGATGATTCTCTAAATATTATTTAATTTCAAGATCTGATTGACAGTCACGAAACGCATGTGTGGTGGAAAATGTGACAATTTGAGTTGTTTAAGAGGGATTCAATATGGCAGAGAACACTCTTAGCCAATGAAAACAAGCCTAATAAATATTTGAATGCATTTCAATCGAGACATTTAACTTTATGTGGCTTCATGGTTGGTATTTTTAGCCATGTGGGCAAAAGCATATTCCCTCACACCAGCCATAGACAAATCATTCACATTATTTGTTTTGTTATATGATATCAAGTTTTTCCCTAACAACCCTCTTAAAAGATGGGCAAAATTGCTGGGTAACTATTAGTATAGACATCGGTGATTGTGCTCTGTAAATTTTGTGCATAATATTTAGGTTTATCTAACAACACAATGTGGTAATAATATTTAAATAATAAACAATGACTTCATTTGATAGTGGGTAGCGATTTCACAAAATTTTACATGATATCAAAGTAAGGAGTACTGAGTTCAAATTTTTTTCCAACCCTCTTATACTCGGATGATAACCCATCAACCGTCACTCAATCATGTGGCATGTTCCTTCACACAAAGAAGAAGATGTAATTGCTAAAATCTAAAGAGATATTTCTTTTTGGCTATTTTCTAGAATAAGGCATCTGAACGAATATAAAGAAGCACACAAGAGGGTAGAGACTTTTGAGTGAGTGTTTGAACCTTATTGATGGGATTCATTGGCATAGCATCCTATGTTGGAAAAGTCGAGCAAATAAGGAATAGAAAACGCAAAAGTTTATTTTATCAAAGCACAACCTTCCTCGTGTATTTTCTATTTCGTGATGATTCTCTAAATATTATTTAATTTCAAGATTTGATTGATAGTCACGAAGCACATGTGTAGTGGAAAATGTGACAATTTGAGTTGTTTAAGAGGGATTCAATATGGCAGGGAACACTCTTAGCCTATGAAAACAAGCCTATTAAAGATTCGAATGCATTTCAATCGAGACATTTAACTTTATGTGGCTTCATGTTTGGTATTTTTAGCCATGTGGACAAAAGCATATTTCCTCGCACCTGCCATAGACAAATCAGTCACATTATTTGTTTTGTTATATGATCTTAGGTTTACCCTAAAAACCCTCTCAAAAGATGGGCAAAATCGCTGGGTAACCAATTAGTATAGACATCTAGTTCCAAAAAAAAAAAGTATAGACATCAATGGTTGTGCTCTATCAATTTTTGTGGATAATATTTGGCCTTATCTAACAACACAATGCTATCATAATATTTAAATAATAAACAATGACTTCATTTGATAGTGGGTAGCGATTTCACAAAATTTTACATGATATCAAAGTAAGGAGTACTGAGTTCAAATTTTTCCGACCCTCTTATACTCGGATGATAACCCATCGACCGTCACTCAATCACGTGGCATGTTTCTTCGCATGGAGAAGAAGATGTAATTGCTAAAATCTAAAGAGATATTTCTTTTTGGCTATCTTCTAGATTTACATGCCTGAACTAATATAGAGAAGAACACAAGAGGGTAGAGACTTTTGTGCGAGTGTTTGAACCTTATTGATGGGTATTCATTGGCATAGCATCCTATGTCGGAGAAGTCGAGCAAATAAGGAATAGAAAACGCAAAAGTTTATTTTATCAAAGCGCAACCTTCCTTGTTTATTTTCTATTTCGTGATGATTCTCTAAATATTATTTAATTTCAAGATCTAATTGATATGTCATGTTATTCATGTATGGTACAAGACAGTTGAATTCTTCATGCATATGGCCATGGAAATAGGACAGCGAAGAATTTGACCCTATTATGGTGTGGACTGTCAAAGCTAAAAGGCAAAAAAAGAAACTCTACAAGTGTTCTAATATTCATATGACACTCACTTTGATATTAAAATTTTTTGTTGGATCACTTTACTATCAAATCAGAGAAAAAAATTTCCTTTGAATGACTAATTCCAGCAAAAAGCCCTACAAAGCTTTTTTTTAATAAAATGTTAATTCTTGCATGGTTTTTTATTTTATCTGAAAAAAAAAAAAAAAAGCAAGTTCAACTGAACCGGCACATGGCCTTTATATACCTGAACGATGCCGTATCCTCTTTAAATTGAATCCCTCTCTTAAACTAAACAAATCCCTCTCTAGCGCCGCTTCTTCTTCCTCGCCCCTTTTGTTCCCTCATCTGCAAGCTCTTTGGCTTTAGCGGTGACCCCCCCCTTCCTCTCCCTACCATGGCCAAATCGACACTGTCCTCGACTCTAACGACCTCGACCTCGTGAGTTCGATTTTTGCCGTCGATTTGTTCGGCTTTCTGAAGTTCGTGTTCCCGAATGAAGAACTGTCGGAGTGGGCCCGCTCATGCTCGACAACACCAGGGATGGCCGTGTGCTGGCTGAAATGAGCTCTCTATACTCAGGCCAAGTTGCCTTCTGAATTAGGGTCAGAAAAATTTAGGGAAAGGGCTTGATTTGTCCGAATTAGGGTTCTAAGAATTTGGGGAAATTGCCATATTTGTTTTCTATATTTGAGAAAAATTAACGATGTCAATTGTGACTATTAATGCTAACTAGGAGCACCCGCAAGCCACATCAGCAAGAAAATTTGATAAAATTGTTACGTTAGATTTTCGACTTCTCAATTTGGCAATGACACTTAAGTGATATGATAAAAAGTTTTGACATTAAAGTGAGCGATCGTGCGAAAATTTTGATATTTCTAATGTCCTTTTCCCGAGCTAATGCATTTTTATAATTGCTTGTCCTATATTATTTTGCAAAAAGAGGTTCTGCCCTGATTTTTTTCCCCGATTGTGAACGCACAGAGAGCAATTCACTCCAATATGTCCAAGAGCGATTCAATAGCCCCCATTCCTCTACCAAAAGGTGTTTATCGTCTATGTAGCACCGACACGGACACGTGACACGTGACACGACACGACATGACACGACACGCCGACACGTCATTTATTAAAAATAGAGAATTTCGACACGTTCCGACACGTTATATATTAAATATATTTTTATATATAAATACATAAATAAATAATAATAAAATAGCCTATAATTAATTTACAAGAAAAATATTAAATAATATCATTCATTATTTTAATTTGTTACAATAATACACAAAACTTAGAGGAAAAAAACATTGTTTAAAGAAAAATGCTGAAATGATATTTTTAAATTTATTTATTTATCATATATAGCATTTTTTATTATTTCTTTCATGGTAAAAGACTTTTAAAAAAATAAAACAATTCTAAAACAAAACTGAAAAAAAAAAAATTGACCCCGTGCGTGTATATTTATAGCAATTTTATTATTTCTTTTATTACTTCTTTTTGTGTATATTTATATTTTGACCCCTTAAGTATTAGAAATTTTTAAAATTGACCCCGTGCGTGTCGGAATCGCGTGTCGGAATTTTGACTCGTGTGTCGGAGAAAGTTGACCACTTGTTGGATTTTTCGACACTCGTTGACTGCGTGTCGGAGCGTGTTGGGACGTGTCGGAGCGTGTCGGAGTGTTGGACACGACACGAAGGCTTCCGGAGAGTATCCGTGCTACATAGTTTATCGTGCTGTGCTCTATGTAGCACGGACACTCTCCGGAAGCTTTCGTGTCATGTCCGACACTCCGACACGTGTTCAACACGCTCCGACATGTCCCGACACGCGGTCAACGAGTGTCCAAAAATTCGACACATGGTCAACTCTCTCCGACATGTGAGTCTAGAATTCCGACATGCGATCCCGACACGCACGGGGTCAATTTTAAAATTTCTAATACTTATGGGGTCAAAATATAAATATACACAATCTTGGTTTTGGTGCCTAAAGTTCCAAATGCTACTTCGGTAAATGATTATAGACCAATTGCTTGTTGTAACACGATTTACAAGTGCATCACGAAGATTATTGCCAATCGCCTAGCGGTAGTGCTGCCCTCCATTATTAGTCTTCCCCAGAATGCTTTTGTGAAGGGCCGGAGAATCAGTGATAATATCTTGTTAGCCCAGGAGTTATTTAGTGGCTTTCATGTTGACCCGTATTTGCCGAAATGTGCTATTAAGGTTGATTTTCAAAAGGCTTATGATTCTCTTGATTGGGGCTTCTTGGAATTAACTCTTCTTGCATTTGGTTTTCCTAACCACTTGATTGGGCTTAATATGTCCTGTGTCCGATCCCCGAAGTTCTCTATCTCTATCAACGGAGCACTTCATGGTTTCTTTTCTAGTGGTAGGGGGCTTCGCCAAGGCGATCCTATGTCCCCTTATCTCTTTACACTTGCTATGGAGGTGTTTTCCGGAATTCTCCTCCTTAAGTCCAAGCAACCAAGTTTTAAATTCTTTTGGAGATGCAAGCCGACCTCCCTATCGCACCTCTTTTTTTGCGGATGATGTGTTCCATTTTGTTAAGGCAACATGCTCTCTGTTGCCCTTCTTAAGGAGGGGTTGGACTTATTCTCTTCGTGGAGTGGCCTCTGTCCCAATTTGAGGAAAAGTGAAGTATTCCTAGCTAGTGGGACGGAGGACTTGCGGGCGGAAATGACCCAGACTCTTGGGTTTCAGGAAGGTGTGCTACCTGTCCGTTATCTTGGAGTTCCAATCATTTCATCCCGCCTTGGCAAGGCCGATTGCAATACACTCGTTAATCTTATCACAGCAAGAGTTTAGTCATGGGCTCAACGGTTCCTTTCCTTTGCAGGACGTCTCCAACTTATTAGGTCGGTTCTCCACTCCATCCAAGTTTTTTGGGCTGGTATATTTATGCTCCCTAGAACGGTCCTAGATTGTATTGAGCAAATATTCAGGCAATTCCTGTGGAAAGGCCCGGTTTTGGGGAGAGGGGGAGCAAAAGTTGCGTGGGATGAAGTTTGCCTCCCTAAGAAAGAGGGAGGACTTGGAATTCGATCCCTTAGGGTTAGCAACATTGCCTCTATGTTGAAACATATTTGGATTCTATTTACTGATAGGGAATCCCTTTGGTGTAAATGGGTCCATTCTATCTACCTAAAGAGGAAGAACTTCTGGATTGTGCCGAAGCATACGGTTTGCTCTTGGGCTTGGAGGAAACTCCTTGCTCTGAGGAAGGACTTTCAGCGATTCTTTCTATGGCGTATAGGGGATGGCAAAGCGATTTCTCTCTGGTTTGATCCTTGGTTACCACAAGGCCCCCTCAACTTGGTCTTCTCTGACATGTACATTTACCGATCGGGTCTGTCTAGGCAGGCTTCGGTTGCTGATTTATACTCCGCTTCAGGCCTGGCGATTAAGCGTATTAATGAAGAGTGGGGTCACACGCTGCCTTTGTTGTCCCAGTCCTCAGATCGGTTTTCGTGGCTTGAGACTACCTCAGGCGTTTTTTCTACTGCCTCGGCGTGGGAGGCTATTCGTGCGAAGCGTAATGTGGTTCCTTGGCATTCCTTTGTGTGGAGTAAATCTATTACCCCGAGGCACCAATTCCATTTGTGGCTCATCACAAGGAACTGTCTTCCCACTCAGGTCTTTCTTCTTTCCTTTGGTAGGATTCCTGATGGTACTTGCGCTTTTTGTAACTCTAGACCGGATTCCATTAATCATCTCTTCTTTGGGTGCCCAATTACTGCTGGCTTGGCTTCGTTTTGGGCTTCTAAATGCAACCTTATATGGCATGGTACCAAACCATGGCAAGATACTATCTCTTGGGCCCTTAAAGCTCTCTCGGGCGATGACTTCTCTCAGGCAATTGCTAGATTTTCCTTCGCTACGCTTTGCCATCTTATTTGGAAAACTAGGAATGGCATTCTCTTTCGGGGCAAGACTCTCGCTGTGCCTATCATGAAGAACCACCTACTTAAAGTTGTGAGGGACAAAGCCATCTCCTTTAGCCAAGTGACAGACACTCCGAGAAATAGAAGAACTCAACGAATTTGGGGTATGGACCTGGCCATCTCTGTCGACTACGTGCTTTGGTCTTTGCTGTTTCATCGCCTACCAGCGTGTCAAGGTCTCATTGCCTTTTCTTTCGGAGGGTTGGTGTTGTTCTTGTCCGTTGGCTCCTTTTGGCTGTTTTCGCTTGTCTGGTTGTATTTTCTTGTAGCTTTTCTTTCTATTTGGCTCTTTCGTGGATGCCGTTTGGCCTCCTGTTGCTACCTTGGTAGCTTTTGGCTTCTTTTTCCTGGCTTCCTTCCACTCGACCTGGCTTATTACCTCGTTGAGTGTAAGTTTTTTATGCTAGTTTTCGAGTTTTTGTTTGGTTTAAATCAATATATTCTTACCTTACCAAAAAAAAATATATATAAATATACACAAAAGAAGTAATAAAAATGCTATAAATATACACACACAGGTCAATTTTTTTTTTTTTCAGTTTTTTTTTTTTAGAATTGTTTTAGTTTTTTAAAAAGTCTTTTACTATAAAAGAAGTAATAAAAAATGCTATATATGTTAAATAAATATATTTAAAAATATCATTTCAGCACTTTTTCTTTAAACAATGTTTTTTTCCTCTAAGTTTTATGTATTATTGTAACAAATTAAAATAATGAATGATATTATTTAATATTGTTTTGTATAAATTAATTGTAGGTTATTTTTATTATTATTTATTTATGTATTTATGTATAAAAATATATTTAATATATAACATGTCGAAACGTGTCAAAATTCTCTATTTTTAATAAATGATGTGTCGGCGTGTCGTGTCGTGTCGTGTCACGTGTTGTGTGTCCGTGTCGGTGCTACATAGGCTGTGTTATTCCTGACTTGGAGTAAAACGTGAAGATATTGGTGCATGTGAAAAGTATTCCGGAACTTGTAGTCGTAACTAGAGCTGTTAAACGGGTGGGTCGGATCGGGTTTGAGTCGGGTCATTAATGGGTCGACCCAAATAGACCCATTAACCCATTTACAACCCATTTATGTCTAATATAAATTTTTCGACTCATACCCAACCCGACCCATATTAATAAAATATTTTCATATTTAACCAAATTTAGGAAAACTTATTCGTATATTTTTTTAAAGATTATATTACTAAAAAAATTCCAAGCAATACAAATCCAATCAATTTAAATTTTCAATTTTTATAATTTTTCAAAAAAATTATTTCTTATATATATACATATATATTTAAAAACTAAAATAGTTTTATATATTGGACAATTTTTTATAATTTTTAAAAATAATTATTTTAAAAATCGAATTTTAATTATATTTATTTTTTAAAAATTATTTTTACTTATTTTTTATTTTTAAAATATAATTGTTAATTTTTAATTTTCTTTTTCTTTTCTTTTTCTTTTTGTTCTTCTTCTTTGGCCCGCCGGCCACGACGATGGTCGGCGGCTGGCCACAGAGTGAGCCTCGAGCTCGCCCGATGCCGGTGAGCTCGAGGCTCGCCTGGCCGGTCGCCGGCCATTGCCGTGCCGGCAACCAGAGGAAGAAGAAAGGGAAAAAAAAAAAGGAAAGAAAAAAAATTATTATTTTGGTTTTTAAAAAAAAAAAATGTAAAGCTAAAGAGTGGAGAGTCTAGAGAGAGATTGTGAGGTTTTGAGTAAAAATAAATGGATTTATTTTTAATGGGTTGATAAATGGGTCATAAATGGGTCAGCTCTCTAACCCATTTAAAACTCATATATCTCAATCTTAACCCATTAAAACCCATTATGGGTGCTTTATGAAATAAAGCTTGATCCCCATTTAATCATAAATGGGTCCATAAATGGGTTGTGCAACCCATTTAACACCTCTAGTCATAACGTATTTCATACATTTGTTGCATGCATTGATGACAGTTCCGCTGCAACACATTACACATTTGAGTGGGAAAAAAAGGTCCACTTCAGAAAAAAGTTTGTACTCTACTTGTTTTATGTACATGGGCATAGTACTAAATGGAGGGGAAGTTGACTTGGGGATGTTGGAAGGGGATGTAAAATGGCTGGATCCACCTACTATAATGAACTTCTTCAAGAAAAGGGCTTATAAATGAAACTGTGAAACAAAAATAAAGAATGGGCAATTAAGTGGGACAAATATGGACTCTTAAGTTTCTTTTCTTTTTTTTTTTGGTAAAGGACTCTTAAATTTCTTTGTTTCATGAAAAATAAATAATTTAGAGAATATTTTTCAAAAACTGATCGCTTGTATCATTTGAAATAATTAATCAATATAAAATGTAATCATTATTGACAATAATTTAATTTTTCATTCATTCATTATGATAAGTGATATAACCGATCATTTTTAGGAAAAATGATTTCCAAACCATTCATTTTTTGTGAAACAAATAAAGCCTTAATGCCTTTTTTTTTTCTATCTTACAACTATAAGTGGATATCTATAGGAGATCATATAAGGAATATTCTTATTCTAGACCTAATCAATGGGATCACTAATTTAGATGAAATACTCTTAAAAATTACATCCACTCTAGTTGATGAGAATTACTTTGAGAAAGAATAAAAAAAAGTCAAATTCATTGGGACATTTTCTTAATTCCAATGAAATGCAACTTGATCTAGTACAATTTGGCAAGGATGAGCAATCAGGTTGATTACATTGGGGCTAATGGATACAACTAAGAGGGGGTGAATAGATTGTGTCAAGATTTAAAACACATTCACGGAATAGAATGAGATGTATCTCAATGATACCTAAAATAGTTATGTGCGGGTGGTGCTAATGAACTAATGTTGAAAATGATGAGTGAAAATTTTAAAGCAATCATAATTTTATAATGGTTCGGCTTTATTCTAAAGCCTAATATTCCTTATCAATGCATGCTTGTTATCACCAATCTGTTGATGCTGTCCTTAGATGTACGTGAGAAATGACTTAGCAATTTGCTATTAAATAATCCTTTTTAAGTATATCAGCATACAAAGACGTTAATTTAATGCAAGATTGACCATGGTATCTCTGAGGCGTCATGAAATATTCATCATATTAGACTTGTTCTCCTCTTGTCCATATCTTCATCGGTCTTTGCTTAACTTGTTGATATCATCACAATCAGTCTTTATACTACCATAGTCATATGCAATTAACATGAAGATATTAGTTCCAATGATAGTTAACAATAGAATCGGTCTAGAATCAGCCTAAAAGTGGTCGGTTTAATTCTAAATAGGTTCTAAGGTCGATTGGTTCTAAAAATTAGGAATCGACTCTAACAAGGTAGGTCATAGGTTCTTGATCTTGAACTTATCCATTGTGTAGCTAGTGACCCATGTGTGTTAGCAATCAAAAAACAAACAAATTAATTCTTTTATAATTTTACTAGAGACTCAATTCCACGGAACTTCTCAATTCACCCACCCCATTTCATACTTGTCATGTCCCTTATGAGCCAATGATCATAAAATAAACAAAAGGATTCTTTTATTTTATGTTTTATTTTTACCATAGAATCAATTCCACGAAACTTCTCAATTCACCTACCCCATTATAAACAAAAGAATTATTTTATGTTATGTTTTATTTCACGATAGACTCAATTCCACGGAACTTGTTAATTTATCGACCCCATTCCACATGCAACATTTCCTATATGAGTTGGTGATCAGTAAATAAATAGACAAGTGCACTAAAGACCCTAAATCTTATCACAAAAGTGCAAATAAGTCTTGAAGCTTATGAAAAGTGCAATCAAGTTTTAAAATATGTTAAATTGGTGCAATCAAGTCCTTACGTTAATTCCGTCCAATTTGACTAATGGAAAATGTTGACATGGCTTTTTCTTTATTATTTTCTCTCTCCCAAATGGTAAGGCTAAAAACGGCGTTGTTTTAGTCCAAATATGAGTTTTTAATTCTAAATATTATTTAATGTAAATAAAAATAAACTAAATATAAGAAAGTGGAAGTAAGGAAGAAGCAGAACGGCGCCGCCACTGCCCCACCATTGCTAGAAAGAGTCAACGATGGTAGGAAATAGCCAGCCAATGGGCGGGAGAGTCACCAGGCCCCAACCAAGGAGCTTCTCAATTTACCCACGCCATTCCACACGCATCACATCCCTTATGAGTTGGTAATACATAAATAAACAAAAGAATTTTTTTATGTAATGTTTTATTTTACTATAGACTCAATTCCGTGAAATTTCTCAATTCACCCATCCCATTCCAGACGTATCATCTCCCACGTCTCTTCCATCATCCGATTGGGATGTTACTTTTCTAAAGATTATTCTTCATGCTGTTCCTAATTCTGGCCTTTGAAGCCTTCCATCATCCGACCGAGCTCTCGTAAATTAGCTGAGTATGTTTTGAATCCTTTCCAAAGATTGAATTAGCTATTTTTTTTTCTTCTTCTTGTTGAGCCAAATTATGGTAGAAAATCATATTTAACTCGACTTGGCTCTAGTTAATAGCTCGTTCCACATTCATTCCATACCATGTCATTGCTCAACCCAACCGACATTGTTGGGACAATCTTTTGCTTTCTCTTCTTTTAAGGTTAGGTATAGTGTTTGTTTTAACTATTTATGTGATAATGTGATTTAGTTTCATACTATCGTGATTAATACTTGCTTTAACTAATGTATTCCAAATTTCAAACCCCAAGAACAAAAATTATAGAAAAAAATCACCCATCACTCCTAATTTCCGTAAAATGGCCTGTCACCTATATAATTAAGGTCCATTACTTTAATTATTATATGTATTTGTGCTGAGTGTTACAAAGGGAGGAAGTTGACTTTGGATAATTTCTAATGCAAAGTGGCCGGTGGTTTTACCATTATCGAAGACACCTCTGAAGAGGATTGCTCATTGGGAAAACTAGAATTCTTCACCAAAGCAATTCAGTACAGTCGGCACTCTGATGCTTTTCTCAACTTACCAGTTATAAATTACTTATTCTAATTCGATCAAAAGTTGACGTCAAGTGGTATATCGATGCCAAAAGATGGATTGGAAGAGTCCATGCCAGCGTGCTACAAAACGCTTCTTAATCTGTATGGTGAAAATTGGCTCGGAAATGACTAAAAAAGCACAATCATACTGCCTCTTCTAATCAAAAGAAGCGAAAAAGCCATTGAATATTACATCAATCGAATGCAATATTTACTCAGTCCACATGCAAAAAACGTAGGAGTTTTGGATAAGGATGGGAGACCGTCATATATCCAGATCCACCAAATAAATTAAATTCGAATATTGATGTAGCTTTACAATTTGAGCAAGAGAAAGGTCATTTGGGATCTTCAGTGGCATGTTGATGAAATAATGCAGAGCTACAGAGGAAGTGGCTCAAGAGAAACTCTGTAAAAACGTGGTCGCTGCATGGAAGGACATTGATGAACGATTAGAAGTTTGTATTCTTTGCTGTAGAGTGTGTAGGCTTTAGCGAAATTTTTGAATGAAAGTTTAAGTTGAATGTCTTTGAGTCCACAAAAATTAATGACACTGGTAAAGATACGTTTACACGGAGTGACTATAATATTCACTTCTTTTGTGGAAAATGAGTCAATAAAAAATGTTTTTATTATTCCTTACCCAAAAAAAAGTTTTTATTATTAAAAAGAAACTTACAATAAAATGGTTTTGTTGTTGATCGAATTTTTTTTTTTTTGCTCAAGCAACAAAAACAGTGGAAATCGAGAAAATGTTTTTTGATTGCTGATATACCAGCAAATAAGTGGAATCTAAGAAGCACAATGCGACTCAGGATGTAGCGTAACGAGAAAATAGATAACACTTTGTAAGTCAACTAATTTGAATATAAATAAAAAGAAATGCCCAAGTTGGAGAACCACTTTTTAATATACATGTAGTAAAGATAAAGAAGTTTATATAGTTTTCCAGATTATTTTTTTATTATAAAAAAAGATTAATATCTCCTATTAAAACATTACTAAAAACAGCTTGTAAGACTATGTCCCAGTTTTTGAAAATCTTTTTTGGAATTTTTGAACCCATATCTTATTGTTTATCTAGAATTTAAGTTACATATAGACCCATTAACATGTAGGTCAAGTTGGGTCAAATATGGTCTAACCCAAATTAACCAATTTAAATCGTGTTGACCAATATTCATGCAATACCTAACCCAATCCATATTGCTAAAAACGCTTTCATGTTTAACCTAATTCATGAATACCCACACTTAAACTGAGGTGAGAGTATGGAGTGAGCAAGCGCATGATCAAGTGAGGGTGAGAGAGCAAAGAGAGAGTTATATAGGTAGGTTTGGTCCCACTAAATTGTGAATCCATTTAACAACAATATTATTTTTGGCTTACCATTCTAAATATATTTATGATTCATTTATTGAATAAAATTAACCCATAAAACAACTCAACTCATCAAATATGGGTTAAGAAATGAGCTCATGACCCATTTTGACAAGTCTAGTTCCATATCATTTCAGATTAGATGGATTTAAAATGTTGGTCGATCAAAAATTTGATGATAAATGATATCCTCAAGGCCCGCAGGTGGATCCAATTGCATCCATTTCATGAAGGATAGCTTCTTCGGATTGGTTCCTGAAATTTCAGAGCATCTAAATTTCATCACATCGAGCAATATCTGATAAATATGGTATAGCTGCAGTATCAACTGATGCTACTACTTATTCTATCGTGTATGAGTAAAAGGATCCCCAGGTTACGATTGTTGGAGACATTGAACCAGCAGTTAGGTTGTCATTTTGATATCATTGTATTTTCCGTTGGACCGACTTTTATTTCTTTGTGCATTGCTGCAGCCCTGACTCAGTACTTAAACTCGTTAGTGAGGAGGTTTTCTGTCATCTGAGCAAGCCAACAGAAGAATGTTGACTGAAGTCTAGTCGAAGATTAGTGGTAGCCGACGGACGCTACAAGGAAATTGTGATTGGAGTTTTTGTTTGCTTCGTTGTCAAAGAAAAAAGAAAAGGAACTCCATTTCAAGTGACAATGCTCTGTAGAACTGTCTCCTTTTCCTAATGTTTCTGGAGGCTCTGGAAATTTCGTGCTGGAATGGAAATGGATTGTGATTCTAATGCTTGGTACATTTTTCAAGATTGAATGATATTAGACTAACTTGTTCGCGTGTGAGATCTAGAAAGTCATCGAACTTCCGCACTCTATCGGAAGGTTAGAGAAGCTTGCAAGTCTGTCTTCAAGGGGGCATTGAGTGATAGAGGCGCTCCCAGACTCTACTGAAAGATAAGAGGAGCTCCTAGACTCTACTGAAACGTTAGTTAAGCTTACATATCTGCGTCACTTGACCAACGTTAAATTTTGTATGTGAGGTAACCTCACCAAAACTAGGGTTGTTTCCAACCCACAAGTGCTGTCGGTGCCTGTCCACAAATGCAGTGGACTACCAGACCGAGTTCCTTATGCTGGTTTCCGCACCTCCTATATCTCCTAATCGGGGCAGTATCTTTTTCGAGCCCCGACTCTGACTACCCTTTTATTGCTTTACATCTAGGGGATCTTGAGATCCAAACAAAGTCCCAAATGTAGCCTTTTAATGTCATGCTAAGAACGGAAGATTTGAATGATATTCAAACTTCCACACTCCATCGGAAGGTTAGTGAAGCTTGCAAGTTTGTCTTCCAGGGGTTATTGGGAGATAGAGGAGCTTCCGGACTCCCCTGAAGCATTAGCTAAGCTAATTTATTTGTGCTTATATGGGTGCTCTGCAATTGAGGACCTTCCGCACTCTTGGGAAACCAGAATATTTGGTTGAGTAGGACTTGAAATGTTTAAAGATAGTAGATTGACCCGATTCACTTGTCACTTTAAGATATGTTTGTTTCTAGTAGAAATTCGTAATAAAGGAAAATGTTTTTTGGGAAATCATCTTTCAAGAAAATATCTTCCTCTTCAAGTTTTCCTAAATTTAAGCATGCATATTTTCTTTAATCATAAATGATTTTCCATTGACTAATTATTTTCAACAAACTAAATGGGTGAACTAGAAAATTAATTCATGAAATGTCATTTCCTCAAACAAATGCACTTTCAAGAAATTGAAAGAAACTAGGATGGACCTCTTAGACTGCGCATGATAAAATTTCTGTTTCTTGATTTCTCTGTTTCTCTATTCTCCGAATGTGTTTAGAATGTAAATTGTTTGGTAACGCAATTTGATTTCTCTATTTTTAAAACAGATTTCTATTCTGAAATAGATTTGAAGAATAAATCGAAGCTAAAATTTTTAGCTTCTCGGGGGGTGCATGACAACCCAAAATTTCTATTCCGTAAATAGTTTTTCTGTTCCTGCACTGCTTCGGAAGAGAAACCGTTTGATAAACATATTCAGTTTTTCTATTTCGAAATAGATTTTTATTCCAAAAATATGTTTGGAAGAGAAATCGAAGTTAAAATTTTCTATTTCTGATTTTTGGAAGAGAAATGAGAAATAATTTCTCTCACTAAACCCTAATTTCGGTGAGTCCTCCCTCATCTCCTCTACGTCTTTGCCTCCTCCTCTTCCTCCGCCTCTCCTCATTTTATTAAAAATAAAAATAAATATATTCATTGTATTCATTTAAAAATAAAAATAAATTTATTAAAATAAATAAATTATTTTTATTTATCATTTTATTTTTAGTTTATTAAAAATAAATTTATTAAATTTATTAAAAATAATTTATTTCTGATAAATAAAAATAAATTATTTTTATTAAAATACATTTATTAAAAATAAATTTAATAAATATTTGCCTTCAGTGTTTTGCCAAATAAAATTGTTTTTATTTTTTATTTGTATTCATTTTAAAATAAATTTATTCGTAAAATAAAATAAAATAGAATACATAAAATAAATTTATTTTTATATTTTTATTTTAAAATAAAATGATATTTTTATTTTAAAATAAAATGATATTTTTATTTTATTTTTTTATGATTTATTTTATTTTATTTTATTTTATTCATTATTTTTTTTGTTACTAAATCATTTTTATTTTTATTTTTTATATTAAAGGTCATCGGTCGTCGCCACCGATCGAAAGGAAGAAATTTCAGATCGTTATCAAACGAATTTCTATTTTTTAGCAGAAATTTTGTGTTGTTATCAAACTTATTTTGCTTTAGAAACTCTTCTAGTAAATAGAAATGAAAAATCTATTTCGTCTTAAACTATTTCTTTCAAAATTTTGTCGTGCATACCCTTAGTAACGAGAAAGGCAATGCTATTAACAGTCCTTCAACATGGACACCTTTTCAAAATCGAAGCCCATGAAACTACGAGTAAACTATGGATATTTTGATAAAAATTAAATGATATATCTAAACTTATCCAAGATACGTCTTGATTGCTTCTTAATCTCGCCACTGAGTTATCATGTGTTGTCTGAAATTCAAAATAAAGAATCAATTGTCTCCAATTTTGAAAAAGGTTCAAGAAATTCACTTTGTGATGGTCGGCCTTTGAAATAATTTGATTTTGATACCATCAAATTCAATCACATTAATTATTTTGAAAAACTCGAGGAATTTTATATAATAATAAGAGATGGCAAAGTGGGTCATAGACTAACATTTTGACTCATGTTTATTAAGTTGGAATGAATTGCCTTAAATTTAAAATATGGGTTAAAATGGGTTTAATAAGCAAAACCCAATTAATTATGGGTTCTAACGAGTTCTCAAAGAGCCCAAGTTGAAACCATTTCATCAAGGAGCAATGCTCTCCATGCCCCCTAATTTCACTCCCCTACTATACGACCCCGTTTGGTTCAGCATTCTCAAGGGGCTTCAGCCTCGAAAGCCCCTTGGAAAAAAATTTAGGTGTTTGGTTCAGCATTTGGAGATGTCCTTGGCCAAATGCTGGCTTTTGAAATACTTAAAGCCCAAAGTAGGTAGGGACCTACTTTAGGCTTTCAACATTTCGAAAATGCAAGTCCACATTTACTATTCATCCATTGATTTTTTTTTTTTTTTAAATCGATCATCTTCCCCACACCCCAACTGCCGTTGATCAATGACGCAGTTTCATCAGAATTTTTTTTTTTTAAAATAATAAAAACCCTTTGCAAATGTTGGGTTCACCTTTTTTTTTTTTTTGTCATTTTTATCTTTTGACAATCAATAGCCCAACTTTTTATCAATACATTATAATTAATACTACAATAATTAAAAAAAAAATTATTCAAAGTTGTAAATAAACCTAAAAGAACCCTAGGCCAAAAGTTGAGCTTTGCATCTAATCTATAATCAAATTCTTTTAATATAATTTTTAAATAAATTTACTAATATATATCTTTTACATTATTCTCAACATGAAAATGTAAAAGGTTATATAGTCATTGTTTCTTTTTTGCAATTTTAAAAATACTAAAACTAAAAAACTTAATTTGGTCATACTAAAAGGCTTTTCAAATATATGTTTACCAAACAGTTTTGCATTTCCCTAAAGCACTTTTTAATTATAGTTTACCAAACAATTTAGTATTTTGGAAAACCCCTTTATCTCAAAGGTATTTACATTTTCCCAAAGGTATTTCCTCAAAACTGAACCAAACGGGCCTTACATTCTCTTCCACTTCCGGTTGCCCACGGGATCCAAGCAACTCTCCTCCTCCTCCTCCTCCTCCTCTCTTGGGTCACCGCGTAGAAAGCACCAACACTTTCTAGGAGTTTTTGTGTCATGTCCAACACTTAGACATATGTTTGACACGCGATCAATAGATGTCGAAAAATCTTACACATGATTAACTCTCCCGATGCACGAGTTTAAAATTTTGACACAATTCCTTACACGCAAGGATTAATTTTAAAGATTTTCAATAAATGAAATGTCAAAATATAAATTGTAAAAAAATAAAGGAGAAAGAAGAAAAACCTAGTTTTTTCTTCACTTATGACTCTCACTTCCCGCGACTCACGATTTTAAGTGTAAAGTCATTCTATGCTCTTTATTTATTTAATTATTTATTTTCGAATTTGAATCAAATTAATTTAATTGAAATAATCATAAAAATGATAATTTATCATATATATATATAGACACACACACACACACACACACACACACACACACACACACACACACACACACACACACACATTTAATAAACAACATATCCTAACATGTTGGAATTCTTTATTTTTTGAGAAATAACACATCAATGTTTCATGTTTTATCGTGTGCCGCGTATCGCTGTCTATATTACTTAGGTCGTCGCCTTGGTACATAGTTTAGCGATCCCAAAGCAGCAAATTGTGGCATTAAATGATGGTTTTGTGACAATGATGTTTGAGCTCTTGATGTGGTTGTGGACTAATATGGTCCATGTTTGGGTCTAGAAAGGCCTAGTTAGGGTCTCATTTCTTAGGTCCTCAAAAGCCATACATGAACACTTGGCTCCTATGTCCAAGCGACCCAAGTTCCTTAGTGAGGGGTCTAGGTTCGTGGAGACTAGGCCAAGTTCCCTTAAGACTAGCCCTAAGACCATTGTACCTAGGTCCCTCGGCAGCCATCAAGTAGGTATCTGGTTCCCACACCTAAGTCACTAGCAATTGGCTTGGGTCCATTGAGCAGCCCAAGTTCCTTGGTGGCTAGGCCCAAATCTCTCAAGGCTAGGCCCGAGATTTGGTGCCTATGCCTGGGTCCACGAAGGCCAAGCCTAACAATCTGATACCCATGCCCAGATCCTTATTTTCCATGCCAAAATACCCAACTCCCATGCCCTAGTCATTCACACCTAGGCTGGGTTCATTGAGGTTGACTTGGGTATATTGAGGCCGGGCCCAATTTCTTGGCCGTTGGACCTTGGACCACAAAAGTGGGGCCCACCCTCAGGTCGGGTGCAAATAGCTTTTCTCTCACTCTCTCGCGTCACATTGACAAAAGCGATACACTCTTATCTTTTTGCAAGTTTTAGGTGACCAGCTTCTTTGTGCTGAGCCAAAATCTGATGGAAACAAGGGCAGATTTAGTTGTAACATATTCAATCAACTTCTTTGAGATGTTAGATATCAACTTCTAAAGGAGGTTACCACCGCCTGCGGTGGCCCAGTTGGATAAGGCTCCCATGACCCTTTGCGTAGAGGGGAGGAGTTCAATCCCGCCGGCCGCACGGGATCTTAAGCGTGACGTCGGGGTGGTGGGTCCTCCGCTAGCGTCACCCCGGTTTGCCTCGCCGGCCGCCGGTCTGACGGGGTTCCGGGTCACCAAAAAAAAAAAAAAAAAAAAACTTCTAAAGGAGGTTAATACGGAGATCATAGTGTGAGATTCTCAAAAGTTTGAGATGAGCTTCGCGATTTTTGGTAGGGAAGACTTTCTGCCATTGGTCTTAAAACGAGAGATTTCTCTAAAAACGAATCTGCAACCATCAGCCTCCATTTCAGTTCAATGGCGTGTTTTCAATTGTGTAAAGCTCTTAACAGCATTTTTGCATCTTTCTATAAAAGCAATAATCGATTTTCAGCTTTAAACTTATGAAACCAAATCCGTGTTTTCAAAAGAAACTTTTAGAGATGCTAATAGTTCATTTATATAAAGATTAGGAATAAGTTCAATGAAAGTCCTAAAACTTATCATAAAAATGCAATTAAGTTCTAAAATTTTTAAAAAATATAATTAAATCATAAAATTTATTATGAAAGTACAATCGAGTCCTAAAAATTTCAAAAAGTGTTATTAACGGAAGGACTTTAGTTGATCAATTCGATAAGTTTTGAGACTTCATTGCACTTTTCGAAAGTTTTATGACTCGATTGCATTTTCGTGATAAATTTTAGGACTTTTTGCACTTTTGAAAGTTCTATGACTTAATTGCACTCGTTGATAAGTTTTAGAATTTTCAATACACTTATCCCTAAAGATTAATAGCATAATGTGACCAATTCTTTCCAACTACACAAATTATTTTAAGCTGTTGTTTCCGATGAAAATGATTTTTCTTCACATTAGAAGCAGTTGCAGAGTTTTCTTCAACCTTCAACCATGGGGGAGGGTTTGAGCTACTCTCACCCTCCCTTCATCTGTTGTTGATTTATTTGAGTTTTCTTGTTCTTTTCATCTTTTTTCTTCTTTCTTGATCTAAATCTGGGAGCTCTCTTTTCTCAATCTAGTTTTAAATTTGAGAGTTTGAACTTCCCTAATTTAATTCTAGGCCTAAAAGTTCACCTCTCTCGATTTAGATCTGGGAGTTTAATAATGTTTTCGGGGATTTGATACCCTTCCTTCACATCCTGTTTCAACGATAATCGCAAGAACTTTGATTATATCTACAAAGATTTGCTCTTCCAAAAGTTAGAATTATGGTTATTTAACCTATTTTGGTTGGCGCGCATCGTAAACTAACAATAAAGTTGTTAGAGAAGGAATTTCCTCTTCCTAAATATGCTCATCACTAATGATGATACTAGATCCAGTGATTGGCCGCCAATTATTTTTCTTGGCAAATCTACTCTTATGGAATGAGTATGTATTTAATTGTGCTGGTGCTCTATTGATCCTCATTGTTTTCTGGATTTAGTTTTATTTTTTAATATTCTAATCTTTATTCTGCTTCAATTTGTTTTGCCATGAAAGTTTATGTACTTATGTATTCTTTTGAGTAATAAATATAATTTTCTTTCGAAAAATGAAATAAAATTGTAGAGCCAAAATCCACCTATCCTCAATGAGTGATAGTCAATCTTATTTAATGAAATCTTGTTGCTTTCCCTCTTTTCACACGTTGTGGTTGTTGGTGATTGCACCCTAGAGGATCGCCCGGAATTGGACATCATCGAGATGTCACTTGAGTCACCTGATTAGAAATTTTGTAAAAGGAGTTCATAATTAACATTACAAAAGTGCACTCGTGATGCATTTGGAAAAAAAGTGGACATTTAAAAGATTTTACAAAATTTCCCCATAATATTGAATTTATTGATTAATGAAACGAAACTATAGACATGACATGAAGAAATTGAACACATATATATGAAAGGAGAAAAAAATGATTTGAAAATTTGAACTGTTTTTTTTAGTAAAGTGGTCTGTAAGATATATTCAAATTTTAAAGTTGAAATACGTGAAAGATAAAGTTGTATTATTAATTTAGGCCTTTGTCAATTGATAGGTCATTCATGAAGTAAGAAATTGAGGATATTTTGAGAAGAAGCAAATAATTATGATTAATGAGGGCCTCTTGATTTGTTCAATAATATAGATGAAATTTTTGAATTTCATTCAGACAGTTCCAATAATACCATGATGATGAAGTGTTTCATTTACAATTCTAAGTTTATTAAAAAGGCGGGCTGTGTCAAACTTTTCACTTTCAGGCCAAACCCTAAAGCATTTTTCTTAAATATCAAAAGATGATGGAAGATTATATTTAAATCTACACGTCAATATTTCTATAACATGAAAGTTTGAGGTCCTAAAATTGAAAAGGGAAATCAAAATATGCATCGCACAATTTGAAAATATAAAAGAGAGAGTAAAAGATAAAAGTCAAATTGGACAAGCCATCTTTCTTCTTGTTTTTTCTTTGGGACTAGGAACGCAAAGTTTTGTTTCTGGGAATACCAATGATTTTCATACTTAAGAGATATTGAACGTTGGCGATATCTCACTTCGAATTATCCCCACACCGGATATTTCCTAGAGGGTTATTGAATGTGTAAAGTTTTGTTTTTGAGAATTGAAAAAACAAAGCCTATAGTAGGGGTGTCTAAACATAGTAGGTCCATAAGGAATTTTTTTGTGTGTTTGAGTGGGAGAAGGGGGAGGGCTAGCCAATTAGAATAGAGAGAATTCATGTGGTTAAGTTTTGACAATTCAATCCATAACCCTATTATGTTCCCTATTGCAAAACTTGATTTTAATCTCCGAAAAGCAAGTCTACATATCAGAAGCTTCGGTGATAGGTGCCTACTCTTTCCACCCTTGTTGATCAATCAAGTAGTCAGAGTCGGGTTCTAGCTTAACACTTCTTAGAGGAGAGAGAGAGAATGCACAACAACTAGGGCTATCGCCTGATACGCCAATGCAGCCCTCACTGATCTAGCAAAGGTATCGACTAGAGACCCGGCAGCATTGCACACAATCGACTTGGAAAAACACCACTCTTCATCCAACCACATGATCCTAGACGACTCCCTTCCGTTGGAAAGGAAAAACCTCTCGCCAAGTCGCAATGAAAAGCATAAAAAAAGAAGACACCAAAGGTCAAAAGGGCATGTAACTTCCTAGTTGTTAATGGGCCTTCATGGGCCCATGCCGGAAGCCCGAAATAAGCCCATCAGTATTTGTTGGGCCGGAGCCCATTATCATGCCTTCCCTTAGCGAAGGAAAGCTTACGCTTTTATATAACTATCAGCTGGGCAAAGAAGGAGAGGGAAAGCGGGGGTTTTTGGATTTTCACTCTCTTTCTCTCTCTAAAAAACCCCTCTCAAGCTTCAATCGGGCTCTGCAATGGCGGATTTCCAGAGCTCGACGCACCGAGCCAAGTGGATATTCACTCCTCACGGTCTGGTAATTCCTTTGAATACTTCTTGCTTCCCGATTCGAGAGCCGAAGAAATTGGAAGGGAATTTCAGCTGCGTAGTCCGTTTTTTAGTTGCCGAGAAATGATGGGTTCCCGTTGATTGATGCGTTGCTCGAAGCGATTGATTGGGAGGAGGAGATGAGTGAGTTTTCGTGCCGCGAAATCGGCCGCGTACTCTTCGGGGTCTTGTAGAATAGGCACGTGCAGTCTGCTGATGAGCTATGAGAATTCCATGAGTAGAATTCTGGGTTCTGTTTTGTGGCGGTTGGTTTTTTTGGGGATGAGTGAGTAAATTGTTCTGCTTTGTAAATGGTGCAGGCTGAAAAGTACAAGGCTGCTAATCAAAGAGCGATACAGACTCTGGAGAAGGTACGGGCTTGTTCTTCGCCATCTTTTTTTTTTTTTTTTTGGGGGGGGTGGGGTGTGGGGGTTTATCGACCCGGTTCTCTCCCCCACTTTGCTCGTGCGATTTCAAATCACTAGCTTTGAATTTTCATTGGTCATTGCTCGATCCTAGCAGAGTGCCCACGTCCCATGTTAAGTACACGGGAGATTGGCCAATGTTGGATTTATGGCTGCTTTTATTTGCTCATGAGAAATTATTCAGAAATCTTCTGCATCACACTTCTAGGGAAGCAAAAAGGAGTCATTTTCTTCTTGGGTTTGTATAAAAGAAGGGAATGCTTGATTGGGGACCTTCTTTGTTACCTGGCCTTTAGTTCAGAAAATTGCCCATGTACTTTTGAGTTAAGCTCATCAAGCAATTGGAGGCTTAAATCTTGATTGTTTATGCTGAACTACAGTGAGATTCTTCTTGTCCTTAAGTAGGTTATTATGGTAATTGGATGCCATAGAGGTCTCATCTTTCTTGTGTTTTCTTCTGCTTTTTTCAATTGGTCCGAGTCCCTTCAAATATGAAGGCTATGAAACCTCAAATTGTATGGTTTACTGATGGAATTTGCTGATATGATTTGAAGTATGGAGCTACACGTATGGAAGTAGATGTCGATGGATCGTTGCTATACCGTGAGGCTCAAGTTAATTCGAATGGTAATTCCTATTCTTTTGCAGAGCTGTAACTCTTGCAGATGTTTTCCTGGAGGCGATTGTTTAGCTGCTTATTGTATTCTCTCTCACTGTGGTGTGAATCCAACAACTTTCCTACTGCCTAATTTTTTCTGCTCTCAACAGACAAGCATTCCCGTCCAAAACCACTTAATATTGAGGAAGAACAGTTTTTGAGGATGTTCTATGAAAATAAACTTCGAGAAGTTTGTGGAGCCTTTTACTTTCCTCATAAGGTTCAGGTATGGTCCTCCTTCTGCGGAGTATCACAATAGCAGCTATCATTGATGTAATTACAGAGTAAAATTCTTATATCAATTGTGCTTTGGCAGGCAACAGCTCTCATATACTTTAAAAGGTTCTATTTACAGTGGTCAGTCATGGAACATCACCCAAAGGACATCATGTAAGATTCAATGACACTGTTTTAATTCTATCTGAAATTATGGCTTTGGTAATCCTATTGCATCAGGAAATTACTTGCATTTATGTTTCTGTGCACGTGTTAGATCGAGTTGCTATTGTATGCAGATGTATATGAATCCCTATTTGGACTTGCTAAATACACACCACCGCGTTCAGTTCAGTTGCTTTTTTTAGTTTTCTGCGGAATCTGTAGCTTCAATGTTCATTCTCATTGTCCTTTTCTTCTTTTAAGCACATTGTGACCATTTTACTGGACAGTCCCATATCTTGGAACTGAAATAAGTGCCTCTGTATGCACAGTTTAACCTGCATATATGCAGCCTGTAAAATAGAAGAAAATCATGTATCTGCAGAGGAGCTTGGTAAGGGAATCTCACAGGATCATCAAGTCATTCTCAATAACGAGATGCTAGTTCTTCAGGCATGGTTATGCCTCCTCAATTGAATCATCTCTTCTATTCTTTTATTTCACTCATTTCAAACTCAGTGCATCTTTTGCAGAGTTTAGAGTTCGATCTTATCGTATATGCACCATATCGCTCGATTGAAGGTTTCACAGATGATCTTGGGGTAATTTTTTTTTATCTCTTCATCATATCCCTGAATAACATTGACAAATTTGTTGGAACAATGTTATAACTGCTATTATGCTACTCTTCGCTTCTTTTCCCTTAATAATGGTAGTGCTGCAGGATTTCTGCCATGCAGAGGATGACCAGCTTCAATTGCTAAAGGTGACTTTTCTGTATTCTCCATACCCTTCAGATATATTTTGCTTCTAAACTTGTCTTACTTTTAAAATTAATTTGCATGAGTATGTAATTTGCACATCCTCAGATTGTTTTCAAATGCTTTTGATGTAGCTCTCATATTTTGCTTAGCATTATTGAGTAGCTTTAGGCTTCCTATAATATCCTTCCTCAAAACTTGGTATTACACTGACAATGATAGTTTAAGAGGTCAAGACATGTGGAAAAGTTTAGTGTCTGCTTAAAAAGGCAGCTGGTCTCAAGGCTCAGCTCATTTTCTATCTCCAGAGACTGCCTGTGATGTAAAATTGAGGCCGCATCATTCATATTGCTACTTTCAAAATGATGTGACATGAGATGACAATAAAGAAGTCAAATATTTTTTAATATGTATCACAAGTACATTTCCAGTTTCCTTCATTTCAACTTCTGACTATATTCATTGTCTAGACACTCCTCTCTATCAGCAAATTAAATCCAATGTATAGGTATCAACGAGGGAGACAGTTGAATAATTCGTGTGGATGGAAAATTAGGTGAATTTAAGATTTGTTGTGGAAAACAAATTGGGTCATCGCCTTAAACTGTTGTTAAATTGATCGTATCTGTTTGTAGATGAACATGCAATTGAGAAATGCCAAATTGTTGCTCCATTATATTTGTGTATGGGCAAGGCCAGTCTTTAGCACTTTATGGAACTGTATATCTACCTCAATAAACTTATTCACTTCTTAACAGATCTGAGTGAGAACCTTAGTTGTAAGTATAACATGTGGGAAGTAAACACAAAACCACTCCATGTGCATCAACTTAGTTGCTTGACATTAGAGAAGCATGACCGTTGGAAGGAATTAAGCTTAAAGGCTACAATAAGCAGGTGGGTTGAGCTGACATCTGGCATTTCGCCATACTGCTGGGGGATGTTTGTGCTCAGAAATTTGCATGCTTTTGATGAACTTCAAATAGTGTTATTACATGGCTTGTGCCTTATGTACGTGAGAGCCTCTGACCCAAGCATTATAGAATATCCGTTCAACAGTATATTAAGTCAATTGTTTCTTTTTATATGTTCCTGTTTATATTCTTCCTCTTATTTATATTACTGCTGCAAATGTGTACTTTTGGAAATAGACTGCTCATATCCATATGTTACACTAATTTTCTGCATTATGGTTCTTGATCATTCCAGGAAACTGCAAAAGAGGAAGTAGACAAAAGTATGCTTACTGATGCACCGCTTCTCTTTCCTCCTGGACAGGTACTTCTTGCATTTTCCTTTTCTTAAAGTTCTACTTCTACTTGGTTCATGAGCAAATTTTTGGATATGCTTTCAAAATTTAAAATGTATCACCCGGCAACTTGCTTTCAATTTTTGGATAATTTCCCATTAGGTTTATATACTCTATATGAGGAGTATAGATTTGTCCAAATAAAAAGGAGTTGAACTCATGTCAGATGCTTCAATGTGTTAAATGGGTATCTGGGCAACAGAGAAATATGGTGCAGGAGCAATTTTGTAACCTTTAGAAATGTTGGCTACGATACCGGTAATAGTGGATATGTCTGGAAATTATAACTCTTGAGTGCTTCCAAGGTCTTGGTCTCTACCTCACTGAATAAATTCTTTAGAATTTCTCCATATTTTGATGGTGTAGCTGAACTCCCATGTTATATGCTTAAAGGCTCTTTTATGTTTTCTGGTGCAGCTGGCATTGGCGGCTTTGCGTCGTGCTAATGAGGTGCATGGAGTTCTGGACTATGAAAGGTTAAAAGCTACTCAAAATCTTTTATGAAACCAACAATAAGAATTACTTGCCATAGACATCTCTGCATTGGGGCAGCTGGTTGTTTTGATTCTCTTGGTACCTTACTTGTAATGATGATTGAGCCATTTGAAATTTATGCTTCTTTTCAGTTACCTAGAGAACATGCTCATACGCCAAAATTCCATTCACAGCAGCACAGAGCTCATTCAGCATCTGAATGCGATAGATTCCTCGGTAAATCCTCAAGTTTTCTCACATTCATCTCAAAATTTGATCCAGCCTTATCTCCAGTAAAAGTGTAACTGGTCTTGCAATTGCAGTTCTACTTGAAATGCAAGTCATGTGAACAAAGTTCTAGGTATTGATAAAAATTCTCTAATTTGTTCTTCATGCTGCTGACTGAATACAGGTTAGGACATATAAATTCCCTTCTGAGAAGGATATGAAACACATCAACAGGAAGCTGAGATCTTGTTGGGGCCTTAGTTCACATGATGAGTAATTCCTTCAAACCCCTGTCCTCTGATTTCTTTTATTCTCAATAACAATTGGCATGTGAAACCTATGAGATCGATTGATGCTTTGCAGTAGTAAGAAACGAGACAAGAAATCGAAGCACAAATCCAAGCAGAGTGCAGATTAGATGCAAGAGGGGTCATCTCTTGCTTGACAGTATGTCGTATGTATCCCTTGTGTACTGCTCTCATTATTTCCTTACAAACTGTTCTGATTGCTTGGTTTGTCCTGTTTTAGACTTTCCCTCAGAAATGCTTCAAGTTCTTAAGAAACTAGTTGTTGATTAATGGCAGGTGTATGCACAGCTGAGGCATCATCATTAGTGCCACACTCATCCAAATATGCATCTACTGCGACCGTGGTTGCTGAACTTACTCTTCAAAGCTTGTTTTGCATCACGAAAATATTCCACAGTATGGAAGTGACAGAAAACAGTAGCCATCTAGCAGCTTGAAAGAGCTTTTGAAATGCAATTGATTTAGGAGCATTTCTGATCAGTGAAGTTGAGATTTACATAAACTACTTTGTGTATTTTGTGTTCATCTGGTGGTGTAAATCAGCAGGTCGAGGCAGTCATGTATGCGTGACTTTGGGCTTGAGGATGAATATTGTGCCATTTAAAATTTTCCTCTGTGCTGGACCGTAATTTTGTAAAAGTGGGGGGGGGTCCCAAATTATTTGTTCTGGGGAAGCTCTTTGGGAATCTATGTCTTTCTGACTTTTATATTGTTTACTGACATGAATCCACGAGGATGTTGCCTCCAGTTTTAGCATTTCGTTCCACAGAAGGGAGTCAAGATGGTGAGTTCCCCTCTCGAGGGGATGAGAAAGGGAGTGAGAGTTACGGGCTCCTTTTATTCTATTTACCAAAGATTGAACAAAGAGTAACCTACATACTCGATGGACATAGACTCTATTCCCATATATAAACCACTCGATTTTTGGATCGATTTCTAGTTACTCCCATTTATCGTTGGAAATATGAAAAGTCATTAACAAATATTTATGTTGGGTGATGTCAAGCCTTAGGATGTCTAGGTAAGCCAACTTCTGCTTAAATTTTTCTTAGCATGATAAAGAAACCCGAACTTTTAGTGTGTTTTACCAGCACTGGTCTTTTGAAACATGCCGCAAGCATATGACGCAAACCAAAATTCTCGTGATTGCAGCAGTAGCCCGGTACTTGTATTTTGCATTGTACGAGTTCGCAACTCGTGTTCTATTGATTCTTGACTTGTGATGCTTCTAACTAAGCTACTCGTAAGTAGCTTTCATGAAATTTAGGTGGTTTCTATCGCCTTAAATGAATTCAAATGGAAAACCATGACCAAGAAACAAAATGGAAATATGTTGCCTATTCTGTTTTCTTTAATCCTCTAGTTTGGACACCGTTGAAAGCTAGTCAAAATGAATAAAATTGATCATATCTGTAGAATCTAAGTCAAACCGATTTTCATAGTTAATGGTAAGGGAGAAAAAGGAAAATAGGAAAGAAGCTAACTTTGGATGCCAAATGGTAAGATATCACGATACTATACATCATTAAAAGTTTATTTTAGAAACAAGCAGATATTGAATAAAAATTTTATTTCCCATCAAAGTTTGGCCAAATTTAGGTTAATTTTTAATTTTTCAATTGGAGCTTTTTAATCATGTAAATTATATATAGTCAATTATAGCAATCGAGTGTATAACAAAAATATTAAGTTTTTTTTTCAAATTCTAGAACATGCTACTCCAATCAATGCTCTCGTGATACCATCATGCATATGGATTCTAATATCACCAACAACCCATAATATCATACTATGCCCCAACTACACTTTACCACTAGTTCCTATTTAGTGTAGTGTAAACGATCAACCAAGATCCATAACTCATTCATCAAACGATGAATCATCAATGACACACAAGACATTATCATCACTATCCAAGACACTATCTTTATAGAATCAAAGCACGTATCTCATCACTAAGTCAATCTTACCCAAACTCGATTGACTAATGACCACATTGAATTCATCAATATGATTAGCTATTGACACACCTTCGCCCACATTGAAGTAGATTTCCCATCAAGTAGAGCTTGTTGATCGCAAATGGCTTCTTGTACATGTTTGACAAGACATTCATTAGTCTTACAATAAGTTTGATCCCGGTTATATCCATTAACTCACATAGTATTTTAGCCCTTATAATACCTCATGAAACAATATTTCACTCTTACAAAGGCATTCAAGAATCCTACCACGAGATTAATTTGTTTCAAAACACTTGCATCTTCTTCAGGAGGTAATTCGGGAGCATGCTGCACATAATTGATTATTGCTGCCAAAAGCTTATTTGCTCTCTAATGGGTAAAAACTACTGCCTACCTTTTATTAGTTACGTATATTTCGATCTAAAAAATCCTTTTTAGCCTACTCAAACTAAGAAACCTACTCAAATTAGATATCAAGCTCTAATGTGGAAATAACAAAGTCCAAATAATATTCTAGTACAAAGCCTTAGTTGGATTGGACTTTCCAATTTAGGCCGAAGACTTCTAATCCAACAAGCCCCTTGTTTTGCTTTTTCCACAATCGGAGTAGGAATCGAGGTCCTTGCAATAAGGACCGGGACTTTGACATATTTTGATCCGGTCGAGTTTCATTCATAGGCACAAACTCGTGATATATATTAACAACATTGAGAGAATTCTCTCTAGAATTTTGCAAGTGAGCGATTGTACGTTTGAGTGCACTTTTGCAGATTGATTTTTTCGTGTCTCTCATTTATTGTTTTTATTATGTCATAGGCGTTTTAATAATCCTTTCTCCACTCAAAGCCACGGTCTCAATACGCAAACAATGTTCATGGATTTCGTTTTCTGGAGAAAAATTAAAGCGATGTAGGGATCCTAGATATTCCCGACTTTAATCGCACACTTAATTTCTGATGATCCTTAGATTACCAAGGTACTACCACGGGTGACTCGAATGTTAAGGACAAATGTTTATATGTTGATTATGAGTATGAACACACATTTAATTTCTTGTCCCACTAACTAACTATAACAATTTAATATCTGAGCCATCCACCCAGATTTAGTGGCTCAGATTTAGATTCGCATCTTATTTGGTCCACGAGGTTAGTGCTGTATTTCATGGATCCAAAAGTCACCCTTTTAAGGTGAGTTTCCCAATCAAAAACATAAATAATTAGATTATCTTGTGAGATGTCACCGTCTTTTGCTGGATGTAGATTTTCTACCCCGTTTGTGCTTCAATTCCGCGTCTCAAGAGACACCATGTGGCCAAGTAGAGGATTTCATCCTCTTTCCTGGGGAGTTGACCAACACCTCATGCAGTAAGCTGCAGCACCTTAATCCTATCACATTCTGGAGCTGATCCACTCATTTTTAACATATAGCAGTTTTAACACATGAGCTACCATATATTCTAACTAACTATTCCATTTACATAAGAAAAAATTTTAATGTTGTAAGTTACACCCTAGTTGTTATTTAGAGGAAGGTTACAAGTATATAAGGCCAATTATAATCCCATATCTAAGCGACTATAGATGTACGCCAATAATTCCTCATGTGCAACTGGACAAGATGTGGGGATAATTATCATCCATATAGAATAGAAAATCGATAAATAATGAGAATATACACACAAAATATATGATTTATCGGACATAAGTTCTAATAAAATTGCTCTAGTTGTCAAGTAGAAAGTGACTACGTATACATAAGTTCCATTGTAATCCCGTATTTAGGTGAAAGTAACAGATTAAAGCAAATACATTAGAAATTTATGTCAAAAAGATATGCCTAGGCGAAAATAACCCATTAAAGCTAGTATATTTTTGAATATATATGGAAGAGATATGTCTAGAATCATCGACACGTGTTTGAGAGAGATATAGTGGTGGTCCCTCGAAGCTTTTCTGAAACATTCCTGTAAAAGATGTTACTTTTACTATAAGAGTGAATAACCTCTACTTCATTAAAGAAGTACCAATCCAGATGCCCTAAAGATAAACACACACATGCCGGAGATTTGATTGGATGTTCACGAAAATCATGGTGTGTAAAGCCACGAAATCGTGGTCCCTGTTTCTAGGAAACCCTAAACCTAGTACAATGTGGACTACTCTCGGAGGCTGTATGACTTGCACAGCTCACCATGTCGTCCATTCAGTTCCCAGTACCAGCGGTATATCTTTACCCTAGTCTTGATGTGTGTAAATGAGAGAGACAGAGAGACAGAGAGAGAGAGAAAGAGAGAGAGAGGTGGTGATATCTGCACTCTTTGTTGCTTTCTCGCACTACTGCATTTGTTAATGGACCTTAACTGACATTAAATTTCGTTTAAAACATGATGTTTAATGCTTTCACATAAAATATTGAGATCTAATCATAGTGAATTCTAGTAATTCCACATATAGTTTACATAGAAACATATTAACCAGGTATTGACGCTATACGTGAAAATGAATTTTTCCATTTGCAGTGGATTAAATAGAAGTTCTAAACGCAAGTATGTCTGAATAAGCCAACATTGAATGTGGCACCATGATCAAACTTTTCAACCGTGTAGCTAGAACATTTTAACAAGAATTTTTCAGTCAATTTGTAGTGTCAGCGTACTACACCCAGTGAATATCACATGATTCTGTCTGTTGTTATTTTTTTTTCATAACACTAGTAGTCAGGCCCAGAAAAAATTGTTAAATTAAGACTACCTCAACCAAAATCCACTGGCAAGCATGAAAAAAACCTGAAATTTACCCTTAATTGCATTAAAAATCTTGCTCATGTACTATTATGATGACTCTTACCTTATATCAAATTAAGTGTCTTCCCCCCTCTTTTGGTTTTAACCATTCTCTTGAACATTTTAATTTTATAGTTCATGCAAGCTGTGACTGGCTTTTCCATCGCATATATTTTCATTTTGTTCACTGCAATTTTAGTCTACAGGGTTTTCCAAAAGGGTAAAATGAAGTAAGATCTGAAAAGATCTTCATGTGAAAGCACTCTGAAACTTACACTATAAATCTTCTACTATGAATATCACTGTAAAACACTATGAAAAAGGAGCGATCATAGAGATTTATTTTATTTCTCCATATCCATCCATATCCCTCAATAACATGCCAATAAAACTCCAGTGATGCAAACCATATCATATCTGCACAAATTTGAAGAAATGGGAGGAAAAGAAAATTTCTAAAAGTTCACTAAAAGTTCTTAAAGTTCTTGAGGTTACATTTGATGTCTAAAGAATCCAGAGTTACCTTTTAAAGAAAAAACCCTCAATACCCACAATCGAACTAAACTAGTCTGGTCAAATCATTGTGGTGTAATCAATGTTTTCAGCTTGTGTACATTCATCATCTTCTTCATTTGTGAATTGTGAAAAGAAAAGAAGCATCACCTTTAAGCTGGCTCAGATGTGGAACTCTGGCCCTTGTCAATGAATTGAAACTCTAAAGGAGCAAGACTTTGGTGGGTTTCTACTTGCCTTACTTGCGGCTCTTCAATTCTTAAGTGTAGCTCTCCATAATCCTTATTATCTCCACTTGAAGTAGCTAGGGTTTGATTGTTGTTGCTGCTGTTGCTTCTGTTTTTCTCTCTTTCATACTCCCTATATTTGTACAAGTACCTGGCCATTGCCTCAGCGTAGTTGTCAAACCCTAGATTGCTCAGAGCCCAACAAATGTCGTCGCCGTTCACCGTCTTGCGATTCTCCTTGTGACACCTGTCTGACGCCTCACCCGTCACGAAGCCTATGAACTCTGTCGCGCACTCTTGGATTGTCTGCTTGGCTTCCTTGGAGATCTTGGCACTCGGGGGCAGGATTTCCTTCATTATACGGCCCACGTTTGCGATTGGTAGTAATCTCTCTTGCTCATCAACCATTCTCAGCTTCTTCTCAGAGAGATGGATATTGTGAATCGCTGAGCTCAGAGTCTATATATACACATCTCCGTACGCGTATACGCATGCACGCGTATATCACCTGACAACAGAGGTATAATGTATTGACGTGTTTCTCTTTTCTTTCGCCATTTGGGTCCTCGACTTTTTGTTTTTGGGAAACAAAAGTTGAGGGCACATCAGAATATAACGGGACTAAGGAAAGGCTGAGTCTTTAGTTTTCTTTCTTTGTTTCCTTAATAATCTCAGTCTGCCCAAATAACCATTTGCGAAGAAGAGATCTTAGGATTATAGGAAAAATTACCAAAAAAGTCCCGATTATATTTGTGTCAATTTAGTTATAAATATTTTAATTTGACAATTGAGTCTTAAATATTTTGACAATTTGCTACTATAGTCCATCTAGCTAATTTTAATCATAAATTATTTATGGGGATGCCAGCCATTCTATATATAACACCGTCGACACTAATGCGGACAATTTTTACAGTTTTTTTTTTAAATTGAATTTTATTTATTTTTTCTTTTCTTCTTTTTTTTTTTTTTTTTTCGTCTTTATTGCTGCTGGCAAGGGCCCAACGATCCTCGTTAGGGATGAGCATGATTCGGGTGGATGGTTAGCACTTTGGAATCGAGAACCGCCCACTAAAGACCAACTTTGAACAATTGGAACTGGGAACTACCTGTTGGTTTCATGGATCCACTCAAGAACCAAACTGCCGATTTAGTCTAGTTTTTGGAGGCCAAAGAACCGATCCCACCAAGCTTCACGCACTAGTGCCACGTTTTCCAACAAGCCAGAGTAAAGCGAAAAACAAAAAACTTCTTAATTGCAAGATCAGCAAAAAGATTGGTCTCATATTGGAAATTGAGAGTTGAGGCTCTAAATGAGATAGAGAGACGACTCAGACCAAGTGAGAATGAGGCAAGACACGCACTCAATCGATGGGCGTCGAGCTTCATATTAGGGATTTTAGAGTTCTCATGTTTCTTAAAAAATTCTTCTTTTTTGGTTGGAAATTTTTCTTAAAAATTAAACATATATATTACTAGTCCGATTCAGGTAAGCGAGTGAACGGTTCCACACCTGGAATTTGGAACCAGACCAGTTCTAGGCCTGCTTGATTTGGTTCCGAATGGTCCAGTCGGTTTCCAATTATTTTGCACACCCCATAATCCTAGTTTTCCATTGGATGAGGGCCTACAAGCACTAGTGAGGGTCGCAGCCCTCACTCAAGCCCTCCCCTGCCACAGGCAGGGCAACCCTTACCCAACCCATGTTAGCCATTACCTAAGATTGGCCACCAACAAATAGAAAATGAAAAAAAAAAAAAGTAAAAAAAGAAAAATTCAGAAAATTTAAATAATTGTTCACATCAACACCGACCATACCACATAAGATGACTAACGATGACTAGACCGCCACATTAGTGTTTTCCAATCAAAACTCGGCTGAAAGAACTACATTGGGAAATAGTCAATAATTTTAAGACTAAATTAGCATAATTGAAAAGTTTATGACAAAATTGCTACAAGTGCAATATATATAACTTTTTTAGCAATTTTCCCTAGGATTATACATATGCTATTAAGCTATTTCAACTTGTACTAAATTACACCACTTGGAGATTAATTAAAAGAAAGGATTCCAATTAGTGATATAAAAAATGGATAACAATCCACCAAAGGAGGAAGTAAATTATTAATTGCAGCTCACCAAAGGCAACACTTTAATCATGAAACATTTGCTTTAGCAATGGTTGATCTTTATACAAATTTGAAGCGATAACTAGGACAACAGGTGAGGGTACTCAAGAGCAGATACGTATTCTAATCAAGTAATTTATTTACATAATAAGTGATTCTAGGAAACATCTGAAAACCCTGAAAGAGATTATCTATTGATAGGCCTGTATAAAATGGAAAATGGCCCTCGATTATTTGCCAAGGGAATCTAAAAAAGCAAAAGGCAAAAAGGCCAAATACCACAAAAAATCCCGAATTATACCACTATGACATATTTACCCCCACCAAAAACCCTAAATTTACCCAATATCACACAAATATCCTCAACCTTTTTTTTATGTTGTGTCACAAAAAATTCAAAACTTATACATGTTTGACATGTACCCTCTATTTCAGTTTCATCCGGGATATATACATTACATTTGTATAAATTCAGGGTTTTTTATGGCAAAAAAAAAGTTGAGATATTGGTATCGCAATTGGTAAGTTTAGGACATTTAGTAATACAAAAAAAAAATCGAATATTTATATCATGGTGGATATGATTTAGGGTGTTTTATAGTATCAAAAGCCTCCTCTCCCCCAAAAAAAAAAAAAAAAAAAAAAAAAAAAAAAATCCTATTCTCATTAAATTCACCAAGTAAAACTTCCAATCCCGTGTTTCCACGACTAATCATGAGGACCAGGGGCTCCTACTGGTGCACGTTTCAAGTGTTTAGGCAAGGACCCACTCTACATGATTAGTGATTATATCAACAGATTATGATCCCTATAGTGTTGGATTACCTCATTAATAATGCTTTAATAAGGCCCTTGTCACTTGTGTGGCGGCAAAGAATGAACTTTGTTAGTTCATCGTGCTAAAGTGTCGTTCATCTCCAGAAAAATGTGGAGATGCCAACGAAACCCGATAGGCCAACGTAGAAATAAGTCAAATGCATTTTTATTATAGCACAATCTGTCATGGCATAAGAATATAGTATCTGCCGGACGGTAATCTCAGTTTGGCCTAAGATTGGACGCTTGGATACATAGTGGAATTGCCACATTGACATATGCCCAAGCATAATCAATTACTTATATGAGATAATGGAGCCGTTAAAGAGTCCTCAGCATAGCTAAACTTCCTGATTGCGACGCTTCTAGGTCACTTAGAAAGGGTCGCGAATATAAAATTAATCACGAAAACGTATGAATTGGAGGTTGTCGGTTGAAGGAACCATTCTCTTGCAGGATAACTTGCTGGAAAAGCTCCAAAACTCATGTTTCATGCTGGCCATGTCGTTTATATTTTATTGCTTCGTAGGGTAGATCGGTTTGTCTTCGTACACCGAAGTCGTACGATTCTAGCGTACCCCAGATTGTTTCATCTTGTGAACCTGCCGAGAACTCGAACGAGCGCATGACTCAAGTACCAATGGACATCGAGCTATTCATAAGTTTTTGGGGAATCAACACAAATTCGTCTTTCTAAGATTTAGAAACCAGTAAATGCTTCGATTCTGAGTTTCAATCTAGCGGCTCTTTTTTCTTATATGAAAACTATATCTGTGGAAAAATGTTTTTTCGAGCGATGGGGTATCAAATAAACTTTTGACTTCGTTGTGCTTCATCATAAAGGTGGATTACAGTAATTTAGGTTTCTTCACCAGTACTTACAGGTTTTAACTTGTAAGACATGAGTCTCTCTAGGTTCCACCGTTTTCAAAGATAAAATAATGCACCATGAATAAAAAATGATTGAATGTGAAAATCATTCTTCTACATTTGTGAGCTCATGATACCAAATCTTACTTTCTATATTTCTGAGTTTATCTATTTACAACTAAGTCAAGGAGGGATAGGAAAAACACTCATGGAGATGTTGAAGTTTGCAGAATATTATGGACCAGAAACCAAATAAAAAAACTTAGCCCTTTGACTTGCTACGAGGGGAAATTTAAATAGTCATTGCTCTTTGATATCGGATGTTCTATTTTTCCCAAATAATTTCAGCTACAGTCAAATTCCACTGACATTCCTCAACCTTCCTTTAATCAAGGACCATCTTCTCGTGCTAATCCACCTTCTACAATTGGAAAAGGCATGTTTTTTAGGTCAGAAATGTCGTTTATTTTACTTAAAAAGTCTCACTTGTTGACTCGTCTAGGGTTTGGAGCCTTTGTTGGAGTTCCCCATCATGGAGATAGAGATTAAGAGTTCCACTGAGCAAATAGGTATGGGCAAAAACCCACAAAATAGTCCCTAAAAGAAGGTCTCTTTGAGGATCTTAAGAAAATCGTACAGTCTATGTTTCCTCCTTTTTCTTTCTGTTTGCCCCTTAACCTAACTTTTCGTTTCCTCAATTTCTGTCTCTTTCATATTAATTATCCAAATACCATACGACGTGATCTTAAAGAGTTAAGTTAAAAAATACAAAGATTGATTACATTTCTTTTTAGGTCGAGTGATTCTACGCTATAATAGGCACGGCGCTTATATTAAACGTGGGGACCATATAAGTGCCGTATCACTTGACAAATCACTTTTCATATCCCTAACAATATTCATGATTGTAACGGCGCTATTACCGTGAATAATATAAGTATGCCTTTTTCAGTCTAGGTCTTCTTTTTAAGGGCTAAACGTCAAGAGCTCGTTATCTTTTTTCTCATATTTCAAAAAGAAAAATGTGAGAGGAATCCATAGACAGACAAGACTAAAAAAAAGGCCTATACCTCATTGACGTCATCTGGGTCGTCATGACCACTCTGGGGTTTTGGATTTTAATATTCCACCTTTCACGTGCACGAAGCTTTGACAGTCCCAAACGGGTCAAGCTGTAGACTTGCAGTGTATGCTATCCGAAATGGCTGCGACAGAGGGATTAGGGTTAGTATTAGGGTTAAGGGTGTGCATCACATATGCTTAATGATATCCCGTTAGGCAATTAAACTTTGTTTTCAAGTGATAATTATTATGTTCTTCGAAGGATTTTTTAAGTATATGTGACTGCATGTTAATTGGATAAAATTCTTATGAAAAATCACAATATAGTTTATTCATGAAAAGGAATCGAAGGACTTTCAAAATTGATCCTGAAAAAATTTACATCATAGATGTGTTGCCAACACAAAACTATTGATAAGGAACCATCGTAGACATAAGCTTTGGAGTGCTGCTTTGATAGAGATCGATGGAGATTAGGATCAAATCAAGAACTTAATTAACAAAGATTAAAAGCAGCTTAAAGATGGAAAGAAAAAGGAATAACGAACATAAATCCAATGACCCATTCATGGCACCATGAACTTCAAAAGAAATTTATTAATAGTATTGCAGATACGTTTCGGCTGTGAAAATAATTAATTTTAAAGCACAAATGTTAGAGCCTCGAAGAGGACTTGCAGGAGCCTTTTAAAAAATCTGATGTGGCAAAAATCCAGAAGCTTCAACGATTGGTCACATGAAACTTCGACGAAATTGCCTTGTGGCTAGAGCGGCTCATAGGCTGGCAATCCATCGGCGTCATAAATATATCAGTATATCTAACAAATTAGAGGCTCGATTTTGTAGAAGAAGTTTCTGTAAAACTGAAAACTCAAGTGAAAAATTAGACTACAAATATCATTAGGCGAAACAAAGGAGTAAAAATATAATTTCGCGAAAGTGGAAGTAGTCTAAACTTTCCTTTTTAGCATGTCGGGTTTACACATGTCAATCTTTAACATGAGCTCATTGATTTTCCGAACTGTATATTCAGTTGAACTTATCTATAAAAGTTAAGTCTCTTGTTTACCTTATGTCCAAATCCATTTTATATTTAGCCCCATTGATCCCTAATATCAGTTGACGTTTCCCGTTTGACTTTGGCCCTGCTTCTTGGAGACTGAGCTTGATCTTTTCAGCACGCCCTCACTTCGTTTAGCGGTGGAAGAATAGAGCAGCACCTTGTCTATGCTAGTTATAAAACAAACTTTCGAACTTAGTTTCCACCCCTTTGTATTCATGAAAAAGCTTGATTCTCCTATCCTCAATTATTCTGTTTAGATATATTATTGTAATCAAATTCTTTGACCAGTCAAAAACATCAATAATGTTAAGAGAAATCCGCGTGCCACTTATCCACTATGTCAATATATGATAACCATATATAATAATCACCCACAATTCTTGACTCCACTTATCCATGAATGGGGTGAGCACGGTCCTAACCCAACCCTGAAACCAGAGCAAACTGGACTAAACTGGCCAATTCTGGGCGGTTCTCAATTCCCCGCTAATAATCGGTCCTGTTGTGTGGAATTGACCGACTTGGCCAAGACTGGCATGTGTTATTTCTTTTATTAGAAAAAAAAAATTACTTCCTTTTTTGTTCTACTAAAGAGTAAGTGGTAATGCTTCTTTGCTTTTCATCAAGGTGGTCGGCTGTGTTCTGGATGTAGTGTAATATTAACTAGAAAAGAATCTTATACATTTTGCTTACACTGTTCAATTCCTTGATTCACCGTGTTTCCCAAGGAAAGAATTATCTGCATATTCCTCTTCAGTTTGACTGAGTTCCTGATCTAATCAGATTGGAGAAGAATTATATTTATGCAAATAATTAGAGCTTTTACTGGAACAGATGGAAGATGGAAGGAGAAAAGGCTTGCCTCTTCGGATGTAGCATTCCCAACATCAAACTACTATTGAGATCTGGAATCTGGTAAGATAAAGTGAACCAAACAAATTGCTAGTCTTAAAAATAAAAACTAAACAAGTATACAACCCATCCTAATTCCTGGGTGGATAGAGTCGGTTCATAATTCTAGGTGGGAACCGCACCCTCAAACCTATCATCCCTAATTAACGCCACTTATCCTCTAATCTACAATATGACAACTAACCTTAAGTTCATAAGCCATTGCTACCGACCAGGGAAAAATTACCTGATTAGAGATCAATGGAGATTAGGATCATATCAAGAGCATAATCAACAAAGATTAAAAGCAGCTTAAAGATGGAAAGAAAAAGAAATAAAGAATACACATCTAGTGAGCCATTCATGTCACCCGGCAACTTCAAAAGTGAGTTATTGATAGTGTTGCGCACAGACAGAGAGAGAAATGCGTTTCAAATTTTAAAATAATTAATTTCAATGCAATTTGCACATATAAACATGTTTCAATCATTTAATAGGTTGCACTTAGTCCTTTTTAGGCACATAGGTTAGAGCCTCATGAAGGACTTGCAGGAGCCTTTTAAAAATCTAGAAGCTTCAACAATTGCTTACATGAAAGACGAAATTGCCCTCTTGTTAGAGTGGCTAAGAGATCAGTAATCCATCGGCGTCTTTTATATATCGATGTATCTAATAAATTAGAGGTACGATTTTGTATAAAAAGTTACTATGAAACTGAAGAAAACGTAAAAAATTAGAGTACTAATATTAGTCAACCAAACAAGGAGTACAAGTATTATTTCGCAAAAGAGGAAACTGTCTAAACTTTCCCTTTTAGCATGTCGTGTTTTAGATATGTCAATCTTTTCTGAGAGCCCATTGATTCTCCGAATTTTACATACAGTTGAACATATCCATAAAGTTAAATCTTTTGTTTACCTTATGTCCAAATCCATCTTATATTTGGCCCTTGATCCTCTAATATCAATTGATGTTTCTCATGTTTGACTTTGGTCCTGCTTCTCGGAGGCTTAGCTTGATCTTTTCAGGATGCCTCACTTCGTTTAGGGGTAGAATTTTCAAATAGAGCCACACTTTGTCTATAATAGCTATAAAACAAACTTTCGGACTTGGTTTCCACCCCCTACATTTACGAAAATGCTTGATTCTCCTATCCTCTATTATTCTGTCTAAACATATTATTCTAATCAAATTCCCTCCATTTACGAAATGCTTGATTCTCCTATCCTCTACTATTCTGTTTAAATATATTATTGTAATCAAATTTTTGAACAGTCAAAAGGATCAATAATGTTAGAGAACAATGTTAGAGAAATGCGCGTGTCACTTATCCACTAACTCAATATATAATTACCATATATAATAATCACCCATGATTCTTTAATTACCATATATAATAACCACCCACAATTCTTGACCCTACTTATCCACTAATAGAAATGAGCATGGTCTCCATCCACCCTAGGACCAGACCGAATTGGCCAATTCTGGGTGGTTTTTGGTTCCCTAGCAATAACTAGTCTTGTTCCCGCTTCTACGCAAGGAACTGACCGATTGGATTGGGACCAGTATGCATTATTCCTTTTATTAAAGTTTTCTTCTTCTTTTTTGTTATACTAAAGCGCAAGTGGTAATGCTTCTTTGCTTTTCCATCAAGGTGGCTGGCAGTGTTTCGGATGTAGTGCAGAATTAACAAGATAAGAATCTAACTTATAGATTGTGCTTACACCATTCAGTTCCTTGATTCAACGCATTTCCCAAGGAAAGAAAGGAAAGAATTGTCTGCATAATTCTCTTTAGTTTGACTGAGTTCCTTATTTGATCAGATTGGATAAGAGTTATATTTATACGTAAATAATTAAAGCATTTTGCTGGAAGAGATAGAAGGTGGAAGGAGAAAAGGCTTGCCTCTTCGGATGCAGCATTCACAACTTTCAATTTACTATTGAGATCTGAAATCTAAAAAGATGAAGTGATCAAACAAATTGCTAGTCTTAAAAAAAAATTAAAAAGTACAAAATCGGTCCCCATTCTGGGTGGAGAGAGTCAGTTCACAGTTCGAGGGCAAGAATCAGCCCACCCTCGAACTTAACGCCCCTAATTCATGCCACTTATCCTCTAATCTACAATATAAACACTTCCCTTAATTTCAAAACGCTAACAATCGAGAAAATTACCTAATTAGTCATAAACTTATTATACTAATGTCAATATAGTCCTAAACCTTTACACAGAGTTCTAATATAATTATTTTAGTCAATTTTTGTTAGAAATCGCTGACATGGTAGTTTAGACATCAGTGACCACCCTACATGACAAATCGTTTGTAACTTCCGGCAAAAATTAGCTTGAATGACTATATTTAAATGTAGGGAAAATATTTAAAACTAAATTTGCATACGTATAATAAATTTAAAACTAACTGGAAAATTTCCCCACTACCAACCTCTTACTTCTTTTTGTAAAATTTAAAATTCAAATTTACCATGCGAAAAGTTCTCATTATCCATGTATTGCTCAAATTGATTAAGCACGCTCGCATACACATTTTTGGGATATCGGTTGCATATTTTGAAAGCAAAGAGGCAAAGAGGAATGGAAGAAAGGGCAACTAATCATAAAAATGTAAACAGTAATAAAGAATTATGTCTGAAACAAGAATATATAAGATGAAAGACGAGAATCTCTATGCACGAAAGTTGGTCAATTGACAACGATGTGAACCGATCGTAAAGCAAAATAGGCGACGAAACAACGTGTGTGCGGTTATATATGTTTCGTTACGGTAAGTCTCTAAAGAAATATATAACTTCGGTCGCCTTCCACACATACATACAAAATATATATAAAATCAGGTCGATACAGAGGAAATGGTTACATTTCTATACTATTAAGTAAGTAAAATAGCTAAAACAAAATCTGTCTTATATATATTATATTATATGTCGTTGTCTACCAAGAACTTTACCCTCATTAGTTCTCTGGACTTTATCCTTAGTCGAAGTTATCGATGAAAATTTTAAAAAATTGTGTTCCTTATCTCCAAGTCCTAACTTGAATTGACCCCATTGAGCCCCTTATAACATTTAACGTTTCATGTTTAACTTTGGTCCAAATTTTATTATTGTACTTGAACCCATTATACCGCCAGCCTCTTACTTCATGATGTTTTTCTGTGAACTTTAAATTTTAATTTATCGACTGAAGAGTTTCCATAATTCACGTATTATTCAATTTGAATGCTCACTTTCGCATCCACAATTTTGCTATATTGACTGCGTACTTTAAAGAGCACAAGCAACCGCGCATGTACATAGCGCCCGTTCGAGATCCAATTATTATAAAGTAAACATCTTCCACGCAGGCTAAAATTCATTGGCTAAGGCCACGTATAATTGACAAGTGTGTCTACCATAAAATCCTGTACGGATTTATTATGAGTTAAAAACTATTGTAGAAGGCAAATACTACTTTCAAATTAAACGACAGTGCATCAAAACAAATGAAACTTCCAGCAAATTAGAAATAAAATTGATTAAAAAGTGAATTATTTGGAGAAAATTCAAATTATCCGCGAAACTTGTTATATTTATACATTTCTGAACCTTGTCCATGAGAATTTCTCCACATATATTCTCGGTAAAAACAAAAAATAATTCATTTTTTTTTTTATTAGAAGCAAAGGTTGATTTATACAGCCCATAAGAAAATAATCATATAGAACTTTTGAATCTTTTGTAAGATTTACTCAACTCAACTCTCTCCATTGAGTTTGAAGCCATGGCTAATTTCTGGAAATTAAAGGAGCTGGAGGAGGTTTGGTTGGCGTAAGGCCCTAGATCCACCAAGGTACACATATTGTTCATTTTGGACCTCAAAAGCCCTCACAATTTTGTTCCTTTGGGCTTTCGCCCAGAAAACACATATACAAATAAAAACCCCAAAATCTTATAAGTCAGCTCAGGACTTCCTCCAAAGTGATGTGGTAAAAGAGATGTGCCCCCTCCTTACGCACATCCAAGGACCAAGGCGCAAACATCCCACCATCCCTCCTCCCTGCACACTGCCGCCTGGGCCATCATGGTCAAAGTGAGGGATTTCAAGAGAGCTTTGAGAGTTCTACATGCTGAAGATGGGAGCAAGACTGAAGGTCATAAACTCATTGCTGAAGAGCCAATTTGTTACTTTTGAGAAATTGTTAGGAAAAGAGAATCCTGGCTGTTCTGATACACTTGTTCTTCAGGAGTACACTTCCTATCATCCGTCAAACCAGCAGCAGGATGACTTGATCAAGCCTATTACCGTTTTGGAAACGAAAAATGTGTTATGGTCTGTGAGTGATGACAATGCTTTATTAGATTTCTTTCCATTTGGCAAACTTGTGAAAAGATTGAATATCACTGCCATCACTCTAGTGCCTAAGATCCATAACTCAGTTTCAACCTATTTCATGCGGGAATACTATGCACAAATGCATAACCAAACTGATTGCAAATAGACTTAAAAAAAGTATTTGCCAGATTTCATAAGCTTCAATCAAGCAGCATTTGTCGATGGCAGATCTATAGCTGACAACGTATTATCAGCCCATGAATTAGCATACGACTAATTCTTCTCCTAGAGCTATGATGAAAGCTGACAATACGAAAGCATTAGATTCTGTCAAATGGGATATTTTGACAGATTCATTGATTAGCTAAGAGCTAGCTTGTATCGCATCCCCTTATTGCTCTTTTTCAAAATGGTGACCTAAGGGGATTCTTTAATGTGGAGAAGGGCGTGAGACAAGGTGATCCGCTTTTGCCTTATTTGTTTGTCAAAGCTATGGAAGTTTTTTGGCAAATGCTTGATAAGGCAGTAGAAAGTGAAGCATCATCAGAAGCGTTCAGGGGTTAAATTGACCCATCTTGTATTTGCTGTTGATTTTTTTGAAAGGAGATAAGGCTTCTCTTCTTGAGATTTTCGCTTTGTTCCAAAGATTCCAAGAGCTGTCTGGCTTGAAGCTTAATCCCCAAAATTCTAAGATGTTCTTGGCAGGTTATGATCAAGATAAGCAGGCTGAACCGACTCCACAAAGTGCATTTTAGAAGGGTGCTCGGCCAATGAGATATTTTGGCTTACTTCTCACCTTTGGAAGTTTAAGTAATAACAATTGAAAGCCTCTTGTATTAAAAATTACTGACTGAATGAAATCTTGGACTGCTAAGCATATTTCTTTTGCTGGCAGATTATAATTATTACTCAAATCAGTAACTACGGCATCATAACTATCGGAGCCAAGTGTTCGGGAATCCTATAACATAAAAGACTATTGCATTTTTATGGAAAGGGAAGCCAGAAAAAGCTGAATGAGCTTTAGTGGCTCGGGATCAGGTTCGTCCACCTAAGTCTGAGGGAGGTCTGGGGCTAAGAATACTTATCCCTTGGGACACTGTTAATATTCTCAAATGTTTATTCCATTAGTCTGGTTCTCTTTTGGTTGCTTGGGTGACGTAAAATCTTCTACATGATCAGTGTATTTGGTCGACTGTATAAGGCGGACTGCACCTCTGTTTCGAGGAAAATTCTTAAGTAAGAGGTATATTGAGCCTTATATCAGGTGTTTCATTTGTGATCGAACTTCCACTTCAGAATAGCATTGGGAAAGGGAGATAGCACTGCTATAATGGATTACTTGCGGAAAGTGCAATCTGAGGATCCATCCCCTTTTACTCAATAGATTTTGGTGATGATGGTTCCCTAAGAAGTATCTTTTGTGCAGACTCTACATCGATAGTTGATAATGGTTACTTTGGACATGTTTTCTTTGACACTACTTATAGAACAAATAAGTACACTCGGACCCTTTGCCCAGTGTGTTGGGGTTAACCATCACAGGAAACTCATTACTTTTGGTGCAGCTTTGCTCTATGATGGAGTGCTAATTCCTTCAAGCGATTGTTTCAGACTTTTCTCGCTGTGATGTTGGGGAGAAAGCCAGAGACAATACTCGCAGACCAGTCAGCTTCCATAGCCTATGCAATTGCAGATGTATTCCTCAAATATGTCAATGCTTATGCGTGAGGCAAATCTATCAGACTGCAACTGAAGATCTGATTTGTGCATTTCATTCAACATGGCAATTTGTATCACATTTCAGTCTTTGCTTATATTATTACGGAGAGAAGGAAGAGTAGCTAATGGCCTGGAACACCAAGCTGGAGAAGTACAACCTGCAGAGTAATGAATGGTTACATGGCATTTTTGAGCTAATAGATAAATTGGCAATGATATATGGCCGTCATATGCTCTCTTCTGAGATGAACAGTGTTCTACAAAGTGACACAATGCATACTGCTTTAAAGAAGTGCTTGAGCTTCAACAATGCCCTTACCTTTTTTGGGATAAGTACACTAATGGTGCCATAAGTTATGTACGGCACTCACTTTGGTGCCAAAAGTTTCCGTTGGATCACTTAAGTGCCAAATCGGAGGAAAAACGCTCACTTTGGTGCCACGGCGAAAGATTCGGCCAAAATGATTTTTTTTTTTTTTTAAAAAAAAAATCAATAGGCCTTTAAATGACGTCGTTTTCTGGGTCCTCCTTAAGAAAACGACGTCGTTTTTGCCGTCCTACATGGATGGCTTCATGGAAACGACGCCGTTTAGCTCACATGGGGAAGAAATTAGGTTTCGACGGGGTCGAAGCCGTGGCCGCCGTCGGGGTTGGGGTCGGGGTCGGGGTCGAAGCTACGGCCGCCGAGTGGCCATCATCGAGGTCGGGGTCGGGGTCGGGGTTTGAGCCGCGGCGTCGAGTGGCCATTGTCGCGGTCGGGGGTCGAGGTCGGGGTCGGAGCTACGGCCACCGAGTGGCCATCGTCAAGGTCGGGTCGGGGTTGAGGTCGGAGCCGCTGCCGTTGAGTGGCCATCGTCGGGGTTGGGGTCAAGGTCGTGGTCGAAGCTGTGGCCGCCGAGCGCAAGGACCGACGTGGACGGCGACGGTCGGAGATTAGGGTTTTGAATTGGGGGAGACACCAAAGGGCGTCGTTTTGGTGTTTGGATGCTGACTCAACTCTCCGACAAGCCACGTCGGCGTCAAAAATTAATAAAAAAAAGGCCACGTCAGATTTCCGACCAATTTCATCAGAGTTGGCACCAAAGTGAGTGTTTTTCAAATTTTTTGGCACTTAAGTGATCCGACGGAAACTTTTGGCACCAAAGTGAGCGCACTTATGGTACCATTAGTGTACTTATCCTCCTTTTTTAAACATTATACACAGTTATTGGCAGATGAGAAAAATCAAGAACTCATTGAGGCAAAGCACTCCTGTGCCACAAGCAAATGTCAAGATGTTAAGGCAACCAGCCGAGGTTTATACTCTATCGACATTCACGGTCTTCCAACAAGAACTCATGAAGGTATGAGATTGCACCATTTACAAGCATAGTGAATCTGATACTTCAGTAACGTATAAAATCCAGCACGGAGCAAAATCTCAAGAAATTTTTGTTACATATGAGGCATTGGAATATACCATTAACTGCCCCCGTATGAAATTTACTTTTGTGGGGATTCTACGTGTGCATTCTTTGTAGGTGCTCAATAAATAAATAAATAAATAAGAGACTGCCATCTAACTACATTTTGAAAAGATGGACTGAAATGGAAGGGGTGGTACGGCTAAAAATACCCAATTAAGGAAGTTCAAGGTAACTCTCAAGGACTGATTGTGAATCATCGTGCCCAATCGAGTCATAATTTTCATGAAATTTCGACCTTGCAGCAGAGAGTGAGGAAATGTTCAAGCTTGCAAACAATGTTTCACAGCAACTGTTAAAGGACTTGCTAGGGATACAGAAGAAATGGAGTCTGGTTGCATTGCAATCCCAGGCAAATGCTCAAGGTAAGCTCTGATGTTCTAGGTTTAAGTTTCCAGATTCCTCATAATGAAGTTCTTCTCGTTATGTGAAATAATTTCTCTTTCTCCTACATGAGTTCAGGTTCAAACTTATTTGACTAATAAAGTTGAAGGGAAGATGGGCACCATGTCACTGTTGCTTCTTCTTTTCCTTCTTTGTGGTGGCTAAGTTGCAGGAAAATAGGGGACGAAGGATTGAAACTTAAACCTGTAAGCAAGTTTCTGTAGTTAATGTCAGTGGTGGCTTTGTTAGTGTCTTCACTGACGCAAGTAACTATGTTCCTGGGTGAATGCTGATGGTTTTGCAGTAGATAATAGTTTATTGCAATCTCAAAGTGACATTGCGTAGCAAAAGACTCATAGATGGTTATAATTACGGCCAGAAAATTAAAAGAATTTAGCGACATGCTGATCAGATACTGTTGTTGAGGGGAAAAGATCTTCACATGGTCATTATCAGCTACAGCTGGCAGAAACAGAAGCAGAACAAACCTACGTTCACTCATTGAGTCATTATGCAACATTCTTGAAAGTTAGAATTCAGCTATATTAATATTTCCCTTCAAAGCATCACCTTCTACAATCAGTACAGACATTACAAATTCAAACAGGTAATAACAAGAGGGCACGCACATCTTGATTTGCAAATCAAATTTTGTGAACCATCAAAGAGAAAATTAACCGACCGATGTAATTTATATAGCTCTTGGAGGTTTCTCCAATACTGCAGAAAGATACACCTCACTGTCCGACTTAGGAGCAATTGCCCATTTGTGTTTCTTGTATCTGAACTGCAGAAACATGTACATGTAGTCATCCAGATCTTTTCTGTTACAAAAGAATCGATCGATCCACAATAATCCTCCTGGCCTCAACACACGATCCCAGTCAAACATTATGAAGTCCATCAGCACTAGATCAATCCACCCGTCCAAGAATCCTGTTGTGTGAATCAAGTCCATAGTGTTGTCAAAAAAGGGTAGCCTCTGGTTCAGCGTCACGTACAGAGGAACCAGGCCTCTTAAGGCAATCATTTCATTGAATGGAGCCCCGAGATTCAGCGCAGTCGTAATAATTGTTACATTATTTTCTCTCATTCTTGCAGCGAAAGTTCCTGTGCCAACACCAAAGTCCAATCCAATCCGTATTTCTCCGGGCTTAATTGCTAAGATGTCACTGATAAGAAAATCCGTCGTAAGAGTGGTGTTAGTGACCCATTTCAGTTTCTCTTTCTCCATTTCAAAACAGCCGGTGCACTTAGAATAACCCCGCTGCGGGTTCTTGCTAGATAGGCATTCAAAATTCCTGCACCGGTAATTGCTCCACCTCACGTTTCTATGGTCGGGCAATCTCCACAAGGACTCATTAATGGGGTACGGCTTTTGGTAGACCTTCGAGGCCCGGGTCAGGCACCGCCTGCGTGGGAGAGGATCGCAGCCGCTGATCATGAGCTTCTGTGCCATGTTCCAGTCATCCTTGCAGTAAGAACCGATGTCATAGTCCATATATTCCTCCAGTTCGGTCTTGTATAGCACACAAGCATGACCGATCGTGTTGTGTACTCTCTCGCTTCCGTATATGTTGACCTTCCTGACTCTGTTCTCCTTTGGTGTTATGTATTTCCGAATCTCCTCAATTATGAAAGTGTTGATCAACGGCACCTCCTTAAAAGTACTATTTCCTATCCCTTCGCTCTTCGGCAGCCGGATCTGTCTCAGAGCGATATGAGCACTGTAAAGAGGCCTAATCACCTCATCTTCCAGGTACTTCTTGTACTCCAGCTTTGTAATGTTAGAAATAGCCAGAGCATCTTTGTTCTTCTCCATCTGTTGCACCTTGAACTCGAGCTTCTCTTGCAAACTGTCCAACTTATTGAGCACTTCTTCTACTCTATCGAGAGAGCTTTTAGGTCGAAACCGCTGTTGAAATCCCTCATGCCGTAGAAATGGTGGCATATGTCCTCATTGCGCAAGAAAAATCCAGCCTTGTAGAAGCTAAAGAGGCTCAGCAAGCTCACGAAGATGACGAGCAAGCCCAACAAGATCTGAAACCAAGCCATTACCCTTTTGAATCCACATTTGGGAAGACAACCGTTCTTCATGTTTGCTCGAAGTAGTGTTTCTGTTTTCCGGAGCTCTGGAGGTTCAACTCGTTTCTCTCACATGCTCAACCTGATGAATGAATCAGATGCCAGGACATCAGAAGTTGAGCTAAGTAATTTGCACATCACCAAATATAAACTTATGTCAAGTCTGGCTTAAAAAAACAACATAAGAATGCAAGTTCAAGAAAGATAATGAATTGAAGACATGAGATCTCATTGAAAGCCAATCAAATTTTCAATTATCTTTTCTCTGCATTTCAGCAATATCAAGGAGAAATGGAATACAGTAGAAGAAAAAGAGGGAAAAAATTTAACAAGATGAAGCCCTGTCGAGAAAGACATACCAAGTTGAGAAAATGAGCAGATTTTGGAAATGCATGAAGCTTTCTGGGCTTCTCTCTGTTGCTTTGATCCACAAGAGTCAAAAAGTTCCCAAGTCGCTGCAGTATTTGCGTCACAAAGACATCCCACTTTAACCTTAAAAGACTTCACAGAGACTCCATTCTTTAGAGCTGGAAAACCTTATACCTCAAGATTTTCCTATACATACAGATGCCTTGGAGGTTAATTATTTTCAGTGAAGTTATGCAACTTGCTTTCTGAACTAGAGAACAAGATCGAGTTTCTGTAACTAAGAAGCTCAAACTTCATGGATAAGTTTCGGCACCTATAGGGCCTCACTAATCGCATGGACGGGGCGAAGCGGAAAGCAAGAAAACCGAGCAAATGGCGAATACATCGAGGCCAGAAGACATATAGTAAGATTTAAGAGGACAAGATGGGCGCGTTACGCAATGGTGCGCACGAATCTCGTGATGAAACCACTGAAAAATCATATAGTTTTGGAAAGAGGACGTGAGATTACGAGATTGATGCTTAGTTTATTGTGTTGGAACGTTGACTGTGGAGGGGTGAGGAGCGTGCTGGGGTCATGCTTTGGCTTGGTTTTCAAGAACCCAATGGATTGGATCAGCACATATTGCGCAATGCTTGTTTCCAACGTTGCAAAAATTGACTTTATTTGATTTTTTTTTCCCTTATAAATTAATTCTCTCAAAATAAAAGAGAAGCCTTTGCCTGAGGTATAAGCTTTACCTTTCATCTTTTTACGTATAGACCCATTAGAAAAACCCAAGATTAAACTTTTATTTCATCATCAAATATTATCCACATAATAATGATAACTATAAAAAGAATCCAAAACCCACCAATGTGAGTTTACACATCAACAAATAGTTGTGCAAAAGGAAAGATTGATATGGTGATGGCGCTCCATCAATGAAAATCATAAGGTCGTGAAGCTCATGAACCAAGTAAGATGCGAGCCAAAATCCAAATTAGTATCTTAAATATGTAAGCTTTTATATGACAAGGAAAGCCGACTTGAGTAGATAAACCTCTAAACCATGGAAAATTTGCTGCTGAGCTCATAAATCAAGTAAGACACCAGCTAAAACCGAGCAAGTGGTCTAACATTTGAGTGCTTACATTTGCTAGTAGGTGAGGATATACCAAGGGTTTTCTCCCTCGACTGTCAAGAAATGGAAACTAATGGAGATCCAATGCTTTTTGTCCTAAAGGGGAAAAGGAAAAGAGACAAAAACATTGAACAATGACTCCACTTTGTGTCTACTTGTCCAAAACGTGGGCTGACTGCGGTCTCTTCCGATTAAAATGCATGGAGTTGACCAACCATAGAGGAATGAAAGTGGCCAGTTTTTAGGAGCATTTTGATCATGTGAACACTTGCTATAGTCAAGACATATATAAAGAAACCACAGCTTTAATGCGATCTGACCTAATTTTACCAAAAAAATATGTTAATTTTAGGCATAAAATTGGTACACCTAACTCTAGAGGTTCATTTTATGGAACCATACATATGTGTATATATCATTTTAAGATAGCTGCATAATCTCAAAATTTCATTTATTACCCTATACTTCAATTATTTTTTACAATTTAGCCCTCAATGGTTAAAATCTCCAATTCATCCCGGAATTTCTAATCATGCGAGGCTTTTGATCCATGACTTAATTATTTGTTTTCATGGTTTTGCACCGCATTAAAAATAATTCGCATTTCTTGGACGCGATTGAGTTAAGCGATAATGTGATTACATGGGCTATATTAAGAGATTAAAATCGAGTGGATATTTAAGTTAGATGGATAGATAGTCACACAAAAACGAATATAACATAAACAAGATCATTGACTTTAATGGTTTTTGTTTTTGTTGAAACATTCAAATAGTTAAATGGGAGCTAACAAAAAGAAAAATAGACCGAATTGACAAATAAAAATACATACATACATAGTGAGTGAGAGAGAGAGAGAGAGCATACATACATACATAGTGAGTGAGAGAGAGAGAGAGAGAGAAAGAGAGAGAGAGGACAAGTTCAGATCCTTCTATTTGGACTAGCTACACTGGGCCTTCAAAGCCCAAAATAACCTTCAAAAATGATGGACGAGCAACATGGGGTAGGCTGGGTTACTTCGTTGTTTGGGTTGGGCTTCAAGCCTTCAGTCATTTGATTAACTCTACATCTCTTGTTTGTTCCAATTCCTGGCTAATTTTTCCCCTCAAATTGACCATCATAGCGTTTCAGCAAGTAATGCACGGACAGTTGAGAGACACGAAGGGAAAAACCTTTGATGCCAAATGTTAGATCTAGCAATCGGGTGCATTCGGATTAAGTCAATAGTTTAGTTCGCACCTTCCTCTCAGGATCAATTGAGCCAATTGACGGTCCATTTCCAAGATATTCAAGGAGCCCCTCGCTCTCAAGAATCCAATCAAATAGCAGATGAAGCTATTAAGGCTCCATTTGATAACCCTTTTATTTCTCTTAATTTCTGTTATTTTGTTCCTCAAAATAAAATTTAATAAAAAAAACAGAAATCCGTTTGATAATGTCAACTAATTTTTCTATTCTTTGGAATAGAAAAGTAGTAAGAATAGATTTAGAACAGAAATAATAAGTAAAAAATATTGCTTCTTATTCTTGAGAATAATTTCTAGAAATAAGTCATTTTCTTTCTTTTATTTTTTTTCTTTTCTTCTTCTTCCTCGCCACCCACCATTTGTCTGCCCCTAGTTACTAGTCACCTACCGCCAATCGCCACCTATCACCAATCTTTGCCGATCGCCACTAGCCACCACCATCGTTGGCTAGAGGAGGAGCAAGAAGCAGAAACAAGGGAAAAAGAAAAATCTAAACAAAAATTATTAAAAAATTAAAAGAAATTCTACTTTACTAAAAAATTTATGGATCGTACAAAATAAATTCCTATTTTTTTATATTCATTTAATAGAAATTTTATATATTTATCAAATGTATTCTTTTATTAAAAAATTATTCCAGATAATAGAAATAGAAAAAGACTATTTATGAAAAAAAAATTATTACTCGAAATAGAAATATGACCAAACAAACCCTAAAGCTCATAACCTTCGTGCTCTTCCTTGTAATTGGGTATGTAACCCTCATCAAACCTTATAAGACTTCACATATTATGAAGCTCATATGCTTTGTTCTCAATCTGTTATTCAAAGGAATGAAAGGGATTTTTCTAACCAAAACAACCTACAATTAACCCACGTCGAATATCACACAATTTAGCAACTATATGTAAGCGGAGGACAATGTTTTGGGACTACACAAAAGGGTTTCGCTTTCTTGATAGAAGGCTCAACTACACACCATGATCATTGTGTTGAACCTTTACCCTTTGCTTTGGATATAGATCATGTTGCTGAATCATATAACGTTCTGATGCGGGAGCATCCAACGTAGCTCCATGGACCAACTCAGACCATCGATACTTATCCAAGCCAAGAAAGAAATTGGGCATCATGTGCTTCAATAAATCATTTTGAGTGAATAATGTTAATTACTTATCGATAATTTGTGGTATGTCAATAACTATCGATATGAGGCCATTTTAGACATTGTGCACGACCAATTGATGAAGTTTCAGGAGGTTATTTTCTAATTAAGGGAGGAGCACGAATTTTGGAAGGATGAAGGTTCAAGAATGCAAGTTCTCGTACTAATAAATGCATTTCCTAAGTTCCTAGGTATCTTTATTGTTATATAGTTGTCAAGAGTCGAAGGTCTAAGTTCCTAGGTCATTAAAGTCTGCTTTTTATATTTCCTAAGTCTAAAATCCTCCTATAAATAGAGGAAAACTATCTAATGTAAGGGATGCGAATTTGATGAATGAAAATTGTGAGATTTTCTCTATTTGAGTGAACATTTTTGGAGAGTGGATAACTCATTTCAGTCTCTTTATCATTGGAGTGTAGATCACTCATTGGTGGTGAGCCAAGAAGCAATTTATCCTTGGCTGGTGGAATATTTAGGCCTTGGTGGTGAGCTTCTCCTATCCCAAAGTCCTTTACCCTTGACTGGTGGAAGCTTTAAGCCTTGGTGGTGAACTTCGTAGATCTCGATCCTCATCCTCAGTTGGTGGCATGGCCTTTACACCTTGGAAGGAGATCGTTCAATCTTTTCTTATTACCCTTCGTTTATTCCCCATATACACTACTCCATACACTTAACCAAAAAAATTCCAAGAGAAAAAAAAATTATGTTCTGAAATCACTCGTCCCCATCATGCATCACATTCTTTTAAGACACGTTAGATTTATCAATCAAACATCAGTTCACGTTCAAAATTTTCCCTGACTTTCGTCACTTTTTTCCAAAAAATTGCAAAATTTTGGAGGAAATTTCAAAGAAGAAAAGGTCAACAAGTGAAATCGAGCTACGCATCTCTCTTTCAAATCATGCTCCCAATGAAGGTCCCCACGATTAAAATCTCGATCACTTCGGCAGCTCCAATTGGAGAATCTTGATCCTCAGTGATTAAAAAAAAAAAAAAGAATGTAATAAAGTAATGAAAAGATGGAGATTTTTTTTTTTTTTTTTCCATTCAGCAATAAAGAGAATATGGTGATGGCAAATTATAGGGATCGTGAGGTGTTGCTTACCTAATCAACAATCACAACCAGCAGTGCCTAAAGTGGCTTTATGTGGCAATGGAGAAGAGTCCAAAAGGCAAATATTTCTACTTGGGAAAGATAAAACTAATAGATTTCAAGCATATGGTCCTGAAGTTAAAGCAGTAGTTGGAAGAGACTCGGATCAATGAAGAAGGTTCACAACAATAGGTGTTCAATTAGGAATCCCGACTTTGATAATCCATAAATCTTATTTGATGATTTTCAAACCTAAAAGCATACTCTCCTGCTCAATCTAGCTCTAAGTTTTTTTTCAGTAACAGGATGAAGGGGGCCGATCAGCTCTAACAATGCCCTCTGGTTATTCTAAGGTTCTAACACCTAAGATGTTAGAGTCGTTGTTTTTAATTTGTTTGGACTCATTTGCTGGCTTAATTTTTTTATTACGAGATTTCATTCTTTTAAGTGTTATCTGCACATTAATATCCTGCGTTTTTGGATTCCTATCAAATAGTATTTCTGCTTGCCATCGACATTCCCTAAACAATCGTCTCACTAAAATTGTACTAGTCATGACTATTAACCATTAAGTAATGTACAATTTATTTGTTTTGAATCAAAAAAATTTAAATCTTTCAATAGCTACTATTTGACGATGTTTTGATGGGTGGGATGTTTTATCTATTGACGATATTTTGAATTCGACTTAGATGTGATGGGAAGAGGTCCACAAGGTGGAGGGTCGGTGATGTAAATGCTTGAAAGGTGTTGATTACATCTATGAACGTGACTTCATTTTCAAAGTCTACCTGATGATGGGCCAATCCAAGAGTAGCGGTTGCTATTTTTATCATATTACGTACCATATCACTTTACTATTGATTAAAGTTGTGTGGAGTTTCTTGTTTTGAATTTTAGTATATCCTTAAATATACTTTGCCTTCAGTCTTTCATGTAAAATAACAGCTTAAGCTTTATATAAATTGCAATCGGATATGATACCGTTATAATTAGTAACTCCAATCTATTTTAGTTGTTGATAAATTGGTGTTACTAATGACTGAAATGCATGCACCTTAATGTAAACTAGTTACGAAGAACCTACGTCTTTATTATTGCACGCTTTCTACGGCGTTAAGTTTAACTTAGAAGAAGGGCCTTATCATATATGATGTTTAGGAATAATGTGTAATTGAAGAGAAAATGCAGAGATCACATGCTACAACAAGAAAGGTGTGACAATCTGTGCACAAACGCGGAGGCCAGAAAAGACAAGAAAGCAATTCACATGAAAATTTTCAATTTATGATAATATTGCACGGTGCATGGTTGGGTTCGACGGTTACGCACCGAAAGGAGCATCTTTCCCTTTTGTGTCACCGTGCAATCTGGCTTCACTGAAAATGGAAGTATTCCTTTTCCGGCTTCGTTATAATCCCCCCATAGAAACTCTGCTGTGTGCATAGGGTTTCATGGGGCTTGAACCAGTGCAAACCAATAACATTGAAGATTGGTTTGGATTGAAGGAGAGGTCCGGCCGCTCCAATAAAACCTAAGAGATTTTTCTGATTTTCCGGTAACTCAGCGGGACATTTCTTCCTCGTATTGGTCAAACGTGATCAATGATAGTTAGTAGGGATAATTGATTCTCGACCCACTCTATTCCCATCCCAGAATTGAGAACCGAACTAAAGGGATCGGTTTCCAATTTCCAAAATTGGGGACCAGATTGGAGATCCTTAGAGCTGGACCGATCTAGTCTCCGGTCAAGTCCAATTCCCAGGTCTCCGGTCTAGTCCAGTTTCCAAGTGATATAATGAAATCAGTCAAATTCAAATGTTTAGTCCAGTTCCCAAGTGATATAATGAAATCAGTCAATTTCAAAAGAGGAAAAGCTTCGAACTTCATGAGGGGTGAAGAAGATCTAGAGAAAAAGAAAAATCAAAAGATGATGGTAGACATGAGCATCGGAATAGATCGAAGGAGGAGAGGAGACGTGTGTGAGAAATAAAAAATAAAATAAAACAAATCGATTCAAGTGATCCAATTTGGTCTGCTTCTCCCCTGGGAACCGAACACAACTCATCGTTTTGATCCGATTTGGAGAGCTGAATGTGACCTTGAATTACGAAAACAAAGCAACCGAAAGGAGAAAGGAACGAAATCAAAAGGTCAGATCGCTATTTTGGTCCCTGAAATAAACGCCTCCAGTCTCGTTACACATAGAGGGGAAAAAAAAGTGCATATCATACGTCGGGACTACATATCAAAACCATCACCGAACGAGGGATCACGGTGGCGGACTACATATCGATCATAGCGGAGGAAGCTAAGACAAAACTCAGTTTTACATACCAAAATTATCCACCCAGTCTTATATAATGCTCCCTATCATCAACCCCTGCGTAACTGCGTCCATCACCCGGCCGCCCTTCCTTGGAGGCTCTTGGTAACCGTACCCCTCCGGCGCTCCCGCCGACGGAGGGTACGCCGCCGCGTTGAAGAGCTCGCCGAACTTGTAAAAAAATTCCAGGAACCCCTGGGCCTCCCCAGATGGCTGCCTCACGCTGCATCTCATCACCTTGGGCATCCCGTCGTCCTGCTGCTCGAGCAGCTCCTTGACTGGCAACTCGACCGTGCCGACCTCTTTGTCGCCGCCATGTGAAGAAAGTGTGATCTTGAGCTATTCATTTATTTATTTAAGAAATGAATGTAGGTTATTGCAAAATGTGAAATATTTTGGTTGAATTTACAATCTATGAAAAATATAAGGAGTGCATGGTCGTTATGTTAACCCTTCCAAATTGCCGTTTAATATATCATTCTGTTGTTTATGATTATTATTCCACATCATTAGAGTTGTTTAGGATTTGAGGGATTGGAGTTAGGGGTGAGCAATTCCAGGCTTTACACAGGTTTCATTTGAAACTTAAAACTTACCCTACATATTATGAAACCTAGAACCTACCATATTACAGGCTTCAAAGTCTACTTAGGTTTAACTTTTATTATTAACTGAACGATTATATTTTACTTATTATATTTAATAATCATCATTCATTATTACAATTAATAGACCACAACTTATGTTTAGACACACGAAAAATATGAAGTATTAATAAAGTAAAAGTCTTAATCATAAATTGAAAGTTTGAACTATTAGTTCTAAATTATACACTTATCGTCGAATGCCATGCAATATTACAGGATCGCGCAAAGAGATAAATCAAGAAAGACAAAAACTTATTCTATATTCTAGATTATAGGTTCTAAATACCATATTCCAAGTTCCACTAATGTAGAACTTGGAACTTATTCGTCGAAATAGATTCATCAATTTTTGAAATATATAATCTACTCTATATATCTTAAAATTTAAAACCTGGAATTGGACAAGTTCCTAACAGTCGGGTTCTCAAGTTTCAGGTTCTATCTTAGAATCATACTCACCCCAAATTGGAGTATAGGATTTTAGGAAACTTCCTCTTTTTCTCTCATACTAAAAAAAAAAAAGGAAAAAGAATAAGAGAAATTAATAATTTCTTGAACTAGATTGAGTTAATTATATCGTGTATATATAGAATATCACTGGGGACTACTTAAGAAGAATGAGGCCCATAAGTTAACTCCAAGAAAGACACAGAAGCTTGGAATCATCAAGCGGACGGTGACCTCGGAAAACCTTAAAGGAGAGCTGCTAGTAACTACACATTTTGTGTTCCCATTGTTACCATCTATTGTCCTCACAAAGAAACCCTAACTATTAGGAATGAGTAATGCTGACCGGACTAGGAATCATCATGATCGGATTGAACTGGCTGGATTCCTAAAAGTGAAATCAGTTCCAGAAGGCTGCCAGACCAAGCCGGACTAATAATTCTCTATTATTTTAAATATTCCTGGCGGACGAGGGCTTCCGGTCTGACTTTTGTCCGCTTGTGGCGATATTTTAATCCTTTCGTTCCTGGAATGCCCCTCGTGGTGGACCGAATTTACGAAAAAGCAGCATTCGAGAATCAGCCCCCGTGAAGCGGAAAAGGACGGGAATGGGACCGAATTGCCTTCCTCGAAAAGACTAGACAAAGAAATCATACTCCTATTCACGTGCACCGCTCGGGGCACACATGTACTGAGGAGGGGACAGAAAATCAAATGAGTGTAAGCGTTGAAAGAAAAATGAAAAATCGACGGTCCAAACAGAGCATAATAAGATGAATTCGGGTCGACTTATTTACTTGATGCATTTGTTGGCTCAGTTCAATTCTAAATCAGCGGCCTGTAATTGGACGATCTGAAATGAATCAAGAATTATATCTCTCTTTTTACGGTTAATTTTGCTTGTGAAAATAAAGTTGTGAACCTCTATCGATTATCTTAAATTTTATTGGATTTTGCCTAGAATTTCTAGAATCCAAGATTTTTTATTGGCTAAGAGCTCAAGAACACAAGTTTTGAAGAACATTATCAGGCGCCGTCATGTTATCCTCTCGTTCTTCGCTTGTCTGTTCACAATCCTCACCGTCATTAACACATTGTCTTTATCTTTATTTACATGTTACATTTTGAAATATGAATCTATTTATACGGATTTTAAAGAATTTTTTGTAGTTGGAAGTTAGGTTTGATTTTTGATGTTTGAGTATTTACCTTAGGACATGGTTTTCTTATGTAATGAGTGAAGGCTGGACATTAACATTAAGTTTGTCATAAGGGATCGGGAGAGAATAGAAACGTTCTACAAATGCAATCGTGTTTGGATGGACAGAAAAAACGGGGAAAAAAATTTCTCAAGGTATTAAACCTTTTCTTTTTAGGTTAATACTATGAAAAACCTAAACTACCCTAAACTAATATTTTTTGACAACTACAAACCTAAAACTGATATATTTATGATAAATTTATCTTAAATTACCACAAAAATTTTTAATTGGTATAGTTGTGACAAATTTATCCCAAATTTTTTTTTTTTTTTTTTGGTCATGAAAAATCTAAAACCCGTATATTTATGGCAAATATATCATCCGTTAGATTTGATTAATACCACAAAAAAAAATGCAAAATAGGTACAACTGTGCTAAACGGAAAGTGAAATTTTAAATTGGTATATCAGTTAACGGTCACATATTATCAAATGATGCACGAGCATAGGGCTTTGTCGATCAATTCAAGTTAAAGATGTCGATTATCAAGAGAATTATTGATTTCATAGTTGCTAGTGACTACCGAGACATCAATTCATAAGTTTATTGTCGATCCGAGACTTCTAATAGACTATCTAACAATCGAAGGCCGTTTAAGACAATTTCCTTTGCTGTTTGGGGATTTTTGAAGATGCCTATTGGATTGCCCAAGGAGACGAACGAATTTAGAGTCTATTTTAATTACTTTGCTTCTAGTTAAGTGCCATAAGTGAGTCTCGGGTATGTTGTAGTTTTCAAAGAGTCAAAATTCAAGTCTCTAGATATTTGAATGCATTTTCTAGTTCCTAGGTAATTTATGTTTTTCTAGTTTCTATATCTTCAATTAATTAGGTAGTTTCTTGCCTTTGATGTTTAATCTATTTTCTCTGTAATAATCCTTCTATATAAAGAGGTCAATTCTTGAGCGAATATCTTTGGAGAGTGGATTATTCCCGATTTCTGTATCATTGGAAAGTGAATTATTCATTGTTGGTGAGCCAAAGAAGCACTGTGATTTTTCTGTAGGCCTTGGTGGTGAGCCTTTTCAATTTTGAAGTCGCGTATCATTGGCTAGTACTTTCTATAGACCTTGGTGGTGAGTTTCGTTAATCCTAATTTTGCTTCTTGACCGGTGGCTCATCTTGTACGCCTTGGTTCATATCATATTTTATTCTGTGTTTTGCATACATCTATCCCCATAAAACTTCATCCATCATCGACAATCACTTAAAACAACCATTGCCAATTCTACAGGCACATCATCAAATTAAGTAATTTGATAGTAAAATTTAATAAAAATTAAGAGAATGTAAATTTATCATAAATATATTAATTTAAGATAAAGTTATTAAAGATATAAAAGTTTATATTTTTTATGATTAAAAATTAATTTAAAATAAATCTTTTGTAAGTATATTAATTTAAAAATATTTGTAGTGTTAATTCTATCTTAAAAGATATCCTCATCGATACCCTTCATGGTTACGAAGCAATTAATGAAAAGAGAAGGGCGTAGGACCCAGCGGAAAATGGAGACGTGTGTCGCCCTGGTTGGGAGGTACGCGGTAACTGGCCCGCCCACCATTTCCGTCCCCAGAACGAGGAGGTTGGTCCTGAGGGGCCTTGAAAACCACTGCTCACCAACCCTTCACCGACCAGTTACCTCGTTCACCACTCACCAGCCATCTACCGCTCACCTACGGGCTACGGCCCACCTACCCCTCAACCCCCTCGTCCGGCTTGAAAACCGCCACTCACCTACGCCTCGCCTTGCACCACGCAGCTACCCCTCCACCTACCCCTCCACCCCACCCCTTTCCCTCCCCCACTCACCTATGCCACGCTCACCTATCCCCTCGTTCTGGGGAAGCCTTAAAAATCGAAAAAGGCTCTCTGCAAATCATCCGTTTTCACCTTCATCTTCTTCAAAAGGTTTTCAAGCGGTAGACATGGAGATAAGGCCCTGGAGGTGACGGTGGTGTCCGCCAAGGGCCTCAAGGACGCCAATGTCTTCCACAGATGGACTCCATCTCCCTCTTTGGCGGCGGCAACGGCGCATCTGATCATTTTCTTTTCCAGAACGAGATCGGCGTTCAGAGCGCGTATAATAATCCTTCTTTTTCGTTTATAAAGCGTGCTTCGAGAGGTAATTGATTTTACTTCATTTTATATTAAGATTTTTTATTAAAATGCACAAACAACATTTTCGGACAATCATGTATAGAAATATATCATATTTATTTCCGTTACGTTTTTGTTAATTTTACCTATACATGATTCATGAAATCCCAATAAAGAGTCGGTGATGTAAGTACTTGAAAGGTGTTGATTACATCTATGAACGTGACTTCATTTTCAAAGTCTTCCTGATGGGCCAATCCAAGAGTACCGGTTGCTATTTTTATCATATTACATACCATATCACTTTACTATTGATTAAAGTTGTGTGGAGTTTCTTATTTCGAATTTTAGTATCCTTGAATATACTTTGCCTTCAGTCTTTCATGTAAAATAACAGCTTAAGCTTTATATAAATTGCAATCGGATATGATACCGTTATAATTAGTAACTCCAATCTATTTTAGTTGTTGATAAATTGGTGTTACTAATGACTAAAATGCATGCAAATATGAATTCTTCTATTAATTTCCACAAATTTCGAGCATACTGGCAAAGAATCTACAATATGGTACCTTAATGTAAACTAGTTACGAAGAACCAACGTCTTTATTATTGCATGCTTTCTACGGCATTAAGTTTAGCTAAGAAAAAGGGCCTTATCATATATGAGGTTTAGGAATAATGTGTAATTGAAGAGAAAATGCACAAATCACATGCGTTACAACAAGAAAAGGTGTGACAATCTGTGCAAAAACGCGGAGGCCGGAAAAGACAAGAAAGCAATCCACATGCAAATTTCAATTTATGAGAATATTGCACTGTGCATGGTTGGGTTCGACAGTTACGCACCGAAAGGAGCATCTTTTGCTTTTGTGTCACCGTGCATTCTGGCTTCACTGAAAATGGAAGTATTCCTTTTCCAGCTTCGTTATAATCCCCCCATAGAAACTCTGCTGTGTGCATAGGGTTTCATGGGGCTTGAACCAATGCAAACCAATGACATCGAAGATTGGTTTGGATTGAAGGAGAGGTCCGGCCGCTCCAATAAAACCTAAGAGATTTTTCTGATTTTCTGGTAACTCAGCAGGACATTTCTTCCTTGTATTGGTCAAACGTGGTCGATGATAGTTAGTAGGGATAATTGATTCTCGACCCGCTCTATTCCCATCCAGAATTGAGAACCGAACCAAAGGGATCGGTTTCCAATTTCCAAAATTGGGGACCAGATCGGAGATCCTTAGAGTCAGACCAATCTGGTCTCCGATCAAGTCCAATTCCCAGTGTCTCCGATCTACTCCAGCTCCCAAGTGATATAATGAAATTAGTCACATTCAAAAAAGGGAAAGCTTCAAACTCCATGAGGGGTGAAGAAGATCTAGAGAAAGAGAAAAACCAAAGGATGATGGTAGGCATGAGCATCGGAATAGATCAAAGGAGAGGAGACGTGTGTGAGAAATAAAAAATAAAATAAAACAAATCGATTCAAGTGATCCAATTTGGTCGGTTCTCCCCTAACCGAACACAATTGATCGGTTTGATCCGATCTGAAGAGCTGAATGTGACCTTGATCTACCAGATCCGAATGATAGTAGGGATAATTGATTCTCGACCCACTCTATTCCCATCCCTTAACCGAGAACCGAACCAAAGGGATCAATTTCTAATTTCCAAAATTGGGGACCAGATCGAAGATCCTTAGAGCCGGACCAATGGGTCTCTGGTCAAGTGCAGTTCCGGTGTCTCCGGCCTAGTCTAGTTCCCAAGTGATATAATGAAATCAGTCAAATTCAAAAAAGGGAAAGCTTCGAACTCCATGAGGGGTGAAGATCTAGAGAAAGAGAAAAACCAAAAGATGATGGTAGGCATGAGCATCGGAATAGATCGAAGGAGGAGAGGAGACGTGTGTGAGAAATAAAAAATAAAATAAAACAAATCGATTCAAGTGATCCAATTTGGCCTGGTTCTCCCTCGGAACCGAACACAACTGATCGGTTTGATCCGATCTAGAGAGCTGAATGTGACCTTGAACTTCCAGATCTCGAATGATAGTTAGTAGGGATAATTGATTCTCAACCCGCTCTATTCCCATCCAGAACTGAGAACCGAACCAAAGGGATCGGTTTCCAATTTTCAAAATTGAGGACCAGATCGGAGATCCTTAGAGCCGGACCAATCTGGTCTCCGGTCAAGTCCATATCCTAGGTCTCCGGTCTAGTCCAGCTCCCGAGTGATATAATGAAATCAGTCAAATTCAAAAAGGAAAGCTTCAAACTCCATGAGGGTTGAAGAAGATCTAGAGAAAGAGAAAAACCAAAAGATGATGGTAGGCATGAGCATCGGAATAGATCGAAGGAGGAGAGGAGACGTGTGTGAGAAATAAAAATAAAATAAAATAAATCGATTCAAGTGATCCAATTTGGTCTGGTTCTCCCCCGGAACCGAACACAACTGATCGATTTGATCCGATCTAGAGAGCTGAATGTGACCTCGATCTACCAAATCTGAATGTGACTCTAGATCAAGGTCACATTCAGCTCTCCATAATTTCTTTCCGAGTCGTTAGTTTAGTGAGATACCCACTTTATGATTCGATTCACTGCCATAAATTACGAAAACAAAGCAACCGAAAGGAGAAAGGGACGAAATCAAAAGGTCAGATCGCTATTTTGGTCCCTGAAATAAACGCCTCCAGTCTCGTTACACATAGAGGGGGGAAAAAAGTGCATATCATACGTCGGGACTACATATCAAAACCATCACCGAACGAGGGATCACGGTGGCGGACTACATATCGATCATAGCGGAGAAAGCTAAGACAAAACTCAGTTTTACATACCAAAATTATCCACCCAGTCTTATATAATGCTCCCTATCATCAACCCCTGCGTAACTGCGTCCATCACCCGGCCGCCCTTCCTTGGAGGCTCTTGGTAACCGTACCCCTCCGGCGCTCCCGCCGACGGAGGGTACGCCGCCGCGTTGAAGAGCTCGCCGAACTTGTAAAAAAATTCCAGGAACCCCTGGGCCTCCCCAGATGGCTGCCTCACGCTGCATCTCATCACCTTGGGCATCCCGTCGTCCTGCTGCTCGAGCAGCTCCTTGACTGGCAACTCGACCGTGCCGACCTCTTTGTCGCCGCCATGTGAAGAAAGTGTGATCTTGAGCTATTCATTTATTTATTTAAGAAATGAATGTAGGTTATTGCAAAATGTGAAATATTTTGGTTGAATTTACAATCTATGAAAAATATAAGGAGTGCATGGTCGTTATGTTAACCCTTCCAAATTGCCGTTTAATATATCATTCTCGTTGTTTATGATTATTATTCCACATCATTAGAGTTGTTTAGGATTTGAGGGATTGGAGTTAGGGGTGAGCAATTCCAGGCTTTACACAGGTTTCATTTGAAACTTAAAACTTACCCTACATATTATGAAACCTAGAACCTACCATATTACAGGCTTCAAAGTCTACTTAGGTTTAACTTTTATTATTAACTGAACGATTACAGTGACTTATTATATTTAATAACTTATTATATTTAATAATCATCATTCATTATTACAATTAATAGACCACAACTTATGTTTAGACACACCAAAAATATGAAGTATTAACAAATTAAAATTATTAATCATAAATTGAAAGTTCGAACTAATAGTTATAAATTATACACTTATCATCGAATGTCATGCAATATTGCAAAATCACGCAAAGAGATAAATCAAGAAAGACAAAAACTTATTCTATGTTCTAGATTATAGGTTCTAAATACCATATTCCAAGTTCCACTAATGTAGAACTTGGAACTTATTCGTCGAAATAGATTCATCAATTTTTGAAATATATAATCTACTCTATATATCTTAAAATTTAAAACCTGGAACTGGACAAGTTCCTAACAGTCGGGTTCTCAAGTTTCGGGTTCTCTATCTTAATCATACTCACCCCAAATTGGAGTATAGGATTTTAGGAAACTTCCTCTTTTTCTCTCATACTAAAAAAAAAAGGAAAAAAGAAGAAGAGAAATTAATAATTTCTTGAACTAGATTGAGTTAATTATATCGTGTATATATAGAATCTCACTTGGTACTACTTAAGAAGAATGAGGCCCATAAGTTAACTCCAAGAAAGACACGGTAGCTTGGAATCATCAAGCAGACGGTGACCTCGAAAAACCTTAAAGGAGAGCTGCTAGTAACTACACATTTTGTGTTCCCCTTGTTACCATCTATTGTCCTCACAAAGAAACCCTAACTATTAGGAATGAGAAATGCTGACCGGACTAGGAATCATCATGATCGGATTGAACTGGCTCGATTCCTAACAGTGAAATCAGTTCCAAAAGGCTGCCAGACCAAGCCGGACTAATAATTCTCTATTATTTTAAATATTCCTGGCGGACGAGGGCTTCCGGTCTGACTTTTGTCCGCTTGTGGCGATATTTTAATCCTTTCGTTCCTGGAATGCCCCTCGTGGTGGACCGAATTTACGAAAAAGCAGCATTCGAGAATCAGCCCCCGTGAAGCGGAAAAGGACGGGAATGGGACCGAATTGCCTTCCTCAAAAAGACTAGACAAAGAAATCATACTCCTATTCACGTGCACCGCTCGGGGCACACATGTACTGAGGAGGGGACAGAAAATCAAATGAGTGTAAGCGTTGAAAGAAAAATGAAAATCGACGGTCCGAACAGAGCATAATAAGATGAATTCGTGTCGACTTATTTACTTGATGCATTTGTTGGCTCAGTTCAATTCTAATTCAGCGGCTTGCAATTGGACGTTGTGAAAATAAAGTTGGGAACCTCTATCGATTATCTTAAATTTTATTGGATTTTGCCTAGAATTTCTAGAGTTTAAGATTTTTTATTGGCTAAGAGCTCAAGAACACAAGTTTTGAAGAACATTATCAAGGGTCGTCATGTTATCCTCTCGTTCTCCGCTTGTCTGTTCACAATCTTCACCGTCATTGACACATTGTCTTTATTTTTATTTACATGTTACATTTTGAAATATGAATCTATTTATACGGATTTTAATGAATTTTTTCGTTGTTGGAAGTTAGGTTTGATTTTTGATGTTTGAGTATTTACCTTAGGACATGGTTTTCTTATGTAATGAGTGAAGGCTTGACATTAACATTAAGTTTGTCATAAGGGATCGGGAGAGAATAGAAACGTTCTACAAATGCAATCGTGTTTGGATGGACAGAAAGAAACCGGGGAAAAAAATTTCTCAAGGTATTAAACCTTTTCTATTTAGGCTAATACTATGAAAAACCCAAACTACCCTAAACTAATATTTTTTGACAACTACAAACCTAAAACTAATATATTTATGATAATTTTATCTTACATTACCACAAAAAAAAAAAATTAAATTGGTAGAATTGTGTCAAATTTATCTCAAACTAATTTTTTTCTTTTTTTGCTATGAAAAATCTAAAACCGATATATTTATGGCAAATATATCATCCGTTAGATTGGATTAATACTACAAAAAAAATGCAAAATAGGTACAAATGTGATCAATGGAAAGTGAAATTTTAAATTGGTATATCAATTAACGGTCACATATTATCAAATGATGCAAGAGCATAGGGCTTTGTCAATCAATTCAAGTTAAAGATGTCGATTATCAAGAGAGTTATTGATTTCATAGTTGCCAGTGACTATCGAGACATCGATTAATAAGTTTATTGTCGATCCGAGACTTCTAATAGACTATCTAACAATCGAAGGCTGTTTAAGACAATTTCCTTTGCTGTTTGGGGATTTTTGAAGATGCCTATTGGATTGCCCAAGGAGACAAACGAATTTAGAGTTTATTTTAATTACTTTGCTACTAGTTAAGTGCCATTAGTGAGTCTCGGGTATGTTGTAGTTTTCAAAGAGTCAAAGTTCAAGTCTCTCGATATTTGAATGCATTTTCTAGTTCCTAGGTAATTATTATGCTTTTCTAGTTTCTATATCTTCAATTAATTAGGTAGTTTCTTGCCTTTGATGTTTAATCTACTTTCTCTGTAATAATCCTTCTATATAAAGAGGTCAATTCTTGAGCGAATATCTTTGGAGAGTGGATTATTCCCGATTTCTGTATCATTGAAAAGTGAATTCTTCATTGATGGTGAGCCAAAGAAGCACTGTGGTTTTTCTGTAGGCCTTGGTGGTGAGCCTTTTTAATTTTGAAGTCATGTATCATTGGCTAGTACTTTCTATAGACCTTGGTGGTGAGTTTCGTTAATCCTAATTTTGCTTCTTGACCAGTGGCTCATCTTGTACGCCTTGGTTCAGATCATATATTATTATGTGTTTTGCATACATCTATCCCCATGAAACTTCATCCATTATTGACGATCACTTAAAATAACCATTGCCAATTCTACAGGCACATCATCAAATTAAGTAATTTAATAGTAAAATTTAATAAAAATTAAGAAAATGTAAATTTATCATAAATATATTAATTTAAGATAAAGTTATTAAAGATATAAAATTTTATATTTTTTTATGATTAAAAATTAATTTAAAATAAATCCTTTGTAAGTATATTAATTTAAAAATTTTGTAGTGTTAATTCTATCTTAAAAGATATCCTCATCGATACCCTTCATGGTTACGAAGCAATTAATGAAAAGAGAAGGGCGTAGGACCCAGCGGAAAATGGAGACATGTGTCGCCCTGGTTGGGAGGTACGCGGTCACTGGCTCGCCCACCATTTCCGTCCCCAGAACGAGGAGGTCGGTGCTGAGGGGCCTTGAAAACCACTGCTCACCAACCCTTCACCGACCAGTTAGCTCGTTCACCACTCACCAGCCATCTACCGCTCACCTACGGGCTACGGCCCACCTACCCCTCAACCCCCTCGTCCGGCTTGAAAACCACCACTCACCTACGCCTCACCGTGCCCCACGCAGCTACCCCTCCACCTACCCCTCCACCCCCACCCCTTTCCCTCCCCCACTCACCTATGCCACGCTCACCTATCCCCTCGTTCTGGGAAGCCTTAAAAATCGAAAAAGGCTCTCTGCAAATCATCCGTTTTCACCTTCATCTTCTTCAAAAGGTTTTCAAGCGGTAGACATGGAGATAAGGCCCTGGAGGTGACGGTGGTGTCCGCCAAGGGCCTCAAGGACGCCAATGTCTTCCACAGATGGACTCCATCTCCCTCTTTGGCGGCGGCAACGGCGCATCTGATCATTTTCTTTTCCAGAACGAGATCGGCGTTCAGAGCGCGTATAATAATCCTTCTTTTTCGTTTATAAAGCGTGCTTCGAGAGGTAATTGATTTTACTTCATTTTATATTAAGATTTTTTTATTAAAATGCACAAACAACATTTTCGGACAATCATGTATAGAAATATATCATATTTATTTCCGTTACGTTTTTGTTAATTTTACCTATACATGATTCATGAAATCCCAATAAAGAGTCGGTGATGTAAGTACTTGAAAGGTGTTGATTACATCTATGAACGTGACTTCATTTTCAAAGTCTTCCTGATGGGCCAATCCAAGAGTACCGGTTGCTATTTTTATCATATTACATACCATATCACTTTACTATTGATTAAAGTTGTGTGGAGTTTCTTATTTCGAATTTTAGTATCCTTGAATATACTTTGCCTTCAGTCTTTCATGTAAAATAACAGCTTAAGCTTTATATAAATTGCAATCGGATATGATACCGTTATAATTAGTAACTCCAATCTATTTTAGTTGTTGATAAATTGGTGTTACTAATGACTAAAATGCATGCAAATATGAATTCTTCTATTAATTTCCACAAATTTCGAGCATACTGGCAAAGAATCTACAATATGGTACCTTAATGTAAACTAGTTACGAAGAACCAACGTCTTTATTATTGCATGCTTTCTACGGCATTAAGTTTAGCTAAGAAAAAGGGCCTTATCATATATGAGGTTTAGGAATAATGTGTAATTGAAGAGAAAATGCACAAATCACATGCGTTACAACAAGAAAAGGTGTGACAATCTGTGCAAAAACGCGGAGGCCGGAAAAGACAAGAAAGCAATCCACATGCAAATTTCAATTTATGAGAATATTGCACTGTGCATGGTTGGGTTCGACAGTTACGCACCGAAAGGAGCATCTTTTGCTTTTGTGTCACCGTGCATTCTGGCTTCACTGAAAATGGAAGTATTCCTTTTCCAGCTTCGTTATAATCCCCCCATAGAAACTCTGCTGTGTGCATAGGGTTTCATGGGGCTTGAACAATGCAAACCAATGACATCGAAGATTGGTTTGGATTGAAGGAGAGGTCCGGCCGCTCCAATAAAACCTAAGAGATTTTTCTGATTTTCTGGTAACTCAGCAGGACATTTCTTCCTTGTATTGGTCAAACGTGGTCGATGATAGTTAGTAGGGATAATTGATTCTCGACCCGCTCTATTCCCATCCCAGAATTGAGAACCGAACCAAAGGGATCGGTTTCCAATTTCCAAAATTGGGGACCAGATCGGAGATCCTTAGAGTCAGACCAATCTGGTCTCCGATCAAGTCCAATTCCCAGGTCTCCGATCTACTCCAGCTCCCAAGTGATATAATGAAATTAGTCACATTCAAAAAAGGGAAAGCTTCAAACTCCATGAGGGGTGAAGAAGATCTAGAGAAAGAGAAAAACCAAAGGATGATGGTAGGCATGAGCATCGGAATAGATCGAAGGAGAGGAGACGTGTGTGAGAAATAAAAAATAAAATAAAACAAATCGATTCAAGTGATCCAATTTGGTCTGGTTCTCCCTCGGAACCGAACACAATTGATCGGTTTGATCCGATCTGAAGAGCTGAATGTGACCTTGATCTACCAGATCTGAATGATAGTAGGGATAATTGATTCTCGACCCACTCTATTCCCATCCCAGAACTGAGAACCGAACCAAAGGGATCAATTTCTAATTTCCAAAATTGGGGACCAGATCGAAGATCCTTAGAGCCGAACCAATCTGGTCTCTGGTCAAGTGCAGTTCCCAGGTCTCCAGTCTAGTCTAGTTCCCAAGTGATATAATGAAATCAGTCAAATTCAAAAAAGGGAAAGCTTCGAACTCCATGAGGGGTGAAGATCTAGAGAAAGAGAAAAACCAAAAGATGATGGTAGGCATGAGCATCGGAATAGATCGAAGGAGGAGAGGAGACGTGTGTGAGAAATAAAAAATAAAATAAAACAAATCGATTCAAGTGATCCAATTTGGCCTGGTTCTCCCTCGGAACCGAACACAACTGATCGGTTTGATCCGATCTAGAGAGCTGAATGTGACCTTGAACTTCCAGATCTGAATGATAGTTAGTAGGGATAATTGATTCTCAACCCGCTCTATTCCCATCCCAGAACTGAGAACCGAACCAAAGGGATCAGTTTCCAATTTTCAAAATTGAGGACCAGATCGGAGATCCTTAGAGCCGGACCAATCTGGTCTCCGGTCAAGTCCATATCCTAGGTCTCCGGTCTAGTCCAGCTCCCGAGTGATATAATGAAATCAGTCAAATTCAAAAAAGGAAAGCTTCAAACTCCATGAGGGTTGAAGAAGATCTAGAGAAAGAGAAAAACCAAAAGATGATGGTAGGCATGAGCATCGGAATAGATCGAAGGAGGAGAGGAGACGTGTGTGAGAAATAAAAAATAAAATAAAATAAATCGATTCAAGTGATCCAATTTGGTCTGGTTCTCCCCCGGAACCGAACACAACTGATCGATTTGATCCGATCTAGAGAGCTGAATGTGACCTTGATCTAGACTCTAGATCAAGGTCACATTCAGCTCTCCATAATTTCTTTCCGAGTCGTTAGTTTAGTGAGATACCCACTTTATGATCCGATTCACTGTCATAAATTACGAAAATAAAGCAACCGAAAGGAGAAAGGGACGAAATCAAAAGGTGAGATCGCTATTTTGGTCACTGAAATAAACGCGTCCAGTCTCGTTACACATAGAGGGGAAAAAAAGTGCATATCATACGTCGGGACTACATATCAAACCATCACGGAACGAGGGATCACGGCGGCGGACTACATATCGATCATAGCGGAGAAAGCTAAGACAAAACTCAGTTTTGCATACCAACAGAATTCATGACGACAGTGGTCCCTATCACCAACACCGGCGCAAGTACGTCCATCAACCCTCCGCCCCTCCTTGGAGGCTCTTGGTTACCGTACCCCTGCGGCGCTCCCGCCGCGTTGAAGAGCTTGCCGAACTTGTAAAAAAATTCCAGGAACCCCTGGGCCTCCCCAGATGGCTGCCTCACCCTGCATCTCATCACCTTGGGCATCCCGTCGTTCTGCTGCTCGAGCAGCTCCTTGACTGGCAACTCGACCGTGCCGACCTCTTTGTCTCCGCCGACGGTCTTCATGGCCATGATCTTGAAGTTGAGGCGGAGGAGGCCGGCGCGGGCCGAGGCCTCGTCGACGCTGAAGGCGACACTGTCCTCCCAGCGGGGGCTGGTGCCGCCGTTCTCGTGGACGTCGGTGTACAGCTTGCCGCCGCCGGTGAGAGAGACACAGACGTAGGGGTTCATCCTGTGGAGGCGGTTGATGTCCTTGAGGTCGTTGGCGGACATCACCGTCACCTCCAGGAGCCTCTTTGCCATGTCTACCGCTCAAAAACCTTTGGAAGAAGATGAATGTGAAACCGATGATTTGGAGAGCTTTCTCGTTTCAGAAAGCTGTGAGGGGTAGGGTGAGTGGTGAAGGAAGGGCAGGCGATAAGTAGGTGACTGGGGCAAGCGAAGAAGGCGTTTTGGCGCCAATCATGTCTAAAGTCAGTGGTCGTACTCGTCCATTCCAGCCACAGAAAAATTGATTCCCTCACGTGATACGGCTAGAAACAAAACAAAGATAAACCTCCTCCTCCGCAATTTTCACTTACTAATAAGGGCGCATTTGGTAACGATTATGTTCTCGGGAGGCCGATTCGATCGAATTGATTCTTTTTTATTCTGGCTCCGGAAACCGATTTAAAGATTTTGGTAGCTGCAGAATCGTCCAAAATTTTTTATTCTCGTAATGTAATGTGTTTGCATCTGCGTGTTCATTAATTTGCATTTCCAAATCAATTTCTTTTAATTTTTAAATAATTTTTTTACTTTTTTTCCTTTTGTTTTCTTTTTCTTTTTTTCATTTTTTTCATTTTTTTTTTCATTTTCCTTTTTTTCTTTTCTTTTTCTTTTTTTCCTTTTCCTTTTTCTTTTTCTCATCTTCTTCTTCTTCTTCTTAGGGCCGCCGGACCGCGACCCGCCGACGAGAGCCAGTGACCTCACCCAGAGCGTCGCGGCAGCCTCGAGCGAGGCTCGCCTAGCCCCGCCGAGGCTCGGCCGAGCTAGATCTAGCGAGGCCGAGCCCCGCCGATGGCCAGGCCGGCGGCCGGCGGTGGCAGTGGACGGCGGTGGCGGATGTTGGCGGGCGGTGGTGGACGGCGGTTGCGAGATGGCCGAAGGGAACAAGAAAATTTATTGATTTTGATTCTCAAATTCGTTTAGAAAAGAATCAACTTTTTTTTCTTGATTACGTTCCTAACTGTTCGGAACAAATTTGTTCAGGAACAAAAATTTTACCAAACGCGATTCTAAGTTCGAAACCGATTCCGGAACAAAGAATCGAAATTTGGCCATGTTTGGATAGTTACCAAACAGGGCCTAATTCTTTCATTTTTGGAACCCATTTTAGTTACAGAGGAGCTAAGAAAGTCATCCAAGCTTCGTTTGTTTCGCAGATTTTTCTAGAACTAATAATTTAAAATAATTAATTATTTAAAGATATTTTTATTATCAATAATAATTTATATTTAAATATTTTCATAGACAACGAAAATATTTTTCGTTCATTAATTTTTATATATAGTACAAGCATCATTATTAATAAAATATTTTTTAAATTATTCATTTTTCACAAAACAAACAGAACCTAAAGAAAATATATATTTTTTTTATTTAAGCACCTCAAGTTTGGAAAAGTATCACCAAAAATCTAAATCTATTGCATTAATACTAATCTAGTCCTAATTTTTTTTGGATCGATTTAATCTTAAAACTTTTTATATCGATATCAATTCAATCCATTTGATCAATTTAAGTTAGAAATTTCTGACGTGGATGTCAATCGTTCCATGTAGCATAATCGTCGCTAATGACATTCTATATAATTTATATATTATATATTTTAATTTTTATTAATTTTTTATTTTTTTTCTTTTCCCATTCTCTTCTATTTTCCTTTTCTCTCCTTTCTTTTTTTGTCTTTCCTTTCTCTTCCCTCAACCAATCGCCAACCTCCACGATGACCCACAGCCTATGGAGCACCGACATGTGACACGACATGAGTATCCGACACGATACGACACGTTGACACGTCATTTCTAGAAAATAGAGAATTCCGACACGTTGCGACACGTTGTATATTAAATGAATATTTTTATTTTTAATTAATTTGATACAAATTCATAAATAAATAATTAATTAAAAAAGAGCCTATAATAAATTTATACTAATAATATTAACAAATCAATTCATTTGAAATTTGAAAGATATATACATAATTAATGCGAAATATTTTTTTAATTTTAACAAAAGTTATCAATGAAACCAAAAATTAATAATAAATTTAAATCAATTTATTAAAATAAATCCATAATTTTCTACTATAACCAAAATTTATCATTATTCAAAATTTAATATTTTTTTTTTTCGAAATCATTTTTTAATTTTATTTATTTATTTTTCCGGTTAAAAAAATAATCTCCAAAATCCAACCCTTTCGTTCGTCCTTTTCCCTCCACCCCACGTTTATTTTAATTTTTTCCCTCCCCCACTTGACAGTGACAAGTGAGCTGTCACTTCCCCCTCCCTCTCTCACGCCATCAGTCCTCCTTTTTTTTTTTTGGATTTCTTTATGAAAACCCTAGCGAGCGGCCGAGCCCTCCTTTTCCTATCCTCCTTGCCGCGCCGCACGATCCCCTTCCCTTCTCTCTTCTTCCTCTCGTCGCCGATCCATCGACCTCTCTCTGGCCGTCTCTCGCCGTCGCGGTGGTCCGTTCGACGTTCGTGGCTTCGTCTCGCGCGGCGGAAATTTGCCTTCTCTCTTCTCTCTCTGTTCGGCTCTTTCTCTAGCCGTCTCTCGCCGTCGCGGTGGTCCGTTCGTTGCTTCGTCTCGCCGGCACTCGTGGCCTTTGCTCTGTCTCGCCGGCGCTCGCGATCTCTACTCCCTCGCCCTCTCTCGTCTCCACCCTCCATCAGTCTTATGGACAGGCGTCGACACGCGTGTCGATAAAAGTTGACCGCATATCGAAAAATTCGACACGCGTTGATCGCGTGTCCGACCGTATCCGAGCGTATCGACGTACCCGACACGCTCCAACACGTGTCAGACACGACAGAGAAGCACGTTGTCCATGCTTCATAGCCCACAGCCATTGGTGGCCACCAGCGATGGCTAGAGTGAGTGCTGAACGCGGGGTAGGCGACAGTGACAGGGCATGGGGGAAGGCGACGGGTAGGTGAGTGGGGGTGAGCGAGGAGTGAGTGCAGAATGAGCGAACAAGCGAGTGGTGGTTTTTTAGGCGTTTTAGTATATATATATAATTTTGTAAAGATAGGCGTTTTAAATAGAAATAATTTTTTAATGAATTTTTAAGAAAAATTTGTATTAGATAACAATATAAATTTTTGATTTTCGAAATAAAATTTTATTTGATAATCATACAAAATTTTCCTTTTCCAAGGGAAGTGGACATTGATCGACCAACGGCAACAAAGGCGGACGACACCGACAAACAATAACCGGCAAACAGATAGCGACCAGCAGACGGCTGTAGGCGATGGCAGCGATTGGCAGCGGTTGGCAGATGGAGACCAACGGCGAACAACGGACAATGACAACAGGCAGATGCCCAATATGTAGAGTGAACAAGTTTTTATTTATTATTTCTATTTTAAAAATAGAAATTTTTTATTTCTAATTCAAAATTATTTCTAAACTAAAAATTTGTTTCATAAATTAAAAAAAAAAAAAAAAAATTCGTCACCAAAATGAATTCTATACTAAAAATAAATTTGAAATAAAAAAATTATTTCGAAAGAGATATAGAATAATTATTATGCGCACTCTTAACGCCAATCTCATTTTGAAAAAGAAAATGATGGGGGTGCGCTACTGTTGCTAGGGATGTCCGGAACTGAATCGAAAACCAAACCGAAAAATTCGATTTTTTCAGTTCAATTCAGTTTTCGATTCAGTTCTCATTAAAAACTAATATTTTTTTATTGGTTCGATTTTTATCGGTTAATCGAACTGAACCGAACCATAAACCGATAAAATCAAACCATTAAAAGTTCAGCCGACACACCAGAGGCTCTGTTTTCGGATCCTTTAGCCAGCTCTCCACGTTCCAATCTTTGTCCATCCAGTACTGAAGCTCCAGACGTTCGTTTTGCACTTCTGCGACCATCATAGATGCTCCAGTTTCGCCTAAAACAAATGCCGCAGAGGGGAGGCCGAGTGTCCCCATTTTTTTCCGCTTCATCATTCTCGTCTTCTCATCTTTCGCCGTCGAAACACCTCACATTAGTGCTTCGTCCTCGCATACTTGTCCCTGGCAACACACGCATATAAAATGACACCCCTCGAAATCATCAAATCTGCCTTGGACAACCCCACTGCATACTGCTTTGTTTGGCTATGTGTTCGTGATTGATATTGTCGTTAGCTTGTTCATCGCAAAATCTGAGCTGGAGTTGAACTGGAATCAGCTCAGCAGAGTTTCAATTTACTAGGTCACATCTTCTTCGATTAAACTCTAGATGTGATCCCAATTTATTCTGGAGTTGTCTCTTGACCTATGCTCTGTTTTGCCATCTTTTCATTGTACTGCCTTTCCGGATCATCACTGAGCCACTACCACAAACGAGATTGACCGACCGTTTTTTTTTAAAGTACAATAATATATTGAATTTAAATTATTTTGAGTTGAAAAAAAAAACCAAAAACCAACAACTAAGAACTGAAAATCAAAAACCAAAAAACTAAAAAATAAAAAAAAACCGAACCGATCGAAATTTCAATCCGTTTCGAAAGATTTTTTTGACAATACAATTCGATTCGATTCGGTTGAGTTGACATCCCTTGTTGTCGCTTCTGAGAGGGAGACGGAGATGTAGGATCCATCTTGTGGAAGACGTCGGCGTCCGTGAGGCCCTTGGCGGACATCACCGTCACCTCAGGACCCTTGATCTCCGTGTCTACCGCTCGAAAACCTTTCGAAAAAATTGAAGGAGAAAACTGATGACTTGCAGAGAGCTTATTCGTTATTTAAGGCTTCCACAGAGCGAGGGGATAGGTGAGTAGGGAAAGTAGGGGTGGCGGGGTAGGTGGAGGGTAGGTGCGTCGGGCAAGGTGAGGGATAGGTGACCGCGGGGGTCGGTGAGTGGGGGAAAGAGGGGCTGGAGGGGTAGGTGCGTCGGGCAAAGGTGAGGGGTCGGTGGGTGGTCGTTTTCAAGGCCGACAAGGGGGTTAGGGGTCGGTGGGGATGGAAACGGTGGGCGGGGCCAGTTACCGCGTACCTCCCAATCAGCGGCGACACGTGTCTCCATTTTTTCGCTGGGTCCCACTCCCTTCTCTTTTCATTAATTGCTTCGTCCTCCTCGCCCGTCCTCCTCCTGCTCGCACGATGGAGGGTTTCGCTGAGTAGGGGTGTGCAACCGGACCGGGTTTACCCGGTTCCCGGTCCGGCCCACCCGGAAAACAGGGTCGGGAACCGGTTCCGGTTAAAACCGGGCCGGGAACCGGTTCCCAAAACGCAGACCCTGTTTAAACCGGTCCAGGAACCGGTTCCGAGGGATTACCCACCCGGGAACCGGTTCGACCGGACCGGTTTGGGAACCGGTTTTTATGCCTAAAGCAAAACCCTAATTTTGTTTCTTTCTTTACCTTGCAAAGGCGCAGACGCAGAGAACCAGTGCTCGACCCCTTCCTCTCGCACTCCTCTCCCGGTTCCCCTCGCGCTCGCACCACCGTTGCCAAGCTCTTCCTCCTCCCCCGCCCCGCCGCCCCCGCCGTCACCGTCACTGTCGTCGTCACCCCCGACAACCTCCACCTGCTCGACCCCTTCCTCGCCTCCTCCTCCTCGCTCCAGCCTCTCGTCTTGCCGCGCCACACCCACCGCGGGTGCGCTTCGTCGCCAAAGTCCGCGCCCTCCGCGACCTCCACCTCTCGCTCCTCTCCCGGTGGTTCGAGTCCCACCCCTCCCCGCCCTGCGCGGTCGTCTCCGACTTCTTCCTCGGGTGGACCCACCGCTTCGCCCCCGACTGCGGTGTCCCGCGAGTCGTCTTCTCGCCGTCCGGCGCGTTCGGGCTCTCCATCGCCTTCGCCCTGTGGCGGACCTCCTCTGGCCCGACGAGGAGTCGACGGTCTCACCGCGTCTTTGTTTCCCGAGCTCCCTTGCTGCCGATCTACCGCCGCCCCCTTCACGAAGCCGCCGCCGCCCGCTGCTCCGCCCGAGCCCCGTTGCCGACGTCGCATCCCTGGTGAGCTCCCCGACCACCCCCTGCTTCTTTCTTTCTTTCTTTTCTTTTTTTTTTTTTTTTTTTGGGTTTGGCAGAATGTCTTTGTTACTCCTTCTTCTGCAATTTGATTGTCTTTATCTAGTTAATCAGTTGAGGAGGAATGTCGATTCAGTTAGTAGCGCTAGGATGAGAGCAGATGCGTTTAAATTGCTCTTCGATGTGTTAGAACGGCCTTAGCAAGTTTCAAGGTAGAATGAAAGCAAATGCATTGGAATTCTTCTTTTAGTCTACTGTGACTCAATGTATGGTTTTTGTTTGCTCCTGACGAACTACGTGGATCTCTGTCACGCTTATGGATCATCTTTGCAAAAGGTTCAGATGGAATGTTCAGAGAGAAAAAATGAGTTGTTAGGTTCTGTACATGGAATTGCTTTATCAGAGTGTGCAATATGTAGTGAAAAGAGACATCGTTTGAGGTTTCTTCACTTTTATCCGCAGACAGATCCGCTGATGTTGCTATGCGGTGCCTAGATTACAGAGGGCTCTGTGTGCATTTTAATCTCCTGAAAAGTTCTTGCACAGCAATGGCATTTGCCAATGCTATCATCTAGTCTTAGTACTTCTTGACAATGTTCTGAGATGACATATCAAGCTGCTCAAATCAACCTTATCACCAAAGCCCAGTAATGTCATCATCTTGAATTTGTGCATGGCCATTTCTGCTCTGCCGGCTGTGCTGTACCCTGCGTGTACATGAAGCTCGGGTCTGTTACTTGCGATGAGTAAATGACGACCATAACACATTCTAATACGCAAAAGCCAGTCATCCATCTTCTGCTTAAATGTTCTTCGATTTGTTCATCTATTAAATGACCTGAAGAGTTTGACACAGTTAGTCCCTGCACAGACATACTCCAGTACCCTGCGTTTCCATCTAAGCATTTGCAATCTTGATTGAGAATAGAAATTCGCATGAGTTTGATCCGTGGAGAGAATGTGAGTATCGTCCTTGTGTAGTGAGTGGGAATTCCATAGCACGGGAATCGATTTTTGAGGAGGTTTTCAATCTTCCAATATTCGCTTAGCACATGTCTAGTTTTGTCTGGTGCAGCTATTTTTAGTCTACGCATACTGTGCGGGTGTAGAGCAGCGAAAAGAGCTACCCAAAACAGGTTCCAATATAAACAGGTCAACCCTGTTCCCGGACCGGAAAAAACAGGGTGGGCGGGAAAGGGGTCCAATGAAAAAACAGGGGGTAGGGAACCGGGGTCAGGAAAAGGAGAACCGGTTGTAACAGGGTAGGGAACAGGGTCCAGGTCTAGACCCTACCCACCCTGGACCCGCTCACCCCTATCGCTGAGAACATCTTCTGAGATAAAATTGACATCACGATAAATTTCAAATTAATATCCTCATAAAAAATTTATTTTAATTAATTTTTAATTATAAAAAATCTAAACCTTTACATCTTTAATAAATTTATATTAAACTAATATATTTACAATAAATTTACTTTCTTGTTAATTTTCATTAAATTTTATTATTAAATCACCCAATTTGATTATATGGCTACAGAATAGATGATAGTTGTTTTAAGTGATTGTCGATGATGGATAAAGTATATGGGGTCCCCATAATGGGGATGGATGTATGCAAAATACAGAATAAAATACGATTGGAACCAAGGTGTGCAAGACGGGCCACCGATCACGAATCAAAATTGGGATTGACGAAGTTCACCATCAAGGCATGTGGAAATTACTAGCCAATGATACATGACTTTAGAATTGAAAAAGCTCACCACCAAAGCCTGCAGAAAAATCACAGTGCTTCTTTGGCGTATAAATAGATTTATATTTCAAAATGCAACACGTAGATAGAGAAAAATACACGTGTCAATGACGGTGAAGACTGTGAACAGACAAGCAAAGAACAATAGGATAACGTGACGGCGCTTGATAATGTTCTTCAAAACTTGTGTTCTTGAGCTCTTAGCCAATAAAAGATCTTGGATTTTAGAAATTCTAGGCAAAATCCAATAAAATTTAAGATAATTGATAGAGGTTTGCAACTTTAATTTCACAAGCAAAATTAACTGTAAAAAGAGAGATCTAATTCTCAATTCATTTCAGATTGTCCAATTACACGATGTTGAATTAGAATTGAACCGAGCCAACAAATCCATCAAGTAAATAAAGTCGACACGAACTCATCTGATTATGCTCGGTTCGGACTGTCGATTTTCATTTTTCTTTCGACGCTTACACTCATTTGATCCTTAGTACACGTTGTGTGCCCCAAGCGGTGCACGTGAATAGGAGAATATGATTTCTTTGTATAGTCTTTTCGAGGAAGGCAATTCGGCCCCACTGACCCCCGTGAACGTCAAGGGCCATTCCCGTCCTTTTCCGCTTCACGGGGGCTGGTTCTCAAATGCTGCTTTTTCGTAAATTCGGTCCACCACGATGGGCATTCTAGGACCGAAAGGATTAAAATATCGCCACAAGCGGACAAAAGTTAGACCGGAAGCCCTCGTCCACCAGGAATCTTTAAAATAATAGAGAACTATTAGTCCGGTTTGGTCCGGCAGCCCTTTGGAAGCGATTTCACTTTTAGGAATTGAGCCAATCCAATCCGATCTCGATGGTTCCTAGTTCGGTCAGCCTTGCTCATTCCTAGAGGTGGCAAAATAGGTGAATTGGGTCGGGTATGGATCGGGTCAAAAATGGATCGACTCATATTTGACCCATATTCTTATAGTGTAAATCTAGTAATCCATATCTGACCCGACCCGATCTGTACCCAACCCATACCCGACCCGACCCATATTCTAAAATCTATTAATATTCTAGGAAAACCCACTTTTATTATATGCTAATTGGATTAAAATTTCAAATTAAATTCAAAATAGTAAATAAAATTAAAAAAAAAGTTAAAAAATCTATAAATTGAAATATTTATAAATAATTAGACTATGCACATGCTTCTCTTATTTGAAGTGAACGTACCATTGAATAACTAAAAATTGTAACATGAAATTTTTTTTAACTAAACCTAAAAAGCTCATTTTTATGATTTTTTTATAAGAAAAAAGTATAAAAAAGTATTGTTAAAACATTTTTATGCAATACAAATTTAATGAAAATTTTTATAATTCTTTTTAAAATGTTTTTAAAAAATTGATTTTTTTTTAATTTTTAATAATTATTTTTTCTTTTTCTTTTTCTTTGGCCAACCGCCACGATGACGGCCGGCGACCGGCCATAGGCGAGATCGAGCTCACCGAAGATCGGGTTGGGCTTGATCTCGCAGAACTGGCGTGACCGAGGCGCTGCCCGACGCCAGCGAGCTCGAGCCTCGCCTCGCCTGTCGCCGGCTGACGGCCAGCCGTCGCCCTGCCGACGATTAGCTAAGGGATGAAGAAAAGGAAAGAAAAAAGAAAATTAAAAAAGAAAAGAAAAAAATTGAAATATAAAAAATAATTATAATTTCTATTTTTTTAATTAAAAAAACATTTTATAAAATAAAAAAGGCCATAGCCCATGGCCCATGTCTTTTAGGTTTTAAAAATGGGTCAAAACGTATGACCCATTTTCAACCCATATAAAACTGAACTTAAAATGGGTCAAATGTGGGTTATGGCCCATTACAACTTCATAACCCATATTGGGTTTTCTCCCTCAACTGTCAAGAAAGGGAAAACTAATGGAGATCCACTGCTTTTTGTCCTAAAGGGGAAAAGGAAAAGGGACAAAAACATTGAACAATGACTCTACTTTGTGTCTACTTGTCCAATACTAGGGCTGACTGCGATCTCTATCGATTAAAATGCATGGAGTTGACCAACCATAAAGGAATGGAAAGTGGCCAGTTTTTAAGAGCATTTTGATCATGTGAACACTTGCTATAGTCAAGACATATATAAAGAAACCACAGCTTTAGTGTGATCTGACCTAATTTTACCAAAAAAATATGTTAATTTTAGGCATAAAATCGGTACACCTAAATCTAGAGGTTCATTTTATGGAACCATACATATGTGTATATATCATTTTAAGAGAGCTGCATAATCTCAAATTTTCATTTATTACCCTATACTTCAATTATTTTTTACAATTTAGCCTTCAATGGTTAAAATCTCCAATTCATCCCAGAATTTCTAATCATGTGAGGCTTTTGATCTATGACTTATTATTTCTTTTCATGGTTTTGCACCGCATTGAAAATTATTCGCATTTCTTGGACGCAATTGAGTTAAGCGATAATGTGATTACATGGGCTATATAAAGAGATTAAAATCAAGTGGATATTTGAGTTAGATGGATAGATAGTCACACAAAAACGAATATCACATAAACAAGATCATTGATTTTAATGGTTTTTGTTTTTGTTGAAACATTCAAATAGTTAAATGGGAGCTAACAAAAAGAAAAATAGACCGAATTGACAAATATCAATACATACATACATACAGTGAGTGAGAGAGAGACAGACAGACAGAGAGAGGGGACAAGTTACAGATCCTTCTATTTGGACTAGCTAAACTGGGCCTTCAAAGCCCAGAGTAACCTTAAAAAATGATGGACGATCAACATGGTTACTTCGTTGTTTGGGTTGGGCTTCAAGCCTTCAGTCATTTAATTAACTCTATATCTCTTGTTTGTTCGAACTCCTGACTAATTTTTCCCCTCAAATTGACCATCATAGCGTTTCAACAAGTAATGCACGGACAGTAGAGAGACACGGAGGGAAAAACCTTTGATGCCAAATGTTAGATCTAGCAATCGGGTTCATTCGGATTAATTCAATGGTTTAGTTCGCACCTTCCTCTCAGGATCAATTGAGCCAATTGACGGTCCATTTCCAAGATATTCAAGGAGCCCCTCGCTCTCAATAATCCAATCAAATAGCAAACTAAGCTATTGAGGCTCCGTTTGATAACCCTTTATTTCTCTTAATTTCTGTTCTTTTATTCCTCAAAATAAAATTTTAAAAAAAAAAAACAGAAATCCATTTGGTAATGTCAACTAATTTTTCTATTCCTTGGAATAGAAAAGTAGTAGGGAATAGATTTAAATAGAAATAATAAGTAAAAAATATAGCTTTTTATTCTCAAGAATAATTTCTAGAAATAAGTCATTTTTTTTTCTTTTCTTATTCTTCCTAGCCACCCACCATCCGCTGCCCTCACCATCGGTCACCTACTGCCAATCACCACTTGTCACCAGTCTCTGCCGATCGCCACCGGCCGCCACCATCGTTGGCTAGAGGAGGAGCAAGAAGAAGAAACGAGGGAAAAAAAGAAAAATCTAAAAATAAATTATTAAAAAATTAAAAGAAATTCTACTTTACAAAAGAAATTTATGGATTGTACAAAACAATTCCTATTCTTTTTATATTCATATAATAGAAATTTTATATATTTACCAAATACGTTCTTTTACTAAGAAATTGTTCCAAATAATAGAAATAGAAAAGGACTATTTTGAAAAAAATTATTACCCGAAATAAAAATATGACCAAACAAACCCTAAAGCTCATAACCTTCATGCTCTTCCTTGTAATTGGGCATGTAACCCTCATCAGACCTTATAAGACTTCACATATTATGAAGCTCATATGCTTTGTTCTCAATCTATTATTCAAAAGAATGAAAGGGATTCTTCTAACCAAAACAACCTACGATTGACCCACGTCGATTATCACACAATTTAGCAACTATATGTAAGCGGAGGACAATGTTTCGGGACTACAGAAAAAGGGTTTCGCTTTCTTTATAGAAGGCTACACTACACACCATGATCATTGTGTTGAACCTTCACCCTTTGCTTTGGATATAGATCATGTTGCTGAATCATATAAGGTTCTTTCGAGACACGTAGATTTATCAATCAAACATCAGTTCACGTTCAAAAATTTTCCCCACCTTCGTCGCTTTTTTCCAAAGAATTGCAAAATTTTGGAGGAAATTTCAAAGAAGAAAAGGTCAACAAGTGAAATCGAGCTACGCATCTCTCTTTCAAGTCATGCTCCCCTATGAAGGTCCCTTCGATTAAAATCTCGATCACTTCAGCAGCTCCAATTGGAGAATCTTGATCCTCAGTGATTAAAAAAAAAAACAAAGAATGTAATAAAGTAATGAAAAGATGGAGATTTTTTTTTTCCATTCAGCAATAAAAAGAATATGGTGATGGCAAATTATAGGGATCGTGAGGTTTTGCTTACCTAATCAACAATCACAACCAGTGCCTAATGTTGCTTTATGTGGCGATGGAGAAGAGTCCAAAAGGCAAATATTTCTACTTGGGAAAGATAAAACTAATAGATTTCAAGCATATGGTCCTGAAGTGAAAGCAGTTGTTGGAAGAGACTTAAAGTGATTTAGATCAATGAAGAAGGTTCGCAACAATAGGTGTTCAATTAGGAATCCCAATTTGATAATCCATAAATCTTATTTGATGATTTCAAACCTAAAAGCATATTCTCTTGCTAAAGTCTAAGTTTTTTTTTTTTTTTTTTTTAGTAAAAGGATGAAGGGGGGATCAGCTCTAACAATGCCCTTTGATGTTATTTACGTTCCAAATGAGTGTTATTTTTCAAAACTTAGAGTCGTTGTTTTTAATTTGTTTGGACTCATTTGCTGGATATTTTTATCGTGTGATTTCATTCTTTTAAGTGTTATCTGCAAAAAAATATGTTACGTTTTTTAATTCCTATCAGATAGTATTTCTGCTTGCCATTGCCATTCGCTTAACCATTAAGTAATGTAAAATTTCTTTGTTTTGAATCTAAAAATTTTAAATCTTTCAATAGCTACTATTTGATGATGTTTTGATGGGTGGGATGTTTTATCTATTGACGATATTTTGAATTCGACTTAGATGTGGATGTTTTATCTATTGACGATATTTTGAATTCGACTTAGATGTGATGGGAAGAGGTCCACAAGGTGGAGGGTCGGTGATGTAAATGCTTGAAAGGTGTTGATTACATCTATGAACGTGACTTCATTTTCAAAGTCTTCCTGATGGGCCAATCCCAGAGTACCGGTTGCTATTTTTATCATATTACGTAAAGTTGTGTGGAGTTTCTTATTTCGAATTTTAGTATCCTTGAATATGCTTTGCCTTCAGTCTTTCATGTAAAATAACAGCTTAAGCTTTATATAAATTGCAATTGGATATGATACCGTTATAATTAGTAACTCCAATCTATTTTAGTTGTTGATAAATTGGTGTTACTAATGACTAAAATGCATGCAAATATGAATCCTTCTATTAATTTCCACAAATTTCGAGCATACTGGCCAAGAATCTACAATATGGTACCTTAATGTAAACTAGTTACGAAGAACCTACGTCTTTATTATTGCACGCTTTCTACGGCGTTAAGTTTAACTAAGAAAAAGGGCCTTATCATATCTGAGGATTAGGAATAATGTGTAATTGAAGAGAAAATACAGAGACCACACTCGTTACAACAAGAAAAGGTATGACAATCTGTGCACAAACGCGAAGGCCAGAAAAGACAAGAAAGCAATCCAAATGCAAATTTCAATTTATGAGAATATTGCATTGTGCATGGTTGGGTTCGATGGTCACGCACCGAAAGGAACATCTTTCCCTTGTGTGTCACCGTGCAATCTGGCTTCACTGAAAATGGAAGTATTCCTTCTCCGGCTTCGTTATCATCCCCCCGTAGAAACTCTGCTGTGTGCATAGGGTTTCATGGGGCTTGAACCAGTGCAATTCAATAACATCGAAGATTGGTTTGGATGGAAGGCGAGGTCCGGGCGCTCCAATAAAACCTAAGAGATTTTTCTGATTTTCCGGTAATTCAGCAGGACATTTCTTCCTCGCATTGGTCAAATATGGTCAATGATAGTTAGCAGGATAACTAATTCTCAATCCGCTGTATTCCCATCCCAAAACTGAGAACTGAACCAAAGGAATTGGTTCCAAATTTCCGAAATTATGGACTAGATTGGAGATCCTAAGAGCCAGACTGATCTGGTCTCCGGTCTAGTCCAGTTCCCGAGCAATCTAGTGAAATCAGTCAAATTCAAAAAAGGGAATGCTCCGAACTCCATGAGAGGTGAAGAAGATCTAAAGAAAGGAAAAACCAAAAGATGATGGTAGGCATGAGCATCATGAGGTGAAAGAAATAGATTGAAAGAGAAGAGAAGACGTGTGTGAGAGATAAAATAAAATAAACAAATTGATCCAAGCAATCTAGTTTGGTCCTGTTCTCCATCGGGAACCAAACACAACTGATCGGTTTGATCCAATCTGGGTTGTTTCTAATTGGTCGGTCCATCTTATTCGCTCTCAGTAGTTAGGGTTTCTTTGTCAAGAAAGATGTAAGAAGATGAGAAAAGAGAAAATAAAGAGACTGAAGAACACGAGATTTGGAGAGAATATTTTCTGTATTCTGTATTCTTCAATAATCGATCAATGTACATCTTCATTAGTTATAATACAAGACGGTCAATGAATACGGAAATGAATGATTCTAAAAATCAATCTACTCTAGATCTAATCTTAATTGATCTGTACAAATCAAATTAGAATCAATCTAATATTCTAAAGAGATGCGTATCTTCCAACAAAAGATTGAAAATGTGAGGACAATGGATGGTAACATAAGAATACAAAGTCTGTTGTTAGTACTTAGTAGCTCTCCTTTTTGGTTTTCCGAGGTCACTATCCCATGATGATTCCAAGCCTCTGTATCTTTGTTGGAGTTGACTTTTGGGCCTCATTCTTCTTAAGTAGTCCCCAATAATGTGCTGCGTATATACGTATAATTAAGTCAATCTAGTTCAAGAAATTGGAAATTTCTCTATCTTCTTTTTTCCTTTTTGGTATGAGAGAAAAAAGGAAGCTTCCCAAGATCCTATACTCCAATTAGGGTGAATATATTTCCAAGGTAGAATCTAGAATCAAAGATCTGGACTGTTGGAAACCTATTCAATATTAGGTTTCATGTTTCAAGTTTTAAGGTATGTAGGGTAAATTTCATGTTCTAAAAATTGGAAAATCTATTTCGACGGATAGATTCTAAGTTCCAAGTTAGTGCAACTTGTAACTTAGAACCTCGAACATATAATCTATAACCTAGAATAAGTTTTTGTCTTTCTTGATCTCAGTCTTTGCGTGATCACAATGAGTGTATAATCTAGAATCACTAATCCGAACTTCCAATTTATGATTAAGATTTTCACTTCGTTAATGTTTCATTTCTTTTTCCGAAATATAAATTATGGTTATGAATTAAAGGAGCAAGCGGTGATTATTAAAGGAAATAATTCATTGTAATCATTCAATTAATAATAAAAATGGAATCTACGTAGACCCTGAAACTTGTAATGGGGTAAAATTCCAAGTTTCAGGTTTTATGGCATGTAGGGTAAGTTTCAAGTTTCAGAAAATGAGAAACCTATTCTAATAGCTGAGTTTCAAGTTTCAAATAGAGCATGTATAAAACCTAGAACCGCTTACTCCTAACTCCAATCCCTCAAAACCTAAACAACTCTAATAATGTTCAACTTCGTGAATAATATTCATAAATAATTGAACAATAGATTAAACGCCAATTTGGAAGGGTTAACATAACGACCATGCACTCCTTCTATTTGTCATAGATTATAAATTCAAACTAAATATTTCACATTATGTAATAACCTACGGTCATTTCTTCAATAAATAAATAAATAAATAACTCAAGATCACAGTTTCTCCACTTTTAAATTTAAAAAAAAAAAAATTCCCACACGCTTTTGTGTGCCCTTGTTTGCTGGGAGAAATGAGAGAATCAATTTTCAACAATAAGCTAGAAGATTTAAATATATATATGAATAAGCAGAGGGGCAGTTTGGGGATACAACATTCAGCAATCCATTGACATGATAAATATACATGTTACAATTGAGTTATGGGAACTCTATCTAGTTGCGTTCTTCTTGTGCCAAGCAATTAAACGGCTCCCATCTCCTCCACCAGAAATGAAGGTGAAAATTTCATGGTCTTTGTCTCCCTGTAGCCGCAACAAATCCCCGGATTTCTCTGTTTTTATTCTCCATTTTATCTTTTTCCTCTCTTTCTTGAACTTTTATGAGGATCAATCCTTTGAGAGATGAGAACAAGATAGAACCAAGTGCAGCAAAAAAAGAAAAAAGGAAAAGAAAGGCAAGAAAGAGAGAAACAAACCAAGACAGCTGGAGGTAAAGAGAAGAGAGAGAGAAAATAAAATCAATGAAAAAAGCAAATTTTTATCTTTTCCTTGGCCACCCTTTTGATCCCTTTTTTCATCCTTTGTTTTCTTCAAGATGTCAAATATCACAGGTGAAGGAGGTAGCTCCTCTTTAGGCAATCCTGGTGAAGCAGAAGTTCAACCACCGGAGCTTCTGAATCATTTCTTTGGTGTTAATAATTCATTATACATGAAGAGAGGCAACAACAGCAATCTCCACAAGCTAAGGCGAAAAGAAGCTAACCAGGATATCCGGGTAATGCCATATATATATTTGTTATTAAATCAATGTTTTTTCTCATGGAGTTGAAATTATTCATTTTCAGATTTGTTAGATAGATCTTTTCCCTTGGACCATTGATGTTTAACTTGCTCTTTTCTTCTTGAAGAAGAATAGTGAATAGCTTTGTAGCTAACTAGCAATAAATTATCTGTGGATTCAGCTGTTTAAATTGCATGTTACATCCCATGCTTAAATCAGGAACTTCAACTTTGTGTTGTTGGGTGAAAATCGGATCTAATATCTATTAAGATTCCGTTCATCTCGTAGAAAATATGACGTTTCGGAAAATGTTTTCCACGAAGTCATTTTTCAGGACAATATGATTATTTTTTAGTATTCAGTTGAAACATGCAAATGAAGGGGAAAATATTTTCTACTGTTTAGTAAGGAAAATCTTTTTTCCATGCAATATTTTTCAATAATTTTTAATATTTTATCTCTTAAAATCAATTTTTATTTTTTTATTTTTAAAAAATAAATTTTCTTTTCTTTTTCTTTTTCTTTCTTTTTATCTTCTTCTTTTGCGACCAATTGCTGGCCATGATGACGATTGGTGACCGGCCAAAAGTCCACTCGCCCGACTTGCCGCCAATTGAGTGAATAGCAAGATCACCAAAGGTCGTGAGCCTCAAGCTTGCCCGAGGCGGAGAGCTTGAGGCTCACTTGTGGTCAGTCGCTTCGCTGGCCATGACACCAGCCAAGAAAAAAGTGAAAAAAAGAAGGAAAATAGAGAGAGAGAGAGAGAGAGAGAGAGAGATAAGTTTGAATAAATAAAAAAAAAGATGGAAAGTTTATCATGGGTGTGAGATAAGACAAAATGAGTGAGGAAATGTTTTCCTCATCTTGAAAAGTGAAAAACATCTTCTCCTATTTATTTTTTTTTTTTTGGTCAAAAACATCTTCTCCTATTTCAAAGACCTTTTTTTCTCGATGATGGAAAATATTTTCCTCTACTAGTTTATTTTTCATAAAATAAATGCCGAAAAATCAAGAAAAAGTTTTCTTGGAAATAGTTTTCTACAAAACAAGCAGAGCCTCTTTACCAAAAAAAGAAAAACAAGCAGAGCCTAAAAGAACGTATATTTTATTGAAAACTCATAATAAAGGAAAATCTTTTTCGAGGCAAATGATTAGTGTTCACTTGTCTAGTAGTTTAAGGAAAGCAATTTCCTTCTTCTTAGAAGGGAAAGTCATTTTCCCCCATTCTAGACTTGTTGTTTTCCATAGAAAATGTTTTCTACATATCGATTAGTTTTCTGTCATGTAAATATTGAACAATCGGAAAAACAATTTCTCAAAAACAGTTTTCCTTCAAATAAGTGTACCCTAAATTGAGTTTAAATAGTACATGCAAGCAATCCAATTGAGCTCACAAGAGGGATGGAACTAAAGGCAATCCAAAATAAAACTAGAGGCACTTAAATCATAAAATATTTTTTTAGGCTACATTTGCTTCACGGAAAATGAATTATCTAAAAAATATTTTTCTAAAAACAATGCTTGTGCCACATACAAATATTAATGGACAAAAAATATTTTCCTCTTCTACAAAAATATTTAGATATAAATTATTATCGATAATAAAAATATTTTTAAATTATCAATTATTTTAAGTAATTATCTTTAGAAAAATCTACGAAACAAACGTAGCTAGGATGACTTTATTAGCTCTTCCGTATCTAAAATGGGTTCAGAAATGAGAGAATTATTAATGAGCGAAAGTTGTGGAGGAAGAGGATTATCTTCGTTTTGTTTCTAGCAGGATCACGTGAGGGAATCAATTTTTCTGTCACTGGAGTGGACGACCACTGATTTTGGACATAATTGACATCATAACACCTTTTTCCCTTTTTCCCTGATCACACTTGTCCAATCAACAGTAAATCCTACGGAAAGAGATTTAAATCATTCGGCAATGAAAAGCAATCGAAGCCCTCTTCAACAGTGGCTACTTCCAGATGACATTAGCGTGCAAAATAATCTCCCTGATCCCCCGTCAACATTGGAAAAATTTAAAGAACTTGACTGTATCCTTGAATGCATATCCAAGCGCAGGATTCATTGTTCTACCCAAAAAACGTGCTCACGGCAACGAACCATTTCGCATGCGGGATATGCGACTAGGGCTTCAAGAGGGCCTAGAACCTGCAGCTCCATCGGCCGGCCACAGCCACCCCGGGAAGCTCAGGGTGTCCCACGTGCACCTCAACCCTAAACTTTTAACAACTTTACAATTTGGTACTCCAAATTTTTACTTATGTGACACTTTTGATCTATGGCGCATTATGTACTTCATGCTTTCATGTAGTATTATAAATGATTCGCATTCTTTGAACATGGCTGAGTTACATGACGACCTGGTTGGGCTATGTAAGAAGTATAAAACCGATCCACATAAAATCAAAATGTAAATCGCATTGTTAGAGATCATAGTCACACGAACATAAATGTAACATAAATAAGATCCTCCATTTCAAGTTTTTTTCTGTTTTTTTATCCTCGTTGGGACATTCCAATAGTTGAATGGGGTCAAAACTAACAAGAGATATTAGACCAAGTAGATAAATACCAAGAGGATAAGATGACAACTTGGTTCTCAATTTTCATTAAGGGTGATAATAAATGTTAGGTGTACCTTAGTATATTTATTTTTAATTTTCTTGAGTATGCACGCTAAGGGCCTGTTTGGCAAATTTTATTTCTGTTCCTTGGAACACAAATTTATGTTCTTTTGTTCCGGGGAACAAAAAAAGAACATAAATGCGTTTGTTTATACTTTTGTTCCCGGGAACAGATTTGGAACAAAAATAAGAAATAGAAAAAACCTATTTCTTGTTCTCAAGAACACTTCCGAGAAACACTTTTTTTTTTTTTTTTCTTCTTTTTTTCTTTGGCCGATGGCCGGCCTCGACCATGGCCGGCCGGCCGGTCGAGGGTCGGCAACCTCACCGGAGCATCGCCGGCCCCCAGCGAGGCTTGGCCTCGCCGAGCCACCACTAGGCAACGCCGACCTGGTGGTGGCCTGGCAAGGCCGAGCCTCGCTAGTGGCTGGGCGAGCTCGGCCTCACCGAATCTAGGCAAGGCCTAGCCTCACCAAGGGCTAGCAAGCCTCGGTGTGGCTGGGCAAGGCTACCGGCGACCAGCCAAAAGGAAAAAAGAAAAAAGAAAGAAGAAAGAAGAAAAAATGAAAAACAAAATAAAAATACTAAAAAATTAAAAGAAACAAAAAAAATTATACAAGTTTACCAAACGTGTTTTTGTTCTTTTTCCATTTTAGGAATAGAAATTTTATGCAGTTTTACCAAACACGTTATTTTATTCAAAAATTGTTCTCCGGAATAGAAATAGTTTTTTCTATTTCTGTTTCCGAGAACAATTTTTGAACATAAACGTTACCAAACGCGCTCTAATTGACTTTTTATCCCCTCTCGAAGTGTCAATGCTACAGCCAATTCTACATAGAAATAGTAATGGGAAAATTCCATCCTTTTGAGCTAGCTAAACTAGGCCTTCAAAGCCCAAATAATTTCCCAAATGATGGCAAAAGTGACGTGGGTAAAAAAAAAAAAAGATTGGGCGAGAGTTTTTAATTAACAGTCTATTCATGGTCACAAAAAATCAAATAACAAATAATTATAAATTGTTATGGGGTCCAATTCTTCAAAAATTTGTAGCTCACAACTAGTTATTATTCTCACGGTAACCTAAAAACTATTATGCTAGGAAAACCTATAAGAAAATATTTAGTGATTACTAGATTTTATATAGACGTCAGGGCGGACGAACACTAAGATGAAATAGGCCTGCTAATATGCCTAAGGTACTTGTTGCAATATGATGAGAGGGCGTGATAAGTGACGAAATGGTTCAAGGTTCCCTTTTTAGTTATTTTTTACGATGGGTTTCATAGGTAGGGCTAATGACTCGAGTAAAGTTGTAACAAGGTAACTGTAGTGGAAGATGCGGCTGGATCACCTCCTATTTAGAGAGAGCTAATGCTTGTGTTCCTCTGGTAAGTGGTCATTACAATAGAAACTCGCAATTCTCTAGCAAATACAGCCCTTTTAATCATTTCTTCGCATGTACATGCAACCGTCAATTGTTAATGTGGCGTGTAATTTTTACTCATGTGCAACAATTGGTCAACCGTATGTGCTTGCTGAGTTGGAATAAATTATTTTAAAAAAAAGTAAGAGTCTGATTTCTCTTCTTCCTTCTCGACCCAGTTTTCTTGACCGTGCTCCATGGCCGCCATCAACACTTCCAAGAAACAACCTCAACAAACAGTGGCTAGAGCTCGAATTAAAGTTTCAATGTCACTAATAACAAATAAGGATATTCAAATTTCACCAAACTGAAAGCTACAAAAACAATATTGCCATCTTCAAAGAAATCAAGAACATAACCTTGTGACTACCACCAAAAGGATATTCATATAATGCCCAGCAATGAACTGAAAAAAAATTCAGTACTAAAGCTTCACTGAAGCATTTAGCAACTTAAATCGATTAAAGAGACAAAAAACGAAAGGGTTCTACTGAGAAATCCTCACACTACTTAATTTTTTTTTATTCCTCTATGCTTCATCTCCGGTGTCTGTTTATCTTTCGCTCTGTGCATCTCTTCATCTTCGTGGCTTCGTATTCAGCTTTTCTTCCAAAGCAAGAAGCTTTCCTAAATCAACAGCAACACACTTTGACCGTCAAGGAATGCAACAGTTATCCTAAGCGAAAGCACAAGATGCGAGTAGAAGCTTTCATTGCGAACTCCTAGAGCTAAAGGCTCGAGATCCAGACGGCAAACTTTCAAATCTCCAGCAAAGCCTCGTGCATGGCCGCGACAGGCAAGGTCAAGATCCCAGCTATGACTTGGCTTCGATGGAGGGACGGAACTCACATCTGACACGACAACCACGGCAGGGTGAAGGGCTCATGGATGGAGGTTGCAGCGAAGCAGTGAGTGTTGATGGATTTAATTGTAGATTGGGCTTAAGGCCCGTCCGCGGCTTAAGGCCCGTCCGCCCATGCTGGGCCCAAAAGGCCCGGCCCACGGGAATAGGGCCCGTGGATGGGGGAAGGTATAAAAGGGAGGAGAGAGAGAGAGAAGGCACCGGTTGGAAACACAATCAACGTACGTTCTTTTTTTTTCCCGCGCTCTCTTTCTCTCAAAACGCTCAGGGCAACGCACAACTCCCTTCAAGGCCAATCGGATCGAATCGATCAGAATTTCTTCCTCTTTATCGGCATCGGTGTCTAATCTGTGGCTAACAAGGTACGCTCGAATCCGTGGTGTGCTTTACGATCGGTGATACGTGCAATTCCCGGGCTTCGTCTTCTGCATTCGATTTAGGGGTTCGATTCAGTGTCGAATCCGGTTTTCGGGGATCCGTTATTCCCAACATTGGTATCAGAGCCCTAGTTCACGTTTTCCCGATCTGGTTTTGATGTTTTTTGATTGAATTTTCGCAAAAAACGTTCGGCCGTACGGATCGGGCGTGAAATCCCGACACCCGAGCACGGTACGTCGTTTTTTCTATGTTTGCGTATGTCGAAATCAAAATCTGAAAGCACTGGGTGAAAGGCGACGTCGAGACGAGTCCGGGAGTGGTCGCGCCGCCGGACGACGCCGCACGCGCCCGAAGCGCGCCTGGCTATGGCCAGCGCGTGCGCCACACGCGCCGGCGACGAACCGCACGCACGTGCGCCCGGCGGCGAACGGCGCACGCGCCGTCCGCGGACCGACAGCGTGCCGACGTCATCCAACGGTCGGAACCGCTCGGATGACGTCACCGATGACGTCATCGCGACGCCGGTTGGCCGGGCGACCCGACCGGCGACCCAACCCGACCCGAACCGAGGGACGCCGGCACGCGCGTGGCACGTGCCGGCCGACGTCGCGTGACGTCGGCCCGTGCACGTGCTCGCACGTGCCGACGGTTCGCCCGAACCGGCCAGACCGGCGCAACAGTCCGACCGGCTCGACCGGTCCGCCCGGTCCGACGACCCGCCCGCCCGTTGACACAACCCGTTGACCTCTGACCGTTGACCGACGACCGTTGACCGTTGACTTTGACCGTTGACCGTTGACCCGAGAGAAAAAAAAAAAAAAAAAAAAAAAAAAAAAAGCATTTGGTCCTTTTTCATGTATGCCTATGTGGCTTATATGTAATCCATTTTTTTTTTATTTTTTTTTATTCTGCATTTGTTGCATGAATTTTTTTTTTTTTGAAAATTATGTATTTTCCCGTATGTGCATTATGGATTATAAGTGATCCATTTTTAGTTCTGCATTTATTGCAGGGAACTATGATGCGTCATGCACGGATACTTGCAATCCCGAGAACGGACGAGGGAAATGCAAGACTTAAAAGGCTGATGAAAGAGTTAGGCGATTATCGGTGGCATGACGGTGATTTAGTATCACATGTGGTCAAGGTCAATAAGATGATACAGAAATCATCGGAATGGTTATCTAATGCCGGATTTTGAGAAGGTGCCGGCTATGATGAACATTCTTCCACCGAATGGCAAGCAGTGTTAGATCGCATGGGAGGTCAACGTGGTCCCGAGCTATAGGGGAGCTAGTGGAAGCTTTTGTAAGAGAGTACTATAGGATTGAGTTGGCCAAAACTTCAACCCTTAGAATAGCGCCACATGTCGTAGGGTGAATGCGCCTTGGTGGCGACATGAATGCTCTCCAAAAGTTTTTCCATGGTTGGCAAATGTGCCTTTAGTTTTTTCTAAGATATTTTGATTGATATATTAATTTTGAGATATTTTATTTATGATAAATATCTCTTTCCATGTTAATATATTTCTCAGTATATATTGCTTAGTGTAATGTATAGTTTTATTAGATGAAAGCATTGTTATTCTGTTGAATATAAATTATTATTTGCTTTCTGTTACTGCTGATTGCTGTGGGTAGTTAGCTGTGGGTAGTTATAAAAGTTTTTGTAACTTCATAGGACTTATTTTGCATATGACAATTATATTAATAACAATTTTGAGTTAGGATTTTGGAGAATGATTGGAAACATAGTGACCTTTTGATTCTGAAACCTTACTTGAAATTGTTCATTGATATAATGGGTCTGTGCAAAAGTAGATGCATAAGTGATAGGCATTAATTGTTCGTGCATATATGTCTGATGTGTTCAGATTGATACTTTCGGCAACTAAGAACGTGATTGCTGATATGAACGGCAACAATTGAGAAATATTGAAAATGAAGATTCAATATGTGCTGGAAAAGCAAGAAGCACTAGAAGCTCTTGACCATGTTATGGAAGATCTTGAAGATGCTGTGCGCCACCTTGAGCTAGTAGAGGACTGCCTATCGGCATTTGAGTCGATAATAGATATTTGCAATCTTGGTTCTAGCTCGAAAGGGCTTTGTGGTCTAAGCGTAAGCGTATTGATTCGTTCAATATATGAGAATGCAAAGGATTAAGTCCTTGTTGCAAGAAATCAAGAGTTAACCAACACAAGAGAGGAAAACGTCCTCAAGTGAAGAAAATGTCAAGGGTGAGGTATTACAATTATGACAAGAGAGGTCACTATGCTCGCGGCTGTCGTGAGCCAAAGAAAGTAATACACCTCTTGTACATTTGAGAACTTTGCTTATATGTCAAGTTCTATATGATCGGTTGAATCTAATCATTTGTGGACTGTAGATTCAAGAACGACAGACCATGTAAGAAAGGATAGAGGATCCCTCGTGAAATTCCGACGATACCAACTGGAACTATGTGGATCTATGTGGGAAATAACTTCAGAGCTGAAGTTAAAGGGATTGGCACCTGCCAATCAAACATGCGTGGTGGACGCACCTTGTTCCTACATGATATCCTATATGCTCCGGAGATTCGTCGAAATTCAAGTGTCTGTTTTGGTGTTGGTTGAGCTTGATTTTAAAATGAACTTCCATAATAGAGGTGTATATTTGTATTTGGATACAAACTACTATGGTTGTGGTCACTTTCGGATGGTTTCATTGTAATAGATGTTGACTATGATGATGTCAATATGTTATTCCCTTGTTTCACGTCTTCTACTTTATATGATAATGATGTGAATATGGTGGCATGCTAGACTTGGTCATATGGGCCAACAACATATGAAAAGACTAGCCAAAGAGGGCTTATTGGGCAACATTGAAAAAGTCGATTTGCCAATATGTGAGCATTGCCTAGTAGGGAAAACGACAAGGAAACCATTTGGAAAAGATAAAAGAGCTGAATTTCCTCTGCATTTAATCTATTCTGATGTCTGTGGTTCAATGAATGTGAGAGGAAGGCAATGGGCTGTTTATTTTATCACTTTTATAGATGATTCTACTCGATTCGGATATGTTTATTTGATTTCTCATAAATCTGAAGCATAAGTTGTTTCAAAAGGTTTATGAACCTGGTAGAGAATCAATTAGATATGAAAATAAATGTATTTAGATCCGATCGATGTCAAGAATATTTATCTGATGAGTTCAGAAAATTATGTGATGAAAAAGGAATAGAAAGACAGTTGCCTATTCCATATACTCCTCAACAAAATGGTGTTGCGAGAGAAGAAGAAAGAACCCTACTTTGGAAAAATGATTAGGTCCATGATGGCGCATGCTAACTTACCTATTACTCTTTGGAGTGATGCGTTGTTAACTGCTGCCTAATACTTAACCGGGTGCCTTCCAAATCAGTTACTTCCACTCCATATAAGTTATGGACAGGTAGAAAACCGGACTTAAGTTTTCTTAAGCCATGGGGATGTGCTACCTATACTTATAAGTCCTCTCACAAGTTTGGGAAATTAGGTCCCAAAGGAAATAAGAGTATTTTCATGAGATACTCCGAACACTCGAAAGGGTATGTGTTCATAGGTGAGAAGGAAAGTGGGAGTATAACTGAATTTGAATCACGAGATGTCACATTCTTAGTGGATGAATTTCCTAAGAAGGGCGAAATAGGGGAAGATTAGTCCCTATTTGAAACCTTGGATCAAGATAATGATATTAGTGGAGTTCATCCAAGTGGGAGTAATATGAGAAGTGATGAATTGAATTCAACTCATTCTCAATTGCAATCACATGATGAGACGACATCATCATTACCTAATCCAAGTGGGAGCATAATGGGGAATGATGTGCTAAGTGTGCAATCTCCCATACGGCGAACAAATTGCCAAAGTATTCCCCGTCGACGCTTTGACATTGAAGGGGAAACTTTTATGATTGCTCCGCAAGATAAGGATGAGCCAAGAAATATTAATGAGGCTCTGAATTGCCCTAATAAGGAAGAATAGATTCATGCAATGAAAGAGGAAATGGAGTCAATGAAGTCAAACCATATCTGGGAACTGGTTGATCTTCCAAAAGGACGCAAAGCTATTGGGAACAAGTGGGTTCTCAAAATAAAGCGAAAGACTGATGGCTTGATAGAAAGGCATAAGGCTCACCTTGTTGCGAAGAGGTATAATCAACAGAAAGGAATTGATTATGAAAGTACATTTTCTCCTGTGGTGTGATTTATCTCGATTCGCATTATTCTGGCAATAATGGTTAGTATGGATCTTGAGTTACATCAAATGGATGTAAAGACTGTTTTTCCTCAGTGGAGAATTATATATGGAACAACCTGTTGGTTTCATAGTGAAAGGCCAAGAAGAGAATGTATGTCGACTTTGGGGGTCGATATATGGCCTTAAGTAGTCGTCAAGATAATAGTATATACGTTTTCATAATGCCATAATGGCATATGATTTTACAATGATTGACGAGGATCATTGTGTATATATCAAAAGATCCAAGGATCAATTTGTGATCATATCATTATATGTTGATGATATACTAATTGTCGGAAGTAATATGGGGTTATGTTAATGCTGTGAAGAATTGATTATCTTCCAACTTTGATATAAAAGACATGGGTGATGTTGCATACATCCTTGGAATTAAGATTTCAAGATTGTAAACCCATAGACACTCCTATTACAAAAGGTGAAGGATTGAGCCATAAACTGTGTCCAAGGACTCCACAAGAGGAGGAACAAATGAAACATGTTCCTTATGCTAGTGCTGTTGGAAGCTTGATGTACGTTATGATGTGTACAAGACCTGACATATGTTTTGCAGTTGGAATGGTGAGTAGATACCAATCCAATTCAGGTTAAGCACATTTAAAGCCGTTAAGAGAATATTGAGGTATCAAAAGGGGACTGCTGATTATATGTTGAGTCATTGAGCAAAAGGATCTGCGACTCTAAGGCTATTATGATGCTGATTGGGGAGGAGATTTAGATGAAAGGAAATCTGCCTCTGGATTTGTTTTCTTACCGAATAATGGCACCATATGTTGGAGCAGTAAGAAACAAAAGTGTATAGCCTTGTCTACGATATAAGTTGAGTTCGTGGCATTATCAGCAGCAGTATAAGAAGGTGTTTGGCTTAAGAGATTTTTGGATCATTTAGATGTTATTGGAAGTGCTGCAAATTAATTGTTGGTTAACTGTGATAGCCAAGCAGCAAAAGTGTACACCAAATATCCAAAATATCATGGCAAAACCAAACATATAGATACCAAGTATAACCTTGTCAAGGATATGATTGCACAAAAAAATGTGAACTAAAGTACATACTACGCATGGAATGGTAGCAGATCATATGACAAAGCCAATACCTAGAGATGTGTTTTGTGGCCATATGAAATCTCTAGAGTTGCGTAGAGGGTGATGTACTGAATATTGTAATTTCCCTAAGTGTTCACAATTTGATGAATTTGTGTTTTCATCATTAATGCCTATGAATCTTTGTTTGATCTTTATGCATCTTAATGCTCAGTGCATTGCTTTAAGTTAAGAAGTATGTCGGACAGATATAAGATTAGCCCACTCACACGGGTAATCGCCTCTGTTTACTGTGTGATAAATAGAGATGAGACTGTTTTTAAGCTTATTATCTAGGTGATAATCGAGAGCTCAAGCTTAAAACACGTATGTCGCCTTAACTGAGTGTTAAGATGAGGACATAATTATTACGATGTCCGAAAGTAAAATACCCCACATATTTTACTTTATCTGTCTAAAATGCCAGATGTGAGTTCTGATGAATTTTGTGAATGAGTAGATACGTGAACTCAAGTTAGACATTGGGTATGTCTGAACTATCATCTATACGGTATTGAATAGTGTAGACATGCGCTCCATGGGAAAGGAGTTAATACTGTAATACGTATTTCATACTACGTATGCATGAGACGACCAATAAGAGTGGCAAAAAGTTTGATCTCAACTTTTATGCGTGTGAGGCTCTTGAGGGAATGAGTTCCTCAATTTTTGAGTCCCCTCATGACTCTTACTTTTTCTCAAGATTTCTATTTAGTGTTTGCTATCTTAGGATGTTGCCAATGGTCATGAGTTTGATTCGATCTAATGGGGCATTTCTAGAAAAGCAAGCTGAACTGAAATTGAGAGTTTAAAGGAAAGAGGAAGATCGATTTTGGTGAATCACATTATAGTTTTGTATTCACCGGTTAACCAATTATTACTGTCTTTGGGATAATCATAATTGTGAATACAATATATATATCATTGTTTAAAAGAGATCAAGAGAGATATAAATGTGATCGATCGATCTAGGGTACCGCATACTAAATCTACTCGGGATGTGATGCCCATTATGAGCTGCTATATATTCCTAACGGATGTATAGCAACGAGCTCTCAAAGTATGCTTTGGTCGCACGGATTATTCACCGCAGTATGAATGTTGAAGAGAGGAAAAGAGGATTACATTCGGCCCATCATGTTAAGTGAGAGTCTATGATGGATTTTTTCTCGATGGGGATGAGTTGGGGCTGTCCGCCCATGTTGGTTTTGTACCACCATGTGCGAGTGGGAGATGATGGATTTAATTGTAGATTGGGCTTAAGGCCCGTCCGCGGCTTAAGGCCCGTCCGCCCATGCTTTGGGCCCAAAGGCCCGGCCCACGGGAATAGGGCCCGTGGATGGGGGAAGGTATAAAAGGGAGGAGAGAGAGAGAGAAGGCACCGGTTGGAAACACAATCAACGTACGTTCTTTTTTTCCCGCGCTCTCTTTCTCTCAAAACGCTCACGGCAACGCACAACTCCCTTCAAGGCCAATCAGATCGAATCGATCAGAATTTCTTCCTCTTCTTCGGCATCGGTGTCTAATCTGTGGCTAACAAGGTACGCTCGAATCCGTGGTGTGCTTTACGATCGGTGATACGTGCAATTCCCGGGCTTCGTCTTCCGCATTCGATTTAGGGGTTCGATTCAGTGTCGAATCCGGTTTTCGGGGATCTGTTATTCCCAACAAGTGTAATTGATATGAGCAGCCAAATCGTCACTATGATGGAGGAGGAAGAGAGAATTATCTTTTGATTTGTTTCGGATGCAGTTGTAAGGGCGGGCTAGTGATGTTTTAAGTGACGTTGAAGGAAGTACGGGTAGACCAGAATGTATGGAATGATTGTCAATGGATATATGTGAATGCAGGATAGATTATGATCACCACCAAAGCAAAAGGGAGGTGCTACCAACCAAAGATAAAGATTGTGATTGACGAAATTCACCGCTAAGGCTTAAAGGACGAATCACCTACTAACGATAAAGGACTTCAGGATAGGGGGAAAAGTACCAAAAAAGTCCTAAACCTATTGCATTGGTACAATTCAGTCCTAAACTTTTCAATTGGACCAATTCAGTCCTAAACCTTTTAATATTGATACTAATTCAGTCCATCCGGCCAATTTTGGTCATCGGCGCGACGTGGACGTCGGCCGGTGGTCGGACGCTAACGTGGCAATTTTTATGATTTTTCGATTTTTTTATGATTTTTATTAATTTTTTTCCTTTTTCTTTTCTTTTTCCTTTTCTTTCCTGCTTTCTTCTTCGTGGTTGCCGGCGAGCCTCCGGTGAGGCTCGCCGGCCACTGGGCGAGGGCCGCAAAGCCCTCGCCTGCCGTCGACGAGGGCCGCGGCCCTCGCCCGGCCTCTCCCAGAGCCGCCGGCGAGGCGGCTTCACCCGGATCGGGCGAGGCCGCCCGCCCGCGGCCGGGCGAGGCCATGGCGGCCATCACTAGGGCGGAGGCGAGGGCCGCGAAGCCCTTCACACCCGCCGGCGAGGGTCATGACCCTCGCTTGGCCTCGCCCTGGCCTTGCCGCTGAGTCCCCGGCGCCTCCTCCGTTGTCAACCCCGGAGCTTCTCGACCTCGTCACTGCCGCCCTCACCTCCACGAGATCCCAATTCGAGGCCGTGGTCCCCCACCTCCCACTACTCATGCCGCTGCTCCTCCGCCCAATCTTTGCCTCCGAAACCCTAGCCCGCCGCCCTCTCCTTCTTCCGAGGCTGGCCTCACCCGCGCCCGGGCGAGGCCGAGCGAGGGTCGCGACCCTCGGCGGCGGCTGGCAAGGGCTTCGTAGCCTCGCCTCCGCCCGGTGATGGCCACCATGGCCTCGCTAGCCGCAAGCGAGGCTGGCCTCGCCCAGATCCGGGCGAAGCCGCCTCGCCGACGGCTCGGGAGAGGTCGGGTGAGGGCCGTGACCCTCACCAACAGCAGGCGAGGGCTTCGCGGCCCTTGCCCAGTGGCCGGCGAGCCTCATCGGAGTTTCGCCGGCAACCGCGAACAAGAAAGCAGAAAAAAAAAAAAAAAAAAAGGAAAAGAAATTTAATAAAATTAATAAAAAAAAATCATTAAAAAATCATAAAAATTGCCACGTCAGCGTCCGGTCACCAGCCGACGTCCACGTCAGCGCCGACCGGCCAAAATTGGCCGGATGGACTGAATTGGTACCAATGCAATAGGTTTATAACTTTTTTGGTACTTTTCCCTCAAGATAGGAGAAGCTTCACCACTAGAAATGAAAAATGATCGGCCAAGCATAAAAGGCATCTTGGCTCACTACTAAAGAATAATCCACCTTCCAAGGATAAGGAACCGGAATAAATATTATCTCATACAAAGGAAAGTCTCGTATAGTCTCAATATTCAAGTATTAGCTACTTTACAAATTAAATCTACCTCTATTTATTGAGATATTGCTAAACTAAAGGGAAGACTCGTGGAATTCTCGAACATTAATAGACTCTTGGGAAATTCACCTGTTTATAACTATAAAAAGCAGCACCAGACTCACAAAATGTTGTCAATTAAAAGACTAAATGCATTTAACTTGAATTAGATGCACTGACACTTGTTAAGACCATCTAAATTCATGCTCCTGTCTTATAAGTCGATGAATCATAGAAGGTCATCAAACGGCATGGAAGTCATTAGGTAGTCAACCGGTAGTCTAGAAGTCAATAATAAGCTCGGATATTGATATCTCAGTAGTTGATCGACATTTTGTCCACTAAATCGACTACTCTTTTGCAGAATCAACATGTTCAATTGAACCCGTCAAGTCAAAGTGTAGCTGAAATCAGTCTTTGCTTGTTCGAATAATGACTGATCAAAAAGTTCGAAGTTGAGCTTGGGAATTGATCGATAAAGCTCGATGCTCCCTCATCAAACTCCCTAGGTTGCTGAAGATTTGTCCTCAAATTTGTCATGGTTGCATCTCCAAGATTGAAAGTAGTCAATTTGCTGCAATTATTCTTACTGAAGGAACTTAATTTTGACAAATTTCCAATGGCCTCTCCAATGAACTAGATGATATATCAGCTTCATAGAAATAAATATCTTCAAGGCTTGCTAAAAAGATGAAAATATGTCAAATATATTTTGATAATTGATTAACACAATGAGGGAAAAAATGCTCCGGATTATACGAAATGAAAGTGGCAAGTAATAGCCTCAGCCTTTATAATCATTCTCTATCCATCTATAACCTCAACATTTACCTCAACAAATTTATTTGGGGATTAAACATCCATAATACCATGGTAGCTTAATAGCATCTAGATGACTAGCATCTCTCCTTCGATTTGATCTATGATCACGTCTTGCTCCTTGGATTCGGACTCTACATGATATGGATCTTATTAAGTATCTTGAAGTTCCAAGTCAATCTTCTCAATTTCTTGAATGATGATATCCCTTTGGTTAGGACAATCCACCTGTAGATGTCCATACTCATGGCACTTGAAGCACTTGCTATCTTCACCATTTGATTATTTTTTAAGCTCTTTAAGGAACTTAGGGGGCTTATCAATATCGTTGTCCTGGTTGGAAGTATTATTAGCTTGGTTAGAATAAGTACCCTAAAAAAAGGACATACTTTTAGTAGAATGCTTTGCTGAAAATCCCGCGCCACCTTTTAGTTATTTCTCTAAGAGGATGAAGACTCTATTTGTCATTGGAGATTCTCTATGACATGGTCACACCTCTATTGTGTGCTTACTCTAAAATAAAGCCTCTTTTTCGACTTGATCGGCCATTTTTTGTTCTTTGAATAGAGTATGAGATGGAATGCAAGATGGGTAATATAAAGAATCATTCAAAAAGAGTTCAACCTAGAGCTCCAATATCATTCTAATGTAGTTATAGGTCGGTTGAGTGTTGTTTTGAGTGATTGAGGGAAGTATGTATAGATCATGGTGTATGGAATGGATGTCTATGGATAAATATAGATGCAAGATAAATTATGGCCATCACTAAGGCATAAAGGACGCATCATCAGTCAAAGATAAAGATTAGGATTAAAGAAATTCAACCCCAAAACTTAAAGGATGAACTGCCTAGTAAGAACAAAGGATTTTGAGATAGGAAAAACTCACCATCAAGGCTTAAAGGACGAATCATCAACCAAGGATAAAAGGCTTATTGGCTCACTACCAAGAAAGAATCACCTTCCAAGTAAAGAAATCTGAGATAAATATTTGCTCACACAGGAGCAAATCTCATATATTCTAATATTCACATTTTGTCTTTACAAATGTGATTACATCACAATTTATTGAGATATAGCTAAACAAAATATAACACTCTCTCAATTCTCACAAACTGAATAGACTCTTGGGTGTTCACCTAATTATTACACCATAATAAAAACTCACAAAAATCTGTCAATTAAAAGATTCACTAACTAGAATTAAATGCATTTAACTAGCATCAAATGCATTGAAACAACCCTCTAAATTCATGCATTAGTCTTGAAAACCAAACAGTCATGTAGAAGGTCATCAAATAGCGATATAAATTGATGAGAACAATCTCCAGTCATTAGGTAGTCAATTGAGAGTCTCGACGTCAATAATAAACTTGTAATCAATAATTCAGAAGTCAATCGATAACCACAAGATTAACAACTTATCCACTGAATCAACAATTCTCTTACGTATGACATTTTCAACTTGAACCCATTGAGTCGAAGTGTAACCAAAATAAGTTTTATTTGATTTCACATTAGAATATATGTATCAAGTGATAATTGGATAAGAGCAAAAAAATGCATGTCACATAGGGTAATGACTTGTTGGGAAGAAACCACTAAAAAAAATTCGATAGCATTTCTTGGCTATTGTTTGGGCTGGCTTCAAGCCTTCAACATATAATTAACTTTGTATCTCTTAATCTTCACACGAAGTGTCTAAAACTATTCGAATTCTCAACGAATCCTCACAACGCTGTAATCTTCCTATCCTGACGGAAAACGGTAATTTTTTAAGTGCTCCAAATCGATGACTTTGCAGTTTTATGTACACCTCTTAAACAATGAGTGTTTTCTTACATTTCATTCATATTTAGGATCATGTTGTTATAGCAAGTTTTCTAGAGACACGAGCGGAAAAATCTCTTATGCCAAACATCAATCTATCAATTGAGCGCATTCACATTAAGAATGTTCATTTAGCTCACGGATTCGTCTCAGGATCAATAGAGCTAACCAAGAGATGTATGGCCAGACGTTGTACTCTTAATGAACGATTAAGCTACGTGGAACATCACATAATTTTACAACCAAATGTCCAAGCCGAGGACGACGTTTCGTGACCACAGAAAGGGGTGGGTTCCTCCTCTTTCTTGATACTATGATCATTGTGTTGAACTGTCACCCTTTGGTTTGGATAGGCTCGGGATAGAGATCATGTTGCGGAATCATATAATGTACTTTCCAGACACGTTTAGATTTTCCCATCAAAACATCAATTCGCGTTGAAATCTTTTCCCCCACTTTCCTCACTCTTTTCTTATTTCAGAAATTGCAAAAATTTGGAGGAAATTTCAAAGAAGAAAAGGTCAAAAAGCTAAATCGAGCTGCGCATCACCCTTTCAAATCATGCTCCCTCGGGAAGCTCCGTACGATTTACAGCTCGACCGGGGACTCAAGCAGCTCCAATTGGAGAATCTTGATCCTCAGTGATAATTGTTGTGATCACAACATCGTGGAAAAAATGGTAATTGTCTTTTTCATTTCGCAATAAAAAATGAATATGGTGATGGCAAATTATAGGGATCATGAGCTTTCGCTCACCTCAAACCAACAGTCACAAGGTGGAGGATGACGACTATCATCATCAGCTTTATTTCAAATTATTGTTTGATTTCACTTAGCTCTCTTAAAGCTTTTAAGGACGGCCACTGCCTAAGTCTCCCTATTAAGAGACAAGCAAATCTCGGGATCTGCTCGAAAGTAGCTTTCTTTTGGCAATGGAAAATGAGTCCCAAAGGCAAACATTTTCTACTTGGGAAAGGGAAAGCTATTAAATTCAAGTAAATGATCCTGAAGTGGAAGCAGTAGTTAGGAAGAGATTTTAAAGTGATTTGGATTAATGACAAAAAAATAAATTGTAATGGGAAGGCTCACAAAAATAGGAGTTTAATTAGGAATGCAGGCTATGACAATTCATAATTTTATTTGAGTTCACTTATTTAAGGGTTTTTGAATCTAAAAAGATACTCTTTTTCTCACGTCTAACCTAGCATTAGGGTTTCCTTTTAATTATTAATAAGAAACAATTGGGAGGACCGACCAGCGATAGCGACCTCACTTTTAAGTCTACCATTAGAGGGTCGAGTCTCTAAACTTAATTTTTCAAAATTTAGGCTCACTTTTTCTAGTCTATTTAAGCTTATTTACTGGTTCAATTCTTAATTATGAGATTAAATTCTTGAGTGTCATCCGCATATTGATGTGCTTTGTTTTTTAATTCCTAAGAAATAATATTTCTACCGACCATTGCAGAAATTCAATTTGTCATGAGTATCAATCATTTACTAATGTTCAATTTCTTTCTTTTAAATAGAAAAAAATTAAATCTTTCAATATCTATTATTTGATGATTTGTTTATGGACGAGATGTTTCATTTATATTAGAAAAATAAGATGACGATAATTTGAATTAGACTAGATGTGATGGGAAGAGGTCCACAAGGAGAGGGTCGGTGATGTAAATGCTGGAAAGATGTTGATTATTTCTCTAAAAGCAACTTCATTTTCAAAGTCTCCTCGATGGGCCACTCCAAGCGTTCAAGTTGCTATTATTGTACTATTTATCATATCACCTTACTGTTGATTAAAAGTGATGTAGAGTTTTCTTTTTTGGCATTATATTTGAACACAAATCGAAATAAAAATAATTTTGCAAATTAGTAACTTCGATCCGTTTCGATTGTTGGTAAACAGGTGTTACTATGACTGAAAAAGCATACAACATTCAGATCTTTCAACTAATTTTCTCAAATTTTGAGCATACTTACAAAGTGTTTACGGTACGACACTTTACATTTAAATTAATGAAGTTACGAAGAATCTATGTCTTTGTTATCGCATATATCTCATAATATGCTTTTGTAGTGTTGGTGAGAGAGAGCAATCACACTTTGAATTAATATATTTTTTTGGTAAGATCACCGAATAAAATTCTATTTTGTGTTCAAGCTTTCTACATCATTAACTAAGAAAAAGAGCCTTATTATATATGAGGGATTGATGTGGAATCGAAAAGGAAATGCAGTCACCACAATCACAGCAATCAGAAAAGGTGCAACAATCTGCGCACATGCGCTCAGCCCAGAAAAGCCAAGAAAGCAATCCACACGCAAATTTCCAATTTCTGAGAATATTGCACTGTGCATTGCTGTGTTTGATGGTTACGTGCCGAAAGCAAAATCTTTCCCTCCGTGTCACCTTGCATTTTGGCTTCATTGAATCTAGAAATATTCCTTTTCCGGCTTCATTACCATCCCCCCTGAGAAATTCTGCTGTTGCTTAGGGTTTCTTGTGAGTTGAATTAGTGCATATGGGTAGCATTGAAGATTGGTTTTTTCTAATTTTCCACTAATTTGGCACAATATTTACTTCGTCGTATTGGTCAAATATGTTCGATGAGAGCTAGGGTTTCTTTGTTAAGAAAGATTGAAGATGTGAGGACAAAGGATAGGTAGGGACAATAAGATTACAAAATGTGTTGGTAGCTCTCTTTTTTAGTTATTACTTTGACTGGTTTTTTTAGGTTACTTCGTGTTTGATGATTCCAAGCTTCTGCATCTATCTTGGAGTTAACGTATTGGCCTCATTCTTATTAAGTAGTCCCTAAGTCACCCCAACTTCTAATTTGTTTTCTGGCCAAAAAAAATCAAACAGGTTCCGATTTGTTCTGGCACGTTGATGTGTCCCCTGAGGAATAGGCCCAAATTTAGAATATTTCATCTGTATTTAAAAAAATAGATAGACGAGATTGGTCCAGATAGATGATATGATTCACGCGTGGTGCCAATTGAACTGCCGGTTGAAACTTTCTCGTCATGAACAAACCACCTTTTTAACTTTTTGACCAACTAACAAAACACCAATTAACAATGTTATTTCAGAAAGACTAATTTTGAGAGCCGTGGAATCAAGATTATAAGTCGCACAAGGAACATTCTCCCTTGGGAGACGTGCTCGAATCCTACTTCTTTCTAATGAATTAGCAAATTTCCAATGAAGCGATTTAGCTATTCATATATAATAACTGAGGATTGAAGATGTAAAGATCTAGTAACATAATTTTACACTACTAAACAGAAGTTAACTTGTCCAAAAAGTGTGGTAACAAAAAGCTTGGATAGTATTAGTCCTGGATATCTCCATACGCAGGGTTGGTAATACCTATGAAGTTGATGAATGAATTTTAGATTAGTGAATGCTGCAAGTTAGAAACGGTTGTGTGGTTTTACTGACGAGACAAATGTTAAAACCCAAACGATTGACTATTTCATGGATTGTCGTAGTATGTTGATAATGACAATTTCAAATGTGGAATACCGATTTATTGTACCTTTTGTTGTAAAAACTGGCGATCAAACACCAAGAAATAAATAAAGTAAGAAAATAAATTGGATATTGGGTTTACTTGGTTTGATTGGTGAGACCAACTCCATGGAGAAAGCAACTAATAGATCAAATGTTGTAATGGAGAATACGAGCACACTCAAATCACTTAAACATTCTCGGTATTTCCCAACTTTGATTTTACTTAACAATTCACACGGTGTTTCGCCCTCACAATTACTCACGAAATAATTTCTCAATCTCACGAAAAATTTCACAAATCTTAAGATTTATTGGTTTGAACACCGAAAGCTCCTCTTAAAAAGACTTGCTTCTTGTATAATAAAAATTTGTATCCTTAAAAAGAAATCCATTTTAAGATGAGGAAACCTAATTAGATTAGGAATCCTTTGCGGGCTCAAGCTCGAGATGTATTTTCAATACTTTTTGTTGGAGAAATTTACCAAAAAAGTTCTAAATCTATTGTATCTCTATATCAATTTAATCTTAAACATTTTAAGTTACCCAATTTAATCCTAATCCTTTTGTCAATTTTGGGAAGGAATCGCTGACATGGAAATTTTTTTAAAATTTTTTTATGATTTTTTGTTATTTTTCTTTCTTTCTTTTCCTCTTTTTTCCCTACAAAATTTGGCAAAGGTCGCCACAGGTAAGGTAGCCGACCCTCATCGACCCCAAGCGAAGGCCAACGTGGGCCACGAAGCCATCACCAACAATAGGCGAGGGTTGCAACCCTTGCCTAAATAGCCACTAGCTGATAGCTTCTTGGTTGTCGCCTATGACTAGCAAGGTCAGCTAAAAACCCTCACCAAATTTCATAAAGGGAAAGAAAAAAAGAAAGAAAAAGAGAAGAAAAATAAAAATCATAAAATTTTCCAAAAATTATAAAAATTGTATATATTAGCGTCAACTGTGCTACATAAGACGATTGATGTCCATATCGGCGATTTCTTGTCAAAATTGATTGGGATGGCTAAATTGGTAAATTATCAAAATATTTAGATCTTAATCGGCACGAATGCATTAGGTTCATAATCTTTTGGTAATTTTCCCTTTTTTGTCAAATGAATTCATTTTCAATGTCTGAATTGATTTTTTTAACAATATTCAAGGTTAAAGTACTCAGATTTGCTTTTGAAATTCACAAACGAATAAAAAATTGAGGGAATTGGCTTTTTTTTTTTTTTTGACTAAATATCTAAAAAAAATGATATAAAAAGTAGAAGCTTTTTGAGTACCCAACAACTCCAACTAACTTTTAAAAAAATAAAATCAAACTAAGCTAAGCTAAACTCTCAGAAATGCCACATCATCATTTTGCCATTCATCCCCCAATCACTTTATTACATGACAGGCCAAACCATAGATATGCTATAATGTCCAAAATGAATATTTTGATTGGTCGGTAGTGTATGATTGCTATGGATTCATTACATTGAAGTTTGTCCTTTTTTCCCTATTTTTAAAATCCCTAGTGCTCTGAACTTGATTGACAACGACCTACGAAGAGTCCTCTTTATTATTTCATTTAACTTAAACTATATTTCATGGCCGAATTGGAGCTCCACCATGCTTTCATCCCCATCTTTTCCCTCATTTACTATTTGGGTTTCAGCAGAGAGGTCAAGAAGGCTCTCTCTCTCTCTCTCTCTCTCTCTCTCTCTCCCCGTGGGTAGTCCAAATGGCGTCCTTATCTGCCGAGCCAGTTGATTAATCCCTCTCAACTTGCTGACTCTTGTCTTGGGAAAGAGACAAGAGAAGCCGCTTTAAAAATGAGGAGTCGTTGGTGACATGAAATGCATGCATTACGAAGTCTTCTTGTACACAAAACCCTTTGTTTATGACTTGAAAAATATGCACTGGCCCGACCACGAAACTTAATATATGCACGTTCAGTCCTTTACAAGCCGTCGAACTTGAGCCGAAGCAGCTGTTGCGGTAGTTCATTAATATATAGATTAATTAAAAGACCGAAAAGGTTAGGTAAAATAGCAAGAAATATTCGTGGAAAACCAAGAGAAAGAAAGAAAAAGAGAACTTTGTCTTCCACAAGCTCTTGCATCCTGGATTCAAAAGCTTCTTTGAATTGCAACGTACAGCTTTGTTGTCTTTCTACAGGAAAGTGCCCGATTGTACTTGAAACTTGAACAGATCTACCGAACTGTTCCATCAAGAAATTACCACGATGCTTCCAAAAGCTTTTTCAGCCGCAACACTCGCTTACGAGCAACTTGGAATCCGACAACACATGAAACTCATGTTTCAATGACGAATACCTGATAATTGAATCTTATGGCATGAGGAAAGAGACATCTGTTCCCTACTGCAACGTTCTCTCTCTCATGCTAGAGACAGTGCATGTGACGCAGCAATGATCATGAATTTGAGCAAAGGTTATTCATCATTCCCAAAAAAAAAAAAAAACTAAAACTAAAGGGATAAATATATTGAAAATCTTAAAACTTATCACGAACATGTAATGAGTTCTAAAAGTTTCGAAAAATGCAGTCAAATCATAAAACTTGTGAAGTTGATGCAACCAAATCCTTCCATTAACTCCATTCAATTGGCAGATGGAAAATGCTAGTAAGTTTTAGAACTTAGTTACACTTTTTAAAAAATTTCGGACTCAAATGCACTTTCGTAACAAGTTTTAGAATTTTCAGTGCACTTATCCCAAAACTATATTAGCTCCAACTAATGAAGCAACTTTGATGAAAGAGATTCGGTCCATGATGTAATGGATGTCTGAGGGCATTGTGAGTTACATAAATTAATTAAGTAAATGATGCCTACACCAATCAGATATACACAAATAAACAAGGAGAATGCTTGGAATTGAGTATATCAAACGGACCCCATATAAATTTATTTTTTCACCACAATATATAAGTATATGAACACACTGTCTAGTGATTTAGATGAGATGTCAGTGATATTAGTTGAGTAATTTATTAAAAAATTAAAACCATGAGCCCTGATGTGAAGCTTTGCAAAAAAAAAGGCAGTTTATTTTTGGTTGGTTCTACCATGAATGACAGAGTCAACTTCTCTTCCATGTATCTTAAATTTAGGGCTGTTTGGTCGTGACTGGTAGACTCAACTAAAATGGTAAAAGGGAAAAAGGACTCGTGTCGAAAAAGAAAATGAGTTCCTTTTGGCTGATGCTTTTTGAAAGTTCAGTCAGCAAGCCGTGTCCATGTTGCAGGCCAGAATATTCAACTCAGTCCTTTAAAAAAGAACGTTGCTCTAATGTAGGAGGCTTCAAAACCAAGGAGAGACAGATTAACATATTATAAAGAGAATGTCAAGACTAAAAAGCCCCATCATATGCATTTATCATGTATTGTAATTTATAAAAGTAATATTTGTCGAGTTTTATACCGTGTAGAGTTTGCATGCCAGGAGGGAGAAAAAGGGAAAAAATATATTACGATATAAGTCCTTTCTTCAAGCCATTCTAAATTTCTCTCAGAAATTGAAAATGTACATAAAAGTGGGCGGACCAATCATATTAAAATCCCTCTCGATCCCTCACAATCCTTTTCCTAGGTTTCTTTCCGTCCATCCGAACACAATTGCATTTGTAGAACGTTTCTCTCCCCTCCTGATCCCTTATGACAAACTTAATGTTAATGTCAAGCCTACACTCATTACATAAGAAAACCATGTCCTAAGGTAAATACTTGAATATCAAAAATCAAACCTAACTTCCAACTACAAAAATTTCATCAAAATTCGTATGGATAAATTCATATTTGACTACGTAACATGTATACAAAGAAAAGGACAATGTGTTGATGTCGGTGAAGACTCTTTGAAGTGAACAGAAGCTGAGAACAAGAGGATAACGTGACGGGGCCTGACAATGTTCTTCAAAACTCGTGTTCTTCAGCTCTTAGCCAATAAAAGATAATGGACTCTAGACAGTCTAGGCAAAACCCAATAAAATTTTAGATAATTGATAGAGCTTCGCAACTTTATTTTCACAAGCAAAATTATCTGTAAAAAAGAGGCGCGGTTCTCGATTCATCTCAAATCGTCCAATGACAACCGATGAATTAGAATTGAACCAAACCAACAAATCCATCAAGTAAATAAGTCAAGACGAATTCATCTGGTTCTGCTTGGTTTGGTCGATTCAATTCGGTTCGGATTATCGATTCTCATTTTTCTTTCAACGCTTACACTCACTTGATTTTCTGTCCCCTCCTTGGTACATGTTGTGTACCCCAAGCAGTGCACGTGAATAGGAGAATATGATTTCTTTGTCTAGTCCTTTTCGAGGAAGGCAATTCGGCCCCAGTGACCACCCGTGACCATCGAGGGCCATTCCGGTCCTTTCCCGCTTCACGGCGGCTGATTCTCGAATGCTGTTTTTTGGTAAATTCCGTCCGCCACAGGGGCTATTATGGGAACAAAAGCTGCGTTGATTAAAATATCGACACAAACGGACAAAAGTCAGACCGGAAGCCCTCATCCGCCAGCAACCTTTGAAATAATAGAGAATTATTGGTGTCCATGGAAAAAAAATATCCGATTTACCTAATTAGCCCTTGGATTTGTCATGCGCACCCAAAATCATAAATAAAATTTCAGGATGCATCATCTGTGTCACGGACATGATTATTCATATAATTGCAAGAAGAATTGATTAGGACAAAAATCACAAGTACAAAGGGATTTGATTTTGCTTAAGATAATGAAGTCCAATGTTCTAGGTCGATGTTGTCTTTCTTTTTAACTTTTTATATAAGATCTGGATACTATCCACTAGAATCGACAAATCCTAAAGACGCGTGCTTATTAATTTCTCTTGAACGTAATTTTTTAGTACTTCATATGTTGAATATGATTAGTGGTCAAGAAAACACTACAAAATAGTTCAAGAACTTGGAAATTTCTGTCCTCTTTCCCTTTTCTTTTTTTTTCTTTTTTTTTTTTTGGTTTTGGGAGGGGGGGCGAGTAAAAGAGAAAGGGAAAAAGGAAGTTTCCTCAAATAATGTAGTCTCATGCCTCAAACCCTAAATAACTTCCAGTGATGTCCAAATCGTATGTAATCATCATGTATTGCCAAACAATAGATGAAATGGCAATTTGGAAGGGTTATTATAAAACAAACATACCCTCCTCGTGTCTTTCATAGATTGATAAATTTGAACTAAATATTTCACAGTCTATAATAATCTACATTCATTTTTTTCCTCAGACTTGTGTGCTTGTGTCTTGTTCTTGAGTATAAATGAGAACAAGACAAGCTGAACAAAATCCATTAGAGAGAATCAATTCCATAATAAGCCAGAAGATTCAAATTTGAAACAGCTTATGAAGTTTTCAATTTATGCCCCACACAAACCTTTTCATTTCACCAAGACTTCATGCAAAGGGCAGCAGCTCCTCTCATTTAAGATTTGAAAAGGACCCAAAGTAAAAAAGGCAGAAGCACAGGGGCAATTTGGGAATGAAAGATGCAGCTGTCCCCTTGACATGATATATATGAATATTAAACTGAGTTGAGGAAACTCCATCTTGTTGTGTTCTTCTGGTGCCAAGCAACCAAGGAGCGCTCTCATCTCTCTTCAGAAATGAAGGAGAATTCCTTGGTCTTTGTCTTCCTCTAGTCACAACAAATCCCCGGATTTCTCTGTTGTTATTCTCCATTTTATCTTTTTCCTCTCTCCATCACTTTTCTGAGGATCGCTCTTTTGAGAGATGAGAACAAGATAGAACCAAAGTGAAGCAAAAGCCAAGAAAAGAAAGGCAAGAGAAAGAGAGGAAGAAAGAAAGAAACCAAGAGAGTTTGGAAGGTAGAGCGAGAGAGAGAGAGAGAGAGAGAGACAAAATCACTGAAATAAGCAGTTTTAATCTTTTTCTTGGCCACCCTTTTATCCCTTTCTACCTTTGTCTTCTTCAAGATGTCAAATATCACAGGTGAAGGTGGGAGCTTCTCTTCAGGCAATACTGGAGAAGCCGAAGTTCAACCACAGGAGCTTCTGAATCACCTCTTTGGTGCTAATAATTCATTATTATCATCAGCTTCAGCCAATAACGATAGTCTCTCTGCGAGTACTCACGATGAGAAGCCGCAACAGCAAGCTCCACAGGCTAAGAAGAAAAGAAGCCTGCCTGGAAACCCAGGTAACATCAATAGATATTTTTGTCATTAATTTAGAGATTCATCTCATGCAGCTGAAACTATTCATTTTTAGATTTGTTGGGCAGATCTTCTTTCTGCTTTCTACCCGTACTGTTGAACTTGCTCTTTTCTTCTTGAATAAGAAAGCTCGCTATCTACATATGATTCAACTCATGTTGATTAGAGTATGTTTGTTCTTGGGTTGAGCTGATTAAATTGCATGATATATCCCATGCTTAAATCAAGAACATCAATATTATGTTGTTGGGTGACAATTGGATCTAACATCCGAAGTAAGTATTCAAGCTTTTGGGTTCGACCTAAGGAAAACTAATTTGAGTCTGAGTCTACAGGAACAGTATGTACAAGCAATCTACTTTGTACTCACACGTCACTTCCAACAAATGTATAAAATACGAGGGGACTTAGATCAAGAAATATTGCTTTTTTAGGAGAACTTTACGAGCTCCTCCGTAGCTAAAATGGGTTCCAGAAATGAAAGAATTATTGGTGAGTAAAAGTTGAGGAGGAGGCTCCATTATTGGCTGAGTATTCCAATCATTGTAGCAAACTGTTGGGCTTGCATTTTTGTATCAATCTCCTTTTTTTTTAATCCTTTGTTTTTGCTTCTAGCTGTTTCGGGTAAGAGAATCATTTTTCTGTCAATGGAATAATAATTTGTTTGAGACTACTTTGTGGACATATTTATATAATTAATTAATTAATTTGGTGTATCATTGAGGATATTGTTTCTAGAAATTAGTTCTTTAGCTTATAAGATCCACTTACTTTGGTTTGTAGTTGCGTCCCTAGTTTTATATTTGAGCCATGCACATGAAACATTAGACTCAAAGTACGATATTATTATCTGCTCTTTAAGAATTTACCAAAAATGTAGCAAAAAAATGGATTTTATTAAAATAATAAAATGTGTGAGTGGGCGACCACTGATTTTGAACATAATCGGCATCATAACACCTTTTTCGCTTTTCCCTGATCACACTTGTCCAATCAACAGTAAATCCTACAAAAAGAGATTTGAATCATTTGGCAATGAGAAGCAATCAAGCCGTGTGCAGCAATGGCTTATTTCAAAAGACATTAGCATGCAAAATAATCGCCCTGAACACCCCCCACCCCCCATAGACATTAAAAAAATATGGAGGACTTGACTTAAAACTGTTTTTACTGAATGTAGACCCAAGCGCAGAAGTCATTGCTCTATCCCCAACCACGCTCATGGCGACGAACCGTTTCGTGTGCGAGATATGTAACAAGGGCTTCCAGAGGGACCAGAACCTGCAGCTGCACCGGCGAGGCCACAACCTCCCGTGGAAGCTCAAGCAGAGAGGGAGCGCCGAGATCCGGAAGCGGGTCTACGTGTGCCCCGAGCCGAGCTGCGTACACCACAACCCGGCCCGAGCACTCGGCGACCTGACTGGGATCAAGAAGCACTTCTGCAGGAAGCATGGCGAAAAGAAGTGGAAGTGCGAGAGGTGCTCCAAGAAGTATGCAGTTCAGTCGGATTGGAAGGCTCATTCCAAGACTTGTGGGACTAGAGAATACAAATGTGACTGTGGCACTATATTCTCCAGGTTTGTCCCCTTACAGGCCATATGCGCCAGTTAATTATAGATCAGGTCAAAAGTGGTCTTTCTGAATATGTAATATTTCTTGATTCACACAAGCTAGCTAGATACTAGAATAATTTAAAATTGAATTATATTCATTCACATGCAAATTTAATAAAAACTTGTTTATATTAAAATTTATGAGGTCTGTTTCAAGAGGGTTCAATAAAATGTGATGCTATTACGTGCATGCATCATAGTCAAGCAATTCTAGATAAGTCAAATTGCTAGATATAGTTTAGAACATATCCGCCCCTTATTGACTTTTCCTAACAACTTAAATGGTAGTTATGACCATGTTTTCAAATTCAGGCATTTTACACACCCCCATGCAGTGATAGAGACTTGGTATACGCATAAGAACTTATAAGTTTGTACATAAGTCGTAAATTATGAGTTTTTTGCTATTTCTTACTTTCGTTAAAAAGTCACTGGTCGGACTATTGTAGGGGAACAGCCTGCAGAGACATCCAAAACCTTCCACCTTGATATCATGTAGAACTATAGCTAGAGTCCTGCCTTGTGAACTTAATTATATCTAGGATCATGCCTTTCCGTGCAAAAAATTAAGGACGCTAAAAGCTGATGTTGCTGCTGCTTCTGACACGTCTTCTTGATCATCCCAAAACCCACATCTCCCTCTGAAATGAATCTTGATGTCTCGGAGTTTAATATTGATAGAGAGCAGACCATACAGATACTAAGCCCGAGGGAGACAGAGGGTGTCATCAACACTGTGTAAAGAAAGTCCAAAGTCAAAGTCGTCCAACGTTCTTGACTCGTTTAGATTAAAAATACTCTCTCTCTCTCTCTCTCTCTCTCTCTCTCTCTCTCTCTAGTGGGCCTGGTTACCTCTATCATTACACATTAAAGAATGTATTTATTCAGTCCTAGCCACCCAAGTGCGACGAAAAGAAAGAACGTCAACGTGCAGCTATTTTCGCAGCTAATGAAACTTTTCAACGTTTTGAACGAAAATGATAGGGAAAGGTTGATTCTTTCCACATTTACAGGCCAGAGAGGTAGGTAGACATATTTGCATGGTCAAAAAGAAATACTCCCTCGAGGAGATAACGTTGCGTGAATTTACTCGTGTGCTCATTCATAGTGCTTTTCTTCATAATTCTTTGCATAATTACGAGGTTGTGTTGTAGGTTATGATTCGTTGTGTTTCTGGCGCACTCGTACATTAATTGACTTTTAGATAATATAATGATGCGCTTTAATCCAAATGGTTTAAGCTTCTCGGTATGTAATTATCTCTTCTCTTTTGTTAAGACTTTGTAATTAACTCATCTTCATGCTGCTATTTATTTATTTTTTGCAGGAGAGATAGCTTCATCACCCACCGAGCCTTCTGTGATGCCCTAACCGAAGAAAACACCAAGCTAAACCAAGCCCTAGCTCCACACCTACCTTCCTCTGTGGGCCAGCAACCTAATAATCTCTCTTCTTCTTCAGTCCCTCTAAGCCAAGCTCAAAGCAACACCATTCCCTCCACTGAGGCGCCTGAGTTCGCCAACCATGCCGACACGAAACCCCCTTGTTCTCTCTCCCGCAAGGGCTCATCCTTCACCAATCAAAGCCCATGACGATGCCTCAAACCTTGTTCTCCGGCAACAACCTCTTCGGCACCACCAACGCAAGAACTGTCGCCCCGCCACCGATATCTCCCAGCTTGATCCATGGGATGAATAGCCCACAAAGCGGCTCGGCATTCATGTCGGCGACAGCATTATTACAAAAGGCGGCTCAAATGGGCGCAACCGTGAGTAACAACAGCGCGACGAGCTTTGTCTCTGCACCAATGGCACCATCATCGTTCGGGGGAATGTTGCCGAAGCAAGCTCAGCACAATGGAGGCTTTGTGGACCGGTTCTTGGAGAAGGGACAAGAAGAGATTAGTGAACAATTCATGAATAATGTGAATAATGGTAGTGATAGAGAGGGAGTTTTTAGTGGATTTTTAGGTCAGAATAGTCATGACTTCTTGAAGAGTTTGGAGGTTGACCATGGGAAGACCACGACGGTTGATTTCCTGGGGATCGGAGGGACGAGATCGGCGGGGAACTTACATGAAGGTCAGAGGGAGATGCCTCTGAAAGGGTTTATGAGTCAGTTTCAACCACAGAGCACACTGGAGAAACCAATGTGGGAGGTTTAAATAGAACAATCGTGTCAATGTTCATGCAATTAATTAGAGATATTTTTGTCTTCCCTATTTCCATCCTTGACCCAATTTTATCCTCTCCATCATATAATAATTTGTCCTAAATTCATGTTGTCGTGCTCAATAGTGAAGCTTTGAGGATTTTCTACTTTTAACAAACTTATACAATTTTATTTTAATGATCACTCATATTGGTCCCTTGGTTATACTGGTGAAGAAGGCCTGAGAATATGCCTAATTCTCCATGTTCTTCTAAGATCTATATCTTCATTGCAGGAATATTCCAAGACTTTCGATGCTTTTAAATAAATAAATAAATAAATCTGCTGGAAAATATTACCAAAATAACTTATTTCCAACGGAAAAAAAAAAAAAAAATTTCTGTGTTTGGCTATATCTTGCAAATAACATGACTACAAATAATGAAACACGCGTTTGAAAAAAACAAAAATCTCTAGTATAACCTCAAGTTGAGGCATCAAGATCTTGGGCACAAGCATTGAGAACCCGGACAGGATGGTAGTATCTTGGAGAAAAGTGTACAAAAATTCCTAAATATATTTTACTTTTGTCAATTCAATCATAGACGTTTCAATTTTACTAATTGAGTTCTTAAGATTTACACGTTTTGTTAATTGAGTCCCTTCAGTCAATTTTGACTAGAAATCACTAAAATGAACACTAGCTGCCTACATGACATGAGTGATTATGACGTGAATAATTTTTAATAATATTTTAATATTTTAAAAGAAATTATTATATTTTTATTTTTATTTTTTTCCTTCTGTACTTATTATTATTATTATTATTATTATTATTATTATTATTATTATTATTATTATTATTACTAATCAAGGCCTACTGGCCACTAATCAAGGCCCAACGACCACCACCAACCATTGGGCAAAGGCTGCTTCCCCAGTAGCTGGCAAGGCTGCGACCCTCCCCCAACGACCACTAATCAAGCCCTCAACAGTAGCTAGCAAGTCTACAACCCTCCCCAATGGCCGATGAGAGCTCAATGCCCTCACATACAACCAACAAGGGCTGCAACCCTCGCCTGATGTTTGATGAGGGATCGCAAACCTCACTCAGAGCTAGCAAGGGTCACAACCATTGCCGCAACAAGGGAAAATTGCCAAAAAAATCATAAATGTTGTAATTATGTCAATTCAATAGGAAATTTATTTTATTTTTCCGCCAATTAAGTTCTAAACATTTTGCAATTGTATCAATCCAATTCATCCAGCCAAATTTGGCCGGCCGATGCTAACGTGGATGTCAGGTAGCACTAACGATTTACTTTTTTCAAAATTTTTATTAATTTTTTAATCTTCTCTTTTTTCCCTTTTTTCCTTCTCTCTCTCTCTCTCTCCCTCCCTCCCTCCCTCCCTCCCTTCCTCCCTACCTCCAACCAGGCCAAACACTTTATTAATTTTTTAATCTTCTCTTTTTTCCCTTTTTCCTCTCTCTCTCTCTCTCTCTCTCCCTCCGACCAAGCCAAGCACTGAGGCGAGAGATGGCCTTTATGTATGGCGCTCTAGATGGCTCTCATGATCTAGCGATATGGAACGCTTTGTCAGGTCCCACCTCACCACTAGTGGATTAGTGAGGGCTTGCCTCACCAGTGGCTGGGCAAGCTGCCCCATCAACTCCCTCCCTCCCTCCCTCCCTCCCTCCCTCCGGCTAGGCCAAGCACTGAGGGCTCGCCTCCCGTCTTCGTTTAGCAACAAACTCAAGGATGGCCTTTATGTATGGCGCTCTAGATGGCTCTCATAATCTAGCGATATGGAACGCTTTGTCGGGTCCCACCTCACCATTAGTGGATTGGTGAGGGCTCGTCCTCGCCGTGGCTGGGCAAGCTGCCCCATCAATGACAAGGCAAGCCCTTGCTAAATTTGGGCAAGGGTGAGCTTGCTAATCCCTTGCCAATGGATTTGGCAAGGGGGCTCACCCTCGCTCTATATGGCGAGGGCTTACCTCATCGGTGGCTGGGCGACCCTCACTTGAATACGGTGAGGCAAGCTCAGCCTCAATCCGGCTTGGCTGACCACCTCATTCCAGTGACCAACCCTTCTCTCTAGTTGGTCATCGGAAGGAGGGAGAGGATGTGCGATGTGCCTCTACTACCTAGATAAAAAGATTTAGACCTCATTTAAATTGAATTAAAATTCAAATAAGAGGCTAATTACCAAATTCAAGGTCTAGGGTCTACAAAAAGTAACCAGAGAAAAACAAAGTAGTATTCCCACATTTGGACAACCATTCAAAGAGTTAAAAACTAGACAATCCGACTTGGCTAACCACCTCATTCCAGTGACCAACCCTCCTCTCTAGTTGGTCATCGGAAGGAGGGAGAGGATGTGCGATGTGCCTCTACTACCTAGATAAAAAGATTTAGACCTCATTTAAATTGAATTAAAAATCAAATAAGAGGCTAATTACCAACTTCAAGGTCTGGGGTCTACAAAAAGTAACCAGAGAAAAACAAAGTAGTATTCCCACATTTAGACAACCATTCAAAGAGTTAAAAACTAGACAAAAGCACAAGTCTCTAATTCTGTTATAATGTACGTGTGAGTTGTGTTAGAGAAATCTCACATTGAAGAATATATAACACTTAATATATCCTAATTGACTCATAACTCATTAGCTTAAACTTTTGAGTAAAAAGATGTCTAATTTGATATATTAACAAGCTTGGACTTAGGCTCCCTCTTAACAATCTCCCCAAGCGAAAGGTGGTATCATAGCTAATGGTCCATTTTGATGTTTGGTGGATGAGGCTAGGAGTAATTTCCAAAGGTGGACATTGTGGTGTGACAATGCAAACTTGATGGCAGACTTTATATCTTGATATAGAAAGATATGCACATGTGAGTTGTGTTAGAGAAATCTCACATCAAATAATTGATATTGTGTAAGTACTTGACATATTCTTGTTGGTTCATAACTCATTAGCTTAAGCTTTTGAGAAAATGTGAATCTAACCGGATATGTTAATAAGCTTGGACTTAGACTCCCTTTTTGGTGATCTCCTCAAACAAAAGATATCAAGCTTAACCTATTCGCTCTTAACAAATCCAAGTAACCTCCTTTTGGTTTAACAATTGCGTAGTGATTATGCAGTCTGTAGGCTAGCTAAGGAGAATTTTTTGTCTCGTGAATCTTTAATCTAGAAGAGGATTTTCCAACAGCTATATCAAAGCTTGGAAGTTTTTAAAAGGGATCAAAGTTTGCTAGAGAAAGTGGCAAAAATTAGAAACTTCTACTCTATCTTAACTTAAAATTTCACATGCTCATAAGTGTGATTATAGCTTGTATTATGATTAACATTATCTTATCTTAATTATATACATATATATATGTTGCATTTCCTCCGAAAACCCCTTTTTTGGGAGTATCTGAATTTTATTCTATTTTTTTTATATCATCCTAAATTCTTATTAGAATTTATTATATGTATGTAAAGAGCTAGTGAAAATGGAAAGTTTCAATATCGGTTTAGACAATTTAAGACAATTTAGTCAACTTATTCAATAGAGACTATTTATGGGAAGCATTCCTTATTGGGTGAGTCATTTAATGGATATAGTGAATTCAACAATATAAAAATTATAATGTATGGGACTATTTCTACCCCTATATGATAAGCCCACTCCTTTTAGCTAGTTAAACAATATCGCCCTAACTGTTTTCAACGTTGCACAATTTCCTTCAATTATAGTTACTTTTTTATTAGTAAGCAAACAAGAATTATACTAATTTTTCTCAACCCAAAATACATGTAATTTGATTGTCAATTTAAAAAAAATATCTCATTTCATGCAAAGATTTGATTTAATTAAATTTGATTATTTAAATTTGAGCATTAAGGAATTCATTGTGATTGTAATTTGTTAGAAGGGCCTTTTTGTTCCATCTGGTCATCCCATTTTATGTATATAAAAAAAAAAGCAATAATGAATTGTTTAATGGTGATCAGCACAACAATAATAAAGTTAATAAACATTTGATTGTATTAAAAAGTTGTTTTTATTAAAATTTCTGTAGAATTTACTTGATAAGTAATCCATAAATTTGCTTGAAGAGGAAAATAACTAAGTTTCTTGAGATTTCTCCTTTCAACAAAGCTGACATGTAAAGTATTGAAAAATTTTAAAAAAAAAATAAAAAAAAAATATAGTCCCTTCAATAAATATGGTGTTACCCACTTAAAATTAAAATAAGGACACATGAGATACATGCCTAAAGTTTACATTGTAATTCGTGCTTTTTTTCCTGCATAGAAATAGAAAAACTAAAACAAGACGCAAAGCGAATAAACGCGGGTTTCATCACTTTAACTTTCAATTTACGAAGTCAATTAACATTATAGCTTTGACAATTATCTTGAGCCCTAGACATTAGTCGTTCTCTCTCCCTCTCTCCTTCTCTTGTTTTTCAAATCAGTACAATTCTCTTATTCTCCTTTATGGTTTTGCCAACTATGCCGAATAGGCTTTGCAACCAAGCTTAAAATCTTGAAGTGGCATGTACAGGTCTCTCCATTACGTTGCGTCCGTAATAATGCTACAGAAGACAAACCTGTTTCAGTTAGTGTCTAGACTGCTGTTTTAGAATTGCATTTTGTTCAACAAAATCCTGGTGCCTGGAACAATGAGGTGGCTTGGGCTCTCTCAACCTTCAAGGCAAAGTCTTTTCCATGTTTACTCTTCAAATTGTCTTGGAGTGCCTATCCTTGTTTGAGACGCCATATGATAAGAACACCTCGAATGTAGCACTTATTCGTCTCCTGATGAACTAGTAGTTACATGCAAGATAACATCTACATCACTAGTGCTCTCCTCAACAACATTCACCAAAATAATTGTGACATTCTGCCTATCACCTCAATTTCTTTGATTTGGACAATTTCTCCTAATATGCCCCTCTTCGTGATACTTAAAACACTTCACGTGTCCCTTGAACTTTCTATGGCATGATTTTGACCTACTTATACCTCTACTACTATTAGGCTCTCAATGTTGATCTCTACCCTAAATCACTAGTCGTATGCTACCCCTACGCCAAATTGTCATCTCACAACTTTCTCTGTTACTTCTTAGAGAACAAAGCGAACTTTACCTCTTCTGAAATAATCATGGTACACCCCTGCAATAGTGAATCCATAAAGTGTTTATATGGTTGTGATAAAAAAAAGTTAACAACATCATGCATCGTTCTTCATCAACAAGTATCTTAACGATGTTTTTCAAATCCATCATGAGTTTATTAAATTCATGTAAGTGGGATCTGGTAGACGTACATTCAGTATATCTAAACTGAAACATTCTCTTCAATTTGTACAAGCACTTGTTCAAACCTTTCGTTATATAGAATGCCCATAATGCTGCGGCATTTTTCTCATTAGCCACCTTTATCAACACCTCATTCGACAAATTCAACAGGATTGTACTATTTGAGGCTTTCATTGTAACCAACAACTCATTCTCATCATCCAATGCCTTGGACAAATCTTAGGTTGTCAATAGTGCACGCATCTTAATGCTCCATAACCCAAAATTGTTCCTATTGTTCAACTACTCAATTTCAACTTTCGCCTCAGCCATAATTACAATAACAAAATTTCCAAATAATAATCAAACAAACAAAAGCCTCAAATCACAATCAAGAAATCAAATCCCAAGCTTGATACCAACTATTGTAATATTAACACGGAAACGACAAGAATTTTGCAAATTAAGTCAATGCGAAAATACCAAAGAAATAAATGGGAGTAATAAGACACCAAAGATTTACGTGGTCTAATCTGAGTATTGATACCTAGATCCATAGGAAAATGAATAGTAAATAATCCACTATAATCAAATAATCATATTTACAATCACTCACACACTCAAGTTTTCCCGTACCTAAATTAAGCCCAAACCCAAAATATTTACAAATAAATAATTCAATTTATTTATAAACTCACAGTACATATCACTAATGTTCGAGCCCAAAGCAAAACGTTTATGTAAGATGAAACAAAAATTGCTTTCTTTCTTTTGTGCTTCGTACGACAATTTGCTCCTCATTGTGTGCAACTTCTTTCTTCCGCAACGCTCGTCAAGAAACCCTTTGGAGTCCACTGCGTGGCTTCAAAAGAGCTCTCTTCTATTTGTCTTTCTTATCTGATTTTATATTCAAAAATAAAGAGAGACGTGCACTTCTTGGTCAACTGGTCAAACTCGGGTAAAAGAAGAAATCAATCTTTTGACTAAATCTTGAGATTTATCTCCAATGAAATGGCAAACATACCATTATCCAAAAAATCACCACCCAAGAAATTCATAATTTGGATTAATTTGTGCGGTCACATTTTGGATATTTATCCAAATATATCTAATAGATTGAATTTCATGAAAATTTAAATTTGATACATAATTTAACAATTCTCCTCCACTATCAATGTTGATTTGATTGAACAAAGGATTAAGAATGATGTTAGCGGAAGGATTCTTGTTTGTATTAGGAGGAGAATATGCTTGGACAGTAGTAGGACACTGTTCTAAATGGGACCTTCCTGAGTTGTGCACGGACCATTGAGCATGTAACAGGAGTTGCTCCTGTTTTTTGTTGCTTTTTGCAGTAAAATTCTGACTCGCTAAAAGATTTATATTTGACCTATCAAGATTAAAAAGTTTTCTAGCTTTTCTTGGGCCAGAAAAAAGCAAACTGCAAAGATTGAAAAGGTTGGCTTGACTCATGGATTAGCTCCTTGACTCTGCCGGAGGGCAGCCCAGACCCTATGCTGGAATTTGAATGATTTTACACACTCGAATCGAGGCCAATTTGGCTTGTTAATTCAGATTTTGGTTTGTGTAACTTTCCACTTTCGATCGGTGTACAAACAGGGCCTACTGCTTTTCCATTCTTTGCCTTCTTCAATGCTCCAAGCATTCGTTATTCCTCGTTCCGCTGTCCTGGTTCTCGTCCTTAAAGCATCTCATTTGGTTCTAATCTCGCCTTCCGCTCTCTTGTTCTAGCCAGTCTGTTTACGTTACTAGAATTCCCAGCGACCCGGAGATGATGAATCCTGCGGACAGTCATAGAGGCAATGGCTAAGGCAGACGTGGTCCTAGAAAGGCTCCAACCCAACCACACCCCAACCTTCAAATGGCTCAGAACAGAGGGATTTTCTCCACTTTGCAACCCGGTCCAAATTGCCGTCCTTTGGTTCAGCTTCTCTTCCTCGAGCTTCTCTGTCCGTCCGATCTGAAATTATTGGAATAACAGAGATGTCGACTGAGGTGAGTACTGAAGTGGGTGTTGAAGGAAAAGCCATCCCTGAGGCTGATTCATCAATGAAGAAACGCTGCTCATTCGGGACCTACTATATAAAGCATTTCTTAAGAGGCTAGCAGTTAGATTCACGTGCAACAAGCGTGCATCCTTTTCTAGCCCCTGAAGAATTATGGACCACTAAAGCTAGATAACCTTATCATATCAGAGAACCCAGGGAATGGTTTCCTCCAAAGATCAGACTCCATGCACGGCATCACGTAAACCTATATTGTACATGTATCTGTCTATTACCCCATCAAGACGGCGAAGAGCTTGATGTTGAGCTCACATTACCACGCGGGATGCAGATTTCAATCTCTCCCTCGGATTAGCACGATGGCGCGATCCGACGGCGACCCAGAAGAGAGTTTCAGGGACGCATCGATGCGGCCCAGGAGATCCCCGGCCGAGCAATTCGCGCCTCTGGCGTCAACGTTCAGGAGGAGGATCCTTGTCGGCATAGGCTCGGCCTCTCTCGTGGCTCTCGGCGCTGATTTTGGTGGAATCACGAGCTTGATTCTCGGGTTGTCACCAGAGACCGGCCGGGGTCTGAAGTTGGACGTGCTCTATCCTATCAAAGGGTATAGTCGATGCATCGAGACCAGTGAAGGATTTGGTTAGTAAGTTCCTATAACTTGCAGCATTTGCAGCATTTTTGGGTAGTCATAGGCTCTAATCTCCTCACAAAGCAGAACACACATCCTTTAGCCTCATAATAGTCTTTTGGAAAGAGTCAATGGCAGGGACCAGAAAAAAGAAAAGAAAGTGATGCGTAAAAGGTGGAGAGATATTCTCACTTTAGCCGAAAACAAGGAGAGAGGTGGGGGAGAGCATTTATTCTCACTTTGACAGAGAACTAGGAGCAATACCTCTGCAGCAACCTTGAAAGCTTTAGCCGAACGAAACCCGGCATTAATAAGCCAATTTGTTGGTATCTGAATCAAACAGCTTCTTTCAGAAAATTTCTTTCGTTGAATGTACGGCTCATGGAAGGTTCAGATGAAGTGGATCGAGAACCAGTGCACCGGCAGGTCACCTCTCGTGAGCTTGCCATGGGGAGGGTAGATAATGAAGAAGCCGATGTCCCCATCACAGAGAATGGGAGAGCTCCTTGGCCTCCTTGAGAAGCCCCATGTGGGTACACCAGATTCTCGATCGGCTTCATCTGAACCTTTCCACGAGACATATATCCAGCGGAAATACGTTCACTTCAGAGAAGCTCTTCAATTCAGGTACAAACAACTTGGCTTGTTAAAGCTGGTTCTCGTTCTGGTAAAGCTTTTCGTCAAGAAAGGGTAGTCCTGTACAAGTGCTGTGTGCACCCAACCTCCCTCTAGTCTGAACTAAGATTCAAGGTTGCTGCATAACTTTTTGCTTCCTGTTTCTTGGTTAAAAAGCTCTCTCTCTCTCTCTCTCTCTCTCTCTCTCTCCTCTACCTTTAGACATCATTTAGCCATCACTGCCATGAATGGTAGATAGCTAGACATTCAGTGTAGCAACATCTTTCAGTTAAATGAAATGAGGAAAGGGGTGAAGTGACCACTGATCAGTTGAAGACAGTTTTTCTATTCATGAACAGAGTTCATTTACCCAGCAAATTGGGTTGGGGATCAGACACTGCTGTACCGAGCCGCTGGAAAGGCAGAGCTTGAGAGAGGACTTGATCCGCCTCCCTTAAATAGGCGACGCCTGAACGTAAACGAGCCGGTCGTTGCATTTGGCCCTCCCAGCACCAATGGCGAGCTTAACGTTAGCGTCATCGTGTCTAAGGTTCCGCTTGATTTCTCGTGAGTCCTCTTTTCATGACTCTAGCCACAAGAGACATGTACGTTAGCCTCCTCTCATCAGCATCCCCGGTCAGAAATTATGGTCAGTTCTCACTGTTTCCCTCTTAACCAGGATCGAGTCGTTCGGCGGACGGGAAGAGGTTGGACAGGCCATAGTTCAGACCATCGTGGGATCTAGCCGCCGTCCCGATGTGAAAGGAAGCTTGGTCAAGTCAACTTTGAGAAACGATCCTTCCAAGATGGTCAAGTATTACGAACTCGAGTTTAGAGTCGAAAGCCCCTCATTCCGACGTCATAACATTGCTGTCTGCTGTACGCAAAGTGGTAAATTATACACTCTGAATGCTCAAGCACCGGAATCGGCATGGCCAGAGCTGAAAGCAGACTTTTATACCATTGCTGAGTCTTTTGTACTGACTTCTTGAGAGAGAGAGAGAGAGAGAGAGAGAGAGAGAGAGAGAGAGAAGAGAGTTCTGGGAGTAGAATATGTAATTGAACTCAATCATTTCTAAAGCCCCAAAAACCTTGGGGACATATGGCCCTTTAAGTCTTGATTGCTTGCTTATACACTCTTAACATAGAGCAGTCGCCGACGAAAACGCACTTTCTTAACACACAAACGGGTATACATTTAAATCGACGACATATAATCCGATCCATGGAAATGAAGCTTGTTTAGCATCTACAACAAGCAAATAAATCCCTACCGCCAATAAAATACATATGGTACAATTTAACCAAGCAAAAATAGCTGCCCTTTGAATGCCAAAATATGATTATCTGTACAAACAAGTGCTGTACAAGATTTAAGAACACGCAACCTGCTTTCGCTTAGTTATCTTCTCCAAGTTTGCCGACACCTCTGATGTTAGATTAGGATCCTCAAACCCAAGCTCTGGCCCGAATCTGATGTGAAAGAATATAGGAATCATAAGAAATTTACTCCTGACAGTGATATAAGTTGTATACAGAGGCCGTTACGAAAAATAATGATATTTACTTAAGAAGTCTTAAGGGAATTGTTAGAAAGTGTTAACGCCAATCACTTCAGAAGCAGCAGTTTTAAGATTGGCCACTCAATCCTAAAAGTTGACTCAAAGGGAAAGGAAGCTTATGCTGAGTACTACAATCCAGCAGACAAGATCTGGATTTTTCTTTTCTGGTCACACAGTAAAAATTGGATCAGTTCGCTTACTTTGGATCAAGAACCAACTTTTGGACTTCTTTGATAGCTGAACTTGCTGCATATAACGATATTTTTCCAACCTGCACATAGAACTCCATCACATGTAAGATATGAGAGACAATAACACATGCAACATCATTACTCTAGGTAGAATTACTGTGATGCTGACCTCCAGAATCTGAAGTTTTGATTCATGATCATTTGGAAGACAGCGAATTTCTTCAGCTAGTCTGAGAGCTTCTCCCAAGCTTTCAGGAGACACGAAATCCAGGCCTAGCTGTACATTAGACTGAAAGGTACAAAAAAGAGTCGTTACAAATTGTTGCAAGTAAAGTCCAATGAGATGTTAGGATATGCATACAACAACATAAACTCAAGAATGATCTGATCTTTTAATGAGTAGTTAATAATCTTCAGCTTGAAAAGGTGAAAATGTATTTAATGTGATTGTTCCGCAGACTAAAGACAAATCATGGAACATATTATAATGGAGTTATCTCCAAATCAGATACATAGATGACCAGTAAGCACACAGATGTGCATAACAAATATTTTCAAGATCGCAGAGACAATAAGCAGAAGATCAATTGCCAACCCAACACTGAACATGAAGCAAAATGAACACTTTAAGTTGATAAGTAATTGCTCCATATATCTTTTATGTAAGCAAATAAACTAACAAATGACTATAGTCCCCTCGTCTTCTGAAAAGAGCCCTAGAAAAGACATGGTTCTTCGTCGATCGAAGGGCATCGCTGTGCCTGTTTCAATTGGGAAAAAACCTGTGCAATGAAGTTTTACTTGAGAAGCATCAAACCATGATTGCCATGATTGCTTCTCCTAATTCATAGCAGGTGTAACTACCATGGTTTTCTCAATTATAGCTTACTTACCAACTGAAAAGATATCAAAGATATTTGGATTACATAGTTCAAATATTTATTGAAACTAATAATTACTATAAAGAAATCACAATCTCGTAAAGCTCGCAGGTGAGCTGTAAAACTAGAAATATGATCAACAAAGAAAACTTGCCTGGAGATTTCTCAACTGGAAAGGGCATCCAGCTGGGACAAAAACAGCTTGTCCCAGATGCTGTACAAATGACCAAGGCTCCACTCCTGAGAAAGGTTGAAAAAAATTTCCTTGACTTAAGATGTGCAACTCAGAGAACCCAGTAAGTATACAAAGTTGACAATGATTTGAGTAGTCATATGCTGGAGGCTGGTTCAAATGTGAAGCTTCTTATCAGGCTAAAGCAGTCATTGACTATAGGGATCCATGGATGGTCAACACACAGTATTGCTCATCATCCAACATAGCAACACCCAAAATTACTTTCAAAAACATTGCAGCATTTTTGTCAGGCTTGAAAAGTTAAATTTGCTGGTAAACTATAAAAATTCTAAAAATACCGCAATCTACCAAATTAATAAAATCCTCTCCACAGTACCACTCATATGTTAACAGATTGGCTTAGGAACTGCATAAAGCAGAACAAAAAGTGTTGCTTACATTATTCATTTTCCTTTTTAAAATTTTATTTAACTGGATAAACAAATAAGTTCACCTTGTTTTAAACTTTAAAAGAGCGTGAAATGAAGGACAGATATGCCCTTACCAAACTCTTCTCTCAATTTTCTCATGTGCTGCGTGTCAAGGAATATCACATCATCAAAAAGAGGATAGGTCGCCTGAAACCAAACCAGTCGATTATATGCAGAACAGGCAGATAAAAAGAATTTGAAACAAAATAATGGATGAAAAAAGAACAAGAACGGAATTTGGCACTTGTTTCGGCATTTCATTTTCTATCTGTTTTTTGCCTTCTGATATTGAAGAAAAGGGAGTACTAAGAGAGAAACTCACTATATCATCTAAACTCCCTGGCATCCCCAACTCCTTCCAATGTTTCTGCATATAGTTTATTAATTTGGGTACATCCTGCCTCTGGAATATGTCCCAATGGACACCAGAAGTATTATCACCACAGCCACCTTCATCATCTCTATTCAAGAGTTCTAGATTGGCATTTTTCTCTTCCACCAAAGAGGGCATTCCCATCTCTTGATCCTCGATTCTCTCGTCGGCATTTGTAGCCAAATGGGCACCATGATCTTCTAGAATATTGTATCTCCCGGCATGTTGATCAGGTAAATGTCTTCCATCCACACCTGAATCTAGATTCCCATGCATCTGTTTCAGGATAGATTGCCCAGTTGACCTCCGATTCTTCCCTAATTTTGTCTTATCCCAACTCTTACACTTCATTTCACATGTATGTGCCAGCAGATATACCTGAATTTACCTCAATAGTCAGGTAGAAGTTATTTTTAATTTTTTCAGCTTACTCCATCACGACATAACATGCCAAGGACTATTAAAAGAAACTTCAAACTTGCTAAATACAGTGTAAAGGTAGACATTCTGATATAGTAACCAGTAACCATATCTCTGGGCTTTATGCCAAGGTAGCCTGGATCGTATTAATCATGAAAAAGAATCTCATTCAAACAAATTGTAAAGGACCAAACAGACAATAAGGTTGTAAATATTACACGATATAGTTCCCAGAGGCTATTAAGAGAAATTTACCAGGTCACGCATGTTGATATGCAGGTTGGTCACTGAATCACCTTTACCAAGTTCCTCTTTAGTCCCATAAGAAATATAAATTTTAGGGCCTACATCATTTTGCAGGGAGTAGTGAGGCACTTTGCCGCCAGGTTAAGAATTCCCCACTTAGAATGAATGTATTCAAGCAAAGGCAGTTTGCTGATAAATTCTGTCCTCTGGTACAACAAAAATTCTTCAGAAGCACCAGGAGAAGGCCAATCCTTCAATTTTAACATTTTTGGCAATCCATTCTCATGAATATGTCCCTCCGAGTATCCCTTGATAAATTGATCAAGATCAATATCAATCTGTTGCATTGCAGGCACAATGATCAGTATAGATACTTATGACACTTCCACCAAGTGGATTTTCTGTTTTTTATATCATTATCCGAAAGATTTTAGTGCATAAGAAAATGAATGTAGTATCGACATTACGAGCTTACCTCTGAAGATTTCAAGCAGTCTACAGCCCTCACTTTTTTGTTCTCATATTTCATTTTCTCATCAGCCATATCCTGGATCCCCCTCCTGATGAGAACAGGATCCCAGCTTGAAATGCATGAATGGTCCCAAACCTGCTTAACAAGGACAGGTTCACCCTTAAACCAGTGTTTTCTGAACTCACTGATCCCTTGTGCTCTAATATCATGAGATGTGGGGCAATACAAGCTACCCTTTTTACCCTCCTTTATAGGAATGGAAGCTTCCTGGCCGAAATTGGACTGGCTCGACCCATCATTTTGCTGATTGGCAGAATCATTAACTTTGCAGCCACTGACCAATTCTTCCACATTTTTAACAAGCTTTGCAACCCAGTTCATCTTGAAAATGCGCGTTAGATTTAGAGAAGGATAACCACAGCCACCATACTTCTTAGGGGGGCATGGAATACTATCATCACTGCCAGCTCGCCAATCAGGAAAATTATCTGTAAACTTTAATCTTACTTTGGGTCCTTTTACATAATCTACAGATTCTTTGTCCTGAGTACTCCCACCAATCTGATCATTTGCTGATATTTCTCTTACTATGTCTCTGGATGCTTCACGAAGATCTTGACAGCAATGAAGACACATATCAAACGGACAATTTGTGCAGTGCCTGTGGTAATCAACAATGGGAATCCTACATATATTGCTGCAGGGAAACACATCCAGTAAACCACCAGCTAAATCTTCAAAAATGAAGAATAAATTTGTTCCTCTCACTGATCACTGCATGGATCGAACCAAAAAAGACCCGTTGAACATCAAAAGACTCTTGCCTTTGTACATAAGGAAATAAAGAATGCAAAGTTCTATACAGAGGAAATTCAATATATAAATCGAAAATCAGCAAAGCAAGGACACAGTGGCCGGTATCTCAGAAGATGGTGAATGGTAGTCATGACATGTTGTGAATTTTATTTCTCAATTTAAGGATATAACTTACAAACAGTAGTAAGTTACCAGCACATTTGCTCATCTGCACTCAATTTAACCCTGGGAGGATCTATGTCAGGTCCTGTAGAAAAGAAATGGAGCAATCTCTAAGGATAATATGTCATAAGAGAAACTTTCTATCGTGAAATGCCACTGAAACATCCAACTGTCTTACCCCGCAACCTTTTCTCCAATTCAATCTCAGAGCACTGTTCATAATGGATCTGACGAATTACAGGAAGCACAGCAGATAATAGGCAGTAAAGATACTGCAACTTATCTAGGACAGGAATCTCCCGTATTCTCATCTGCAGCTTAGAGACAAGTGAATGTGATGGGAAAAACTATAGAATAAAACCTAGACGAATCTCAGCAATCCTCAAAATAAAGTACCTTTATCAGATGCTCTCCACGCAAGCACACCTTGCAACTACAAGCACCACGACATGCAGGACAAGCCTTCTGAAGATCTTCCAAAGAAATGTCTGAGTACCTACAATGTTAAGCCATCCAAATTAGAAAGCTGACAAGACGGAATGATAGGTGCACACATCAAAAAGCAATCCTACCATTGAGATATACAGCTGTCACAGTAACCCCGCCGATTACATTTCAGGCACCAAATAACTTTGTCTCTGGAATTCCTCCGGCAGTGATGGCAGATATGTCCACCTGTATCTTCAGAGGAATCCGTGCTTCTTTCAGAGTATTCCTGAAAGCAAAAATATTATCTAAATATTAGGATAGTAAAGAAGAAAGAGAAATAATAAACCTAGAGTGGCTCCAACATCTCCCAAGCAACCCAGCTCTCAGTCCAATCAAACATATTTGTCCACACGTGCTCAATGGGCTGCAAGGTTTCAATCATTGAAAAGTTGACTCTGCAGTTATAATTATGCCACCTGGGAGCTGCATGCCCAGTGCCTCTCCAGGTAACCTTTCCCAATATTGTCTCAAACCACTAACAGTTTTCTACATTATAAAAAATGAAAGTGAACAATTACATAAATAACAATTCCCACTCTCTACCAACAGAGGCTCACCGTCATAGGACTAGTATCATAGCTCCTTTGTGACCTGTTCCTGGACGAATTCCCTGTCAGTGTCTTATAAGGCCTCCAATTCTCTTCAAATTCTGTCAACTCTCTTTGTGAATTATCCACAGACCTTCCGAAATTGCGGGAGGAGCTCCGCGGAGGAGTTGTTTCTGGCGAATGCTGAACCCGATTCTTAGACACCTTATTCTTACTTTTCTTCCCCGAAATCGGAAGAGGATGATCAGCAGTTTTCATGTTTATCAATGGCATGTCAAAATCATCATTCTTGCTTTCCAAGTATATATCACTTTCAGCTATTGATTTCCTTTTGGCCTTCTTCATACTAGCTCTTAAAGCGGAATTAGCAGCCCTCTTCTTTGCCTGATAATAATGCTTCTCACACACTGTTTTATCTGGCATGCACATTGCATTGCATCTCCATTGCTTCCCATCAGACCTCTTGCATCGCATGTCATCGGGGATACCAACATTGTCCTCCGCATTGCCGGAGGCTAAACGTGAATGATCCATTAAAACTTTCTGATGATCTTAAACCCCAAAAAAACTTGCAAAAACCCACTGCTTACGAGATCAATCCGCAGGGCTGCATAGCTCGCCTTTCACTCATCTCAGGAGGAGAGTATCATGGACAAGCAAATCCCAGAACAAGAGGGAACGGAGGGGACACGATTCGAACATCTGAAAATGAGATTACGACAAGCAATCTTCAGATTAAAAACAGAAAGACACAGCACATAAGTATATCTAAACTACAATGTTAAATGTAACTAATTAACCAGGCGAAACCAGCACAAGATAACCAACACAGAAAAAGGCAAAACCAGCAACAATCCACGCAACAACAACTTCACAGCATGTTCCTCTATCACTCTACCCTGCCCTAAACTACCACGGAACACTCGAAACAGCACACCTTCTCAGTTCATCCTCCCTCCACTCGCGGGCAAGACGGAAAAGCCACAAATTTGCTCGCGCGCGGCCTTGACTCAAAACTCTCTACTCGGGGCCAAAGAGAGCGGAACGAATCCCAGATTCGCCACCACTCGCGCCCCCGAATCCTCAATTCGTCGCACCCTAAAGATCGCGAGCACAAGGAAGGTGCACAGTCGTCGAACCAGAACAGATCAAAACCCCCGTCAAAACTCTCACCAAAAATCGCGGCGGCGGCGGCGGCGGAACGGCGGAACGCGACCTCGGTCTAGGGTTTTCGAACAGGCCGCGACGTGCAATGCTCGACGACCTACTGTACTGTGCGAGACACAGCTCGAACCGAGCGAAGCGCGAGCACGCTGCCGCTGCTTCGATTGATCGAGCTTCGACCTCAACGGCGATGGAGGATACTCGAGACTCGAGACGAGATTCTAGAGAGAGAGAGTGGGGGTAGAGAGAGAGAGTCGTCTTCTTCGCAGAGCTCGCAGCTCTCTCTCTCTCTCTCTCTATCGTGCCTTCGGCTCTGCAAACTAGCGCTCCAGGCGTGTAAAAATTTATTTTTCTTAATTTATTTTTCTTTTAAGAATTTTATTTTGTGTTTTTTATTTTATTCTTTTCCTGCGCAAACTAGAGGTTCGGGAAGTTGAGTTGACCAGAAACTCCGGCCGGCGTGACCCGGCGGCTCACCGTCCGCCGAAACACCGGCTAGCGGCGGAGGGAGTTGAATATGTAATTTTAATGATTTTTGCAGGAAAACTTTAGAAAATATCTCATAACGCTCACTTCTTTGCTTCTTTTTTATCTAACTTCCCATTCAAAAATTTGATTAGAAAAAATAAAAGAAAATGTTCTGAGTTTTAAATTTTATATATTTCATATTGAGCAGCCTTGTGTTATATAAAACTTTATTTATGAAATCGGTCGATGACCAAATTCTCTTCTTGAATAACTATATCGATTTTATTCATCAATATCGATATTAGGATTTGATTATCTATAATAAGGATTCCCTAATTCAATCGATGCTATCAAGTTTGTGTCAATATATTTATTTATCAATTCCACGACTACCTTATCATAAATCTATTGCATTTGTTTTTAACAATTCTTGTTTATTGTATCAAACACAGCCCACCAAAATTCTTTTTTTCCGTGAGCCAAGGGAGCTATATTGACGGACAATATTCAAGCGCGTCTAAACCTTCGATTGCTAAATGCTCCAAATCACCTCCACTGAACCAATATCTATCAATGAATTTTTCGTTATACTCATTAACAATTAACTTATGGGCCATGAATCTCATATTTATTAGAAAAACATCATCTAATTTTGCATCAAATTGAAGGGGAGTCGAGTATTTCAATGGATAAATCTACACATCCTCGTAATCGACGATGATAAACGAAGAGAGACATGTTCACTCATGATCCAAAGCGACAAATACCTTGGATGCCGGAATCGATGGAGGGGGAAACGAGGAGCCACCGACACTAATCACTGGGCGGTCAAACTTGACGAGATTGGCCTAGCGAGTCAGCGACCGTCACCCTCTTTGCTTTACTATCCAGAAGAAAAGCGCTCGGCAGTAGCGGGGCAGCTCTGGAGGCGCAGAGGAGTGCGGGAACAAAAAAAGGCCCTAGGTTGTGTGAGAAAAGATTGGGAAAAATGAATTCCTTTTCTCATAAAGAGAAAGCATTTTCCTATTTTTCGTTGATCGAAAACATTTCGCTCTTTTTTTTTTTTTTTTTTTTTTTTTTGGGTCAGATCGAAAACATTTTACTGGACCGCTCGATTTTTCACTCCAAACACAGAAAAATTCGGAAAACATTTTTATGGAAATAAATATGGCCTTAGTCTTGTGGATTAATTATTTGAAGCTAAGCCATTAATGGATACACCTATGAGGTAGACATATAATGAATCCTAAAATTTGTGCATGCCCTTTTGGTGTACACATTGCATTTACAAGCTAAGGGTATGTATGTTTCACGGAACATAAGTAATTTAAAATATATTTTTCTAATGATAATGGATTATAATAATTAGTTAATGAGAAATATTTTCGTTATCCATAACAATATATTTTTAAATATATAAATGAGGGATGAATATTTTTTTTGTCCATTTTTTTTTTTGTAAGCAATATAAGCAATCATTTTTTTAAAAAAAAAATATTTTTAAAGCGCCACCCTTCATCAAATCTCACTTCTCGAGGGGATTGGGGTGGGGACGATTTCATTTAAAAATATTTTTCAAATCATTTATTTATTGCAAAAAAAATAATAAAAAAAAATAAACGGAACACAAATTACCATAAGAGACTAAGGATTTGTTTTTTTTTTACCCAATTGGGGAATTGTTATACATACATATGTGAACTATCAGATTTTGATTTTATTTTTGAAGAATTCTTACATCCTTTTCCTAAAAACTATAAAGCTAAAACATGAAACAATGGTATTTTAGTGCATTAAAGGGAAATAAATTACCTAAAAAGTGGGATTCTGGCTTCCTTTTATTTAATAAAATCACAAGTCTATCGATTTAATTAATACCAACACGAAATTTACTTCGTTTAAGACAACGATTTTGCAGTGATAAGTTTACCCTTTCATAATTTCTTTAAATATGTTTGTTTATCAATAATATTAATGGGTTTCTTAGTTCATGCTTTCAATTAGAAAACTTAAATTAATTCATCAAATTTTACTTGTCATCCCATTTTACTTTAAGATTGCGATGGGATTATATTGCCAAAAAAAAAGGCCTAACGTTTAATCATTTTAAAAATATCATACGGCAACATAGTAAAATTTCGATGGAGGATATTGCCAAAAGGACCTCATATGTAATCAGTTTAGAGTAAGGGTAACAATTTCCAAAGTGTTAGGAATGTTATTTGATATAATATTAAATATTAAGCCGTGCTTTTATCTAACAATTTAAACTTTTTATACAATTAGTAGTGGTCCCACAAAGTCCCACATCCTAGAAGGAAATCTTGAGTTATTTCATTACTTTTAGAATACATATTTACCTCCCTAATTATATATTTTTGAATACCCAAACAGATGTCGTTACACAGCAAAGAAATGACACCAACATTCAACATATGGAGGATACAAGGAATAATAACACAGATAATCCTTTAACTTTAAGATAGTGTACAATGTGGTCCCTTAACTTTTGGTACATATTCAAGTTTTTTGCAAACTAGATAATTTTCAGCATCATCATTTCATTAATTTAAGTTTAGGGATATTATTAAATATTTTCATATGGTTCAAAAACTAGATTTAACATGTGTCAAAAGTTTAGTGACTATATTAAACAGATTGAAAATTCAAGAATAACATTACACATTATATTAAAGTTTGTGGACCACATTGCATATTAAGTAAAAAATCAAGAATCATTTATATCATTTTCCCAAGATAAAAAGAGAAAAGATTAACAAAATACTTAGAAAATCCTTGTAGTTTAATCTAAAAAAGTATATCAAACCAAAAAAAAATCTAAAAAATATAAGAAAAAAGGAACCTAATCCAAACTTCGTCATTAAGCAGATCAAGTCAAGTTGAGACTCAATCTTAGATTATATATAAGAAACCCAGTTACTGAGTATGAAAACCAGTGAAGAAAACGGTCTTCAGAGTTCATACCACTTCAAGTGCTCTCGAACCATATAACTTGCTCAATTGAGAAGATTGGAGATTTTGATTAATCAAAGGTATCAATTATGCCATCAAAATATTTGGGTCATTAAGAAAAAGGGGGGAAGAGTTCAAATTCGTGTTCGAGTTAGGTTGCCTCCCACTCAAAAATAATTTTGAAAGTTGCACCCTAAAACTTTGGATGGAGTGTCATCTTATACCGATGAATGACATGATTTATGTATGTTCACGGAGATTAGTTGTATTAAAAAAATTGATATGAGAAAAATGTTATATATTTATGCGTATTTATTTTTTCAAAAAAAAAAGAAGGAAAAAATGCGGTTTCTCGATCCTGGGCTTTGAGTCACTTGCAAGCTGGAATTAAAAAAGCCAACTCATCGCACGCCTGGCCAAGTTTCACCGTCAAATGCTGATAGCTAAGGTCCGAGCAAAATCGCAACTCGCCATGACGCTAATAACATAACTCGCGAAAAACCAAACCGTGTTTTTAACTTCTTTTTTTCTTTTCATTTTTGCAATATTTGTTGTATATAAATAATGGTTGTTCCCGTTATTGAGCAAAACAACACATTAAAAATAGAGGTTAATTGGTCGCAAATTAATTCTTTGAGTTTCCTTTTTCTTTTTCCTAGGGAGCGGCGAGGAGATGTGGAAATTATTTTCACTTGGAAGTCATTCATGAATTCGTCAGCCTACTTGTCAAAAATATATAAACACATTTCATCTAAATGCCTTAATAAATAAGTCGCGAGTGAAACTGAGATATAAATGTAACATCCCGGGCCCCACTGTGTAATATTGTCCGCTTTGGGTCACCCGCCCTGGCGCGGACGAACCACCATCCCAGCCACGGTTTTTTCCTCACGGCTTTAAAACGCGTTACACAGATTAGAGGGACCCAAGCCTTATAAGCTAACCAAGATCTCCCTCCCTAGGCGATGTGGGACTGTCACACTCTCCACCTCTTAACAGAACAGCGTCCTCGTTGTGGCCCCACGGGCGTCAGAACAGCATTCAAGCTGTGGTCCCACACGCAGTCGGGAGTCGGCTCTGATACCACTTGTTAGGCGCAAATTGCGCAAACCCCAAGATCTCCATAACTAGAACAAGCACATGCATGATTGAGTAGAAAGAATTGACAAACCTGTTTTGGAATTCATTGTTCTTGACAGCGGAAGCGGAAACACAATGTTCCACGCGCAAGTCCTTCTCCTCTATTGCCCTCCGTATCACTGGCTCAATGAGGCGGTCCCTCACGTGTAGCGTTAGGTAAACGCCCTTAGGTGAGGATACGGGTGAGAATTAGGTTAGAGGAGAGACTTGAGCACAATTTATAGAGTTTCCAACCGGCCCCCCTCATTACGGGCCAGGCTCAACCCACACTAGCTAAAGCCCATATTAGACTAATTAAGAAACATTCTATCTCACCTTAGACCATTCTGTTTTACAAGAACCGTAAAAAAAGTAAATTACAATATCAATTAATTTAGTCCACATTAGGAAAACTCTTACATTCTCCCACTTGAACTATATTAATTGAAATCGTATCTGTATGTGCGCACATTTGGTCTAGAGATAATTTTAATAGTCAATCATATCCCATAAAGTCTTAAACACCGAATCATGACAAGAATCGCATGTATACACACAGAGCCTTCCATGGTCACGAATGTTCTCAACCTTATTGATATGGATTCAATATGGTAGTGTGGCAATGGATAACATCTCTCATAGAGAGATCCCATTTGTCAGTCACCATTCTCTTAACTTTAGGCGTCACAAAAACTTGTGCCACTAGAGAATGCTTCATGGTTCCAATGAACCCACATATGTCTTGTCCTTATGGTTAACCTTTCTTTATATATCACAAGACATATGCACAAGGCTAATAACCGGATGCCCGAATGCCCCTAGCCTTCACTCAAGGTTTATACAAACGCTTGAGACTTTATCAATATGTATTCAACGTAGTAACAATACATTCAAAAATATTTTATTGAATGCAAAAGTTGATACATATTAAACCGTTACTAAATGTAACGAACCACATATGTGAACTTTATCAGAATAAAGCCAAAATAGCTCCCACTAAACAACAGTATCCGAAGATACTCCTAGGCCCATGCTAATGACATGTCACTTAAATACACATGGGCGTAGGCCTTTAGTTAATGGATCTGCAACCACATCATCCGTAAAAATATGTTATATTATAAGTCACCTTTATGTATCGTTTCTTTATGGTCAAAAATATTTGACCACCATATATTTAGACCCCTTGAGACCTCTGTAGTAAATAAATAATACTACAAATCTGTTATCTCAATTCAATTGTATAGGTCTATCCATCAAGTTAAAACGATCAACTCCGTCATGAGGTTTTGGAGCATAATAGCCCAAGTAACAGTCTAAAAGAATGTTACTAACACTGCATACATAGTAGAAGATGACATAGAACTTTATTTACTGCACTTCCTACTAACATAAATCTGTATTCTGTGATTGATTGTATATCATCAGAATAGCCAGCAAAGTTTACATCTAGATACCCCACTAACTGCAGGAATTGTACATGTCTATTTATATAATCTCTTGTTTTCTTTAAGTACCTTTAAATCTTCTTGGCAGCAACCCAGTGATCGCGTTCTGGATTTGATCGATATCTGCCTAAAAGTCCCGTCACAAAAACAACATTTAGTCTAGTGCAAATTCGAGCATACATTATACTTTTAAGTGCACTGACACAAGGTACCCAATTTAATTAGATTTTCTCAATATATAAATAAGGACAATGTGATAGATTCAATACATCACCTTTAACAACAGGAGCAATTCCTGGCTTGCAATGATGTATATTGAATATTTCCAATATACAATCAGCAAATGTCCTCCGAGAAAATCTAATATAATATCGCAAAAACAATCCTTACAGACCTCAGTACAAAGGATATAAGATATCTCAAGGTCACAACTTGTAAGCAAAAATCATGTATATAGAGTATGAGAAAAAATAAATTTCCTCCCACTGACCTTGTAGTATACTGAATTACTTTGTTCCAAATTGAACAAGATAATAACACTATGAAACTTTAACAATATTGTCTGGAAACAAGACTATAAATAAGACTTTTCAGTCTATACACAAGTTTACTTGAAACATTTGTTGCAAAATTCTCCAATTGCACAATATAGATTTTGTATCTATTTGACGTAACTTTATATCAAAATAAATTATTAATACCACGTTTACTCTGAAAGAATATTTAAAGAAATAATTATTTCTTTACTATAAACAATCCACCCCTCTTTCAGAGTAAGTTAGTTTCCAAACACTATAATGTTTCATAGATTCTATACCGCCTTTTATGGCATCTAATCACATACTTAATTGAGAACAAGAAACGACATTTATATAAGTTGCTAAAACAACCATGTAGTGTATATTGTAATCATGCTCTCACAAATAGACTATATAGTATGATGATATAACTGATCGTCTTTCCCTAACAAATCTCCTTAATAAAGCTGCAACCACTTCATTCTGCACTTGAGAAGTTTAAGAAATTTCATTATAAACTATATCAAGAATAGTACCTTAAACCTCAACAAGTTTAGTTTATGGTACAGGAGATTCCATAATTATCTGTATAGGTAAAGACAAAAACATAATAACTTCCATCATACTATTATCTTTAATAGTCTGAGAGTAGCTATCCTCTACAATTACGTCAATCTTTATAAACTTTAGAGTATATGATTCTATAATTCTTGTACCTTCTTTAGGGTCATAAAATCAATACCCCTTTTGTATATGAAAAAATTGTTTTCATAATATCAGCCCACAAAAGACTAGATAAATTAGTCTTACTAATCATACTCATCACCATATTCAATATGGTGTATTTATGCCTTTCGGCCAAATTTTTTTGTCAGGATTTTCAGGTATAGTAATTAAATTACCACCCCAGAATCTACCAAGTATTTAACAAATGACCCTTTAAGCAATTTCGCATTGTCATACTTGCCAAAATACTCACGGCCACTGTTAAGCCTGACAAACTTCAAGACTAATTTGAACCAGTTTATTCTTTATCTCAATTAATTTCTTTAAATAGAAAACTTTCGAAAACAACCTTTTAACCATATACAAGATGTATATGTCATTAGGATTTAAACACAATCTTTACATATGTGTCCTGATTTCAATATCAGACAAGACATAATTTCAAGCAACTAAGGCTTCCATCATCTTATAGCAGTGCAGTCCGCAGGCAAACCTCTTTTCAAGTGTTCCAGAATGGAACGCTTCATGGACAGTAAGCAAAATTCAATTACTCTTTTCTCAAGCAACAAATTATATGTCCATAACTTAAAATTTGAAACAGTAAAAACCTCAATAATATTGGAGTTATTAATTACAGAAAAGGTGACTGAAAACCAAGTAATGTATATAATTAGCATCATGTGAGTACCGTGACTTGACGTACAAGTACACATCCAGAGAGTTACATGCAAAACCACATAATCACCTTTGGGCAGAATACATGACAAGCAATTGTACACTCCCACATGATAAGGGTTATGAGAATATATTCCAATCTTCGTGAATTCATCACCTTTGGGTATATGAACCATTAGTATCGATCACTCCTCCACCACACTATCATGTATCCCTCCATGAACTAATACACAATTACCTCCTTTGGGAGTATAATTATGCATTAGATTAGGAGACATCCCAATCATCATACGAGACCGAAATTTCTCAAACCCAATCAAGCGTGCCACTTTGGCAGTCACTACTCAATTGAATTATTGAAATTCTCTCATACCGGGATATAAACTTTACTTCTCACATACATCATATACATGTGATTTAACATTAGTGATAGGGGCATCATATCACTAAAATCACATATCATGCTAATTATATTGCTTTATTCATTAATAAAATCTTTAAAATTTAACTTTTATTAATGAATCACACTCATAAAGTTCATGTGATAACATACCTGTATCCCGGCACCTGTATTTTCAAAATCACAGGAAAAATACAAGAAAAATACGCAGAAAATACACTAAAAAGCACGTATTTAGGACTCTGTATGTATTTTCACATCCATAAGATCATCAAAAATATAAAATAAATATACCATGACGTAGGAAATAACCATACGAGTCCATCGCCACCGCCCACGCGCGAATCGGAGCTCTCACGCGCCCGCACGCGCCGCCTGAGTGCGCAGCGCGTGGAGTCCACGCGCGAGCGTCAAAATCCGGTCAAAAACCGGTCCGACCGGTTCCCGGTCCGACCTTCCGGTCCAGCCGCCCGGTCCGGTCAACAGTTGACCGGGTCGGGTCTGGTTGGTGGCCTTTCGGGTCGGGTCGGTCGAGTCGGGTCGGGTCGGGTCCGAGTCCGAATCCGGGTCGGTATCCGAGTCGCTGACGTCATCGTGACGTCAACGCGTTCGGAATCCGAATCCGAATCCGGATCGCTGACGTCATCGTGACGTCAGCGCCAGCGTGCGCCGCACGCGCGAGCAGTAACCCGCGCGTGGGTGTTGACACCTAAATTTTACAATTTTATTATGTGCAAAATTATGAACTAGCCACTAAATAAAAATAAAAAAAAAAACAAAAAAAAAAACAAAAGCAAAAACAACAAAAAAGAAAAGAAAAAGAAAAAGAAAACGTGGAAGGGGCGAGCCCGTTTTCCTTCTTGGCCCGGCCCACGTTGGCCTCTGTCCTCCTCCGGCTTGTTTCGCACGCGAAACCCGCAAAAAAGAAGAGCAACAACGGAGCGAGAGAGGAACACGAGGAAAGAGAGCAAGACAGAGAGAGAGGAGGAAACAGAGAGAGGGAAAGAGTTTGAAAAAGAAAAAAAAGAAAAACACAGAGAGAGAAAGGGAAGCTCGGTCGGAGGAGCGAAAGAGAGAAAGGGAGCTGGAGAAGACTCGCCGTCGTCGTTCCCGCCACCGCCGCCACCCGACCAACCGCGGTCGCGCCGCCTGTCTCGCCGGAACCCGGATCCGGAGCGCAGGCGCCGGTGTGAAGGAGCGGAGCCAGCGAAGAGAAGAGAGAGAAGGAACGGAGGGGAGGAGGGCGGCGGCGTTGCCGCGGACGCCGTCCGAGCCGGCCTCCTCGCCGCCTCAACCCGACGCCGTCCGAGCCGAGCCGCCGCCCTCCCGCCCGTCGCCGTCCGAGCTCGCGCCACAACATCGCCGACACCGTAGCAGCCACTAGCGGCTCGAAGCCGTGACGCCGCTGCAGCACCAGCAGCCGCGGAGTTGTCGTGCCGGCCGCTGCCCGATCTCTCCGCCGCCGTCACAAAGACCAGCCAGCGCCGCCGCCATTCGGCCTTCGCATTGCCACCCGCGCACCGCGCCTCCGAGCGCCGACGCCCGCGCACGCACCCGCACCTCGCTTCGCTCCGCCATGTCCCCCCGCAACACCCGCGACCCAACCGCCCGTTGCCTCCCCGTTGCCCATCCGAGGAGCGCCCGAGCCGCCACCCTCACCCCGAACGCCGTCCTAGCCGTCGTCCTCCGACCCGACGCCGTCCGAGCCGCTTCGCGTCGCCGCCGCCAAGCCCGTGCTGCCGCCGTCGCCGCCGCCAAGCCCGCCGCCGCCCCGCCGCCGCCGCCGCCGCCAAGCCCGTCGCCGCCGCCGCCGCCGCCTTGACTCCACCAAGAAACCCTAGAGAGGAGGCACGAACCGGGTCGTGCGAGCCGGACCGGGTGCAATCAACCGGGTAGGGTTTTTGCGTATTGGGCCGAGCATACCTAAGTTGGGTTTGGGCTGTTTTAGCACATTGGGCTTGTGGGCTTCATTTTCCAAAATAAAAAATTTAAAGCAGATTGGACCTACTAGTTGGGGCCCAATTCAAGCCAAGGAAAGGCCCGACCAACGGTCGGGCCTTGTCCATCGAATGGGCCGGTTCGGCTAGGCCCCCATCCGGGCCGAACTCGGGTCCGGTCTACGACCGGACCCGACTCGTGTCGACCGGGCCGAACCCGGTGGGGTCGAACCGGACCCGACCCGGTCCGGTCAAAATTTTAATGTTATTTTATTTTAAAATTTTAATATATCTTTAAAACAATTTTGAAAATTAAAAAAAAAAAATATTAAAAATTTATTTTTTTTAATAAAAAAATTCGAAAATCCAAAAAATATTTAAAAAATTTTAAAAAATTTAAAAAAAATTTAAAAAAAAAATTTAAATTATTTTTTTTTTTTTAAAAAAAATTAAAAATTTAAAAATTCAAAAATGATGGAGTTTGATCATGTATTGCCATTTTAGCGTAATTAGACTTTTATGTGCTCGTATATTAATTATGTTGCATGTTTAATTTGTATATCTAATTATGTTTGATGGCATGTGTTTAATTTTATTGTAATTAGGATCTTGGTAGTTATGGTTATTACTTTAATGATTGCGTACCCGCATGATTACCTCACATGTTAGTGGATAAGTATAAAATCAATCCAAATTGCCTGTCAAAAATCATTTTGTTAAAATGAACAAGATTAGGTACCGAAAGGGCACTAATTGGTTAATTAGTGTAATCAAGTCCCCGAACCTAGATTCTCTCGGTTGCGTAGGAAGTGAGGCACGCTCCCATGCCTCACTTGGTTTCTAGCCGACCTTAATAGGCTAGTGGCGACTCCTTTTATACAAAATTCATGAAAAATATCCCAACGTCTCGCGGGGTATGGGCTTGGGAGAGCTCACGCCTAATCATGGGCCCTAGGCCCGTCATTTAGGCAATACCCCTAAACCTATTCCCTCCCCCGAGGGGGTAGGTCGCGACAGACTTGGCGACTCCGCTGGGGACTTGGTTTTAGACCTTAGAGGACTTAGGCCAAAATTAATCTTGTTCAAAAGTATTTTTGTTTGGCAGCGAGGATTCCAGGTACGCTCCTAACATTGTAGGTGTTAAATGTTTTTGCAGAATGGGAGGTATAAGGGGAAGTGTTTTCTCACCTTTGTCTTGCAGGGAGGTGTAGGAATGTATGGTTTATTTTTCATGTATGAAGTGTTGATTGCTTATAAATTGTCATGCCTGCATCCCCTACATTGCACTACACTATAGCACACACTACCTGCCGCCGGGCCTGGGCCGCATAGGATTACTTAGGATGGTGTTGAGGTGGATACCACTCCGACTACAAGCACGTAGTACGAGTCGCCCACTTTAACCCCGAAATTTCTTTCTTGATGTCAAAGGTCCCCACCCTGGTCTGCAAGCATGCGACACGGGTCGGTCCTTTGACAAAGCCGGAGTCATGGGTAACACGACCTAGCCACGAGCTTGTTGGTTCAGTCCTGTAATCCCATGGCTTCATTTTGAGTCGTATAGAGTAGAAATCGAACCACATCTCATGTGCATGTCTATGTAAAAAAAAAAAAAAAAGATGAAGGTCGGCACCCATTGTAAGTATCATTTTCCTTTTTATTTGTTCATTTTGTATTGCATTTTCATCTTGAAATTCGCGGAAATCAATCGAATGCCCTCGATGATGCAAGCTTATGATTGAAAAATTGGCAATTACTTTTGACAAGTGAGCATTTGAATGCAAGTTCTAAACATTTTGATTTGGCCCTGTTGAACACGTGGTTTTGTTTAAATTTCTAATTATGGGCTCAAAATCATTTTGAAAAAAAAGATTCAAGTTGTGATTTTATATTGGGTTGCACAAAAATTGAAATTGCAGTTTTCATCAAATTTTCTCATTCTCATGTTTTGGGACTATAATGCAAATCATTTTGTGTACAAATTCCTCAAAATAGAAATCATTCATTTTTCTAGGAGTAAAATCACAAATCAATCTTTCAAAAATCAATGACACTTTTGCATACGAAACTTTTGGAATAAAAGTGGACATTCGATTGATGGCCGTGGATTGATAATTTTAATGATGTCTTCTCTATAAAATCTTGGCGAAATACTAAAATCCCGTAATAAGGATTATGGGGCATGTATCGTCACCTTGATTTTATTGTAAGAAGTGACCTCATTAAAATATCATTTTCTCTCATTCACGCACTAACATTGTCGTCTTTTTGCAGGTTATGCGCAATGCTCTGACATTAGGACAAGAGTTGACTTTTACCCTTATCTATACAAGAGCTTCTTGTATTTTATCAATGTTCTTATTCATGTTAAGAATCATGTTTTCCATTTTGAGTTTTGATTGCGTATCCAATTGTTGCTTTTGCAAATCGTGCGACTCACATTTTTAATGATGGGATTCGGTTTCATGAAAATCATCATTATTTTTTATTAAAAAAAAAACAAAACAAAGCAAAACAGAAAAAATTCAAAAAAAAAATCAGAAGTGTTTTAGGCAAACCTTTATGTCTACCTTCCAAAACGAATTTCAAGAAAACTTTGCTTAAGGCCCTCTCTTCTTGTAGTTGTTTTCTTAGGCTCATCGAACTCGAGAAGCAAGCATGCGTTGAGTCATCGTTGGTGCCAATTTTCCATAAAGGCGGAGCGAAGTTGAATTCCATTCTAGGAAGTTTTGTTATTTGCAAATGCTTTGGGAACCAAAATAGCCCATCAATTTCATTCACTCTACATGATGAGACAAATGAAGGGAGTTGCCAAGCATCCAAAAGGGCGAAATTGAAGGAAGAGTAAACTGTATCGATTTCAATCATCAATTTCTGATACCGTTTTTGACATGGTTTTCTTTTCCATTATCAAGGAGGCATCAAGAGTGTCAAGTTTTGTAACGTTCCTAACAAACGCAGTGGAGCATTTTTAAGTCTTGTTCATCTTAAACAAGGAAAGATTCAAATGAAACAGATGGGCAATATTATCCATTCCTCCATGAGAGATACCTTGGGATGTTGATCACCCGACTTTGGAAAGGATGTATCTCATTCCTAAACTTGATTCTCTTCAGCATAAAAAATGACATGTCCTTTTCTTTGATACAGGAAAAACTCGAACGAACGAAGGTTTGTCAAATAAAGAGTTGGAGAGCAACGTTTGATTTAGAGAAAAATCTCTCCTTCATCCACCAATGAAGTGTGCTAGAACAATATTGTCAGATTCATCAAGAAGGATGTATCGTTCCTAAATTGAACCTAATTAAGTATGGAGATAACTTGTTTCATCTCCTCTTCTTCCAGGGTGATGAATGGGAAAAATGTTGAACCTTGACCATAGAAGCAGCGCCTTCCATCAAGGCAATAAGCGGGCAAAGCATCTAAAGAACAATATCCTCAAATGTGGAAACAAGGAGCACCCACTCTCCTTTCAAAGAAAAATCTTGAAAAACACATCTCATGATCCATATATAAAATTTTCAAGCTCCTTGTCGGCTAAATATCTCTTCAAAAAGAGCATCTAAAAAAAAAACAGGAATCAAACTTTGTGAATTGTTGTATACAATAAATAAGTGCTTTTTATGGATAAAATCAGGGCCACATAGCCATTTTTCAATCAATTCTAGCAACTTCAAGCAAAGTTCATACTTGAAGAACGAAAACACATGAAGGGTAAATGGTGTCGATTCCAATTGCTCATTTTGGATAGCGTCTTTGACATGATTCTTTCTTTCCTTTGATAGGAAGACATCAAACACTTAAGGGCAAATGTAAGTGAAAGGTAATGCCAAGTTACCAAATATCCACAAAGGTGAATCCAAGAGATGTTAGTGCACAAAAGATGAAAGCAAATGAAGGGTAATAATGTATCGTTTCCAACATTTCAATCCCTAAAGATTTTTGCACTAACATATTCTTTTACATTCTTTACAGGGTTATCGGGTCGCCATGCCGCGGGTAAGTACCCTTCTTTTCCTTTTTTTTTTTTTAAAAAAAAAAAAAAAAAATGAAAATTTCCATTACAAAAAAAAAAAAAAAAAAAAAAAAAACCTTTGGCGCTTTCTTAGAGACAAGCAAAAAAAATAATGAAAGAAAAAATTTCTGCAAACTTTTTGAGCATTTTTTATCTCAAAATTGTTTTCTTGTTTTGTGAATTATTCATTTTGAATCAAATTTTCCTATGGAGATTGATCTACTCGGATGATCTCGACAAGAGTGAGATTGAAATGTTAACCATGCCAAACAAGAAGTGCTTAGGATGAAGAAAGGCAAGCCCATTTCCAAACACATCCTTCAAACACTTTTGAGAGTTGAGTGAAAAACAATCTTCTCTTAGGATCAAAGGATTCATTCGCATTGAGTGCAAAGATCGAAATGATAAAGGCGTTTCCTTCATCAATCCAAGCATTGCACTGATCTCTTGTTACCCCTTTGGGCTGAAAAAAAGAAAAGAAAAAAAAAGATGATCCTTCAAAGTACCCCTATAAAAAACGACCCTACATTGGGGCAACATAGGAGGTTACGGTCGTGTTGTAAAACGAAAGATTGAGAAAGATTCTATTACTTTCACTTACATCAATCTTCTTGTGGTAGCTTCAGAGGAATTCTCATCGGAGCTTGACTCATCCCAAGGTGAAGAAGAGCATTTCATTCTCTACCCAAACACTGATACCCATTGTTATAACCAATTTGGGCCGATTATTCATTTCGAACCCCGAGTGGTGATCATCTCCCTTCACTGGGGCAAGGCATAAGAATTGACCAAATATAATTGGCAATCACGAGGAAATGTGAAAAGCATCTCGAAAGTCATAAGAGCTACCAAAGTTCAAAGAGCAAAAAGCTCAACAAACTAGGGGGCATGAAAAAGCAAAGTGTGTGCGGTAAAAGCAAGGCCAATGCCCGTTAAGAAAAAGAGCCAAAAGGCCACATCTTATGTGAAAAAAAATTATCAAAATCCAAGTGCCTGAAAAAAAAAAAAATCATCGCAAAGGACAAAGGAAATTAGAGAAAAGAGCAAAGCTCTCATGTAGAAATGATCAATGAATGAACTCTCGAGATGTGCTTTGTGTTTCAAAAGCCAAATGCTTTCGAAAGGTCAAGTGACCCGGTCACGATGCCATGATGATCACTGACTCTTAAAGATCCTCTTGAAAATTTTAAGCCTTTCAAGCTTTTCCCGAGCCAACATTATAACCCCTTTTCCGAAGCCTTTTCTGATTGGGATGATTTGAGTGAAAATGAGAATACCAAAGAAGCTCGCTTGAAGGAGTGGAAATAATTTTATCTTGTCTTATCTTCCAGGTTCTCGACTTGTAAACCCGATGAAGATAGTGACAAATGTTCCTTTATTGGCCTCAAAACAATAATTCATTTGTGTAAGCCCTAACCAAGCCTATATTACGGTCCTTTCAAAAGACCTTTTTGATCGATCAGATTGTGCTCATTGCGAATGTTTCCGAAAGCCTTCGACATAGGCTATGTGAGATACTTTCAGCAATCAATTACTTCCCACGTGAATGGATGGGATCAAACAGCCATTTTATCGAGAGTGTGTGAGAAGCCTTTTCTGACTAAGAAGCTCTAGTTTGGCATGCTTAATGAGCCTTTTCACGAGTCGTAACCGTTCGATAAGAACTTGACTCCTAGAAAATTTGATGATTAATGATATATCCCCGAGCAAGATGACAATTTTGCGCCACATAATGCTGATTGACATCATATGTTTTTCTAAAGTAGTCGGACTTAGCTTGATTAGCTTGTTCAATTAATGCTGTAATATTGCCAATACGCCTCTTAATGACGTCTCTAATGACATTTGCCCAAGTTGAGTTTCACAGAATCCTTAGTGAAGCCATGCAGCTTTCAAGGGATTAGCAGGTGCTTCCCTAAAAATCAAAGGTTCATGGTTAGCCTTAAATCATGCAATCTCAAAGGGTTCATGGTCAACCTTAAACCATGCCGTCTCCAAAGGTTCATGGTTAGCCTTAAACCATGTCATTTACAAGGTTGGTGGGTTTTCCTAAACCACACGGTCAAAACCCGTTTGTACACGGTGAGACTATCATCCGGTCGAAACCCGTTTTTACACGGTGAGACTATCATCCGGTGAGAAACCCGTTTGTACACGGTGAGACCTTCCTCCCGTTTTTACACGGTGATCGAAACCCGTTTTTGAGACCTTCCTCCACGAAACCCGTTTTTACACGGTGAGACTATCATCCGGTCGAAACCCGTTTGTACACGGTGAGACCTTCCTCCAGTTGAAACCCGTTTTTCGAAACCCGTTTTTACACGGTGAGACTATCATCCGGTCAAAACCCGTTTTTACACGGTGAGACTATCATCTGGTCGAAACCCGTTTATACATGGTGAGACCTTCCTCCCAATCGAAACCCGTTTTTACACGATGAGACATTCCTCCCAGTCAAAACCTCTTTTTACACGGTGAGACCATCACATCCAGTCAAAACCCGTTTTTACACGGTGAGACCTTTTTTTTTTTCCTAAATCACATGGTTTTTGATGGAGTTTATCCTTCGAAACCCGTTTTACACGGGGTTGGTGAGACTTTCCTAAACCACACGAGTTCGTGGGTCTATCCTTAAACCAACGGTTCGTTTTACACGGTCTATCCTTAAACCACGGGGTTTTTGGTGGCTTTCCTAAACCACACGGTTCGTGGGTCTATCCTTAAACCACATGGTTGGTGGGTTTATCCTTAAACCACGGGGTTGGTGGCTTTCCTAAACCACACGGTTCGTGGGTCTATCCTTAAACCACATGGTTGGTGGGTTTATCCTTAAACCACGGGGTTGGTGGCTTTCCTAAACCACACGGTTCGTGGGTCTATCCTTAAACCACACGGTTCGTGGGTCTATCCTTAAACCACATGGTTGGTGGGTTTATCCTTAAACCACGGGGTTGGTGGCTTTCCTAAACCACACGGTTCGTGGATCTATCCTTAAACCACACGGTTCGTGGGTCTATCCTTAAACCACAAGGTTGGTGGGTTTATTCTTAAACCACGGGGTTGGTGGTTTTCCTAAACCACATGGTTGGTGGGTTTATCCTTAAACCACAAGGTTCGTGGGTCTATCCTTAAACCACAAGTTTCGTGGGTCTATCCTTAAACCACAATGGTTCGTGGGTCTATCCTTAAACCACGCTTTTAAAATCTTCATGAGTCTATTTTTAAACTACGATTTTCAAAAGGTTCATGGTCAACCTTAAACCATGTCATTTTCAAAAGGTTCATGGTCAACCTTAAATTATGTCATCTCCAAGGGTTTATGGTCAACCTTGAACCATGTCATTTTCTTATGACCCGGTGGGCTTTCCGTAGCCCGGAGTCCTTCAATCCCCTTCTTATGACCCGGTGGGCTTTCCGTAGCCCGGAGTCCTTCAATCCCCTTCTTATGACCCGGTGGGAGAGTCCTTCAACCCCATTCTTATGACCCGGTGGGCTTTCCGTAGCCGGAGTCTTTCAACCCCCTTCTTATGACCTGGTGGGCTTCCCGTAGTCCGGAGTCTTTCTTCCTCGTATTGACAAGACACGCTTTCATAGTTATGAGTCATTTCCATCGATCTGATGCGTGCCTATGCACTCAGGGTCTCTCTATCGCCCAAATAATTTAGGTGTCTTCTGTCTTTGAATGCAACCTCTTCGAGCTCCCATTCAAAGAGAGGGACACCTAAATTTTGACACATTTAAATTTTACAATTTTATTATGTGCAAAATTAGGAATTAGTCACTAAATAAAAATTAAAAAAAACAAAAAAAAAACAAAAAAAAAACAAAAAAAAAAGAAAAGAAAAAAATTTAAAAAAAAAAAAAAAAGAAAACGTGGAAGGGGCCGAGCCCATTTTTCCTTCTTGGCCCGGCCCACGTTGGCCTCTGTCCTCCTCCGGCTTGTTTCGCACGCGAAACCCGCAAAAAAAAAAAAAAAGCAACGGAAAGCGGAGAGGAACATGGGGAGCAGCGAGCAAGACAGAGAGAGAGGAGGAAACGAGAGAGAGGGAAAGAGTTTGAAAAAAAAAAAAAAGAAAACAAGAGAGAGAAAGGGAAGCTCGGTCGGAGGAGCGAAAGAGAGAAAGGAAAAGGAGAAGACCGCCGTCGTCGTTCCGCCACCGCCGCCACCCGACCAACCGCGGCCGCCGCCATCTTCCTCGCCGGAACCCAGTCTGGAGACCGGAGCCAGGCGCCGGTGTGAAGGAGGATGCTGACAAAAAAAGAGAGAGAGAAGGAACGGAGGGAGAGAGGCGTGGCGTTCTTGCGGACGCCGTCCGCCGTCCGAGCCTGCCCTCCTCCTGCCTCAACCCGACGCCGTCCGAGCCGAGCCGCCGCCCTCCCGCCCGCATCGTCCGAGCTCGCGCCACAACGTCGCCGACGCCGTAGAAGCCACTAGCGCGCTCGAACCGTGACGCCGCTGCGCCCACTGCGGCCGCCCGCGACGACCGTCGTGCCCGGCGGCCCGATCTCTCCGCCGCCGTCATCCGGCCGCGCCGCCGCCATTCGGCCTTCGCATTGCCGCCGCGCACCGTGCCTCCGAGCCCGACGCCCGCACCCGCACCCGCACCTCGCTTCGCTCGCCGTGTCTCCCCCCGCAACACCCGCGACTCCAACCGCCCGTTGCCTCCCGCCGCCCATCCGAGGAGCGTTCGAGCGCCACCCTCACCCCGAACGCTGCCCTAGCCGTCGTCCTCCGACCCGACGCCGTCCGAGCCGCTTCGCGTCGCCGCCGCCAAGCCCGTCGCTGCCGCCGCCGCCGCCGCCGCCAAGCCCCCGCCGTCCGTCGCCGCCGCCCGGCTCCACCAAGAAACCCTAGAGAGGAGGCACGAACCGGGTCGTGCGAGCGGACGTGGGTGCAATCAACCGGGTAGGGTTTTTTGCGTATTGGGCCGAGCATACCTAAGTTGGGTTTGGGCTGTTTTAGCACATTGGGCTTGTGGGCTTCATTTTCCAAAATAAAAAATTTAAAGCAGATTGGACCTACTAGTTGGGGCCCAATTCAAGCCAAGGAAAGGCCCGACCAAGGCCTTGTCCATCGAATGGGCGGTTCGGCCGGGCCCCCATCCGGGCCGAACTCGGGTCGGTCGTCAGCCAGACCGGACCCGACTCGTGTCGACCGGGCCGAACCCGGGTTGGGTCGAACCCGGGTCCGGTCCGGTCCAAAATTTTAATGTTATTTTATTTTAAAATTTTAATATATCTTTAAAACAATTTTGAAAATCCAAAAAAATATTAAAAATTTATTTATTTTAATAAAAAATTCGAAAATCCAAAAAATATTTAAAAATTTTAAAAAATTTAAAAAAATTAAAAAAATTTAAAAAAATTTAAAAAAAATTTAAAAATTTTAAAATTTTTTTAAAAAAAAAATTAAAAATTTCAAAAATTCAAAAATGATGGGGTTTGATCATATATTGCCATTTTAGCGTAATTAGACTTTTATGTGCTCGTATATTAATTACGTTGCATGTTTAATTTGTATATCTAATTATGTTTGATGGCATGTGTTTAATTTTATTGTAATTAGGATCTTGGTAGTTATGGTTATTACTTTAATGATTGCACCCGCATGATTACCTCACATGTTAGTGGATAAGTATAAAATCAATCCAAATTGCTGTCAAAAATCATTTTGTTAAAATGAACAAGATTAGGTACCGAAAGGGCACTAATTGGTTAATTAGTGTAATCAAGTCCCCGAACCTAGATTCTCTGCAGTTGCGTAGGAAGTGAGGCACGCTCCCATGTCTCACTTGGTTTCTAGCCGACCTTAATAGGCTAGTGGCGACTCCTTTTATACAAAATTCATGAAAAATATCCCAACGTCACGCGGGGTATGGGCTTGGGAGAGCTCACGCCTAATCATGGGCCCTAGGCCCGTCATTTAGGCAATACCCCTAAACCTGTTCCCTCCCCCCGAGGGGTAGGTCGCGACAGTGGGCGCGCGTGTTCGACGCCCGGCGGCGCGTTGGCCGCGCGTGGGGGAGCGTGGGGCCTCCCTCGGCGACGCGCCGCCCACGGTTTTGCTCGGCTCGTCGAGCCCAGTCCAAATTTGTGATTTAATTTTATTTTTATTAAACAAAAAGTCTCGAAAATCACAAATTATGGCAAGATCCGTACTAATTAGGGTTAATTCGTACAAATTAGGGCAAAATCAATTGTGTTCGTGTTCTAGGGTTATGGAGGCTCTGATACCACATGTTGGATGCAAATCGCGCAAATCCCAAGATCTCCATAACTAGAACAAGACAGCATTCATTATTGAGTAGAAAGAATTGAACTTTGTTTTGGAATTCATTGTTCTTGACAAAGCGGAAGTGGAAACTGATGTTCACGCGCAAGTCCTTCTCTTCTTGCCCTCCGTATCACCTGGCTCACGATGAGGCGGTCCCCCTCACGTGTAGCGTTAGGTAAACGCCCTTAGGTGAGGATACGAGGTGAGAATTAGGGTTAGAGGAGAGACTTGAAGCCACTATTTATAGAGTTTCGTCAGTCCTCATTCGGCCAGGCTCAACTTTCCACACTAATTCAAAATTACCCATATATTAGACTAATTAAGAAACCTTCTATCTCACTTTAGACCAACCCTGTTTTACAAGAACCGTAAAAACAGTAAATTACAATATCAATTAATTTAGTCCACATTAGGAAAAACTCATACAATAAAATCCGTCCTCTTTACTATTAACTTAGACACTTTCGGCATTCAATTCAAATTAAATGCTAAATGTATTAAAAATCACATTTTTCGATGGGTAATTTTCCTGTAAATTTACAAATTAAACTGAAAATGATATTATCATAATAATTATTGAATCGAGTATCATTTCATCAAGAAAAAAACATTTAAAAGCCAAAATCGGAATTTATTCTACTCAACTTATTGGCAAGCACGTCTTCCACGCCTCGAAGACAAACCTCGTACCTCGTTCATCATCCTAGCCGACAGTCGACACTAGACTTTTCTTTACTTTTATTATTTTAGTTTTGCTTTAAAACTTCTTTATATTTTTCCCCGATAATGAAAAGTAAAACTAAAAAAATAAAAAAATAAAAAGAAGGCCCCTCATTTTCCAATAATAATAAGCAGTTTCGCAAAATTTCGGATTCCTCCATCGCGGACAGAGAAAGCTCTCTCTTCGAACGCCGTCGACAGAGCTCCGATCCGAGCGATCGAGAGGGAGACGCGACGCAACGCTCCTCCATGGCGGCGATGGCTCGAGCGAGCTCGGGGCTCGCGTACCCGGAGCGCTTCTACGCCGCCGCCTCCTACGCCGGCTTCGACGGATCTCCCAACGCCGCCGCCGCCGCCGCCGCCAAGGGCGTCACCTCCAAGTACTCCAACGACTCCGCCCTCCTCCTCTACGGCCTCTACCAGCAGGTGCGCCCGCCCTCTCGCCGAATGCCGCTTGCTCCCGTCGCCCGGATCCGATGCGCCCCGCGCGGATTCGGGCGACTCTCTTATGGCTCCGCCCCGATGCGCGTGCTCGAACTTTGCATGGTCTCGGACACGCGTCCCGTCTCGATCGCGATTCCCCGATCCAATGTCGTGCGGACGAGCCGTTTGAGATCGCGTCGCGGCTCTTCGCCGGTTGATGCGGGGTGTTGTTCGTTTGTGGGAGTAGAATTTCGATTTGTGGCGATTTGATTCTCGCGTGATGCGGTGTTCGAGTTGATCTCTGCAAATCGACTAATGCGGCGCGTCGTTCGGTTGTCGGTTCTACTATAGAATTGAGTTGTTTGTCGTGATGTGTTCTCGATCGTCTGGTTGGAACTTCTGAGCTGATGCTAGTTCGAAAGCCCTTGATCCGTCTGTTATAATGGCATAATGGCTTCACTGGGAAGTGAACTGTAGGGGGGTGGGCTGATAGGTTCGTGCTTTGATTGCGCTTAGCTTGTGATGAGGCGTGTGCAGTCAAGATCGATCTGTCCTGAAATCAATCTCGAAGTAGTGAGGATTTGCCTGATATTGGCGGTAGAGACTCTTAAATTGGAAATAATGGTCCTTTATGTTTCCTTCATTTGTACGAGTTTGGAATTATGAAAGAGGAAGTGCCTTGTAGTTGTTGTTAAGCCTCTGGTACCTCGGGTGAGCAGAGCGGGAAATTCTGACAGTCTCTGTAATCTATTTGTCCAATTAAAAGTTGTTTTATTTACCACAAGTTTGTACTTTCTTGTACTTTCTAGATTTTTTTTTTCCTGCCAGTACATCCTGATAATACTTTGCCCAGAATTAACTTGTCAAGTTGACACCTTGTTGATCATGCATCTGATACAGGCAACCATTGGACCTTGTACTGTACCAAAACCCAGAGGGTGGAACCCTGTCGAGCAAAGTAAATGGACTAGGTTTGTATTGTTCTGCAACCCCAGCCTCCCTATCTCTTCGAAACACATACAAGCATGATCACTCCCCTCGTTGCATATGATTGTTACTGTAAAGGCAAGAGCTGTAGTGTGTATTAATGCAAACTCATCTGATTCACTTTTTATTTATTTATTTTTCCGAGTTCATGACCTTAGCTTGATTGGACTTATTATTGACATTGTGCTCATTATATGAGATACTGAGCCCTCTCAATTTGATGAGTTGAATCAAGCAGCAATTAAGTTCATGTCTTGAGAGTGATATTTGTGGTTGAGTCGGATGTAGTGCACATGTGGTAAAGGATAGTGCCAGAATGTTCTTCTATTTACTTTTGTGCTTTGGTTTATAATGCATTTGTGCTGGAAAGCTTCTCAAACTTGAAAGCTTAAGAGCTGTAACTGAAATTAATTGATTTGGATCTCAACTATTAAAGCTCAAAACTAGTGAATCAACTTCAAGTAGCTCGTGAATGCTCAATTTTCCACATTTTGTGTGCATTCATGTCATTCCTCTTTTCCTCTGTTTCAGAAAGAAAATAACTTCACTTGCTTTTCCTATTTTATCCCGTGAACTATAAGATTTCATATATGACATCGTGGTGTTGTTCAGACCCGATATTTGTTCTATATGTTTGGAACAGAATTTCACTTTCAATTTTGCACAGAAGGATAAGGACAAGGACTACTTGTGACAATTGATAGTTGTATTGTATAAGTGATTGCAGAGTGTAGACTTAGTTTTGGTTAAACTATGATTTCTGATGAGTGCAATATGTTTTTGCAGTTGGAATGGCCTAGGAAACATGGCATCTACGGAGGCAATGCGACTATTTGTGAAAATATTGGAGGTTAGTAAGTATTAGTTGTCTTTAATGTTGAATGAGTAAGGTGTTTTTTAGACTTGATAGCCAACGTTTGTTGATTTGCTGTCTTTGTAGGAGGAAGATCCTGGTTGGTACTCAAGAGCATCTAATTATGTTTCTGAACCTGTTTCAGAACCTGTTGTTAATGTGGAAACAAATGTCAGTATACTCTTCCTTCCTGAATTTCATACTATAATATCCCAACGTAATGTTCCTTCCATGATCCACAAGCTTCTCACTTACATGTTGCATAATGTGGATGAACAAAATTGAAGTAGTTTTCTTTAAACAGAAAGAATAGGCTGGTTTTTTTTAGGATGGAGACTGTTATTAGTGATGTAGAACTCAGAAGATATAGCATCCCACACATCTTACATTTCTACCATCTTTTAGATGAAGTATCATTAATATGGGATTTGGACAACCAGATAGTTCGGCATTTGGGAGTCTATGTGACTAGATAAATGTGATGTTGCACTGGATAGGCCATGGTATTGCCACCACTATGAGTTCATTTTTACAACTTTCAGCAGAGTATTTGAGGCATATCTTTGACGCTTCAGCATGACCACTTGCTCCTCTACTTACATCACAGCATCTCTCTTTTACTTCACTGCCAGCATTAAACTCTACATCAACTGACCACCTCATATGGACTGATCCTACCAACAATTAAATTTACAATCTCCACTTGAGATAGTAGGGTCAGATCCCCTGTATGTATGTATTCACTTTTCACATGACAGTTTATGTGGCATATGGATATGGCTAGCTTTTTTTAATTTGTTGGTTTTAAACCAATGACTCTGCATTGGCCCGTCATTTGTTTTGTTTTGTATACCTTGCAGCATACTGAAAAAGTTGAGCCAGTGGTTGAGAATGGGCTCTATACTACTGAGCCAAAAATTACATCCACTGAAAATGGAATCCTGAGTTTCACTCAGGATAAAGACACCGTTTCTGATAGTTTAGGATCAGTTGCTGTCTATGATCAATGGATTGTACCTCCAACATCTGGTCAACGTCCAAAAGCACGCTATGAGGTGTTAACATCTCTCTCTCTCTCTCTCTCTCTCTGAGACATGGTGATGATCTCTTCTGTACAAATAAATTATACTGAACATGATCTTTATGCCATCTGCAGCATGGAGCAGCAATCGTTCAAGACAAGATGTACGTATATGGTGGAAACCACAATGGACGATACCTAAATGATCTTCATGTAAGCAAATTATATGCACATATGAATAGATTCTTTCTATTCGTTCACTGGTAACCTTAATAGTCAATTGATTGGATCAGTGGTATCCATTGATTACTAACGATACATGCTTTGCGCATCTCACAGTGTACATCCTCACAGTGTACATCCTGAATTTTTCAGTGTTACTGATTCCTTTTGTCTTATCAAGCTAACCTGCTGGTGTGAATGTAAGACCGTGGACGTGTACATCCACAGCTTCCCTTACAGCTTGTTTCCTATGACACAATGAATTCAGGTTCTTGATTTGAGGAGCTGGGCTTGGTCAAGAGTAGAGGCAGGGTTCGAGGTTGATTCAGCAGAGTCACAACCTTCTAGACCTTTAGCTCCATGTGCTGGTCATTCACTGGTGGGTGAATAGCAATATCCACTCCCAAATGGAGAATACTAAGAAAATTTTGAAGTATCTAAATGTTTTGGACCAAAAAATGTAACTCTTTTATAAATCTGGGTGGACCAATATTTGTGGCCCTTGTAGATTCTTTTTTGATGATGACTTTTTGTTCCTTGTCCTTCTAGATACCTTGGGAAAATAAGCTTATTTCGGTTGCTGGACACACAAAAGATCCTACTGAGACCATACAAGGTACAGACATCTAGATTTATTCACTGACAAAATTGTTAAAGAAATTCTAAAGAGTGAGAGGAAGAATGAATTTATTTTTGAAATTCTGATAAGCTGGGACTTGTAGTGTTTTCCAGACTGCCACTATCATTCTCATGTGAATCTCGAATGAAACATTGTGCCTATTAGAGTCTAGATTTGTACGTATCTTGTTTTATGGTCATAAAGGATAGTACCAGCCTAGCACAACTTTGAGATATATTTACTGTCCAAAAGACATTATGCGATATATTTACATCCATACGCAGTTTTCTTCAAGTATCAAAATTAATTCATTTTGGTAAAGTGGAAAGAAGTACATATCTCTGACTTTGTAGTATACTAGTCCCTCGGCATTGTGTGATTTGGAACACAAAATTGGGTTTTGAGGGACTGTAGCAATTTGGATTCCGAGAATCAGTGTTCACAATGTTCCATTATAGCAACTAGACTTACTTTCAAAATATGTGTTTCTTACTTTATTAGATGACATCTCAAAGCATTTCTACTTAGCATGGAACATGACCCATATAACCTAAGCATCTTCATATTAGACCATATTGTGGAGAACATGACCAAATGAACATATCTTGTTCCAACTCTATACATTCCATAGAGGCCTTCCCTACCTTATCATTCTGGGACTGGTAATTACCGAGTTTCATTTTCCTTACACATCAGTTTGATCCACACTCCAGGGTAAACTGGATATTGTCTCCTGCGCTGCATGTTTTTCTGTTAATGACTATTGGGATGATCAGTGCATGATGGTGTTTACTTTCTGACATAATTTTGCAGTTAGCTTTTCTAAGTTCTTTCTCTCTTTTTAATAAATTACCTACTCTCTGGTTGACAGTGAGAGCATTTGATCTACAAACTAATACTTGGTCATTCTTGAAGACTTATGGGAAACCACCGGTATGAATATCCTATTTTTTATCACTTTCTCATCTCATGCGCAAAAGCAATATGCAACAAGTTATCTTTTTGGCTTATGTTTCCTCTATTGTCGAGTGACAATTTGAAGGTTACTTCTGTGTCTATTTTGTTATGTTTCAAGCCTTTTCGTTCCTATTGCTGGTGTTGTCTCACATCCGAAACAATCATTTTCAGGTGTCCCGGGGAGGTCAATCAGTAACTCTGGTTGGCACTAGCTTAGTGATATTTGGTGGGCAAGATGCAAAAAGATCTCTGTTGAATGATCTTCATATACTTGACCTTGAAACAATGACTTGGGATGAATTTGATGCTGCGTAAGTTGATTATTTTATTCAGCTGATTTGATGAGAAACCTTACTCTTCAGTGTGTCTGTGGGAGCGATGAGATTTTATCTATCATGCCTCCACAGACATTTAAATTAATTTTCCTGCTTCTCCTAGTGGGCATCTTTGCATGTGTTGCTTATATTCTGAAGGTCATGTAAAAGGATACAGTGATTCTCTTTATGAACCAGCTTTGCTTACAATTGTACAAACTTCCTTGCAAACAATTCTTTTTTCCTGACTAGATTAGTGTAGTCATACTGATAATTTAAATATTGAAACTTCCTGGTATTCATGTAGCATTGGCTTCAGAAGCAGCTTTTAAGTGTACATAAATTTTGACTGAATATGATGGACACAGGGGTGTTCCTCCTTCTCCAAGGTCTGATCATGCTGCTGCGGTACATGCAGAGCGTTATCTCCTCATTTTCGGTGGGGGTTCACATGCTACTTGTTTTAATGATCTACATGTCCTTGATCTGCAAACCGTAAGATTACTTCTTTCAGTCTAAATGGCATCTTGCTTCATGTTAGAATATATTTTCTAATGTTAAGCATTGGGGTATTACTAGATGGAATGGTCAAGACCCACCCAGCAAGGTGATATACCTACTCCAAGGGCAGGACATGCTGGTGTAACTATTGGAGAAAATTGGTTTATAGTTGGTGGTGGTGACAATAAGAGTGGTAAGGATCTGCAACACTTTTGTTGATTATGTGACTTCTGGTGCTGATGTTGAAAGTAAAATAGTGCCGCAGATTTCCTTTTTCCATGAGTTGAAGGAATAGAGAATAGGCCTGATGATTGCGTTTGAGATCAGGACTTGTCGGTTCAAGATTAGGAAAATTTAGAAAGTGCTCTTCCATGGTGGACAGTGTTTGGATGAAGAGAATGAGGTGACCAATCATATCGGGCAACAATTTCATTGAAGATATGCTTATGCTTTAGGTCAGAGTGCATATGGATTGTTACATGGAAGTGTTTAGGTGACACGAGAACCTTTCAATTTTGAGAAAAGATTGATGACACACCCTGCATGAAGTAACTTGTTTGCTGCAGAAAACAGTACATTACAAACTCTCTAGTCTAAGGACATGATTACTAATTCCTTTTACTAAATCTGTCGCATTAGAAATTATATTTGCTTGTTTGAGAGCATTCCCAATGCCGGTATTCTTGTCTGGAATTTTACCTCTTTCTATAAACTTTTTGCAGGGGTATCAGAAACCATTGTTCTGAACATGTCTACATTAGTTTGGTCTGTTGTGACCACTGTTGAAGGGCGCACTCCAGTTGCTAGTGAGGTACATTTCACTTTCCTGACTTTTTTTCATCATCTGTGTGGTTATATGTTTGCTTACCGAAGATGACTAGCGTACTTTTTCTTCTGGAATTCTTGGGATATACATATTTTTAAGTTTCAAGCACTTTATTTGACCAAAAGAAAAAGTCTTTAGCACTTCAATAATGAAATCATTGTCTGGCTCTTTGACGACAGGGTTTGAGTTTGGTAGTAAGCTCCTATAATGGTGAAGATGTCATTGTATCTTTTGGAGGATATAATGGGCGTTACAACAATGAGGTTTGTCATATTTTATGTGTTTAATGTGTTTGAGGTGGATTTTCCTCTTTCATTTTAACGAGATTAGTTTTTCAGGTTAATGTTCTTAAACCAAGCCACAAATCTACATTACCAGCAAAAGCAATTGAAAGTCCTTTGCCTGATAGTGTTTCTGCTGTGCACAATGCAACAAATGCTACCAGAGACTTGGAGTCAGAGGTTGAAGCGGTCCAAGATGGAAGAAGAGAATTTGTTGTGGACAATATTGAGAAAGATCCCAGGGTAATTGACATTGACTATCTCTTTGATATGAAATTTCATCTTTATATTGCGTTTTTGTTAGTATCATATAAGCTAGCAGGAATAAATTGTAAACTGAGCATGTGACAGTGCATCATACTAATCTATCTATTATTTTTCATGTATTAGTGATGTCAATCCTATTTGATCAAATGCCTGACAAGCTCTTATACATATAGGAAATCCTTGTTATTTAAAGTGACTCAAGAAATTTGCTTTCTAAGGCATTAAAGGCTGACTGCATTCTGATGCATTCAGATGTCCTATATGTGCATCCTTTTGGCCCTTTGATTTCCAAGTTTGTCAAGTTGTTTAAGTTATTGATTGTACACCCGATCTGTATTCTTGATAAATTCTTATACATGTATGACATCCTTTTGATTTGAAATAATTCTGCAATAGGAATTTGTATCTTGAGATATGTAGAGGTCCACTATCTTCTGATCTATTGAGAAGTCCTACCATGTGCACTGTTTTTCCCTTGGATTTCCAAGTTTGTTGCTTTGTTCTTAAGCAATGCATTCTGCCTTTTGTATTTCTTCATGTTACTCATTTATATTCTGGACAGAAATCAAGAAATGGGGGAACTGCAGAACATCTTTTGGCAACCCTCAAGGCGGAGAAAGAAGAATTAGAATCTTCACTCAGCAAGGAGAAGTTGTTGTCTCTTCAATTAAAGCAGGAAATCTCAGAAGCTGAGACTCGCAACACCGATCTATACAAGGTATGACTTGCTTTGTATGTTTTGATCACGGCCGAGATATCACAGGCTTTGTTTACCAACTCGAACATCTAGGAGAATCTTCAGGTTTAATGTTTAAGAATCCCCTCTGCCTTGAAAATAGAAGAGCTCCAGGGCTTAACATATTTCAACTGCACATGCAGGAGCTTCAGTCCGTGCGGGGTCAACTTGCTGCAGAGCAGTCGAGGTGTTTCAAACTTGAGGTGCTTGCTGGTTCTTAGAAACTCCACTTCCCTTGTTCTGCGCTGGATTAGTTCTTCTAGGCTTTAGAACTAATAGTAAAGTTCTGACAGGCGATTTGTGCCTCTGCTGTACATTTATTACAATATCCGAATGCGGTTGCACCTCGCGTTGTTCATCGCAATGGTTCCCAAGAATTCCCCAACTTGTGTTAACTATGCTTCTTTATAGTTATAAATTGACCCCGAATGTAGAACAGGCATTGCATCTAGGCTGAACTCCTCATTGACACTGACATAGGCGCTTAAGCCGATCAGAGTTGTGGACTGCTGCATGAGAAATAGGCTTTTGATTTACAGTCGAAATTCATAAGGCTACTATGTTATTCACTTATGTAGCGCTCGATATGTTCTGGCAGGTCGATGTGGCAGAATTAAGGCAGAAGCTGCAAATGATGGAGACGTTGAAGAAGGAGCTCGAACTCCTCCAGCGGCAGAAGGCCGCTTCTGAAGAAGCCGCGCAAATGGCAAAGCAGAGGCAGAACTCTGGCGGAATGTGGACTTGGATCACCGGAGCACCTCCAAGCCCAAAAGTCGATGATGCCTGAAACTTTTGGAGTCGTCCACAGCATCGACGGGTTTTACCAAAGATTTTTTTCTTCTTTTTCGCCCATTTATAACCCTGTTCTTTATATGAAGAGAATAAAAAGGTGATGCCTAAGATTTTTGCATGAATTTGTTGTAGATTTAGTTTTTTTGCTAAATTTGGGTTGAGTCGGGGCTATGTAATGTGAACAGAGAGAGAGAAATATAGCTTGTCGTTGCCTCATTAGCTATTATTGAGTATATTAAGTGAAAAATATTATAGCTGTCAGGCATCTACAGTGTCAATTACTTTTTTTTTTTTTCCCCTTTTTGACATTCATCTTTGTGACTTCACTATAATATAAATCTATGCTGGCATTTTTCCTTAGCATTGGATTTGGTTCTGTTCAATTGTGATTGAACTTTCTCGTATCGACCGACCGACCGAATGTTTCTTGCCGAATGCTGATCAAGTCTCCCTCCGGGAAAGGATCAAATGGACATGCATGTTCTAACTTATCAAAGATGCGCATGGCGTCGGTACATCGTTCATCTTATTCTTTGTCGAGAGGAAAGCTGGCCATCCGGGCTAGCATCGAGATGACCTGCCCGAGGCCTGTGGCGTCCTGGAGTTCCCATGCACATTCAGGAAGGATGCAGTGAGCAAATTGGAAGTTGGGGCCGGCTGTTACTTTGCCACTAAGGCCGGCCCAGCACTTTGCTTCGTCCCAATCTTTCTTCGTTTAGAATTCGAGGCGTGGCTAAAAGGTCACTAGGCACATGGTGTTATCGACCAGAGGTCGGTGGGTCATCGAGGTATATTAGCATAATCAAGGATGCAATTGGTGTAGAATTACTCAACACAAGGAGTGAATTATACCTTGATAAACAAAGTTCGACTTCTCTTTTCATGTAATATGTTGATTAATTTCCTCATTTATTATTAATTTTTCAGAAGAAATTTATCAACTAAGCCAAATTTCATTTAATCATCGAATTGATTGGAGACATGTCAGCTAGCAATTGAAGTAGCAGCGGGGTATCGATCATCAGTTGGAATTTTAGAATAAAGGAGGCTTCCGATGTCCAGCTAAAGAGCTCCCAGAAAGCAACTAATCTTCATTGGGACGCCGGAATAAAGCGGGCATGGGTTATCGGGGTGGCTTTAATCTAATAAACCATGCCAAGCATACGTTATCCGATTATGGATAACTTTTTTCACGTAATTTATACATCGTGATTGATTTCGTCCACTGCATTATCTGTACAATAAACCTACCAGGCCCACAAAGAGAGACATAGAATCATTCGAAACCAAAATACCACTTAACTATGACTTGAAGAAAGGAATTCAACCCTAATTTTCCTTAAGCACAACCCGGGAGCTTTGAATATAGAAAATTAGAGTTTTTTTTTTTCCATTTTTTAAGCTAATATTTAAGAAATCAGCGTCTGTGGATGGCTTTTTAAGTCTGCCGTCAAATTCCTGAGCTCTGCTCTTCGATATTTATTTAATTAAACATTACATGTTATACCATGTTTTAGTAGATTTTTCATTAGTTAGTTGATGAGCAAACGGTTTAATAGATGACGTATTTGAAATTAGGGATAAGTGGCACTGATTTATCTATCTCTATCCAATTAAAGACTGATTTAAAAAAAAAAATTAAACTGGAGCTGAATTTATCATACTCGACCAAGCATTGATAATTTTAAAAAGAGAAAAAAGGAAAAGGAATAATTGACTTTTTCTGGGAATTTCCAGAACAGCACCGAAGTAGAAAGAGGGAGAGATCGCTTTTGGGTGTGACGTCATAAATAGGACGTCACGATGGCCTTTATTCTTATGCGATAAGGAGAGAAAAAAAAAAAAGCGGAATGTACGCGCATCCTCCATCCAGCCCTCCACGCTTTCTGACCCCATCTTTTCATTTGCATCGCTCTTTTTCTTTTCCCCCCATATTCGCCGCAAATCATTAAAAAATCATTTATTATATTGACGACAAAATCAAATATTCTACTCACACGTCGAGATGTAGACACCTTCCTCCTCGTGTTTAAAAACGTGGAGATTCCCAAAATAAATGCCTAATTTAATACTTAAAAAACTCTATAGAGTGTTGGAATAATTTCCTCACGCCTTTTGAAAGAATCCGAAACCAACCCATATTCCAATACCATATTAAGTTTCGCGTGATCACTATAAATCAACCTAAAAGTTAAAATTCCGTATCGACCGAAATAAAAATATATAAATGGTTTGATAAATAGATAAAAGGAAATAATGAAACAGTAATTTCTTTTTTGAAAATAAAAGAGGAAGAGGAAGCGTCAGAATTATATCTTGTAAAGTTTTTGCAAAAAAGGCATAAAAAATCAGCAACCTCTTTTTTTCCTTCCTCTATTTTGGTGAAATTCGCGGAAAATAGGAAACTTCGTCCTCTACGCGTATAGATTAGATTTAGTCAATTAGTACGCGCGTTGCCGCGTATATAACCCCCCAAAAAATGGAAACAGCGCCTACGTTCCCGTGTCCGAAAAGCAAATAAATCAAATAAAAAAAATAGTTACCTAAAAAGTAGTAAAATATAATGAAATATCCCATTGATCCGACGTCGTTTCTTCCTCACCGCAAAATAAATACGTCTTGACGACCACCACCAACCCTCGTTCTGAAGAAGAACACGACAAAAATCTTTATGCAAATTGTTCGGTTCTTGCCACTACCGATGCCCCCTACGCTTTCTGACCTCTTCTCTTTTCATTTCCATCGCTCTTTTTATTTTTCTTTTTCCCGATATTCGCCGCAAATTATTAAAACATCATTGAATAGACAAAAGTAAATCGCGTAACGGGAATTTCTTTTCTATAAGAAAAGGACGAGGACACAGGGGTGTTCCTCCCTCTCCAAGGTCTGATCATGCTGCTGCGGTGCATGCAGAGCGTTATCTCCTCATTCCCGGTGGGATTCACACGCTAATTGTTTTAATGATCTACATGTCCCCGATTTGCAAACTGTAAGATCACTTCTTTCTGTCTAGACGGCATCTTTCTTCATGTTAGAATATATCTCATAACGTTAGGCGTAGGGGCTTTACTAGATGGAATGGTCAAGACCCACACCGCAAGGTGATATACCTACTCCTAGGCCTGGACATGCGAGAAAATGTGACAATCGGAGAGAATTGGTTTATAGCTGCTGGTGATGGTGACAATAACTGATGTTTTAAGTAAAATAGTGCTGCGATTTCCTTTTTCACGAGTTGAACAAAAAGAGTGTTGGAAATTGTGATCCATTTTCTAAAACTATCTAGAAATTACTAACTTAATCATGAAGGCAAGAACTTTCGCAGCAACATCCATGTTGAAAAAGAATGGATGTTGCTAGCTCAATCTAGAAGATTCACGTGGGAATGCAAGCAAGCAGAAGCCAAGTTGAAAAAGAAAATTTTAGAATAAGCTAGAGAAGTCTATATGCATGGGAAATGTATGAAGAAGATAAAAAGAAGTCCAAGAGAGGCTGAGGTGGCGAAGAAGAGAAATCTTGAAAATAAGTCAACAAAGGCTGCTTAACCATGAAGAAATTCATGTGGGAATGCAAGCAAGCATAAGCCAAGTTGAAAAAGAAAATTCTAGAATAAGCTAGAGAAGTCTATGTGCATGGGAAACGCATGAAGAAGATAAAAAGAAATCTAAGAGAGGCTGAGGTGGTGAAGAAGAGAAATCTTGAAAATAAGTCAACAGAGGCTGCTTAACCATGAAGAAATTCACGTGGGAATGCAAGCAAGCAGAAACCAAGTTGAAAAAGAAAATTCTAGAATAAGCTAGAGAAGTCTATGTGCATGGGAAACACATGAAGAAGATAAAAAGAAGTCCAAGAGAGGCTGAGGTGGTGAAGAAGAGAAATTTGAAAATAGCTGCTTAACCATGAAGAAATAAGATCAAGACTACGTGGGCAGCAAGACTACCTGGGCTGCAAGAAGTCAAGTTAAAGAAGTAAACTAAAGTCAACAAAAGGAGCCGAGAGAATAGAAAAATGGAGAATAAGGAAGAAGTAGCGAGAAGATTGGAAAAAATAAGAAAAGGAAAGTAAAGTCCAACTAGAACTTTGACTAGCCGCAACAAGCAGAAGACAAAGAAGCAAGCCGAAATTTTATATTAATTTCTATACTCTTAAGTCGGTATAGAATAAGGCGGTAACTCATGCCTATAAATAGGCTTAGAAGTTGATCATTTGGGTGTGTAAGGTGAAACCTCCATCGTGAGAGATCTTAGACCTCTACCATGACCATATAGAGAATGAGCACCAACACATCCATCAAATTAGTTTATTCAAATAATGAAACTATTTTTCATATCTCGTCCTATACTCTTCAATTATCATAATTTATCCCTTGTCCATCCTCTACAAATTATATTATATGTTTGCACACATCACTAACTAAAAATTATAACTAATAACAAAACCATGCTTCCGCACGCACACATCCAAAATTTTTACAAATAGAATGGGCATGATCCATGCAATTGAGATTAGGACTTGTCAGTTCAAGATTAGGAAAATTTCGAAAATGCTCTTCCACGTTGGGCAATGTTTGGATGAAGAGAATTAGGTGACCAATCACATCGTACGACAGTTTCATTGAAGATACGCTCATGCTTTGGGTCAGAGTGCTTATGGATTGTTACATGGATGTCTTTAGGTGACACAAGAACCTTTCATTTTTGTGAAGCAAGGTTGAGGACAGACCCTGCATGAGGTAACTCGTTTGCCGCAGAAAACAGTACATTGACAAACCTTATAGTCTAAGGACATGAATGCTAATTCCTTTTACCAAATCTGTTGCATTAGAAATTATATTTGCTTGTTCAAGAGCATTCCCAATGCCGGTATTATTTGCGTTTGTATGCTTCATTCTTGTCTGGAATTTCACCTCTTTCTTTGAACTTCTTGCAGGGGTATCAGAAGCCATTGTCCTGAACATGTCTACACTAGTTTGGTCTGTTGTGACCACTGTTGAAGGGCGCGTTTCGGTTGCTAGTGAGGTTCATTTCACTCTGCCTACATTTTTTCCTCGTCAGTGGGGTCATATGTACGCTTTCCGAAGACGACAAGTGTACTTTTTTCTTCTGGAACTTTCGGGATATACATACTTTTAAATTTTTAGCACTTTCTCTAGCAAAAAAAAAAAAAAAAAAAAAAGGTCTTTAGAACTGCAATTATGAAATCATTGTCTGGCTCTTTGATAGCAGGGTTTGAGGTTTCTTGTAAGTTCCTATAATGGTGAAGGTGTCATCGTATCTTTTGAAGGATATAATGGGCGTTACAACAATGAGGTTGGTTTTATTTCATGTGTCTTATGTGTTTGACGTGGATTTTCCTCTTTCATTCTAACGCTATTAGCTTTTGAGGTTAATGTTCTTAAAACGAGCCACAAATCGACATTACCAGCAAAAGCAATCGAAAGTCTTTTGTGACTCGAGGCATTTGCTTTCTAAGGCTGAGTAGTTTGACTGAATTATGATGCATTCAGATGTCGTATACGTGCATCCTTTTGGCCCTTTGATTTCCAAGTTTGTCAAGTCGTTTAAGTTATTGATTGTTCACTTGATCTTTATTCTTGATAAATTCTTACACATGTATGATAGAAATTTGTATCTCAAGGTATGTATAGGTCCACTACCTTCTGATCCATTGAGATTCCTACCATGTGCACTATATTTCCCTTGGATTGCCCAGTTTGTTGCGTTTGTTTCTTAAGCAATGTATTCTGCCTTTTGTATTTCCTCGTGTAACTCATTTATGTTCTGGACAGAAATCAAGAAACGAAGGAACTGCAGAACATCTCTTGGCAACCGTAAGGCAGAGAAATAAGAACTAGAATCTTTGCTCAACAAGGAGAAGCTGTTGTCTCTTCAATTAAAGCAAGAAATCTCAGAAGCCGGGACTCGCAACACTCACCTATACGAGGTATGACTTGTTGGAAAAATATAGTTTCGAATCAATAGAGCAATCAAATTGGACTTTTAAGGCATGATATTACTTTCTTTAAGAATTTAATTACCCTATAAAGTTGCTAATGATCATGGGCATATTTCCTCCATGATACAACAAAATCTCAAATGAGGTTACTAGATAGCAATTTTAGTATTTCCTCAAGATCTCTCTAGAAAACAATTGAAAAGAAGACTGTAATTTTGGAAAAAAGACTAAAAAATGATCTCATACTCATTAATCTAAAAAAAAACTCACACACACACACACATATATATATCGATCTTAAAGAACAAATGCAACTTTTTGCGAAAGGTTTAGTAAACAAATGTATCCTTTCGAAAAAAATTGTAAAATGAACAAATGTATCCATTCAGAAGAAATTGCATAATGAACAAATGCAACCCTTTGGGAAATGTGGGAAATGTGGCAAACTAAACGAGTATAAACAAAAAACAACATTTGAACTGATAAAGGTTAATAACATAACCGTATGAAATTAAAAGAAAATGGGTTAGTGCTGAGTGCATAATTATTTACATACGGGTATGGTAAGGTCTAACTCACATCTAATCTTTTCTTTAAACACACTAAAAAAGCCTCACACTTAACTGATCCACTTCCTCTCACTTTTTCTATGTGGATAAGGAAATATACACTTTGTTTCACAAACTTACTTCCAACACGAGTTGCTTTGTATGTTTCGATCACGGCCGAGATATCACAGGCTCTGTGAACCAACTCGAACATTTACAAGAATCCTCAGTTTTAATGTTTAAGAATCCCCTCTGCCTTGAAATTAACAAATTTCAACTGCACATGCAGGAGCTTCAGTCCGTGCGGGGTCAACTTGCCACAGAGCAGTCGAGGTGTTTCAAACTTGAGGTACTTGCCGGTTCTTAGAAGCTCCACTTCCCTTGTTCTGCACTCGGATTAGTTCTTGGCTCTAGAACCAATAGAAAAGTTCTGAGAAGTGATCCGATGCCTCTACTGTACATTTTTTATAATATCCGAATGCGGTGCACCTCGCCTTGTTCATCGCAATGGTTCCCAAGGATTCCCCAACTTGTGTTAACTTTGCTAGGGTTTAAAGTAGAAAAAAAGCATATAATATATAATAAATAATATATAATATATATTATTTATATTTATTAAGAGTTAGTTTGGGTTGAATCAATCCTAAACTCCTAAGATTGAGAAATAATCCACGTAATATAAGGTCTAGGGGTCCTAGGACTAAGGATCAACCCAATCCCCTTGATCCCCTTGAAAACTATATTGGATTGGCCTGGTTGGATTAGTTCGAGATTGACCCTAGACTGATGCTTAGCCCTATAGGGTACTATGCTTGCTTAGTTACATTTGTTTGTCTATCGGACTAGTGTAAATGTGGACTAGACTGGCTTGGTGCTAATGCCTATTACGAGTCTTTGTGTATTGCTTGAAAATGTTGTTGTACAAGATACTGATCAAATTTGAACTTTTTTTGGGTGGCTATTTGTACAACTTGCACTTCATTTATATTCATAATCCATGTGGACAAATACAAAACATCTACTAAAGCAGCTTGCATAACAAAATTTATACTGACACACTTTTCAACAAGCTCATTACATCATTCATCTTCAAAATTATCAAATAACATGTTTCCTAGAGTTAATATAAAAACCAACAACACAACCACCAACATTATCTTAATTGTTGAATTTTGTTTCTTTAACTTTGTCACACCTTGTTTGACACATTTCAATAGTGCATTGAGAGCTCTGACTTCAGTAGCCATGAATTGGCATCATCCCCCTTATGGCTCAACAAAATGATTTTTTTTTTTTTTTTTTTTTTTGATATTGCTCTGGTGAAAATTTTTTTACACACTTCTTGTCGATTGACTAATTTCCATATCAACCGAAAATAAAAAAGTGCAACTTTCCCCAATCTTGTATTTCGAGCAGTCGTGATAACTTCTGCCTTGATTCTTCTTCGTCTTTGATGTTTGTAGAGGACATTTCAAGCCACAATAACAAAGCACATATGTATCGTTGTTTATTAGAGGAAACCGATATTATTGATTGAGACAAATTCGTTGATATCTCTATTAATTGTGATGATTGTAGCAGGACTATTATTTATTGTTAAAAAGTGATTCATTTTTGGAAAGTCCTAGAACACACTAGCCTACACATGCTTAAGAATTACGCATGCTTAATGGAGAAGGAAAAAGTCGGGGCAACAACTTGCTTCTAGTCGGCAAATGAGGACGAAAAGAAAAGTTTTGTACTCTTTTTGTAGTTGGCGCCAACAACCCGCAGAGAAATAAGGAAGAAGGAACGAGCGGATTGGAAAAAAGAAGAAAAGGAAAGCAAAGTCCAATGAGGAGGAAAAGAAGAAGAAGTAGTACTCTTTTTGTAGTTGGCACCGACAATTGTCCAAGTTGGCAAAAACAAAAGTGGCAAAGTCCAACTTGGACCTTGACTAGCCACAACGAGCAGAAGACAGAGAAGCAAGCTGAAATTTTATATTAAATAGGAGTTGGTGGATGTTTGTTCTATGATAACAAACTAGAAAGTCTCCTCCTTTTATACTACCAACTATCATAATAGAAGTCTTTTTCATCGTTCATTCCCTTGCCATATTTCACACACACTTGCACACACGTGCTTCTGCAATTTCCAACATTTATGCTTTCGGAATAAGGCTTAAGACTATGATCATCCTAAACATATTTAGCAAATTATCTTGATCATAAATTTGAGGAGACTGATAACACTTTGCTAACTAAATGAGACTATTTTCTCATTGAAATTCCACTGTTGACAAATTTGCCATGATCATATTATGGCAAACTGCATTCACAGCTCACTGCTTAAGCAACTACCATTTGCCCGGTCGAAGTTCCAGGTAACTATGACACATAAGTAATTGATAGTGGCATGAAAAAAGTTTCTCCGACGTACGGTCTGGGTATATGACAAAGGCAACACCTTCGTAAAACCAATCAATCTCTTTCTTCAACAATAGAAAGATCTACTAAGTACCAATCCAGTAATCTCCAAGTGACACGAAGATCAGGGCAACGAGAAGAAATCGCCTGGGAGTGTAATCTCGACAGAGTAAATGCAATGCAGAGGAAAAACCTTCTCAGGGCGCAAGTGGCTGTATTCGAGGGCAAGAGTACTTCCCCATGACCCATCAAATACCTGTTAGCATGAAGAAACAGATTGAGCTTAGATATGCTAGTATTAATGCAGCTAGCATCCTATATTTTCCCAAGTATGAAAGAGTTTAGACGTGCGAATCAAAAGATCCTGGTTTGAAGCAATTGTTTGCAGCCTCCGCTGTGATTCTCAGAATGCTATCGACGAGAATCTAGAGGAACTGTCCAGAAAATTGTTCATCCAGAGAGAAAACGGTGATTATTTATTTTCTGCGGACAGAACAAATCAATGTTGTCGACTATCAAACTTAAAAAAGAAGAGCAAGGCACAGCAAATGATAATCAATTTTCTGCAGCCAGCCACAATTCCAGCATGGTAATGAAAAAGAATCAAGTGATTAGCTTCATGGTTCTTCCAGTAGTCCATGAAACCAGCATCAACCAAAATCATGAACGACAACATGAACCGCTGAGATTTCAGATAGAGAAGACGATATGGGCACTTAATAATAAAAGCATCCAGTGAGTGTCGATATCATTGAAGCAATCGACCAAATTTCTCGGACTTTTCCTGGTCTGAAGAATGCGGCGGCTGCCCCTCTTCGTATGGTCAAGGTCAGAGGCGACTAATGGGAGATTAGAAAAACCTAACGTTACAGGTGTTGGGATTTTGGTTGTTATCGCGACCGGTGCATGTTCCAATGGGAAAAAAGAATTGCAGGTCTTAGTCATCGGTCACTTATTCTAATCCCCTCAAGAAATAATATATATACATAAAAAATCCTTTCGGGATCTATATATACACCCGTCTGCAAACCTCGGTCTGCACCTCTCAGATCAAATCGTCAGTTTCCATCTTCATCTTCTTCTTCACCTGTCGTAAGTTTGTTTTAGATCTTCTTCAAGGTTTCGAGCGCAGACATGGCGTGGAGCTGCCTGACGGTGACGTCGATCTGGGCCGAGGACCTCGAGGACGCCAACTTCTTCCGCATTCTCCGCAGCATGAACCCCTACGTCATCGTCTCCCTCTGCGATGGCGTCAAGCGCCACGAGGAGAAGCAGCATAGCCCCGTCCACAAGGATGGCGGCACCGATCCCAGGTGGGAACACCCCTTCTGCTTCACCTTCGACGAGGCCGCGGCCCGCGCCGGACACCTGACACTCAAGTTCAAGATCAAGGCCGAGAAGACTGGCCGGAGCCACGGGGAGGTCGTGGTCGTCAAGGTGCCAGTGAAGCAGCTGCTCGATCAGCCCGGCGGTGACGGGATGCCGGAGGTGGCGGCCTACCGCGTGCGGTTGCCGTCCGGCGACGAGATCAAGGGCGTCCTGAAGTTTTCTTACAAGTTCGGCGACCTAAAGGCTGAGCGCCCGCCGCTGCCGATGCACTCGGCGGCGGCGTATTCTCCGCTGCAGGGTTTCCCACCCCAGGGCTACTATCCACCCCAAGGATATGCTCCCCAGCCCCAGGGACACAGTCCTTCGCCGCAGGTCTACTACCCACCCCAAGGATGTGCTCCCGAGCCCCAGGGACACGGTCCTCCACCGCAGGTCTACTCCCCACCTCAAGAATATGCTCCCTACCCACCTCAAGGATATGCTCCCCAGCCCAAGGGACACGGTCCTTCGCCGTCTACTCCCCACCCCAGGTCTACTACCCACCCCAAGGATATGCTCCCCAGCCCCAGGGACACAGTCCTCCACCGCAGGTCTACTCCCCACCTCAAGAATATGCTCCCTATCCACCCCAAGAATATGCTCCCCAGCCCCAGGGACACAGTCCTCCACCGCAGGTCTACTCCCCACCTCAAGAATATGCTCCCTATCCACCCCAAGGATATGCTCCCCAGCCCAAGGGACACGGTCCTTCGCCGCAGGTCTACTACCCACCCCAAGGATATGCTCCCCAGCCCCAGAGACACGGTCCTCCCCGCAGGTTTACTACCCACCCCCGCCGCAGGTTTACTACCCACCCCAAGGATATGCTTCGCCCCCACCCCCAGGGACAAGGTCCTCCGCCGGGGCAGGTCTACTCCCCACCCCAAGGATATGCTCCCCAGCCCCAGAGACTCGGTCCTCCGCCGCAGGTCTACTCCCCACCCCAAGGATATGCTCCCCAGCCCCAGAGACTCGGTCCTCCGCCGCAGGTTTACTACCCACCCCAAGGATATGCTCCCCAACCCCAGGGAGGACCTGCACCCCCCCACCCCTGGGACAAGGTCCTCCGCCACAGGTCTACTCCCCACCCGAAGGATATGCTCCCCACCCCCTGGGACAAGGTCCTCCGCCGCAGGTCTATTCCCCACCCCAAGGATATGCTCCCCACCCCCATGGACATGGTCCTCCGCCGCAGGTCTACTACCCACCCCAAGGATATGCTTCTTCGTCGCAGGTCTACTACCCACCCCAAGTATATGCTCCCCACCCCCAGGGACACGGTCCTCCGTCGCAGGTTTACTACCCACCCCAAGGATATGCTCCCCACCCCCAAGGACACGGTCCTTCGCCGCAGGTCTACTACCCGCCACAAGTCTACTACCCGCCCCAAGGATATGCTCCCCACCCCCAGGGACACGGTCCTCCGCTGGAGGGTTACCTGAATCCCGCGGCGATTTCAGCAGGATGCAATGTGTGGGACACGTTGGCGGGCGTCATGGACCAGGCCGGAACCAGTGGTGGTTTCGATGTGTAAAACAGAGTTTTTCATTGTTTTTCCGTCTTCCTTCCGTTGCTGTCTCCCGTAATGTTTTCATATCGAGAGCTATCGGGATGTGTTTTTCTATTCCCGTCCGTGTAAATGTGTATGAGTCTACTTCATGGACTAAAATAGCGATCTGATCTTTCAGTATTGGCTCTTTTCCTTTCGGTTGTTTGCTTTCATCAGCACGACAATGAATCGGATCATAAAGTTGGTATCTCACTAATATTATGATGCAGTTTAATGAAAAATACATCGGGAGAGAAATGGGGATCTGGGGATGTGAATGTGATTGATCTTTACATTCCTTGTTTCTCGATCTGGGGATCTGAATGTGAATGTGACCGATCTTGAATGTTGAATGAGTAAAGTTTTTTTTTAGGCCCGACAACCAACGTTTGTAGATTTGCTGTTGTTGTAGGAGGAAGATCATGGTTGGGGACACTGCGTCGGGCGGCCCTTGGCATCGGGTGTTGGCCCTCACCGGGTAAATTTCCTGGCGGGCGGCCCTCGGTTGTTTATTTATTACATAAAAATTAGAGATTAATTTATTCAAATTTTTCACAAAAAAAAAAATAATATTAGAATGCATTTTGTTTAGGCGACAACCAACGTTTATAGATTTTTTTTTTTTTTGGTAAAAACCAACATTTTAGATTTGTTGTTGTTGTAGGAGGAAGATCTTAGTTGGTATTCGAGAATATTGATACCTAAATTTTGGCGACTCGGTTGTTTATTTATTGCATAAAAATTAGGGATTAATTTTATTCTTGAAAAAATAATATTAGAATGAAAAGCATATAATTTTAAGTACATTTATTTATTATTATTAGGCTCGTGATAAGTAGGATTGAATTGGTAGTTCGAACTTTAATTTGACAAGTTGGACTAAGCCCACAAGAGAGGCAAATTAGCTCGAGCCCGTTGTTTTTTTTTTTAATTAATTATCTTGTGAGAAATTGAAATTTGATATGATATTACGGTGAATTTTTGGAATTTGAAAAAATCATATTGCAATCTTATCTTTAGCAATAGACGATAAAATCAATGAAGAATATTTAAGAGATGAGGAAAATAAGAGGATTTTTGTGATTGAGAGGTTATAAGTAATCTTTGTGTATATTAAAAAAGAGATGAAATATTCCACAAAAATCACATTTTTTTTTGGCCAATAAAAGGAGCCGTGTACGGTGAGAAAGAGGGGGTCTCTTTCGAGGGTTTGGTTTTCCAAGTAAAAAAAAATTCAACAAGAAAAAATGGAGAAAAGCTATCGGTAAAAAAGAAAAAGTTAACAAAAGAAAGAGGAAAAGAGTGAGGGAGACGTGAGCAGGGAGTAGAAAGAGGTCTGCGTGGGAAGTGACCGGCCAGCATGGAGGAAAAGTGCAAAAAAAAGAAAAAGAGAAAAGCAGGGGCTGTTCATCTTCTTCTTCGTGCAGCCACGACGCCATTGCTGCCCGACGTCTCCGCCTGCCGATCCGTTTCTGACCGCGCCGGCCCGTGACCCCCTGCCGGCGCCGCTTCACCAGCAACCCACGACCTTGCCCTCTGCCCGAGCGACGCTCCCCCGTGCTCGTGCCACCGCCGCCGTTCCGCCAGTCGTCCGAAGTTTCGCCCCGCTGGTCGCCGTCCGTGAAGCCCGCGAAGCCGCCTCTGCTCCCGCATCGCCGCGCTTCAGCCGATCTCCCTCGCCGACGCCTGCTGAAGCCGCACCCCTGCTGCTCGCTGCCACCTTGCCGTGCCGCCGCGCGCTGATCCGCGAGTCGCCGGTGACCCAGCGCCCAACGCCGCCCCTGCTCAGCCCGCGCTGACCCGCGACGACTCGACGCCCCTGCAGCTCCGCCCTCTGCTGCTGCCACCGCCTCACCTTGGCCGCGTCGCCAGCCCGCTCGAGTCAGCCGCTGAACCCCCCCTGCCGCCGAGCTGCCTTTCGTCCGAACGCCACCGCCGCTGCCTCAGTTCCAGGTCCCCTCGCCAACTGGTCCGTTCGCTGTTGCCAACGCCGCCGGTCCACCCTCGCCGGAGCTCCGACGACCACCCCCACTACGAACGGCGAACCACCACAAGCTGCCAAGCCCTTTTTGGAAAAAAAAAAAAAAGGAAAAAAAGGAAAATCAATTTAGGTAGTTTTTTCTATTTACTTTTTATTTTTATTTTATTTATTTTATTATTTTGTTTTTTAGTGGAATTATACCTTAATGTAATGTATCCGACATGAAATAGCCTCTCAAATTAGGAATTGACATTCCGATTTTTTTAGCCAAAATCCGACTTGTGATTATTTGAAAATCGTCAATCCGATCTTATCTTCGAGATTCGATTTGTAATATTCGTCAATTTTGGATATCAATCTTATCTTGATTTGATTTGAGTTATTCATCAATTTTAGATAGGGTGCCCCACCGCCGACCCCCAACACAAGTCGCGCTAGCAAGACTCGGGATTCGAACTCTTCGCTAGCGAATGCGTACTAAGCCCGAAACCGTACTGCCACCGTGTGGTTTGAGTCGACTTTGTTTTCGTAAAAAAAAATAAAAAAATAAAAAATTTTGAGATAAATTAGGTTCATTTTAAAATATTTCTCATCTTAGGGTTATCTTGTATATTTAGTATATGAAATTTATTTGTTTAGAATTTTTGGAAAAAAGAAATCAATCAATTTAGGAGCTAGTTTTTACTTACTTAGGTTGCATGTTTAATTATTTGACAATTTTAAATTTCGAATTTTATATAAAAAAATACCAAAAATCATCATACATATGTTATGTAGAATTATGACATTTTTTGTACGTCATTACATATTAGAATAAAATTGCATATTCCTTTACCAAAAAAAAAATTGCATATTTCATTTTAAGTTTAGATTGATTTTTTTTTTATAAATTGCACATTAGATTAGAGATTGCTAAATTAAGATAATATCTTAGTTTAAATTAAGATTTGGCATAACCTAATTCCTAATATAAATTGGATGACATCTTAATCTAGGTAGATAATTTTCGCATTTTTCTAATTTCGAATTTCATGGAAAATACAAAAAAATTGTCTTAGAATCAATCAATTTCATTCTTTAAGATAGACTGCATTTTATTTATGTCATATAGTTTTTTTTTTTTTTTAAATTTTTTTTAACTTTTTCAAATTTTTTTAATTTTTAATTTTTTTTTTGTCATATCTTTTCATGTTAGATTAGTAGCATATAAAGCATGATTCTCATTAAACAAGTGAAAACAAAAAAAGAAATTGCATGTTAATTAGAAATCATATCTAGAATTATCGCTATAAATTCTAATCTAACACAAATGCTTTCATCGTTACAAGATAAGTTGTACAATTTATTCATTACTTTAATGTCATATCTTTTCATGTTAAATTAGTAGCATATGGCATGATTCTCCAGTGAAAACAAAAAAATGGTATCAATTAGAAATCATATCAGAACTATCTGGAAATAGATTACAAAAATCAATTCATGCTTGCCACCTCGGGAAATAGATTTAAAATATTTTTTTTCAAAATAAAAAAGAAAGGTATCAAAAGGGTGTTAGATTAATCAAGTCTCCGAACTCACAAATTTCTAGTTCGTGTAAAGCAAATCGGTTTCTAATCGATCCATCGAAAATAGATTAGTGGTGATTCCTAATTGAAAAATCAATTGCATGTTAAAAACTTAAATCTAAGTCGCGAATTGATATGAGTTGATATGAGCTTGGGAGAGTTCCCAAGCTCGAGCTGAGTTTAGGTTTAGCAATCCAAATCCTAGGTAGTTCATCCGAAATTTTGGTTGCAACAAAGAGCATCTAATTATGTTTCTGAAGGAGTTTTTTTCGTTAAACAGAAAGAATATAGGCTGGTTTTTTTAGCATGGAGACAGTTATTAGTGATTTAGAACTCAGAAGATATAGAATCCCATACAGCTTCTATTGCTTCCATATTTCAACTGAAGTATCGTAAATACGGGATTTAGACAGCCAGACAGTTCGGCATTTGGGAGTCTATGCGGCTAGGCTCAACGTGATGTTGCACTAGAAAGCCCATCGTATTGCCACCACTCTGCCTTCTATTTTACTACTTTCAGCAGAGTATCTGAGGCATATCTTTGACGCTTCAGCATAACGACTTGCTCCTCCACTTACATCACAATTGTCTCTCTTTTACGTCATTGCCAACGTTAAACTCTACATCAGTTGACCACCTCATACAGCCTGATCCTATCAGCAATCAAATTTACAATCTCCACTCAGGATAGGAGGGTCAGATCCCCCGTATTTATGTATTCACCCGTTACATGACAGAGTTTACTTGGCATATGGATATGGCTAGCTTTTTAATTTGTTGGTTTCAAACCAATGACTCTGCATTGGCCCGTCATTTGTTTTGCTGTGTATACCTTACAGCATATTGAAAAAGTTGACCCGGTAGTTGAGAATGGTGTCTGTACTGCTGAGCCAAAAATTACATCCACTGAAAACAGAATCCCGAGTGAAACTCAGGACAAAGTCGCTGTTTCTGATGGTCTAGGATCAGTTGCTGTCTACGGTCAATGGATTGTACCTCCGACATCTGGTCAATGTCCAAAAGCATGCTATGAGGTGTTAACTCTCTCTCTCTCTCTCTCTCTCTCTCTCTGTGACATGGTGATCTCGTCTGGACAAATAAATTATACTGAACCTGATGGTTATGCCATCTGCAGCATGGAGCAGCAATCGTTCAAGACAAGATGTATGGTGGAAACCACAATGGACGATACCTAAATGATCTTCATGTTAGCAAATGATATGCACTTATGAATAGATTCTTTCTATTCGTTTACTGGTAATAGTCAGTGGATGGGACTAGTGGTATCCGTTGATTACTAACAATACATGCTTTGCCCATTCAAGCTTCTCACAGTGTACATCCTGAATTTTTCAGTATTACTGAGTCCTTTTATCTTTTCAAGCCAACCCGCTGGTGTGAATGTAAGACCCTGGATGTTTACAGCCACAGCTTCCCTTACAGCTTGTTTCCTATGATGCAATGAACTGCAGGTTCTGGATTTGAGGAGCTGGTTCGAGGTTGATTCAGCAGAGTCACTTTCTTCCATACCTTTTGCTCCCTGTGCTGGTCATTCACTGGTGGGCAAATGGCAATAATCCATTCCCAAATGGAGAATACTGAGAAAATTTTGAAGTCTTTTAATGTCCTGGACCAAAAAAGGTAACTCTTTTCTAAATCTGGGTGGACCAATATTTGTGGCCCTTGTAGATTCTTTTTGATGATGACTTTTTGTTTGTTGTTCTTCTAGATACCTTGAGAGAATAAGCTTATTTCAGTTGCTGGACACACAAAAGATCCTACTGAGACCATACAAGGTACAAGTATCTAGATTTATTCACTAATAAAATTGTTAAAGAAATTCTAAAGAGTGAGAGCAAGAATGAAATTATTGAAATTCTCATAAACCGGAACTAAAGTGTTTTCCGGACTGCCACTATCACTCTCATGTGAATCTTGAATGAAACATTGTGCCTTTTAGAGTCTAGATTTGTATGTATCTTGTTTTATGGTCATGAAGGATAGTACCAGCCTAGCACAACTTTGAGATATATTGACTGTCCGAAAGACACTATGTGATATATTTACATCCATACACAGTTGTCTTCAAGTATCAAATTTAATTCATTTTGGTAAATTGGAAAGAAGTATATATCTCTCTGACTTTGTAGTATACTAGTCCCTCAGCATTGCGTGATTTGGAGCACAAAATTGGGTTTGGTGGTACTCTAGCAATTTGGATCCCTAGAATCAGTGTTCCCAATCTTCCATTAATCAAGTACACTCATACTTTCGGATTTTTCTTGCTTTATTAGATGACATCTCAAAGCATTTCTACTTAGCATGGAATATGACTATATAACCTAAGCATCTGGCATACAAGACCATATTGTGGAAAACATGACCAAATGGACATATTTTGTTCCAACTCTATGCATTCAATAGAGGCCTTCCCTACCTTATCATGCTGGGACCAGTAATATACCGAGTTTCTTTTTCCTTACATAGCAGATTGATCCACACTCCAGGGTAAACTGGGTATTGCCTCCTGCCCTGCTTGGTTTTCTGTTAATGACCATTGGGATGATCAGTGCATGATGATGTTTACTTTCTGACGTAATCTTGGAGTTAGCTTTTCTTAGTTCTTTCTCTCTCTTCTTAATAAAATTACCTACTCTCTGGTTGACAATGAGAGCATTTGATCTACAAACTAATACTTGGTCAATCTTGAAGACTTACGGGAAACCACCAGTATGAATATCCTTTTTTTTATCAGTGTCTCATCTCATGCGCAAAAGCATTATGCAACAAGTCATCTTTTTGGCTTTATGTTTCTTCTATTGTGAGCGACAATTTGAAGGTTACTTCTGTGTCTATTTTGTTATGTTTCATGCCTTTTTGTTCCTATTGCTGGTGTTGTCTCACATCCAAAACAATCATTTTCAGGCATCCCTGGGAGGTCAATCGGTACCTCTGGTTGGCACTAGCTTAGTGATATTTGGCGGGCAAGATGCAAAAAGATCTCTGTTAAATGATCTTCATGTACTTGATCTTGAAACAATGACTCGGGATGAATTTGATGCTGCGTAAGTTGATTATTTTATTCAGCTGATTTGATGAGAAACTTTACTCTTGCGTGTCTGTGGGAGCGATGAGATTTTATCTATCATGCCTCCACAGACATTTAAATTATTTTTCTCGCTGCTCCTAGTGGGCCTCTTTGCATATGTTGCTTATATTCTGAAGGTCATGTAAAAGGATCCAGTGATTCTCTTCATGAACCAGCTTTGCATCCAATTGTACAAACTTACTTGCAAACAATTCTTTTTTCCTGACTAGATTAGTGTAGTCATATTGTTAATTGAAATATTGAAACTTCCCGATATTCACGTAGCATTAGCTTCGAAAGCAGCTTTTAAGTTTACATAAATTTTGACTGAATATAATGGACACAGGGGTGTTCCTCCTTCTCCAAGTTCTGATCATGCTGCTGCGGTACATGCAGAGCGTTATCTCTTCATTTTCGGTGGGGGATTCACACGCTACTTGTTTTAATGATCTACATGTCCTTGATTTGCAAACCATAAGATTACTTCTTTCAGTCTAGACGGCATCTTGCTTCATGTTAGAATATATCTTCTAATGTTAAGCATTGGGGTTTTACTAGATGGAATGGTCAAGACCCACCCAGCAAGGTGATATACCTACTCCAAGGGTAGGACATGCTGGTGTAACTATTGGAGAAAATTGGTTTATAGTTGGCGGTGGTGACAATAAGAGTGGTGAGAATCTGCAACACTTTTGTTGATTACGTAACTTCTGGTACTGATGTTTCAAGTAAAATGGTGCCGCAGATTTCCTTTTTTCATAGGTTGAAGGAATAGAGAATAGGCCTGATAATTGCGTATGAGATCAGGACTTGGTTGTTCGAGATTAGGAAAATTTAGAGAGTGCGCTTCCACGGTGGACAGTGTTTGGATGAAGAGAATTAGGTTACCAATCATATCGTGCAACAATTTCATTGAAGATACGCTCATGCCTTAGGTCAGAGTGCATGTGGATTGTTACATGGAGGTCTTTAGGCGACACAAGAACTTTTCAATTTTGAGAAAAGATTGACGACACACCCTGCATGAAGTAACTCGTTTGCTGCAGCAAAACAGTACATTAACAAACTTTCTAGTCTAAGGACATGAGTACTAATTCTTTTTACTAAATCTGTCGCATTAGAAATTATATTTGCTTGTTTGAGAGCATTCCCGATGCTGGCATTATTTGCTTTTGTATGCTTCATTCTTGTCTGGACTTTTACCTCTTTCAATAAACTTTTTGCAGGGGTATCAGAAACCATTGTCCTGAATATGTCTACATTCGTTTGGTCTGTTGTGACCACTGTTGAAGGTCGCGTTCCAGTTGCTAGTGAGGTACATTTCACTCTCCTGACTTTTTTTCATCGTCTGGGTGGTTATATGTTTGCTTACCAAAGACGACTAGCGTACTTTTTCTTCTGGAATTCTTGGGATATACATATTTTTAAGTTTTTAGCACTTTCTTTGACCAAAAGAAAAAGTCTTTAGCACTTCAATAATGAAATCATTGTCTGGCTCTTTGACGACAGGGTTTGAATTTGGTTGTAAGCTCCTATAATGGTGAAGATGTCATCGTATCTTTTGGAGGATATAATGGGCGTTACAACAATGAGGTTTGTCATATCTTATGCGTTTTATGTGTTTGATGTGGATTTTCCTCTTTCATTTTAACGAGATTAGTTTTTCAGGTTAATGTTCTTAAACCAAGCCACAAACCTACATTACCAGCAAAAGCAATCGAAAGTCCTTTGCCTGATAGTGTTTCTGCTGCGCACAATGCAACAAATGCTACCAGAGACTTGGAGTCAGAGGTTGAAGCGGTCCCAGATGGAAGAAGAGAATTTGTTGTGGACAATATTGAGAAAGATCCCAGGGTACTTGATGTTGACTATCTCTTTTATATAAAATTTCATCTTTATATTGCGTTTTTGTTAGTATCATATAAGCTAGCAGGTTTTAATTGTAAACCGAGCATGTGACAGCGCATCATACTAATCTGTCTATTATATTTATGTATGGGTGATGTCAATCCTATTTGATCAAATGCCTGATAAGCTCTTCTACATGTAGGAAATCCTTGTTATTTAAAGTGACTCAAGATATTTGCTTTCTAAGGCATGAGAGGTTGACTGCATTCTGATGCATTCAGATGTCCTATATGTGCACCTTTTTGGCCCTTTGATTTCCAAGTTTGTCAAGTTGTTTAAGTTATTGATTGTACACTTGATCTGTATCCTTGATAAATTCTTATACGTGTATGATATCCTTTTGATTTGAAATAATTCTGTGATAGGAATTTATATCTTAAGATATGTAGAGGTCCAGTACCTTCTGATCTATTGAGAAGTCCTACAATGCGCACTTTTTTTTCCCTTGGATTTCCAAGTTTGTTGCTTTGTTCTTAAGCAATGCATTCTGCCCTTTTGTATTTATTCGTGTTACTCATTTATATTCTGGACAGAAATCAAGAAATGGGGGAACTGCAGAACATCTTTTGGCAACCCTCAAGGCGGAGAAAGAAGAATTAGAATCTTCGCTCAACAAGGAGAAGTTGTCTCTTCAATTAAAGCAAGAAATCTCAGAAGCCGAGACTCGCAACACCGATCTATACAAGGTACGACTTGCTTTGTACGTTTCAATCACGGCCGAGATATCACAGGCTCTGTCTTCCAACTCAAACATCTACAAGAATCCTCAGGTTTAATGTTTAAGAATCCCCTCTGCCTTGAAAATAGAAGGGCTACAGGGCTTAACATATTTCAACTGCACATGCAGGAGCTTCAGTCCGTGCGGGGTCAACTTGCCGCAGAGCAGTCGAGCTGTCAAACTTGAGGTACTTGCCGGTTCTTAGAAACTCCACTTCCCTTGTTCCGCACTCAGATTAGTTCTTCTCGGCTCTAGAACTAATAGCAAAGTTCTGACAAGCGATTCGATGGCTCTGCTGTACATTTATTATAATATCCGAATGCGGTTGCACTTCGCCTTGTCCATCGCAATGGTTCCCAAGAATTCCCCAGCTTGTGTTAACTGTGCTTCTTTATAGAGATAAATTGACCCCGAATGCAGAACAGGCATTGCAGGACGGGGTGTGGAATAGGATTTGGTTTTCACCTTAGGCTGAACTCCGCATTGACACTGAGACAGGGGCTTAAGCCGATCAGAGTCATGGATTGTTGCATGCAAAATAGGCTCTTTGATTTACAGTCGAAATTCATAAGGCTACCATGTTATTCACTTATGTAGCGCTCGATATGTTCTGGCAGGTCGATGTGGCAGAATTAAGGCAGAAGCTGCAAATGATGGAGACGTTGCAGAAGGAGCTCGAACTCCTCCAGCGACAGAAGGCCGCTTCTGAACAAGCCGCGCAAATGGCAAAGCAGAGGCAGAACTCTGGCGGAATGTGGACTTGGATCACCGGAGCACCTCCAAGCCCAAAAGTCGATGATGCCTGAAACTTTTGGAGTCGTCCACAGCATCGACGGGTTTTACCAAAGATTTTTTTCTTCTTTTTCGCCCATTTATAACCCTGTTCTTTATATGAAGAGAATAAAAAGGTGATGCCTAAGATTTTTGCATGAATTTGTTGTAGATTTAGTTGTTTTGCTAAATTTGGGTTGAGTCGGGGCTATGTAATGTGAACAGAGAGAGAAATATAGCTTGTCGTTGCCTCATTAGCTATTATTGAGTATATTAAGTGAAAAATATTATAGCTGTCAGGCATCTACAGTGTCAATTACTTTTTTTTTTTTCCCCTTTTTGACATTCATCTTTGTGACTTCACTACAATATAAATCTATGCTGGCATTTTTCAATTGTGATTGAACTTTCTCGTATCGACCGACCGACCGACCGAATGTTTCTTGCCGAATGCTGATCAAGTCTCCCTCCGGGGAAGGATCAAATGGCCATGCATGTTCTAACTCATCAAAGATGCGCATGGCGTCGGTACATCGTTCATCTTATTCTTTGTCGAGAGGAAAGCTGGCCATCCGGGCTAGCATCGAGACGACCTGCCCGAGGCCTGTGGCGTCCTGGAGTTCCCATGCACATTCAGGAAGGATGCAGTGAGCAAATTGGAAGTTGGGGCCGGCTGTTACTTCGCCGCTAAGGCCGGGCAAGCAGTTTTCTTCGTCCCAATCTTTCTTCGTTAAGAATTCGAGGCGTGGCTAAAAGGTCACTAAGCACATGGTGTTATCGACCAAAGGTCGGTGAGTCATCGAGGTATATTAGCATAATCAAGGATGCAATTGGTGTAGAATTACTCAACATAAGGAGTGAATTATACCTTGATAAACAAAGTTCGACTTCTCTTTTTCATGTAATATGTTGATTAATTTCCTCATTTATTATTAATTTTTCCGAAGAAGTTTATCAACTAAGCCAACTTTCATTTGATCATCGAATTGATTGGAGAACATGTCAGCTAGCAATTGAAAGCGGGAGGTATCGATCATCGCTTGGAATTTGGAATAAAGGAGGCTTCCAATGCCCAGCTAAAGAGCTCCCAAAAGGCAACTAATCTTCATCGGGACTCCGGAATAAAGTCTGGCACTGGTTAGCAGTGCGGCTCTAATCTAATAAACCATGCTGAGATACGTTATCGGATCATAACTTTTTTCACGCATTGTGATTGATTTCGCATACTGCATTATCTATACAATAAGCCTAACATATCCATAAAGAGAGAGACAATCATTTGAAACTGAAATATTACTTAACTTATGACTTGAAGAAAGGAATTCAACCCTAATTTTCCTTGTATTCAAAGCAAGCACAATCAAAAACCATCAATGCGGGGGCCTTGAATGTCCAAAATTAGATTTTTTTCCCCTTTTTTATCCATTTTGTTTTAGCTAATATTTAAGAAATTGGGAATTGGGTTCACGTTATTTTCTCTTCGATATTTCTTTAATTAGAACACTATGTTTTAGGAGTATAATTACTTACTTTTTTCATTAGTTATCCGATGAGCCAACGGTTTAATAGATGGCAGATTTGAAATTTGGGATTAGTGGCACTGATTTATCTATATCTCTATTCAATTAAAGATTGATTTTAAACTCTTTCAAACTGGAGTTGAATTTATCATACGCGAAAAAGCGCAGATAATTTTAAAAAGAGAAAAAAAGGAGAAGCAGTAATTGACTTTTTCTGGGAATTTCCAGAAGCGCGATGAAGCAAGGAGAGAGATTGCTTTTGGGTGTGACGTCATAAATAGCTCGTCATTTTTTTCTTTTGGGTCACCGGCACGTCTCGATCGCCTTTATTCTTATGCGATAAGGAGAGAGAAAAAAAAAAAAAAAGGCGGAATGTACGCGCATCGTCCATCCAGCCCACCGCGCTTTCTGACCTCCTCTTTTCATTTCCACCGTTCTTTTTATTTTTCTTTTTACCGATATTCCCGGCAAATTATTAAAAAAATCATTTATTATATTAAACGACAAAACCGAATATTCTACTCACACGACACACGTTGAGATGTAGACACTTTCCAACTTCGTGTTTCATAACGCGGAAATTTGCACAATAAACGCCTAATTTAATACTTAAAAAACTCTACGAAACATCATATCTATCCTCGCCCTCTTTAAAAAAGATTTGGAACTAAGCCGTATTCCGATATCATGTCAAATTTGAGATGATCAATGCCAATGACAAAAAATATGTATGATTTCATTTATAATCATTGGATAGAAAAAAGAAAAACGCGTACTTGGAATTATTTTTTCTGAAAAAAATTGACACAAAATCGTCAGAATTATATCTCGCAAAGTTTTTGTGAAGAAGGCAGAAAAAAATAGCAAAATCTTATTCGCAGAAAATAGGAAACTTCGTCCTCTGCGCGTATAGATTAAATTTAGTCAGTTAGTACGACGCGTTGACCGCGTATATAAACCCCCAAAAAAAGGAAACAACGCCTACGTTCCCGCGTCGAAAAAGCGAGTAAATCAAATCAAATAAATAGCTACCTAAAATGCAATAAATAAATAAATAAATAAAATCCCGAAGATGCGACGTCGGTTCTGCCTCACCGCTATAAATTCGCCCTGATAACAACAACAACCCCTCGTTCAGCAGAACACGACAAAAATCTCTCTCAAATCGTTCGGTTCTCGCCATCTTCATCTTCTTTTTATTCTCCATCTTCTTCAAGAAAGTTTTCGAGCGGCGGGCATGGAGTGCAGGCGCCTGGACGTGACGGTGATGTCCGCCAAGGACCTCAAGGACGCCAACATCTTCGGCAAGATGGACCCCTACGTCGCCGTCTCCCTCTCCGGCGTCGCCGACAAGCGCCAGAAGGGGAAGCAGCGCACCCCCGTCCACAAGGACGGCGGCACCAGCCCCCGCTGGGGCCACCCGCTCTCCTTCACCGTCGACGAGGCCGCCGCCCGCGCCGGCCGCCTGAAGCTCAAGTTCAAGATCAAGGCCGAGAAGACCCTCGGCGGCGACAAAGAGGTCGGCAGGGTCGAGGTGCCGGTCAAGGAGCTCCTCGACCAGGGCGGCGAAGGCGGCGACGGGAAGCCCAAGGTGACGAGCTACAGCCTGAGGCTGCCGTCCGGGAAGACCAAGGGGTTCCTGGAATTTTCCTACAAGTTCGGCGAGCGGTTCACCGTGGCGGCGCCGCCCCCACCGGCCGCCAAAAAGGCGGGCGAGCCGATCATGGCTTATCCGGCCGCCTCGGGCTCGGCCGCAGGGTACCCGCCGCCGCCAATGCACGGGGCGGGGCCGTACGCTCCGCCGGCGGGATACGGTTATCCGCAGCAGGGGTATCCGCCGAACGCCGCGCCCGGGTACGGCTACCCGCCCCAGGGATACGCGCCTCCGCCGCCGGGGTACGGGTATCCCCCGGCGGGATACGGGTACCCGCCGGCCGCGTACCAGCAGAAGCCTCCCAAGAAGAGCGGCGGCAGGAACTTCGGGCTGGGGCTGGCGGGCGGGTTGCTCGGCGGGCTGCTGATCGGGGACATGGTATCGGACGCGTCGGAGGCCGCCGCCTACGACGCCGGCTTCGATGACGCCGGCTTCGATATGTAAAACTGAGTTTTTTTCCTTGTTATTCCGTCTTCCATCTTTTGCCTTTTTCCGTTATGTTTCGTGTCTTGAGTTATGGAGATGTAAATGAAGTATATGCGTTTATTTCATGGACTAAAATAACAATCTGACCTTTTATTTTTTTGGCTCTTTTCCTTTTGGTTGTTTGTTTTCCTAACCTATGGCGATGAATCGGATCATAAAGTTGGTAATCTCGCTAGCATAATGATAAGGTTTAATGAAAAATACGTCACGGGAGAGATGGGAAATTTGGGGATGTGAACGAGACCGATCTTTAGGATCACGATCACGGTTGCCATCCATCTAGATCGAGCATCCCCGCTTCGGCGACCTCGGCTTGATGGGCCACGAGCAAGCAAGTGGAGAGTGTGTCGGAGAGTGTGGGCCGATGGGGACTGGTGGATGCTTTAAGCATGTGTGGGGGCAAGCAAGCAGAACGCACGGCTGTCGAGGACGAGGAGTGCGAGGTGCTTTGAGCATGTGGTGGTGGACCGAGGACGAGGACGAGGACTGCTGGTGCTTGCCAGCTTCTTCGAGCAATCATGTTGCATCGATCGAATGCTTTTTAGCCGCGTTTGATCGTGCAAATAAAAGTTTTTATCACATCGTGTGATTGGTAACTATCCAGAACAGGATAAAGAGGATGGAGCCCCGATAAAAGATAAAGTATGTTATGTCCCATCTTGTGTTTGGTCCTACTGTCTAGGACGACGAGATAAATGGGATGTAGCTAGGATGAAAACACTTAGGGAGAGGGGGGGATAGAGTCTAATGGGATTTCTCGAGAAGCAACAAGCGAGGAGAACCAAGTTTTCTCCACGACCAACTCCTCTCCGCCTTGCGGAGCCTCCTCTCCGGCAATGGCGACTAGTCGTGACGTTGGGAAGTTCCAGTCGTGGTGAAGGGCGATCACGAGGCGGCTATGTCAGGGCCAAGTCAAAGCGATGGCAGGATAGGGCTGCGAACGAAGCCGAGGCAATTAAGAAGGTTTAAAATTTGGCCGGATGAGAATGATTCTATTGGCAAAATGCGAAAAGGTTCAAGATTTCGGTTGACAAAATTGAATAATAAAATTGAATGGTTCGGGATTGAATTGATAAAGATATAATGGATTTTTTATTTGATGGACAATTTTTCATGTCAGCTAAGTCAATCATCTATCAACAATCAACTAACAAATGTATAATTTTGTCTTAGAAATAACGCTTATGTTTGGCTAAAGAAAGGAAAATGACCCTATTCAAAGCAAGCACCGGAAAAAAAAATGAAAAAACTAACCAATTAAAATATACATGAATAGGGAGACATAACATGCAGTTTCTTGAGCCCGTCATTTTTTGATATGTTTTAAGGTGATATTTTAGAAATTGGGGTCATGTTATTTGCTTTTATTTTTCTAAAATTTATTTAATTAGGTTTTTAGAAACGTATGTTATCTCATTGATTTAGCAGATAACTAGTTATTATTTTATTAGTTATCTGATCAGCAAACGGTCGATAGATAACATATTTGATATTTGGGATATGAGTGCATTGGTTTACCTCAATTTAATTGGAACCGATTTTAATTTTTTCTAAACTGGAGTTGAAAATATAATTATGAATAGAAAATTGAGGCATAATTGACTTCTCTGGAAATTTCGAAAAAAAGCGTAAAAAAAGAGAGTGCCTTTGGGTGATGTCATATTTTTTCTTAGAGTTAATATTACAAAAAACCCCAAACTGACTTTACTAAAAAAAAAAAACCCAAACTAATAAACTGTGATAAACTTATCTTAAATAAATTTTTACACCATCAAAAATCTCATATCAATATACCTGTGAAAAGGCTAGTGAATAATGACTTGGGCACGGACGAAAAGGTGAGAAATTCATCCACTCGATGAGATCGTTCATAAGCTATTCGGAGGAGAGCATGAAGGAGCTGAAGGAAGATGATGACAGGGTGCTTTTGCATGTCAGGGAGATCACAGAGTACTTCCATGGAGATGTGAGCAAAGAAGAGGCCAACCCACTTCGCATATTTGTGATCGTAAGGGACTTCTTGGGGATGTTGGATCATGCGTGCAAAGAGCTGAGATGTCTCAAAATCCCTAACAGTTCCAACCCTCTCTCTCCTTTCAGATAGATCAAATTGAGATTTCATGCTCTTTGCCTGTGTTCCTTGTGTGTGATCTGTAAGTGCATTCACTAGGAATTAGAATTGTAACACAAATTTTCTCAGTGTGTGTAGAGTTTTGTACCGTTCAGATTGACATTTATTAACTTCAAACCTTTTATACCATTTTATAATAAATAATATTTCAATGTTAGCACACCCAAAAATGAAAACATTGCGGTACCAATTTAGGCTTGGGTGATGCAGCTTTTATCTATGTCAATTTGACCTGATGACTCAGCTCGAATACTATAACTTTATGAAACCCGATGGAACTTTGTGAGGTGAAGTTGTGTACATTTCTTTTGACATTAGCGTGTATATACCTATATGACATATATGGCACGGGAAGGTTACTCAATAAGTTGTAAATACTTGATCTGAAAATGGAGGGCTATAGGGATAAATATTGATGGCTGCGGGCGGACTGTATATATAAATGGGGGTGGTTCAGGGAGTTTTCTTAATTTCTGTAGCTATGGTAATAAAAGATCTCATCCATTACGCCTGTTTTACTTTTGATTTTTTGCTTTCTGGTCTCTGCCTTATGGGGAGCCCCGGGCGGCTTTTGAAGATGATGTGAATGCTCTGTTCTGGAGCCTCTTTCTCGTGAAGCCTGTGAAACTCCCTCTCCTTTCGGGTCTTTAACCTGTGAAAAGCTATCGTTAAAGTATAACCTTTTGAAAGTATTCTATATCTTTCAATGGAGTGACGAACCGAAAAAGTAGAGTGGCGAGCCTTTGATCCCATAGTGCTTGTGACTTGTGAGGCTTTGATTCAGCCAAGTTTTAGGCAGGGCTTTATTCCTTTGGGCTTTAGCAATTGAGTCCGCTATTCTATTCGCATCTCTACCATGACAGGCTTTCTGGATATTTGAAAACTCGGTCAAAGGATCACGCCTTCCGGCGATAAGCGGATCTACTTCCCACGAACTATGGTCTAAGGACTTAAAACGGTCAGGGCTCAAGAACTGAACTCTTGGAAGACAGCATGCGTTGGATGCAACGTGAGAGCTCAAGGGAGCTGGATTTAGCGTGGAATTTATGGTAATTCTCTTGTTAAGAATGGGAACGTGTTGGGGCTTTTGCATGGGCTGGGAAGAAGCTCAACTAATGTAATTGGTTATAGCAAAGGTGCATTCATGGTTTGGTCATCGTTGTTCTGCTTCGGAATCATCGGCGAATTGCAAACTGAGTGTGGCTTTTGGTCGTTGGAATCTACTTATGCAACAGTCCTAACTACAGCTTGCATGATGAGTGTATGTTGTAAATTAGAACCATGTTTGTGTCCTGTGCGTCGGGATTCTGAGTCACCATGGTCGAGTCTCGATCAGAACTGTACCATCGAACCGGAGGTAGTCGAAGGATTTCCGACGCATCTCACGAGGAGTGAAGTTTCTTGAGTAGTTAGAATCGTATGTGGTCTGGTTCTTATGCTCTTAGAAAGAACCTGCTTTTATGGTTTTCGTTATCGGAAATGCACGAAGACCCTCCCCCTCGACTTCTGTAATTTTACCCACCATTCCATCGCTGGAAAACACCAAATCACCTGCAGCCCTTGTCCCTGGCGGCGGCGGCACATGGGCGGCCCTCCGAGCCAGCTCCTTGCCACCACCACACGTTCTATTGTCGGCCCTGCTGACTTCATTGTCGCCACTGAGGGTGTGCTTGGGCCTTGATCTTGAACTTGAGGGCGAGGCCGCCGACATGGGCCGTGGCCTTGTCAACAGCCAAGGCGACGGCATGGCTCCAATTGAGGGATAAATTTACTCCCTATTTGTTTCCGTTAATTAAATTAATACCATAAAAAATTCCAAAATAGTGCATGCTAACAAATGGACAGTAAATCTCCAAATGGGTAAACCCGTCAATTGTCGTGTCTTATCCAACTCACTAATTCGATCGTAAAATTTAATAGAAATTAATGGAGGATAAATCCGAAGTATATTAATATGAGGTTTTTGGTGATTTAAAAATTAATTTTGAATAAATGTGTCATTGGCATTAGGGGTGAGCACGGTTCCGGGTAACCGGGAACCGAGAACCGAACCGGAGGAGGGTCCGGTTCGGTTCCCGGTTCTAAAAAGACCGGTTCCGGTTCCCGGTTCCCTTTTTTCTGGGAACCGGAACCGGTCATAATTAAAAAAAAAAAAAAACCCCGCAAGATTCCCCCCTCCCCTCTGCGGATTCTTCCCCCTTTCCCTTTCTTTTCTCTCTCTCTCTTTCTTTTCTCCCCTTTTCCCTCGTCACGTCACTTCCTGCCCCCTCAACTTTTTTCTTTTCTCCTCTTTCTCTCTTCTCTTTCCTCCTCTCTCGGCCGAAACCCTACCCCTTCTTCTTCTTCTTCTTTTTCTTCTTCCTCCTCCTCTTGCTGGCTGCTGCTTAGTGCTTCACCCACCACCACACCGCCGCCCCACGCCCTACTCACCACCACCTCTTGGCCACCGAACCACCACCACCCACCGCTCGTCCGACAAGCCGTCTCGCCGTTGAGCCCGACGAGCTATCGCGCCGTCCGCGCCGCCCCTCGCCGCCGTGAGCCACCGCCGCCGTCCCCAAGCCACCGTCACCACCTCTTGCCGCCGCCACCTGAGATTAGCTTCCGGTCCGTACTGAAATGTCGCTCTCCGCGGCGTTCGGCGAGTGGCTGGAATAGCTGGACCGGACCAGGAATCAGCGCCTCTCTCTCCTCCAGGTCTACTCCACCGCGACGCGATCTCTCGAACTTTTCTTCGCGAGGCGATCGGTTTGGATCGGTAGCGGATGAGAGGTGCTGGAAATTTTTGCAGGTGGAGAGAGAGCTGCAAGCCGCCAAATCGCTGGTCCTGGAGTCGAAGCGCGCGGCCATCAGGTCGATGGAAGAGAGGTGCTTGAGGCTCGAGTGGAGCCTGGCTTCGCAGAGCTTGAAGATCTCGGCTCTCGAAATGTTTCAGAAAATGTTGCTCTGGGCTATTCGGATGGAAATGAGTTTGAGCGACATTGTGGGCATTCTGTCAAACAACATTGTTTGGTTGTTCCACCGACAAATTACAAAATCCCTTTGAGGTGGCCCACGGGGAAAGACATTATCTGGGTTGCAAATGCTAAAATTACTGCCCAGCAGGTACTCTCTTCGGGGAGCTTGACCAAGAGGTATGTGGACATGCTAATAATATCGCTAGTTTTATCACACTTCTATTTCCCTTCATATAATTAATTTCACTTCCGTTGCCTTTCTAGGATGATGATGCTAGAGGAAGAGCAGATTTCTTTCCGTTCAGCTTCTCTAATGTTTGATGGCCTGGAAGACTATGCTCAACAAATAGCAAAAATGATTGGTCTTAGCAATGAATATGAACTTACCAAAGCTGGGGTAAGTGGAGATATTATTCATCCATTGATTATTGACTACCTGCATCGATGGATTGTGTTATCTATTGTTTCCTTTTACCTCCTATAGATACTGTTGCACTTATTATCATGTTTAATGCTCTCCAGTTTCAGTGGGATGATGGTGATGTTAGATGCATAAAACCAAATTCAAGATATACAGCGTTTCTGGCCAAATTCATCTTCCTTGTGATGCAATTTCATTGCAGCTAAATCAAAACGTAACTGGCCCTGAGATGAGATAATCCATGAGTACTAGAAAGGAAATATTCATCTTCTAATTTCTTCCTGTTAGGTCTCATGGTAAAAGGAACTTTGTCTTGCACTGCATGCTGGCACTGCTATTAGCTGGATATCTGAAATTGTAATTATTCATTACAGTCTCGTGTTAAAAGACGACATATTATATGCCAATTGACAATTTTCATACTTTAGTTCTGAAAGCTTTGACTTCTACATCCTACTTTTTGTTTAATCGTTATATGTTCCTGAGAGCATGTTGATCATATATTTTCACTTGCTGGTACTTCTCTTTGAGCTTTTCCTTGCGTTGATTTTCAGGTTAGAACAATCTTGGATATAGGATGTGGTTATGGTAGTTTTGGAGCCCATCTCTTCTCCAAACAACTCTTGACTATGTGCATTGCAAACTATGAGACTTCTGGAAGTCAGGTTCAACTGACCCTTGAAAGGGTCTTCCGGCGATGATCAGTTCACTTAACACAACCCAGTTGCCATACCCTTCTCTTTCATTTGACATGCTGCATTGCTTGAGATGTGGGATTGATTGGAACCAAAAAGGTTCCTCAATTTTTGTGTAATTAGTTCTTTGTGTTTGTGATTTTGTTAACGTCAGTTTGTTCTCAATTTCCTTTGCTTCTCTGCTTTCCTTCCTGTGTCAGATCCAAAAAAGAAAGGAGCAGTTGAGGGTTCACGTTCTCTTCCCTGAGTAATATGTAAATTGCGAAGATAGCTTCCGGATATTCGTGCCCACTACGAAAATGAAAAAAAAAAAAAAAAAAAAAAGAACTGTTGGAACCACGGAACCGACCCAGGAACTGTGATGGGATAGGTTCCGGGGTTCTCGGTTCGACGGGTAGGTTCCGGGTTCCAAAATTGAGGGAACCGTGACCCGATGGTAGATTCCAGGGTTAGGATTTTAACCGAACCGTAACCAGGAACCGCTCACCCCTAATTGGCATTATTGATTTTGGGTTTTTCGTAATATTAATTTTAAGAATAAATATGACGTGACCTAAAGGCACTCTCTTTTTACTTCGACACTTTTGGAAATTTCCAAAAAAGTCAATTATGCCTCTTTTTCTTTTTCAATTATGCCTCTTTTTCTTTTTCATAATTATCTGTGCTTGATCCCATGTGAATTTCAACTCTAGTTTAGAAAAAAATAAAATAAAATCGATAAACTAGTGCAATGAAATCCCAAAAATCAAATACGTTATGAATTGAGATAACCAATAAAAAAAGTGACTGGTTATTAACTAAATCATGAGATAATATTGGTTATCTAAAAACCTAATTAAATAAATATTAGGAAAAAAAATCAAATAACATGACGCAAATTTCTAAAATATGACCTTAAAAAAAATTTGTGGGATCAAGAAACTCCATTTTATGTCTCTCTATTAATGTATATTTTTATTGGTTAGGGTTTTATTTGTTTTTTCCGATGCTAGCTTTGAGGAGGGTCATTTTTCTTTCTTTAGCCAAGCATAAGTGGTATTTCTAAGAGGAAATAATACTTTTATCAGTTGATTGTTGATGGATGCTTAATGTTAGCTAAGGCGGAAAATTGTCCACATCTAATTATATTTTTACCTATTCAATTATAAACATTTCAACTTTACCATTCAATTTCATCCGAGCTACATCCGCTTTATCTCGTCCTACACAGTTACGGAACATAAGATGGGATAAAACGTATCCTCCATTTTTCATCTAGGGTACATCCTCTTTATTTCGAAAGCTGATCAAACATCGGCCGAGGAAGCAAAGAAGCAAGACGGAACGACAAGGAAAAAGCTCGGTTTCGCACGAGAGCATCATGGAGCCCGGCGTCGTACGTCGCGGCCTCCGGCGCGTCCGATATTATGTCTCCGATCAGAAGCCGGGGAAGCAGCCCGCACCCCAGCACCAGCCAGGAGTTCCCGCCGCTCTTCTTGGGAGGCTTCTGCGGGTCCGCGGCCGGCGGGTACCCGTATACCGCCGGGGGATACACGTACCCCAGCGGCGGAGGCGCGTATCCCTGGGGCGGGTAGCCGTACCCGGGCGTGGCATTCGGCAGATACCCCTGCGGTGGATATCCGTATCCCGCCGGCAGAGGGTAGGGCCCCGCCCAGTGCATTGGCGGCGGCGGGTACCCTGCGGCCGAGCTCGAGAAGGGCGGATAAGCCACGACCGGCGGGGGTGGCGCCGCCACAGTGAACCGCTCGCCAAACTTGTAGGCAAACTCCAGGACCCCCTTCGTCTTCCCGGACGGCAGCCTCAGGCTGTAGCTCGTGACCTTGGGCTTCCCGTCCTGCTCGAGGAGCTCCTTCACCGTCACCTTGACCCTGCCGACCTCCTTATCGCTGCCGAGGGTCTTCTTGGCCTTGATCTTGAACTTGAGCTTCAGGCAGCCCGTACGGGCGGCGGCCTCGTCGACAGTAAAGGAGAGCGAGTGGCCCCAGCGGGGGCTGGTGCCGCCGTCCTTGTGCACGGGGGTGCACTGCTTGCTCTTCTGGCGCTTGTCGGCGACGCCGGAGAAGGAGACGGCGACGTAGGGGTCCATCTTGCCGAAGACGTTGGCGTCCTTGAGGTCCTCGGCGGACATCACCGTCACCTCCAGGCGCCTGCACTCCATGCCCGCCGCTCGAAAACCTTCTCGAAGAAGATGGAGGAGAACCGTTAGTCGGCTTGGGCAAGAAACCAAAGCAAGACATAGTCGAGGTCCGCGTCCGCCGATGCTGGCCATGTCCGCGTGACTGATAGTTACTTGCCATCCCTTCGTCCCCAACGAGGCCCTTGGGCCCCACGAGGCCCTTGGGCCCCACCTCACCATCTCCATGTTTGCACCGGATTAAAGTGTTTTATGGTATTAAAGATTCGGAACCAACGACCCGAGTGGAAGCTAACCTCTCTGCCGGCCGATGAACAGAGCTCCGGCGGACCCTGAAGAGATCGAGGAAGAAGAAAGGAGCCGGACGCGAAGGAAGAGATCTCGTACCACGCGAAATGACAATGGACGCGCAAAAGCTGTTAATAGTCAATTTATTTCCTCCTCCTCCTCCTCCTCCTCCTCCTTCTTCTTCTTCTTCTTCTTCTTCGTTTCGAGGAGGTGCCTCTCTCGCTCTGCTGCAGATGCGGTTGTCGAGCCCGCAGGAGCATATTTATAGGCGAAAATATTGGGTACCTAAAGGGATCACGGCATCGGTGGAGAAAATGTTAAGTAACTTAAAGGTATCACGGCATCGGTGCTATTGAACGGCTCAGGCTTGTGTCCGCCGGCAGGTCCAGGTGCGCTTACATATCCTCTTGGAAACACGCTGACGCACGTCGATGCTGACCCCACCGACCGCAGCGCCACGTGGCGCCGTACCCGCCATCGGATGCTAACGGAACGTCAAAATATTATTTTTATAATTATAATAAGCATGTTTATATTGCTTTGAAGGGGGGTTTAAGTGTGATCTATAAGTGCATTCACTAGGAATTAGGATTGTAACACAAATTTTCTCAGTGTGTGTAGAGTTTTGTACCGTTCAGATTGACATTTATTAACTTCAAACCTTTTATACCCTTTTATGATAAATAATATTCAATGTTCGCACACCCAAAAATGAAAACATTGCGGTACCAATTTAGGCTTGCGAATGAACCAAATTTGGAAGAGTGACAATACTACGGAACACAAGATTCTGAAAGGAATGGGGAGAACAATCGATGGTCATCCATAATTTCTTGATTCTCAATTTGATTTGAAGTCTATATATTATAACTCTGTCAAGTGGAACACGAAATATTTATAGCCCTCGACAAGAGCAGGATAACCTCACGTTGCTCTGAGGACAAAGCATCCGACACCAAGTTGTCGAAAAGAGTTGTTGGGCATCGAATTCTTTTTCTGTACAAGCTTTTAGTCCTTTCCTCTCATTTTGTTTTGGTTTCATCTCGCCAGGTTCTTTGTTTCATTAGGATTCTTTTCCAGTAGACGGTATGGAAAACAGTAGGAGATCATCATTCTTTGTCCTAGGCTAGTCTAGGAACATTTGAGAATCTGGAAATAATCTCTGAATGTGCATCTGAAATTGCAAAAAGAGCAATACTGGTTTCAGACTCATGATGTTACAGCAATATCCATCGGGAGAGAAAAAAAACCTGTACCAACATAATTTCCCATAGAGGAAGCTAAAGGAGTTAGGCCATGTTTGGTAACTATCCAAACAGGGCCAAACCTCGATTCTTTTTGTTCCCGGTTTCGGCCTAAAATCGCGTTTGGTAAAATTTTTGTTTTCCAGGGAACAGTTGGGAATAGAATCAAGAACCGCAAAAAAAAAGTTGATTCTTGTTCCGGGAACGAATTTGAGAATCAAAATCAAGAAATTTTCTTCTTCCCTTCGGCCATCTCGCGACCACCGCCTGCCATCCACCGCCACCGTTTGCCGTCCACCGCCGCCGGCCACCGCCACCGCCGGCCGCCGTCCACCGCCGCCGGTCCGGCGAGCTCGCCGGAGGCTTGCCTAGCCACCGGCGAGGCTCGGCCTCCCGGATCCGGCGAGGCCGAGCCTTGCCGGGAGGCTGGGCAGGGGCCGGGCGAGCCTCGCGACGCCCCCCACCTAAGTGACCGGGCGAGGCTCGCCCGGCCACGGCGAGGCTCGCCCAACCCCGCCGGTGGCGTGGCAGCCTCACCCAACCCCGACGAGGCCGGCCTCGGCCACCGGCGGGGCTAGGCAAGCCTCGCCCGTCGCCGGCGAGGCTCGGCTGACGAGGGTCGGGCCTTGCCGAGGGCGGGCGACTCTCCGGTGAGGTCGCCGCCCTCATCGGGCCATCGCCGGTCCGACGACCAGCCAAACGAAGAAGAAGAAGATGAGAAGAAGAAAAGAAAAAAAAAAAAAAAAAAAGGAAAAGAAACGGAAAATGAAAAGAAAAAATGAAAAAAAGAAAAGAAAAAAAAAGTAAAAAAAAATTATTATAAATTAAAAGAAATTGATTTGGAATGAATTAATGAAGACGATACCAAACGCAATTTATTCCGGAATCGAAATTTTGGACAGCTACTAAACAGCTTAAAATGCTTAGAATGGGTTCTCGGGAATGGAATAAAAAGAATCAGTGCGATCGGAATCTACTCAGGAGCAGTAATCGTTCCAAACACGCCCTTAGTTTCCTACAAGCAGGTGATTGCTCCCACTAAAGGCAAAGAATCTTATTCAGACCCGACATTGTCTTAAAATTCTCTGTCTATGAACCTCTTCTCTTCATCTTGGACCACAAAACCCCCTCCCCCAGCAATTTTCGATGGACTATGGCCGTGCCATCTGCACCTTGATCGGCTTCTCGGCGTTGTTCATCCTCTGCGTGCCCAGCATCAAGTGGTGGCAGAAGCAATGCCGCACGGTCGAGAAACTGCGGGTCGTGTCCAAGGCACTTGAGCGCGCAGAGGAAAGGGTGGCGAGGTCCCAAGAGCGGCACGACCAGCTCCTTGGCCAGGTGTGCTCGTTCTACCTGGCTAATGAGAAGCTGGAGGAGGCGCTTGGAGGGCCATAGACGAGGCCATGGACTTCGCCAGTGGCCTGAGGAAGATGCAGATGAAGCTGATCAGCTCTTTTCCTGATGATGTTGACCTGGTTGTGGTCTTTGAGAGGAGGGACATGTTGACTCGTGCACAAGGAGGAACATAAATTGACCATAAACTGTCTAGACACCTTTTCTTTTTCTCTTTTTTTTTTTAAAAAAATTCCAGTTTAACTATTTTGTTTTTGTTATAGAATAAATTAAGGTGGGAAAAAAGGCAATTACCTTCTTTCTCTCCTTTTTTGTTTTTGCTTTTTTTAATATTTATTCTATACCCTTAAATGTAACAATTTTGTTCAATAAACTCATTTACTTGTTAACTGGCAGAACTCAAATAATTTGTTTGGTAAAACTCATCTAATTGTTAATAGGCAAAATCAATTGGGATCTTTTTTTTCACACGATGGCGTGTGACTCTATAATGCTAAATTTAGATGAAACATTTTAATATGGGACGCCACTTCTCTCTAATTAATAATTTTGGGCTTTCAAATTCAAGTTTGATATTACAAATGAAATCTATTCTTAATTTATTTTTTTTTATCAACAATCAAAACTTTAAATCTTTGAAATTTGCTAATTTTTCGCAAAATAAATGCATGTTAGCTACATGATAGTTACTTGCACTCTAACACAATGCCTCATGATATCAATTGCCCAAAGTACACTAAACTATCATAGATTTTATCTCATATGCAGCCCACGTAAAATCATTTGTACATAGAATAAGAATATCTTTTCACGACAAATTAATGCTACATAGGGGAATAAAAATTGGATACCACAGGGGGCAACGATAAAATTCAGGATGGATTTCAATGATTGTCATTGTGCTTTGTCCATGCTTCCGTGTTGTGTCTGACACATGCCGGAGCGTGTCGGACACGTCAACCCACTCAGATACGGTCCGACACACCGTCAACGCATCGACACCCGTGTCGACGCGTGTCCGGAAGACTGATGGAGGGTGGAGGCGAAAGAGGGCGAGAGAGCAGACGCCGCGAGCGCCGGCGAGACGAAGCCACGAACGGACCACCGCGACGGTGAGAGACGGCTAGAGAAAGAGCCGAACAGAGAGAAAGAAGAGAGAAGGCAAACTTCCGCCGGCGAGACGAAGCCACGAACGGACCACCGCGACGGTGAGAGACGGCTAGAGAGAGCGGTGAGGGCCGCCACTGTTGCGATGGATCGGCGACGAGAGGAAGAGGAGAGGAGAGAAGGGGGTCGTGCGGCGAGCGGCATGGAGGATAAGAAAAGGAGGGCTTGGCGGCTCGCTAGGTTTTTCGTAAAGAAATCCAAAAAAATAAGAGAATGGAGGTCTGATGGCGGGGGGGGGGGAAGTGACAGCTCACCTGTCACTGTCAAGTGGGGAGGGAAAACGTAAAACAAACTTGGGTGGAGGGAAAAAGACGAACGAAAGAAGGGGTGGATTTAAGGGATTATTTTTTTAATCGGAAAATAAATAAATAAAATTAACAAATAATTTTGAAAAATAAAAATATTAAATTTTGAATAATGATAAATTTTTGTTATTATAAAAATCATTGATTTATTTAAATAAATAAATTCTAATTTCTTATTAATTATTAGTTTCATCGATAACTTCTGTTAAAATTAAAAAAATATTTCGCATTAATTATGAATATATCTTTCGAATTTCAAATAAATTGATTTGTTAATATTATTAGTGTGAATTTATTATAGGCTCTTTTCTGATTAATTAATTATTTATGAATTTGAATTAAATTAATTAAAAATAAAAATATTAATTTAATATACAACGTGCCGCAACCTATCGAAATTCTTTATTTTTGAAATAACACGTTGTGTCGTGTGGACACTCATATGTGTCGCGTGTCAGTCTACACAGGCTTTGGTTCAACAATTTGGTTCAATAAACTTCAAACTTTATTCTTGTCCAAAAAAAAAAAAAAAAAAAAAAAACTTCAAACTTTATTTGTGGAATGCTTAAATCTTCATCCACTCCCATTTCAATTGAACTCCCAATAAATATCACATTTGACCATGCACACGTGGACAATACATCACTATTAATATGTCCTCCGACCACGGCTTCCAATCCGATCCCGCCGCCGGCGACGACGGCAGCGGCGAGGACCCCGCCCCTCCTCCCTTCCCCACGAGCTCGCGCCCAGGCCCAAGCTCAGGCCTTGCTGCCGCAGCCGCCGGCCCAGGTCCCCGCCATGTCCCGGGTTCCGAGCCTCCTTCACCTGTCGTTCATTCAGGACTTCGGGTGCTTCGCCGTGGGGACCGACAACGGGTTCCGGATCTATAATTGCGACCCGTTCAGGGAGATCTTCCGCCGGGACTTCGACACCGGGGGCGGGATCGCCGTCGTGGAGATGCTGTTCCGGTGCAACATACTGGCCCTCGTCGGGGGCGGGTCGAACGCGATGTGCCCGGTGAACAAGGTCATGAACTGGGACGACCACCAGTAGCAGTGCATCGGGGAGATCTCGTTCCGGTCCGAGGTGAAGTCGGTCAAGCTCCGGCGGCACCACATCGTGGTGATCCTTCTGCAGAAGATATACGTCTACAAATTTGCAGACTTGAAGCTGCTGCATCAGCTTGAGAATCCCAAGGGTTTGTGCGTGGTGTTGCAGAGCTCGGGGCAGATGGTTCCGGGCTTCAGAAGGGGCAGGTGAGACGATTAGCACTGTCGCGAGTCGATAACAAATTGGTTAATTGATTCACCTACGTGCTGATGATTGGTGCATAATGTACTTTTTTCAGGTTAGGGTCGAGCACTATGCTTCGAAGAGGACTAAGTTTATAATGGCGCATGATTCGAGGATTGCGGCCTTTGCACTCTCCCAGGATGGGAGATTATTAGCAACTGCAAGTAGTAAGGAGACCCTAGTTAGTGTGTTTAATACTCTCGATGGTCGTTGCTCCAAGAGGTTGGTCCAGAATCTAATGCCGACTGTGTTTTGAAAGTGGGGAATGTGGTGTGCTTGAAGTTTTTGTAAAGCTTATTTAAGCAAGCCCACCATTGAGCATGAACTGAATGATAAAAGATATTATTTATTTCTTTAGCTGAACAGCCGTGGCTATTCACAAGATTACTTGCAAGTAGTGGATGAAATGTCCTGCAAATTTGGATTTCAATTCATGTATATATAGTAACTGGTAAAAGATATTGCTTGTCCAGAATTAAACTACGACTTGCCTTTTCTGAGTCACCACCAAGGGGGAAGAATTTTTTTTTTTAATTGAATGGCAGTATCTGTGAAGTAAGTTAGGATGTTTACTTGTATGTTACAAATCCAACATCACTTGAGTTCATGTCATTCACCGCTAGTGTTTGGAATTGTCTAAATTGTTATACCTTTCGAATCATGCTCATTCTTTTCTCACTTTTTATCCCAAATCGGTATATGTATCTTACTTCCACCGATAAAAGAATACCTTACTTTTGGGATCAGTGCTGTCTTTAATACAAATCCTCTAAATTATTTTATGGATAGGTTGTAATCCTCTGAAAGCCACGTGTCTTCCTCCTCCGTGATCTCGTCACTTTCTTTCATGGAAGGTAATATGCCAGGAATTGCTGTATCTTGAAGTCGTGCTATTTGTCTGTCACATAAATGGCCCTTGAAGTAGAGTTCAATTGTTCACGTCATGCTAAATCTAATTATGGTTGGACAAGTTATTGCGGTGGCTAATTTGTATGTCATGCTGAGTGACCAAATGTGTTTATAGTAAACCATGATCACCGTATCTTTCTCTCAGGCTAGTTTTGCTCCATGCTTTGCAGGTGTTCTGCTAGGTACTTTAGCTCAGAATGGTCAGTAGCACAGCTCCGATTGCATGAAGGTTTACAGTATGTTGTTGCTTTTGGTCACCAGAAGAACACTGTTTCAATTCTTGGCATAGATGGGAGGTAATATCATCTTACTACTCTGTCTTCCATAGTTATGTCTAGTTGGGATTGTGAAATCCTACTGAATGAGTTCTTTTCATATCTTTCTATAGCTGTCCACATGCTTCAGTGGGGGCATACTCAGGACCAAGCAAATAGTACCCCAGTTTTCCACAATTAAGTTAGATCAATAAAACAGAAGGAGGGGAACGTTATTTTTTTACCCTTCCTTTAAGCGATGATGAAAGAAAGATTTGATGCACTGCTTTCTCTTCAATAATCTTTAGTTCTTTGTATTCATTAGTGAAAGGTTGAACAACCCCTTAACCCTATTTCGCGTTGTAAAACCCAAATTCCACCCTTCGTCACCTGAAGGAAGGAGGGGAGGAGAAATTATTCCTCTATAAGAGCTTATCGATCCTCTATGAGAGGCTCTTGAGGCTGCTTTCATCTGCTTTCATTTAAGAGGTTGCTGATTTGAGAATCATGTTGGACACATAGACCGACCTTTTTGCAGTTGGAACGTCTCCCAGTTTCCATCTCTTAATATATCTTGCTGCTTTATTAGAATGCCTTTATAGTCTAATTGATTTTCTTTTTATTGAATGATGCAGGTTTTATCGATGCCAATTTGACCCAATGACTGGTGGAGAGATGACTCAGCTCGAATACTATAACTTTCTGAAACCCGAGGAAACTTTGTGAGGTGAAGTTGTGTACATGTCTTTTGACATTAGCGTGTATATTGTCGATAACGCTCTACCTCTATGATATATATGACACGGGAAGGCTACTCAATAAGTTGTAAATACTTGATCTGAAAATGGAGGGCTATAGGGATAAATACTGATCGATGCGGACAGAGGGTACATATAAATGGGGGGTGGTTCAGGGAGTTTTCTTAATTTCTGTAGCTATGATTGTGAAAGATCTCATCCGTTATGTCTGTTTTACTTTTGATTTTTTGCTTTGTGGTCTCTGCCTTCTTTAGCGCCGCTCTTTTGAAGATGATGTGAATGCTTTGTTGTGGAGCCTCTTTCTCGTGAAGCCTGTGAAACTCTCCTTTGGGGTCTTTAACCTGTGAAAAGCTATCTTAAAGTATACCCTTTTAAAATTCTTCTGTATCTTTCATGGGAGTGACGAAACAAAAAAGTAAACGTTAGCGAACCTTTAATCCCATAGTTCGACCCAAAAAAACAAAACAAAACAAAACCTTTAATCTCATAGGGCTTGTGACTCATAGGAGTTGATTCAACCAAGTTCTAGGCAGGGCTTTTTCCTTTGCACTTTCGCAATTCAGTCCGCAATTCTATTTGCATCTCTACCATGGCGGGCTGTCTGGATATTTGAAAACCGGGTCCAAGGATCACGCCTTTCAGCGATAAGGGGATCAACTTCCCACGAACTCTGGTCTAGGGACTTAAAAAAAGGTCAGGGCTGAAGAACTAAACTCTAGGAAGACTGCATGCGTTGGATGCAACATAAGAGCTCAAGGGAGCTGGATTTAGCATGGAACTTATGGTAATTCTCTTGTTAAGAATGGGAATGTCTTCGGGCTTTTGCGCGGGTTGGGAAGAAGCTCAACTAATGTAATTGGATATAGCAAAGGTGCATTCACGGTTTGATCATCGAGGTTTTGCTTCGGAATCAGGGGAAAATTTCAAACTGAGCGCGGCTTTTGGTTGTTGCAATCTACTTATGCAACAGTCCTAACTATATCTTGCATGATATGAATGTATGTTGTGGATTAGAACCATGTTTATGTCCCGGGTGTCGGGATTCTGAGTCACCAACTGTACCGTTGAACCGGAGGGAGTCGAAGAATTTCGGGAGCACCTCACGAGGAGTGAAGTTCCTGAGTAACTAGCATCGTATTTGGTCTGGTTCTTATGCTCTTAGAAAGAACCGGCTTTCTGGTTTTCGTTATCCGAAATGCACAAGGACCCTCCTCAACTTATGTAATTTTACCATCCATTCCATCGCTGAAAAAACCAAATCACCCGCAGCCCCTGTCCTTGGTCGCGGCACAAGGGCGGCCCTCCAAGCCAGCTCCTTGCTACGGCCACGCGTTTTATTGTCGAGGTCACCGATGCTGTGATGCTCCGTCTAAGATGACTATCTGGAGTATTTCATGTTTATGCTGTATGGTGTTTACCGTTCAATGTTTGCCCCACGACCTACCGACCCTTCTTTTTGAGGGGTCAAGGGTTTGGATGAAAGCCCTCTTAATGCCTCTACAACAAGAACAAGGCCGGGATGGTGAAGATCGGTTAACCGCTTGCCGAACTTGTAAGCCTTGGGCTTCCCATCGCCGGCCTGGCCCGCTTGAGCGGCTCCCTGATAGGCTACATCGGCCCTGCAGACGTCATTGTCGCCGCTGAGGGTGTGCTTGGCGTTGATCTTGAACTTGAGGGTGAGGCTTTCGATGCGAGCTGCGGCCTTGTCAACAATGAAGGCGACAGCATGGCTCCTCTGCGGCCTTGTGAGATAAATTTACCTTCTGTTTATTTTTGTTATATTAGATTAGTATCACGAAAAACTACAAAATCACACAACTCAATAAATAGATGATAAAATCTCAAAATTGACAGACCTGTTTATTGTCATATATCATTCTAAAATTTAATAGAAATTAATGGATGGTAAATTTATCATAGGTATATTGATGTAAAGTTTTTGATGGTGTAAAAATTAATTTAAAATTAATTTATCACTAATTTATCAGTTTTGGATTCTTCGTAATATTAATTCTAAGAAAAAATATAACGTCACCAAAGGCACTCTTTTGGAAATTTCTGAAAAAGTCAATTATGTCTCAATTTTCTATTCATTATTATATTTTCAACTCCAGATTAAAAAAAAAATTAAATTGCTTCGAATTGAATTGAGATAAACTAGTGCACTTATATCCCAAATATCAAATACGTTATTTATCAACCGTTTGCTGATCGGATAACTAGTAAAAAAAAAACTGATTATCTACTAAATCACGAGATAACATCCATTATGTAAAAACCTATTTAAATAAATATTAGAAAAATAAAAGCAAATAACATGACCCCAATTTCTAAAATATCACCTTAAAATATATCAAAAAATGATGGGTTCAAGAATCTGCATGTTATGTCTCTCTATTCACATATATTTTTACTGGTTAGTTTTTTTTTTTTTTCCAGTGCTTGCTTTGAATAGGGTCATTTTCCTTTCTTTAGCCAAACATAAGTGGTATTTCTAAGACGAAATTATACTTTTCTTAGTTGATTGTTGATGGATGTTTGATGTTAGCTGACATGGAAATTTGTCCAAAAAATCAAGCATTTTTCTTTTGTCTATCCATTGATAATATATGAGCATACATATTTCTTGTCATTGGCGGTAATCATCTCAAATTTGACATCGTATCGGAATATAGGTTTGTTGCGAAGCTTTTCAAAGGAGCACGACGGTGAGTAGAATATTCGATTTTGTTGATAATATAATAAAAGATTTACCAATAATTTGCGGCGAACCGGGGGGGGCGGGCATGCAAGTGGAAAGATGGGGCCAGAGAGCGTGGGGGCTGATGGAGGATGCGCGTACATCTCTGAGTAGAATATTCGATTTTGCCTTTCCTGTTTTCGTGTTGAAAGGTCGCCGCTGTTCGGCTTCCCACCTTTTTCTCTTTTTTTTTTTTTTTTTGACACCCTTCCACTAGTTTTGATTTATTTGTCTTCTTGAGTGCAAATTTTGTTGATGCCAAGTCTCTTTTGCTGTATAGGTTTCTTGATTAAAAGTTAATATATTTCTTACATATACCAAAAACAAATAAAGGCACTACCGCACTGAGTGGCGCTGTTGACTTCGGGCTTTCTTCCTCTCATGAAGGAGAGAAGTTTGAATCTCAGCACGTCGCGGGTGGACTTACCCGCTTCACGGGGGTGGTGAGTTCCTCCGTGAGCCCTAGGGTTTTTAGCCATTTGTCGGTTTATAGGTTTCTTAGGTCATAAAAATAAAAAAATAAAATAAATAAATAAAAACGATCAAGACGTGCTATTTATGACGTGACACCCAAAAGCAATCTCTCTCTTTTTACTTATTTCCCCATTGAATTCCTTTCTTCAAGTCAAAGTTAAGTGATATTTCAATTTCAAATGATTCTCGATCTCTGTTTATGGATTTGGTAGGTTTATTGTACAGAATTCGGTACATATGCTCGGTACATATGCTCCGGATGTCTTATTAGATTAGAGCTGCAGCTGCACCACTAAATTTGGGGGAACTTGGCTTCAAAAGACGTTTTGTGAGATAAGGAGAATCACACTGATTATAAAGCAGGCCAAAGAGCTTCTTTTCAGTAATGTGGAACAGCTAAGATCCCTCTAGCATGCACTTGGATCCACTTTAACATGGCGCTTATGCCAATTTGGGGGATTCAACATCAAAAGACGTCCCAATAAAGATTAGTTGCTTCTTGGGGCCTCTTTAGCTCAACATTGGAAACTTCATTTATTCCATTTTAACGTGGCGCCATGCCAATTTGGGGGATTCAGCAGCAAAAGACATCCCGATAAAGATTAGTTGCTTGTTGGGAGCTCTTTAGCTCGGCATTGGAACCTCCTTTATTCAGGAATACTTTTATTAGTTAGGGTTTTGTTTGTTTTTTCCAATGCTAGCTTTGAGGAGGGTCATTTTTCTTTCTTTAGCCAAACATAAGTGGTATTTCTAAGAGGAAATAATACTTTTGTCAGTTGATTGTTGATGGATGCCTAATGTTAGCTAAGGTGGAAAATTGTCAACATCTATTATATTTTTACCGATTCAATTATAAACCTTTCAACTTTGCCATTCAATTTTATCAACAAAACCTATTCATGTTCTGCCAACATCAGAGTCCATTCTCATCCCACCAAATTTTAAAGCTTCTTAACGGCCTCAATTTCGTTCGTGGCCTAATCCTGCCATTGCTCTAACCTGGACCTGACGTAGCCACCTCCTAATCAATCTTCACCACGACCCAACCTTCCCAGCATCGCGATCGCGACTGGCTACCGCCATCGAAGAGGCGGCTGGGCAAGGAGAGAAGACGGTGGTTGTGGGGAAAACTTTGTTCTCCTCGTGTGCTACTCTCTCGAGAAATCCTATTAGACCATCCCACCTCCCCCTGAGATTTTTTCATCCAAGCTACTTCCCCTTTATCTCATCCTACACAGTCACGGAACATAAGATGGGATAAAACATACCCTCCATTTTTCATCGAGGGTACATCCTCCTTATTCCGTCCTGGACAGTTACCAAAGATGTGATAAAACAGGATATGAGTTTTGTCCGGATGATCAAACTAAACGCATTCGATCGACGCAACATGATTGCTCAATCCATTCGACGGATGCGACTTGATTGCTCGAAGGAGCGGGCAAGCAACAGCAGTCCTCGTCCTCGGTCCACCGCCACATGCTCAAAGCACCCGCAGTCCGAGAAAATATTGGCTGGAAGGTCTGAGGCCAACTCAGCAAAAGGCGATTCCATTTATCTTGCAACACGTGCTCGAGCTCGACGACGGAGGACTGAGTCGGCGATGAGGTGGTGGACCAAGGCGGCTGTGAGGAGGTGGTGGTTACGTCTGTGCTCGATGCTGTCGGAGTGAAAGGAAGAAGAAAAAAAGAAAACAAAGAGAAAATTGGTCTGGCGGAGGAGAGAGAGAAGAGAGGGTGAGGGGGGAGAAGGGGAGACGGAGGCTGTCTTCTGGGGCCTTTTTACGACCTGTGTCGCAAGATAAATGGACTCGTTTTTTACTGAGTTGGCCTCAGAGCTTCAGCCAATACTAAGCATTCACCAGTCCTCATCCCCCTTGCTCGTGGCCTCTCACCGCCCCCCTCGTCCTCTACGAGGTCCCCGGTCAAGATCGCCGAAGTGGCCATGCTCGATCTAGATGGATCGAAACCGGGATCGTAAAGATCGTCGCGTTCACATCCCCAATTTCCCACCTCTCCCCATTTAGCTAATAAGCCCGTGGATATTGAGGTTCTGCAAGCGGTACCGATACTGTATTTGAAGCAGTTGTTCGAATTCCTTATATAAGTTCTTCTTAATGGTAAAAGTAGAAGTTTGAATGTGAGGCTGTTCTTATTTTACCTGATGGATTTGAATTAGCACATCCTAATCATATTTCGTATTTTTTATTAAACTGTCATTATACTAGCGATATACCAATTTTATGATCCGATCCATCCACGTAAGTTATGAAAACAAACAACCGAGAGGAAAAGAGCCAAAAAATAAAAAATAAAAGGTCAGGTCGCTATTTTATTGCTGGAATATACCGATCCAAAAACTGGGCATTGACGCGAAACATAGCGGTAAAAGGCAAAGGATGGAAGACGGAATAACAAGGAAAAAGCTCAGTTATTCATATAGGGAGCACCATCGAACCCATCGTTGTTCGCGGCGGTCTCCAACGCATACGATATGTCTTCGATCAGCAGCCGGGGAAACAGCACGTTCGCCAGCCCTAGCCCGTAGTTCCTGCCGCCGCTAGGCATCTGCTGGTACGTGGCCGGCGGGTACCCGTATCCTGCCGGGGGATACCCGCACCCCGGCGGCGGAGGCACGTATCCCTGGGGCGGGTAGCCGTACCCGGGCGCGGCATTCGGCGGATACCCCTGCGGTGGATATCCGTATCCCGCCGGTGAAGGGTACAACCCCGCCCCATGCATCGGTGGCGGTGGGTACCCAGTGACCGGCTCGTCCGGCGGGGGCGGCGCCGCCACAGACCGCTTGCCGAACTTGTAAGACAACTCCAGGACGCCCTTGGCCTTCCCGGACGGCAGCCTCAGGCTGTAGCTCGTTACCTCGGGCTTCCCGTCGCCGCCCTGCTCAAGAAGCTCCTTCACCGGCACCTCGACCCTGCCGACCTCCTTGTCACCGCCGAGGGTCTTCGCGGCCTTGATCTTGAACTTTAGCTTCAGGCGGCCGGCGCGGGAGGCGGCCTCATCGACGGTGAAGGAGAGCGGGTGGCCCCAGCGGGGGTTGGTGCCGCCGTCCTTGTGGACGGGGGTGCGCTGCTTGCTCTTTTGGCACTTGTCGGCGGCGCCGGAGAGGGAGACGGCGACATAGGGGTCCATCTTGCTGAAGACGTTGGCGTCCTTGAGGTTCTTGGCGGACGTCACCGTCACCTCCAGGCGCCTGCGCTCCATGCCCGCCCCTCGAAAACCTTCTTCTTCAAGAAGAAAAAGAAGAAGAAGGCGAGAACCCAACAATTTGCAGAAAGATTTTTGTCGCGTTTTTTTTTTTGCAGAACGAGAAGTGGTTGTGGACCGGTGGGTGAATTATACCGGGCAAGTATTATGAGCGACCTCCTTATACCTTTCACTGTGGGAATAAGTTCCCTCATTCGCCTCACTCTCTCCCTCATCCTCTCATTCTCTCAATGAGGGGAACCCTTCACTTATTCCCTCAGGTACCCTGAGGTCCTTATTTCCCTCACCTCGACATGACGAGTCATGTCATCGCTATATAGCGGGTAGTAATACTAGGATCAGGAGGTCTCAAAGCAATGGCGGGATAGGGGCTGCAAACAAAGCCGAGGCAATTAAGAAGGTTTAAATTTTGGCCGGATGAGAATGGATTTTATTGGTCAAATGCAAAAAGATTTAAGATTTTGATTGACAAAATTAAAAGATTTAAGATTAAATTGATAAAAATATAATAAATTTTTAATTTTTCGGACTGTCAACTAACATCAACCATCCATCAACAATTAATTAACAAAAGTATAATTTCATCTCACAGATACCGCTTATGTTTGGCTAAAGAAAGGAAAATGACCCTATTCAAAGCAAGTGCTGAAAAAGAAAAAAAAAACCTTAGCCAATAAAAATAGACGTGAATAGAGAGATATAACATGCAGTTTCTTGAATCCATCATTTTTTGATATGTTTTAAGGTGATTTTAGAAATTGGGGTCATGTTATTTGCTTTTATTTTTCTAATATTAATTTAATTAGGTTTTTATATAACGAATGTTATCTCATGATTTAGTAGATAATCAGTTTATCTAATCAACAAATAGTTGATAGATAATGTATTTGATATTTGGGATATAAGTGCACGAGTTTATCTTAATTCAATTCAAAGCGATTTTAATTTTTGCTAAACTGGAGTTGAAAATATAATTATGAAAAGAAAATTGAGACATAATTGACTTTTTTGGAAATTTTCAAAGGAGTGTCAAAGTAGACAGAGAGTGCCTTTGGGTGACGTTATATTTTTTCTTAAAATTAATATTACGAAAAACCCTAAATTGATAAATTAATAATAAATTTACCTTATATTAATTTTTACACCATCAAAAACATCATATTAATACACTTGTAACAAATTTACTCTCTATTAATTTTTATTAAATTTTAAAATGATACATGCAATTAACAAGTCTACCAATTTAGGGTTTTATCGTCTATTTGTTTTGGTGTATTTTTTTGTAGTCTTTTTTTCATATTAATCTAATGTAACAAAAATAAACAGAAGGTAAATTTATCTCACAAGGCCGCAGAGGAGCCATGCTGTCGCCTTCACTGTTGACAAGGCCGCGGCCTACATCGGCGGCCTCGCCCTCGAGTTCAAGATTAGGAATAAGTTCCTCCTCAAAATCGTCAATTTTTTCAATGATGACCCAATGCTTATGTCTCATGTTGGCATTTTTTTTTCTCAATGAGAAATGCCTATCTAATTAGATTATGCGTTACTTAAAATGAATATGACCTTATTTTTGTGCAATAAGATGGTTGGATGCCTTGTCCTAGCTTGAACCGATGCGGTGATTACAGTAAAGTTAATAGATGCCTCGCCATAGTGACGATTTCTTAAGATTAGGAATAAGTTCCTCTTCAAAATCGTCAATTCTTTTAGTGATGACCCCTTTTAGTGATGACCCGATGCTTGTGTCTCACGTTGGCTTTTTTTTTCTCAATGAGAAATGCCTATCTAATTAGATTATGCGTTACTTAAAATGAATATAATCATATTTTTGTCCAATAAGATGGTTGGATGTCTTGTCCCAGCGTGAACTGATGTGGTGATTACAGGAAAGTTAATAGATGCCTCGCCATAATGACGATTTCTTAAGATCAGGAATAAGTTCCTCTTCAAAATCATCCATTCTTTTCGTGATGACCCGAGGCGACTCCTGTTCTACGTCGCCCTCCTTTCTCACCTGAACAAACATGGCCGCGTCAAACTCGGGCCGGCGAAGAAGAAACAGAAATCGCCCACCTCCTTCCTTCTTTCTCTCTCCCTTACTTCCCAACCCTTTATATATAGCCAAACCACACAGCCTCTTTCCTCCTTCACAGTCTTCTTCATCTCAACACTTTTCATTACATTCATCTCCTCTCAGAAAAAAAACGAAACAATCCTCTCTGCAAATCGGTCAGTTCTCTTCATTTTCTTCTTCTCCATCTTCTTTGAGAAGGTTTTCGAGCGGCGGGCATGGAGTGCAGGCGCCTGGACGTGACGGTGATGTCCGCCAAGGACCTCAAGGACGGCAACGTCTTTGGCAAGATGGACCCCTACGTCGCCGTCTCCCTCTCCGGTGTCGCCAACAAGCGTCAGAAGAGCAAGCAGCGCACCCGTCCACAAGGACGGCGGCACCAGCCCCCGCTGGGGCCACCCGCTCTCCTTCACCGTCGACGAGGCCGCGGCCCGCGCGGGCCACCTGAAGCTCAAGTTCAAGATCAAGGCCGAGAAGACCCTCGGCGGCGACAAGGAGGTCGGCAGGGTCGAGGTGCCGGTGAAGGAGCTCCTCGAGCAGGGCGGCGAGGGCGGCGAGGGCGGGGACAGGAAGCCCAGGGTAACGAGCTACAGCCTGAGGCTGCCGTCCGGGAAGACCAAGGGGTTCTTGGAGTTTGCCAACAAGTTTGGCGAGCGGTTCACCGTGGCGGCGCCGCCCCCGCCGGTCGTGGCTTATCCGCCCGCCTCGAGCTCGGCCGGAGGGTACCCGCCGCTGCCAATGCAAGGGGCGGGGCCCTACCCTCCGCCGGCGGGATATGGATATCCACCCCAGGGGTATCCGCCGAACGCCTCACCCGGGTACGGCTACCCGCCCCAGGGATACGCACCTCCGCCGCCGGGGTACGGGTATCCCCCGGCGATATACGGGTACCCGCCGGCCGCGTACCAACAGAAGCCTCCCAAGAAGAGCGGCGGCGGGAAGTCCTGGCAGGGGCTGGCGTGCGGGTTGCTTCCCCGGTTTCTAACTGGAGACATGATATCGGACGCGTCGGAGGCCGCCATGTACGATGCCGGGCTCGATGATTTTCTCGATATGTAAAACCGAGCCTTTTCCTTGTCGTTCCGTCTTGCTTCTTTGCTTCCTCCCTTAATGTTTCATCAGCTTTCGAAATATCTTTTTTTTTGGGGTCTGTGTAAAGAAGTATATGCGTTTATTTCATGGACTAAAATACCGATCTGACCTTTTATTTTTTTGGCTCTTTTATTTTTATGGCAATGAATCGGATCATAAAATTGGTATATCGCTAGTATAATGACGCAGTTTAATGAAAAACACGTCAGGGGAGAGGTGGGAAATTGAAGATGCGAATGCGACGATCTTTACGATCCCAGTTTCGATCCATCAAGATCGAGCGTGGCCACTTCGGCGACCTTGACCGGGGACCTCGTAGAGGACGAGGGGGCGGTGAGGGGCCACGAGCAAGGGGAGAGTGTGTGGGCCACGGGGATGAGGACTGGTGGATGCCTAGTAGTGGCTAAAGCTCTGAGACCAACTCAGTAAAAAACGAGTCCATTTTTCTTGCGACACGGGTCGTATAAAGGCCCCAGAAGTCAGCCTCCGTCTCCCCTTCCCCCCTCCCCCTCACCCTCACCCTCTCTTCTCCCTCTGCACGTCTTCCTCTTTCTCTCTCTCCTCCGCCTGACCCATTTTCTGTTTGTTTTCTTTTTTTCTTCTTCCTTTCACTCCGACGGCAACGAGCACAGACGTAACCACCACCTCCTCACAGCCGCCGTGGTCCACCACCTCATCGCCGTCTTAGTCCTCCGTCTTCGAGCTCGAGCTCAGCCGGCGAACTTGAGCCTTAGATTTTGGATCTAAGGTCGAGCGAGCCCTAAGGCTCCACTCGAACTCAAATCTGGGTTGGTTCAAGGACGCTAGGGTCGGCTTAGGCAACGGCATGGTTCATTGACGCGCGCAGGACCTCGACCTCCTGGTCGACGCGGCTGCAAACGCAGAGGACTCAGGAGGAGTTGAACAGGAGGCGGCGGTGCTGGAGGTCGGAGAAGAAGCGGGCGAAGATGGAGGCAACTTGCCGGAAGCAATGGCGGTGAGTTTGAGGTCGTAGAAGGGAAAAGGGGTTCGGCGGAGTAGAGAAAGAAAGTGACCGCCTAGGGGGGAACAGGGGGAGATAGAGGGTGACTTGTGGAGCCTTTTACCACACGCGTCGCAAGATAAATGGAGTCGTTTTTTTGCTGAATTGGCCTCAGACCTTCAGCCAATATTTTCTCGGACTGCGGGTGCTTTGAGCATGTGGCGGTGGACCGAGGACGAGGACTGCTGGTGCTTGCCCGCTCCTTCGAGCAATCAAGTCGCATCCATCGAATGGATTGAGCAATCACGTTGCGTCGATCGAATGCGTTTAGTTTGATCGTCCGGATAGAACTCATATCCTATTTTATCACATCTTTGGTAACTGTCCAGGACGGAATAAAGAGGATGTACCCTAGATGACAAGTGGAGGGTATGTTTTATCCCATCTTATGTTCCGTAACTGTGTAGGACGAGATAAAGCGGATGTAGCTTGGATTAAAAAATCTCAGGGGGAGGTGGGATGGTCTAATAGGATTTCGAGAGAGAGAGTAGCACACGAGGAGAACAAAGTTTTCCCCACGACCACTGTCTTCTCTCCTTGCCCAGCCGCCTCTTCGATGGCGGTAGCCAGTCGCGATGCTGGGAAGGTTGAGTCGTGGTGAAGATTGATCAGGAGGCGGCTACGTCATGTCCAGGTCAGAGCAATGGCAAGATTGGGCCGCGAACGAAGCTGAGGCTGTGAAGAAGCTTTAAAATTTGGCCGGATAAGAATGGACTCTGTCGTTGGCAGAACGTGAATAGGTTTTGTTGATAAAATTGAATGGTAAAGTTGGAAGGTTTATAATTGAATCGGTAAAAATATAATAGATGTGGACAATTTTCCGCCTTAGCTAACATTAAGCATCCATCAACAATCAACTGACAAAAGTATTATTTCCTCTCAGAAATACCACTTATGTTTGGCTAAAGAAAGAAAACTGACCCTCCTCAAAGCTAGCATTGGAAAAAACAAATAAAACCCTAACTGATAAAAATACACATGAATGGAGAGACATCAAATGGAGTTTCCTGATCCCATCATTTTTTATTTTTAAGGTGATATTTTAGAAATTTGCGTCATGTTATTTGATTTTTTTCCGAATATTTATTTAATTAGGTTTTTAGATAACCAATATTATCTCATGATTTAGTTAATAATCATTCACTTTTTTTATTGGTTATCCACTCAACAAACAGTTGACAAATAACGTGTTTTGATTCTTGGGATTTCGGTGCACTAGTTCATCTCAATTCAATTCGAAGCGATTTTTTTTTTTTTTTCTAAACTGAAGTTGAAATTCACATGGGATCAAGCACAGATAATTATGAAAAAAAAAAAAGAGAAGCAGGCATAATTGACTTTTCTGGAAATTTCCAAAAGTGTCGAAGTAAAAAGAGGGTGCCTTTAGGTCACATCATATTTATTCTTTAGATTAATATTACAAAAAATCCAAAATCGATATGCCAATGACACATTTATTCAAAATTAATTTTTAAGTCGCCAGACCCCAGTGAGCAGCTAGATATGGTTCCTCCGTCTGTTTTCTCAAGAGGCTGCTTGTTGAAATTCACATGGGATCAAGCACAAATAATTATGAAAAAGAAAAGAAAAGAGAGAAGCAGGCATAATTGACTCTTCTGGAAATTTCCAAAAGTGTCGAAGTAAAAAGAGAGTGCCTTTAGGTCACGTCATATTTATTCTTAAGATTAATATTACGAAAAATCCAAAATCGATATGCCAATGACACATTTATTCAAAGTTAATTTTCAAGTCACCAAAAACCTCATATTAATACACTTCTGATTTACCCTCCATTAGTTTCTATTAAATTTTATGATCGAATTAGTGAGTTGGATAAGACACGACAATTGATGGGTTTACCCATTTGGAGATTTACGGTCCATTTGTTTGTTTTTTTTTTGGATCAGAAACTGTCCATTTGTTAACATGTATTATTTTGGAGTTTTTTTATGGTATTAATTTAATTAACGGAAGCAAATAAAGAGCAAATTTATCCCTCAAAGGCGACAATGACGTCGGCAGGGCCGATATGCCTATCAGGGAGTTGCTCAAGCGGGGAAGGGCCGGCGACGGGAAGCCCAAGGCTTAAAAGTTCGGCAAGCGGTTCAACGATCTTTACGATCCCGGCCTTGTTCTTGTTATAGAAGCATTAAGAGGGCTTTCATCCAAACCCTTGACCTCCCAAAAAGAAGGGTAGGGGGAGGTCGTGGGGCAAACATTGAACGGTAAACACCATACAGCATAAACATGAAATACTCCAGATAATCATCTTAGACGGAGCACCACAGCATCGGTGACCTCGACAATAAAACGTGTGGCGGTAGCAAGGAGCTGGCTTGGAGGGCCACCCTCGCGCTGCCGCCAAGGACAGGGGCTGCGGGTGATTTGGTTTTTTCAATGATGGAATGGATGGTAAAATTACAGAAGTTGAGGAGGGTCTTTGTGCATTTCCGATAACGAAAACCAGAAAGCCAGTTCTTTCTAAGAGCATAAGAACCAGACCAAGTATGATGCTAATTACTCAGAAACTTCACTCCTCGTGAGGTGCACCCGAAATTCTTCGACTCCCTCCGGTTCAATGGTACAGTCGGTGACTCGGAATACCAACACGCAGGACATAAACATGGTTCTAATTCACAACATACACTTGTATCATGCAAGATATAGTTAGGACTGTTGCATAAGCAGATCGCAACAACCAAAAGCCATGCTCAGTTTGCAACTTGCCCATGATTCCGAAGCAAAACCTCGATGATAAAACCGTGAATGCACCTTTGCTGTGTATTCAATTACATTAGTTGAGCTTCTTCCCAACCCGCGCAAAAGCCCCAAGACGTTCCCATTCTTAACAAGAGAATTACCATAAGGTTCCATGCTAAATCCAGCTCCCTCGAGCTCTTATGTTGCATCCTAAGCATAGTCTCCCTGGAGTTTTTAGTTCTTCAGCCCTGACCCTTTTTAAGTCCTTAGACCGGAGTTCGTGGGAAGTTGATCCCCTTATCACCGAAAGGCGGCGTGAATATTTGAGCCGGTTCTCAAATATTCAGACAGCCCGTCATGGTAGAGATGCAAATAGAATAGCGGACTAAACTGTTAAAGCGCAAAGGAATACGCCCTGCCTAAAACTTGGCTTAATCAACCCCCACAAGTAACAAGCCCTATGGGATTAAAGGTTTTCTTATTTATTTATTTATTATTATTATTATTATTATTATTATTATTATTATTATTATTATTATTATTATTATTTGGGGTTGAACTATGGTATTAAAGGTTTGCTAACGTTTACTTTTTCGTTTCGTCACTCCAATGTTGGATCATGCGTGCAAAGAGCTGAGATGTCTCAAAGTCCCTAACAGTTCCAACCCTCTCTCTCCTTTCAGATAGATCAAATTGAGATTTCATGCTCTTTGCCTGTGTTCCTTGTGTGTGATCTATAAGCGCATTCACTAGGAATTAGGATTGTAACACAAATTTCCTCAGAGTCTGTAGAGTTTTGTACTGATTTTTTTTTTTTTTTTTTGGGTAAAGGAAAAGCTTTGTACCGTTCAGATTGACATTTATTAACTTCAAACCTTTTATACCCTTTATGATAAATAATATTTCAATGTTAGCACACCCAAAAATGAAAACATTGCGGTACCAATTTAGGCTTGGGTGATGCAGCTTTTATCGATGCCAATTTGACCCGATGACTCAGCTCGAATACTATAACTTTCTGAAACCCGATGGAACTTTGTGAGGTGAAGCTGTGTACATTTCTTTTGACATTAGCGTGTATATCGTCGAAAACGCTCTACCTTTATGACATATAAGGCACAGGAAGGTTACTCAATAAGTTGTAAATACTTGATCTGAAAATGGAGGGCTATAGGGATAAATATTGATGGCTGCGGGCGGACTGTATGTATAAATGGGGGTGGTTCAGGGATGTCGCGACCTCCTCGAAGCGGGTTTGGACCACCTAAGGGTTCGGCTAATGGATTGCTAAGCCTAGACTTAGCTCGGGCTCTCCCAAGCCCATACCAATTCGCGACTTAGGGTTTAAGTTCTTTATATGCAAATGATTTTTATCATGGAGTCGCCACTAATCTATTTTTGGTGGGTCGATTAGAAACCCAAGTAAAGTAATGGGAGAATTACTTCACTCCTACGAACCAGAGATTAAATGAGTTCGGGGACTTGGTTACACTAGATTTCTCTAATGCCCTTTCGGTACCATTCTTTTATTTCCAAAAATGTTTTTGCAGGCAGCTTGAATTGATTTTAATTTATCTTCCTAACGTGTGAGGTGATCATGCGGGTGCGCAAACCACCAATTTAACACCCAAGAAAGCCATGAATAAATTGCAGGACCTACCTCGTTGCAACGAAAGCATCTGCATTGTTAAATCAGAATTCACATCAACAGACCTAGATGTGATTTCTAATTAACAGGCAATTTCCCATTTTTTCACTTATTAATATGCAATGCATGCTACTAATCTAGCATGGAATGGCATGACAATGTGTTCTAAACTACATGACATGAGTAAAATATTATTTTTTTTTTTTTTTTTTTTGTGTTTTCTTAATGAACATGCAACAATTAAATATGCAAATCAAAATGACCTAATTATAATGACGGGCAATATTTAATTAAATGAGCCTAATTCTACATGACGTGCACATGATATTTCTATTCCCTAAAATGCAATTTATCCTAAAAAATGAAACTAATTTATCTAAAGACAAGTTTTTTTGAATTTTTTTTTCACGATATTCGAAATTGAGACAAATGCAAAAATTACCTAGCTAAATTAAAATTCCCTCCAATTTGAACTTAGGATTAAGTCATGCTAAATCCTAATTTAAACTAAGACGTTATTTTAATCTAGCAATTTCTAACCTAAGATGCAAATTGATCTAAACTTAAAATGAGACATGCAATTCTATTCTAAAATGCGTGATGATTTTTGATGGAAATTCGTAATTAAAAAAAAAACACTAAAAAAAAAAAACACTAGAGTGAAAATTAAAGGGACACGTTATCTCTTCTAAAGCACGCATTTAAAAAAAAAACCTATTATGCAACCTACAAAAAAACTAGCATCCTAAATTAACTAATTTGATTTTTGTATTTTTTTTTTTGAAAATTCGAAATAAAATTCCTACTCTTAATATGCAAACCATAAAAAGGAAATAAACCTAATTCTAACCTACATGGAATGCAAATGCAATTTTTTATGAAAGCGAAATTAACTTAAACGGCACGACAGCAAATCGAGCAAGATTGATATCCAAATTGACGAACCATATCTCGTGCATGAGATCGGGTTGGCCAATTTTAAATAAATCGCAAATCGAATCTCGGGCGGGAGATCGGATTGGCGATATTTCAAGTGATTATGAGTCGGATTTCGGGCGCGAAAATCAAACTCCTAATCCCTAGTTTGAGGGGTTATTTCACATTGAAACCTCAATCACGCATTAATGAATAATCACACTAAAAAAACTATATAAAAACAAGCTATAAACTATATAAAAATAAAGATAAGATAATAATAATAATAATAAAAAAACTACCTAATCCCCTTTTGTCTTTTTCTTTTTTTTTTGGTTTCTTCCTTTTCTTTTCCCACGCACGGCTTGCTCGTGGGTGACCGAGGGCGGCGCTCCGGCGGGGACCGGCCACGGGCGATCCGGGCGGCGGGCGGACCGGCGGCAGCAGCTGCAAGTCGCGGTGGTGTGCTGCCGGCGTCGGGTCGCTGGTCGGAGCGGCACGGACGGAGCGAGGTTGCGGAGGCGGCTGTGGCGACACGCTCGAGCGGACCGCGGGCGAGCTGCTGGCACGGTGGACGGCGCGAGGCGGGCGGCTGTTGGCGTCGGAACACGGGCGAGGAGACCGGCGGCGGACGAGGCAAGTGCGGCGACCGGGTGCGGCGCGAGAGGGCGAAACAGCTCGGGACGCCGGGCGGAAGAGCAGGCGCGGGCGGGGACGTCGAGCTGAGGCGTTGGGCGGTGAGCCGGATGGAGCGATGGGCGAACAGAGGCGAAGGCGAGCTGGTGGGTTGCACGTGAGGCGGGGCGAGATGGTGCTCGGTCGGAGGACGTGGTCGTCGGGCGTCTGGCGTCTGGGTCGTCGGATACAGAGGCTCGAGCAGCGATGACCGGCGTCGGACAGCAGGCTGCTACAGGAGGCGAGGGGGGAAAATCGGCGTCGTGGCGGAGTTGCTGGTGCAGTGGCCGATTGGGTTGTCTTTGTAGAGGCACGACGGCGAGGCCGGATACGAGCACCGGCGGGGGGGGCTAGTGCGGGTGCTCGCAGATGGAAGCCGGCAGTCCGGCGGCGCGGGGGCACGGCGGCGTGGGCTGCAGCGAAACGGCGTGGGTGTTCGCGGAGAAGAAACCCACGAAGAAGAAGAACAGTGCACAATTTTTGTTTTTCTCTCTCCCCCTTGTCTGACCGAAGAAGCCCTCACAATGAAAATTTTTTCTCTTTTTGCTTCCCCCTTTTCCTGTTGCTCGAAGCCTCCTTTAAGAAGACAACCCTTCTTTTTTTTATTATTTTTCTTTCACGTTCTTTTCCCCTTCTTATTTCCTTCTCGACCTCACTTTTCTTTTCTCCCGCAGGTTCTCTCTCTCTTCTCCTCGAGTACTTTTTCTGTTTTTGTTTAGCTCTTGAACCTGATTTGTTTCTTTTTCTTTCTCGACAAGCCCCTATCTTTTAATCCCCCACCTTTCTCTCCGCTTGCGTGCACGAAGGAGAAGCCCTCCACCATTTTTACGGACCTCTTCCAGTGAACTTTCGTTCTCCCCCGACTTTACATTCTTTTTTATTTTTCTCCGACACACTCCCTTACGCACTCGTCGACCGAAAGAGAAGCCCTTCATAATCAAAATTTTTCTTTTCCGCTCCCCACAGACCTCTCGTCTCAATTTTCTCTTTTTAATAGCTCTCACAAAACTCTTGATCAAATTTTTCCCCCCTCGTTCTTCAAGGCAAGCGCTGTCCCATTTCGTGCGTGCATGGCGATGCATTAATGAGGAGGTTTCTTCTTGGTGTTACTAAAGCTGACATATTGTATAATATTGTGGATATATTATAATAATACAATATGGGCATGTTGTGAGCTGCTTTTGCTTCTTTGAAGATTTCTCCCAAATCCGCACTCCACCGAGTTTGTGTATGCCATCGACCGCGAGCCCCCGCTTTTTGTTGTCCTCTTAGTACAAATGCAAATGCGGCTACATGAAATGCAATTTTGCTATTTTTTTCTTAGGGGTTAAAGATTAATCCCTAAATTTTTATGCAATTAATTACTAAATTATTAGTCAAAATTTAGGTGTCAACATTGCCCCTCTTTGAAGGTGAGCTCGCAGAGGTTGCATTCAAAGACAATATGATACCTAAATTTTGACCATGCACATGCAATGAATGATATTTTGGCGGGACTATGGATCTTTTTTTTTTTTTTTTTTTTTTGAAATGCAATTTATATGATGCATGAAAATGCTAATGCCGTGATAAAAGGAACTTACCTGGAATAACTTACCTTCGAGGAGGATAGAGTAACTCAAGGTAGTTGGTGTTACATGTCCAGGACCCGTACCATTCTACGGTCGCCTAGAATAGTAACATGACTTTACAAAGAGACTGCTTTCCCAGGACCCGTACCATTCTACGGTCGCCCAGTATGGCATTGCTTGATTGTGTCTAGGACCCGTACCATTCTACGGTCGCCTAAACGGGGATTCATTTTCCAGGACCCGTACCATTCTACGGTCGCCTGAATGAGGAAATAGATGTTGTCTAGGACTCGTACCATTCTACGGTCGCCTAAACGGGGATTTATCTTCCAGGACCCGTACCATTCTACGGCCGCTCGAATAGATGTTGTCTAGGACCCGTACCATTCTACGGTCGCCTAAACGGGGAAAAGTTTTGAGACATCCAGATCCAGACTGAGATGTCAAGAATTTGGGGCTTAACCAATAAACACACTCAATGTTAGGTGAGATGAATATTGGATTAAGAGGGTTCGAAATACCTAGATTCGGACTAAGGTATAACGAAAAGATCGAAAAACATTCACATCCAGTGAAATGTTTAACGAAGAGTTTTGAGACATCCAGATCCAGCATCGAGATGTCAAGAATTTTGGGACTTAACCAATAGACACTCAATGTTAGGTGAGATGAATATTGGATTAAGAAGATTCGAAATACCTAGATCCGGACTAGGATATAACGAAAAGATCGAAAAACATTCACATCCAGTGAAATATTTAACGAAGAGTTTTGAGACATCCAGATCCGATCGAGATGTCAAGAATTTTGGAACTTAACCAATAAACACTCAATGTTAGGTGAGATGAATATTGGATTAAGAAGATTCGAAATACCTAGATCCGGACTAGGGTATAACGAAAAGATCGAAAAACATTCACATCAGTGAAATATTTAACGAAGAGTTTTGAGACATCCGGATCCACGAGATGTCAAGAATTTTGGAACTTAACCAATAAACACTCAATGTTAGATGAATATTGGATTAAGAAGATTCGAAATACCTAGATCCAGACTAAGGTATAACGAAAAAGATCGAAAAACATTCACATCCAGAGTGAAATATTTGACGAACAGTTTCGAGTCTTATATAAAAAATTTGGGAATACCTAGGACAAATCTGGGATATTCGTGAAGTTCACTTACCTCTTGGTAGAAAGAAGTTTTGGAACATCGAGGATGTGCTTCAAATATTCATGGAGGTTTCTCACCTCGAGGCTTCGAAAGGCAACATAAATGTCGGGAGCTCTTGGGTCTTCAAGGAAACATTACGTCGACATGATTAGAGCCAAAAATACATGCATTTGCCAAAGAAATAAGCAATTCAGCACACTCCAAAATCCACTGAAGCTTTTATCCATTCAACCAAGATTTATGCATGATGGTTTTACCATATTTGCACCACCGAACTTCCACCTGGGAGAATCATCGCTTATGACAATTTCCACTTATGACATGGATTTTCAAGAACACCAAATGAGAGACTTTCGGTTAGAAAGGACTTTCACTCACTCTCATTAAGAAGGCCATTTTGTCCCGACCATTAATGTGGGATCACAGGAATCACTCCATCTTACTTTCATCATGTCAATAAGGGTTCGAGTATTCTCGCAAGCGGTACGACTTTGTCAATCTGAGAGGTCTTTATCGGGACCGTAATGTAAGCTCGGTCAATGGCTCAACAAAGAGGGACTCTTCGAGTCAAGGCTAATGAAAGAACAATACTTCGCAATCATCTTCGGGTTTACAAGCCAAGGGACTGCGAAATGAGGTAGAAATGGTCTTGCTCGCACTTCTTCGAGCGATGCTTTTAAGCATATGAATTCCTACGTTAATTTCGGTGCCCTAATCTGAAGAGACTTTGTAAGGGACGTAGCGTAGGTTAAGTTCATGGATTGGGAAGTGAACGGATCATTAGGCTCAAAATGTGTATAGGGGGATGAGAATTGGTGATCATCTTGGCATTGTCACTGGTCTTCTTCTTCACCATCGGGATTTTCCTCGTAGGTACTATAAAAACTTGGCATTTGAGTTCTTTGAGTACCACTCCATTGGGAATACACCCCTTTTCAACTGATAATCATTTATCTTGACTCTTTCTTTCATTTTTTATGGGCATTGGCCTTGCTTTTACCAGGCACACTGCTTTTTCATGCCCCCTTTTTTGAATAACCACGTAATGCTTTAACATTTGGGTTCTTGAGGAGTTTTCATTTTTTGTCGGCACTCAGGATTCTGCTACTTGAACATTTGCTGTTTGCCTTGCCCCGGTGTGGGGGATGATCACCAATTGGGTTTAAATGAAACGAATTTACAGTCTCAAGGGGCTACGCAATGGATAAAGTGTGTTGGATAGAGAAAGAACTGCTCTTCATCATCCTAAGGCACTTAAATTACCGTACAAATTCAATGTAATAGCAATACCTGAAGATTGATGCAAGTGAGAGCAAGAATATTCCTATCAATTCCTCACCTCATGATGTCGTCTTACCTCCAACTTGCCCCAATGTGGGGTGGTTCTTAACAGGGTAATTTAAAAATTATTCATGTGTGTGGGCTCAAAGAGGGTTTAAACAATGGATGATCACATAGTGTTTGAGATAGAATGAACCGCCTCTCATCATTTCGATCATCGTACCTTTCGAGAAAACTCTTTACCTTAGAAACATGGAATTTCCTACACTCATCTCACCAAGATATGAGCAAGGGACTGTGTATAGGATAAGATTTGCCTTTCATCATCCTGACATGTCTCATTTAGCATGTTCAATTCATTCCACATCATTCATTAACTTGATCAATGGTGACAATCCTCAGTGGAATTGGTAATTAAATAGGTAAAACTATCACGCAAAATTCTCCTTTGAAAGGTCACAAGTACTTCATGAACTCATCAGCTTTGAACACAAAGAGTTTGCAGCTCAAAAAGAAAGAAAAAGGATTGGTAAAAAAATTGTTTTTTTTTTTTTTTTTTTTTTTTTTTTGCAAACTTTTTGCCATTTCGAGGATCGAACCCCGGTCGTTCTCGGACCCTTTCATTCCCCATGCCACCAGGCCGAGGCGCTGGTGGTGTCCTCATGGCATTTCTTTTTTATTTAATTGAACTGACATTGGGCCAACACGTCTGATATACCGAATCAAATTAATTCAATATGTGTATGGAACAGGGCCTTCTTCTCATCTCATTCAATCAATTCCCACACAATTCAACGAAGAAATGAGTACCTTCAATTCACAACAAATTCTTTCAAGGGTAATACTTCTTCACAAAGCATCGAGTTAACAGATTAGAAAACTCACGACCATCCATTTCGTAAGGATTAAGGCACCTCCAGGAGTACCCTCTTCACCATATACGGGCCGCTATAATTTGGAGCAAATTTGCCTCCAGGATCGGGAAAAATCGGCAACACCTTTCTTAGAACTAGATCATTCACTTGAAGTGTCTTGGCCGCACCTTCCTATTGAAAGACTTGGCTACTCTTTGTTGATATGCCTGACCATGGCAAAGAGCTTTTAACCTTCTCTCATCAATTAGATTCAACTGCTCGAACCTTTGTTGCGTCCATTCTGCCTCGGACAATTCCACTTGGGATAAGACTCTCAAAGAGGGGATTTCTACTTCCACAGCAAGGCGCCTCCATGCCATAAACCAAGGAGAAAGGGGTCGCCCCGGTAGATGTTCGGATCGATGTCCGATACGCCATTAGAGCAAAGGGTAACCTGTCATGCCAATCTCGATAATTCTCTTTGTCTTAGCCGGGATCTTCTTGATGTTCTTATTAGCTGCCTCAACAGCTCCATTCATTTGTGGGCGGTAAGGTGATGAATTCAAATGCTTGATTTTGAACTCACTGAACAACTCATCAACAAATTTGTTATTAAGATTTGTCCCATTGTCAGTGACAATTGCTTCAGGGACACCATAACGGGTGATTATGTCACGCCTGATAAACTTCACAACTTTTCGGGCCGTGACATTAGCATATGATGCGGCTTCAATCCACTTTGAAAAATAATCTATTGCCACCAATATGAATCGGTGCCCATTTGAGGCTTTGGGATTTATTGGGCCAATTACATCGATCCCCACATTGAGAAAGGCCATGGCTCAGATAGCTGGTGCAACTCGGTTGGAGGAACATTTATTTTATCTCCATGAATTTGGCAACGATGGCAACTTCTAACATGCTGTATGCAGTCACTTTCCAATGCAAGCCAATAGTAACCTAGTCTCATGATCTTCTTGGCTAACATGTGCCCATTCATGTGTGGGCCACAAACTCCTTCATGCACTTCTTGCATGAGTTGGGTAGCTTCTGCTTCATCTACGCATCTCAGTAAAATTGAATCATAAGATCTCTTGTATAAATTCCTACCACTGACAAAGAACTTTGAGGCCATCTTCATTATGTACTTTCTATCTACTGAGTGCTCCCTTCAGAAATTCCTGCTTTTGAATATAGTTCATGATATCGTAATACCATGGCTTCTCATCGAGCTCTTCATTCACGACCATACAATAAGAAGGTTTGGCTAGAACCTCAATTTTCAAAGGCTCAACTTCTAAACCGTCAGTAACTTGCAACATAGATGACAACGTTGCCGGGGCATCGGCGAACCGATTATGAGATCTAGCCAAGTAGTCGAATGAAATTTCATCGAACTCCTTCACCAACTCCTCGAGGTACTTGTGATACGGAAGTAATTTGGCATCCCCGGTCTTCCATTCACCTACGATGGTTTGGAAGTATGATCGGTGCGAGAATCTCCATATACTTTCAATTTGGCCACTCCCATTTCAATTGCGGCCTGAAGTCCGAGAATACAAGCTTCGTATTCAGCAATATTGTTCGTGCATGGAAATATTAATTTCGCGGTTACTGGGTGGTGTTGTCCGTCTGGGGATATTAGTACCGCCCAGTGCACATTTAACCGGACAAGTTCACAGCTCCATCAAAGAACATAGACCATGCATCTTCATTTATGGCCAAAATACGATCATCCGGAGGACAATCATCATCATTGAAGGTTCTAGGATTCTCGGCCAATATATCAGCAATTACTCGGCCTTTAACTGATTTTTGTGGCATGAACTGTACGTCAAATTCCGAAATCAAGACCTGCCATTTGGCTAGCTTACCCACCAAAGCTGGTTGATTATATAAATACTTGATGGGATCGTTCTCAGTCACGAGAAACGTCTGGTAATGCAAGGTGTACTGTCGCAGTCTATGCAATACCCATACTAACGCAGCACAAGTTTTTTCAGCATCAGAATATTTTAGCTCCGAGACAGTGAACTTTTTACTGAGGTAATAAATGGCTCGTTCCTTCTGATCCACGGGGCTTTTCTGAGCTAACATCGCACCGAGTGACTCACTATGGATTGTGAGGTACAAAATCAAAGGATACCCCGATATTGGTGGGACAAGAACCGGTGGATTCATCAAATATTGCTTCAACTTATCGAACGCCTCTCGACATTCATCATTCCACTCAACATGCGTTTTTCCTCAAGAGTTTGAAGAATGGCTTAGCGGTCTCGAGAGTTGGGAAATGAATCGTGCAATGTAATTGTCTCCCTAGGAGACTCCGAACCTCCTTCACTTGTCGACGGAGGTTGCAATTCACATATTGCCTTGGCTTTAGATGGGTCAATCTCGATCCCTTTACTACTCACCATAAACCCAAGTAATTTACCCGACGTTGCCCCGAACACGCACTTGGCAGGGTTTAAACGGAGCTTGAATTCACGGAGTCGATCAAATAACTTCCTGAGGGTTTTGACATGACTTCTCCCAGGCCGTGTTTTTGCAATCATATCATCAACATACACCTCGATTTCTTCATGCATGATGTCATGGAACAACGTAACCATGGCTCGCTGGTAAGTTGCCCCTGCATTTTTGAGTCCAAAGGGCATGACCTTATAATGAAAGGTTCCCCACGGGGTGAGAAATGCTGTCTTCTCTTTGTCTTCATCCTTCATTCTTATCCGGTTGTACCCCGGAAAAGCCATCCATGAAAGAGAACAATTCAAATCCAGCAAGTACTATCCACGAGAACATCGATATGTGGCAATGGGAAGTCATCCTTTGGGCTGGCCTTGTTCAAATCCCGATAATCAACACATACTCGGATTCGACCGTCCTTCTTCATGACCGGTACTATGTTGGCCACCCATTCAGGGTATTTGCGAGACTTCGATGAACCCGACTTTGAGAAGTTTCATTACTTCCTCTTCTATCTTCTTCGAGAGCTCGGTTTAGTCCTCCGAAGCTTCGCTTAGGATGCACGTCTGGATTAGTGGGTAAACAATGTTCCACAATCGACGGATCTAAACCCGGCATATCAGCATATGTCCAAGCAAAGATATCCTGATATTCTTTTAGTAACTGAGTCAAGTGCTCGGCCTCATCTTTGGGCAGATTTGCCCCAATCTTTATCTCTTTGGGCTCCTCGGTATCACTCAGATTGATAGTGACGGTTTGCTCGGAGGTGAGAACTTTGAGTTTTTCATGTTGCTCCCAACTTTGTTGTACTCGAATGGAGTCACCATTTGGATCATCAGGGTCATCACCATCATCGCTCAGGACATTGGATTGGACCATTTTCACCTCCTTGCCTGTCATAAGGTTGCTCCTGAAACATAAAATGGATAGTTCAAAAAGACAAACAGGGCTAAAAGGCATGAATTTCTTTTCTATTTTTTCGAATTTTCCTTCTTTTTTAAAAATTTTTTGATTGATTTTTTTTTCGAATTTTTATTTTATTTAAAGAATTTTGGCAAAACATTTTGGAAAAACCTTTTAACACGAGGAAGCATAATGAAGCCCAGGCCTCAGAATTCTCCTTGGATTTTTCTTTTCTTTCATCGGTTGGATATCATCAACGGGCTGGTTTGGTATACCCCATCATGCCCTCAAAATAAAACTTGTAATTGTAATTGACATTCATCAACCAAATAACATTTATTGGATTGAAAAGTACGACAATCAAAGTGAAATGAAACCCTAACAATCAAACCCTAGCAAACATCCACTCATGACAAACGATATGCAAAATACGATAAGCAAACCCTAGAAAACATCAAATCTTAAAAGCGATAAGATTCCCGCGCAGGGGAGTGCAGAAAAGTAAATGTGTTACTCTTGTGGGCCAGCACCCATTTCCTCCGATGGTTCTTCATCAATGGCACCTATGAGGAGATCATCGAATAGAGTCGTGATCCCTTCCATCCCATCATCTGGATCCTCTGTCTTTGAAGTTGTCGAGCCATCCATGCTACTCCATCCATCGGGCTTGATACCTCGGGTGGCGATTGCTCCTCCTTCATCATGCATCATTCTAGCAGGGCCAGGGAATGTCTCGCGGATATCGAGGAGTAATGAGTTTTCTTCTCTTGCTCACGTCCTCCACCTTTTCCATGGTACCCTAATCTAGCGGAACGAGACCTTCGAGGGGCTTCAATAGGATTCGAGATACCCTGCTCTTTTTTACCAAGTCCACGGCCAGGAATAAAGCCATTTCCAACCATCACTCTTGCTACCATAACTGCTGCATTCGACATATCAGGGATAGGTGCTGTCGATCCTCGAGATGCATGAATAGTGGATACAAGTTCGAACAATTGGTAACTTGACTCTTCCCTACGTTCCGGCTCGACATAGGGGATGGCCGTCTCATGATAGATCCGATGATCCTCCTCGCCATGAACAATGACTAGCTTTCCTTTGACAACAAATTTCACACATTGGTGGAGACTTGATGGCACAGCTCCAGCGATATGAATCCGGGGACGACCTAATAGGAAATTGAATGCGGTAGGAATGTCCATCACTTGGAAAAGGACGTTGAACATCACCGGTCCTATTTGCAGATCAAGGTGGGTCTCCCTATCACCTCCTTTCTCGTACCATCAAAAGCTCGGACGGAGGTCTTCGCAGCATTTATTTTTGACGGATCTATTTTAAGGCGGTGAAGAGTTGCTAATGGACAGATATTCAAGGCAGACCCATTATCAATGAGTACTCGAGCCACATGGGAAGCTTTGCACTTGACGGATATATATAACGCCTTAGTATGTCCCATCCCCTCAAGAGGGAATTCTTCATCAGAAAAGGCTATTAAATCCTTAAGAAGAATCGATCCTACGAATTCCTCCAACCTGTCTACCTCGATCGTCTCTGGTACACGAACTTCGCTTAGAACCTTCATTAGAGACTTTTGATGTGTAGGAGATGTTTGCAAGAGTTCAAGTAAAGAGATCGAGCAGGCAATTTCCGCAACCCGGTCGACCACGTTATACTCACTTGCTTTGATTATAGCCAGAAATTCCTTGGCCTCTTCGTCGATAGTGGCTTTGCAGGTTGGGTATTAGCTTGAGCATAGGTCCGACCAGACCTTGTAATCAGGTCAACATCTAACTCGTATGACCAGGGAACTGCTTTGTTATCCGTGTACTCATATGGCTGGGGCATCTCAATAATTATTTCTTCATCAGTTGAAGGCACTTCCACTATCAGTCCTTCATGGTCGGAGGCGTCCTCAAGTGGGGGCATGTCCTCGATCAATGGATCTGGTTCACTCTTTTCAGCACTTAGCTTAGCAAATTCTTTCTCCCAATCGATGACGACTTCGGAGATGGTTGACACTATTCCGGCTTGGTCGCATACACGATCATGCCGGCCTTAACCATTTCTTGAACCCTTTCCTTCATGGTAGGAAAATGAGGATTCTCATCGTCGGATAGTAACCAACTCGACTAATCCGCCATAGATATCTTTTGAGACACCTTCAAGTTCATCTTTTTGCCAGCATTGAAGTCGAAGATTGCATTCACATTTCCCTCATGCTCGGCAACGGATTCTTCGGACATTTGGTTGGGTAGTACGGAAAGAAAATGCCTTAGTATCCAATAAATTTTGGATCTTGTGCTTCAAAGTCATACATTCATCGGTCGAATGGCCCACCTCTCCCATATGATACTCACATTTTTTGGAGGGATCATATTTGGATAATTTTTCAGCATAGGGCCGCTTTGGTTCGTGGGAGATCAATCCCTTCTTTTGGAGTATCGGCAAGACACGAGATAGAGGGCCAGGAAGAGGAGAGAACTGCCTTTTGGCAAATTGTCGCGGTGCAGGCACTCGGCCTCCATCTTGCTGATTCCCGGGGACACAAACCATCAGAGGCTTACTAGGAGCTGATTGTACATATGCAACATTGACTTCAGTGATCGGTTCTTTATCTTTCTTCATGGTGAACCTTTTGCTTTGATGAGTCGGTTCATTGAACCATCCATCCCTTAGCCCCATCTCGATCTGTTCACCCACCGGGATAAGTTGGTTGAAGTTCTCAACGTATGTGCTAGCCATCCGGTTACGGAACTCATACGGAAGAGTCTTGACGAACAACTTCATCAACTCCTTGTTTGTAGGCTCGGGAGTGATTTGAGCCGCCAAGTTTCGCCACCTTACAAGCGTACTCCTTAAATGACTCACTTTTCTTCTTCTCCATTCGCTCAAGATCCTCTCGGGAAGGTGCAATGTCCATGTTGAACTTATCTTTGTTTTAGGAAAGCGTCGGCCACTTCATTCAGTGTCGAGAAGGTTTACATTCTTCATTATGTACCAGTTGAGTGCGGGCCCAGTCAAGCTTGCATGAAACGATTGGATCATGAGAGGCTCGTTCTTGACGTATTGGGCCATGCGTACGTGGTACATTTCTGCAAATGAGCTTTTGGGCGGGAAGTACCATCGTATTTCTCGAACTCCGGCATCTTAAACTTCTTCGGCACTTTAACTTTCTCATAAACCGACAAGTCGAACGGGAGTGAATTTGCGATTCTTGCAATTGTTTGAGTTTCTCTTCAAGTTTGGCGAAGCGTTCATCTTGCTCCGCCTTAGGGACATTGTCGGGCTTAGCCTTTTCATTTGTGACGAACAGTGGGTCATCCTCCAGTTCCGGCATGTCATCATCACCTATTTGGGCCTTGTTCGTCTGCTTTGGGACTACTATCTCAGGGAGAGCGGATGCAAGAGTCTGATTCACTTGGAGGGATTGCATTTGATCTGTCATAAGTTGCATAGAGGTGAGCAAGCTGCTGGAGTTGATTTTCCACAGCGGTCATACGATCACGCATTTCGATTTGGTCGGCCATTTTTGCTCTTGATCGTGTAATGATGGGCGAATGTGGAGGATCCGTTATCACCTAATTTGAAGAAATGGACAAAAGTAAGTATCTCATATGAAATACACCGGTCCATGGCAATGGTCTAAAACTTTTATTCATTAACGGAGTTTTTTTTGACAATCCTAACAAAATAGAAGCAAGATTGATTTAAACACTTCATTAATGAAATAGAAGCTCGAAATGCCCTAAACAAACAAACTAGGAAAGTAAATGACTCAACTTCCTAAACATTAATCTAGAAATGAAACAACAAGATTGACTCAAACACTTCATCTAGCTTGATCAATATACACTCGGGACACCACTCGGCGCAATCGCTTATTCTCCTCTTGAGCTTTTTCAGCAACCCTTTTGAGGCGTTTATTCTCAGCGCGGTTGGTGATCTTCAGCGGCACCTTTGGTATCTTTGGAAGTAACTCCTCGGAATCTTGTGTTGCTGAATGTACTTAATTGAGGCATAGTACTTCATTTCTTTGCTCTTGAGCTCCTCCTCGGGCCACTTGAGTTTTCGTGGCTGGCACATATCCACATTGATTTAATTGTGAGAATGGAATCTTCATGGCCTCGGTCTCCATCAATGAAGCGACTCGGAGTGGATCCGCTTGCAATGCCGGGGGAAGCTCTTGCACAACTTGATGCGACGGGTTACCCTAGTTGGATAGTACTCCGTTGCTCCGGTGAATCCCATTAGAGAGGGATTGGGCCAACACCTCCACATGAAAGTCTCGCCACACGAACTTGGAACCACTTAGCATGCCATAAGAAACCCTTGGAAGTTGGTTTTTCATGAAAGCTAGCCACCGAGAATAATGGTAATCCGGTGCATGTTTTTGGTTGTTCTCAAATCTCATAATAGGGTGATTAGAGTTATTAACATCAAGTATAGTCATTGAACCACCAAACCCTTTTATATGAGAAAGGAACCAAATTTGTAAAAGCTCAGGAGAGGAACGGAAGGTCTTGTCCCCGCTTCCTTTAAATCGAGTGAGGGAAAGAAAGGTTTCAGCCAAAATAGTGTTTATGAAATTTTTTCCTCCCAACACTTGTTCAACTAAGTGAGCCATCAAAGGGTTAATAGCATTCTTGCAATGAGGAAAAAGTATAAACCCAAAGAAAGCTAAAAGGAAAACTCTTCTCATTTGAAATGAATTGCCATTTTCAAAACATTCTTTTAGAAAAGACAAGTGACATGTATTGCGGTGAGCTTTTAAAACCTTTCTTACATTATCCTCCTTAATTCTCAGAAAATCGGATAAGGCCACAACGGGGTCTATTCCGATAGGTGGGCTAATTAATTCAGTTTTCAAAGGTTTCCCTATGGCAATACTATACTCTTCCAAGGTGGGCGTGAGTTCATGCTTACCGCCGAAGATGAAAGTAGAAGTCTCGGGGCACCAACAATGAGCAAGTGCTTGGATGAGGCCGCCATGGATGTTGATACGCAGCAATGGAAGTAGTCGACTAATGTGTGACTCTACAAATTGACGGCCAGCTTGGTCTAACTTGTCCCACCATGCGCTAAGCTCTTCCTTTGGAGGGAGAATAATTCGAATGTCCGGTATTCCCATTGTATATTGATCAAGACTCGGGACAATCCTAATGCCATGGACCGACAAAATAATACGGTAGAGTAAGTAAATTGCAAAGGCGAGAATTTAGAGAACTTACTTTACCAATAAACAAAGGGCAATCACATAGACATGCGCATGGTAAGTGGCTCGATTTCTAGTCTATAAGGCTTAACAAAGTGAAGCCACAAGGATGATCGAGACTAGCCACGGGCGTGCGGACTAAGTCGGGTCCTCATGACTTCGGCTTGGTCAAAGAGCCGACTGGGTTGCGGGCATGCGAACCGAGGTGGGTACTCTTGACACCAGAAAAGAAACTTCGGGATTGAGATGGGCGACTCGTACCGCGAGCATGCGGTCGAAGTGGTATCCATCTCAATACCATCCTAGATGATCCTATGCGGCCCGGGTCCGGCGGCGGGTTGTGTGTGCAATAGTGTAGTGCTAGATGCAAGGCATGCACGGCAATTTATATCAAGCAACACTTCATAAGTGAAAGTAAACCATACATTCCTACACCTCCCTGCAAAACAAATGTCAGCAAACACTTCCCCTTATACCTCCCGTCCTGCAAGAACATTTAACACCTTAAATGTTAGGGACGTACCTGGGATCCTCGCTGCCAAACAAAAATATTTTTCAAAAAGAAAATTGGCCTAAGTCCACTAAGAGTTTCAACTCAAGTCCCCAGTGGAGTCGCCAAGCTGTCGCGACCTCCTCGAAGCGGGTTTGGACCACCTAAGGGTTCGGCTAATGGATTGCTAAGCCTAGACTTAGCTCGGGCTCTCCCAAGCCCATACCAATTCGCGACTTAGGGTTTAAGTTCTTTATATGCAAATGATTTTTATCATGGAGTCGCCACTAATCTATTTTTGGTGGGTCGATTAGAAACCCAAGTAAAGTAATGGGAGAATTACTTCACTCCTACGAACCAGAGATTAAATGAGTTCGGGGACTTGGTTACACTAGATTTCTCTAATGCCCTTTCGGTACCATTCTTTTATTTCCAAAAATGTTTTTGCAGGCAGCTTGAATTGATTTTAATTTATCTTCCTAACGTGTGAGGTGATCATGCGGGTGCGCAAACCACCAATTTAACACCCAAGAAAGCCATGAATAAATTGCAGGACCTACCTCGTAACGAAAAGCATCGCATTGTTAAATCAGAATTCACATCAACAGACCTAGATGTGATTTCTAATTAACAGGCAATTTCCATTTTTTTGGTTTTCACTTATTAATATGCAATGCATGCTACTAATCTAGCATGGAATGGCATGACAATGTGTTCTAAACTACATGACATGAGTAAAATATTATTTTTTTTTTTGTGTTTTCTTAATGAACATGCAACAATTAAATATGCAAATCAAAATGACCTAATTATAATGACGGGCAATATTTAATTAAATGAGCCTAATTCTACATGACGTGCACATGATATTTCTATTCCCTAAAATGCAATTTATCCTAAAAAATGAAACTAATTTATCTAAAGACAAGTTTTTTTGAATTTTTTTTTCACGATATTCGAAATTGAGACAAATGCAAAAATTACCTAGCTAAATTAAAATTCCCTCAATTTGAACTTAGGATTAAGTCATGCTAAATCCTAATTTAAACTAAGACGTTATTTTAATCTAGCAATTTCTAACCTAAGATGCAAATTGATCTAAACTTAAAATGAGACATGCAATTCTATTCTAAAATGCGTGATGATTTTTGATGGAAATTCGTAATTAAAAAAAAACACTAAAAAAAACACTAGAGTGAAAATTAAAGGGACACGTTATCTCTTCTAAAGCACGCATTTTAAAAAAAAACCTATTATGCAACCTACAAAAAAAACTAGCATCCTAAATTAACTAATTTGATTTTTGTATTTTTTTTTTTTTTTTTGAAAATTCGAAATAAAATTCCTACTCTTAATATGCAAACCATAAAAAGGAAATAAACCTAATTCTAACCTACATGGAATGCAAATGCAATTTTTTATGAAAGCGAAATTAACTTAAACGGCACGACAGCAAATCGAGCAAGATTGATATCCAAATTGACGAACCATATCTCGTGCATGAGATCGGGTTGGCCAATTTTAAATAAATCGCAAATCGAATCTCGGGCGGGAGATCGGATTGGCGATATTTCAAGTGATTATGAGTCGGATTTCGGGCGCGAAAATCAAACTCCTAATCCCTAGTTTGAGGGGTTATTTCACATTGAAACCTCAATCACGCATTAATGAATAATCACACTAAAAAAACTATATAAAAACAAGCTATAAACTATATAAAAATAAAGATAAGATAATAATAATAATAATAAAAAAACTACCTAATCCCCTTTTGTCTTTTTCTTCTTTTTTTTTGGTTTCTTCCTTTTCTTTTCCCACGCACGGCTTGCTCGTGGGTGACCGAGGGCGCTCCGGCGGGGACCGGCCACGGGCGAATCGGGCGGGCGGACCGGCGGCAGCGTGCAAGTCGCGGGTGGTGTGCTGCCGGCGTCGGGTCGCTGGTCGGAGCGGCACGGACGGGAGCGAGGTTGCGGAGGCGGGCGTGGCGACACGCTCGAGCGGACCGCGGGCGAGCTGCTGGCACGGTGGACGGCGCGGGCGGGCGGCTGTTGGCGTCGGAACACGGGCGAGAGACCGGCGGCGGACGAGGCAAGTGCGGCGGCGGGTGCGGCGGCGGAGGGCGAAACAGCTCGGGACGCGGGGCGGAAGAGCGGCGCGGGCGGGGACGTCGAGGCGAGGCGTTGGGCGGTGAGCCGGATGGAGCGATGGGCGAACGAGGGCGGCGAGCTGGTGGGTTGCACGTGAGGCGGGCGAGATGGTGCTCGGTCGGAGGACGTGGTCGTCGGGCGCCCGGCGTGCGGGTCGTCGGATACGGAGGCTCGGCGGCGATGACCGGCGTCGGACAGCAGGCTGCTACGAGGGAGGCGGGGGAAAATCGGCGTCGTGGCGGAGTTGCTGGTGCGGTGGCGATTGGGTTGTCTTTGTAGAGGCACGGCGAGGCCCGGATACGAGCACCGGCGGCGGGGCTAGTGCGGGTGCTCGCGAGATGGAAGCCGGCGTCCGGCGGCGCGGGGGGCACGGCGGCGTGGGCTGCAGCGAAACGGCGTGGGTGTTCGCGGAGAAGAAACCCACGAAGAAGAAGAACAAAGTGCACAATTTTTGTTTTTCTCTCTCCCCTTGTCGACCGAAGAAGCCCTCACAATGAAAATTTTTTCTCTTTTTGCTTCCCCCTTTTCCTGTTGCTCGAAGCCTCCTTTAAGAAGACAACCCTTCTTCTTTTTTTATTATTTTTCTTTCACGTTCTTTTCCCCTTCTTATTTCCTTCTCTGACCTCACTTTTCTTTTCTCCCTGCAGGTTCTCTCTCTCTTCTCCTCGAGTACTTTTTCTGTTTTTGTTTAGCTCTTGAACCTGATTTGTTTCTTTTTCTTTCTCTCGACAAGCCCCTATCTTTTAATCCCCCACCTTTCTCTCCGCTTGCGTGCACGAAGGAGAAGCCCTCCACCATTTTTACGGACCTCTTCCGGTGAACTTTCGTTCTCCCCCCGACTTTACATTCTTTTTTATTTTCTCCGACACACTCCCTTACGCACTCGTCGACCGAAAGAGAAGCCCTTCATAATCAAAATTTTTCTTTTCCGCTCCCCTCACAGACCTCTCGTCTCAATTTTCTCTTTTTTAATAGCTCTCACAAAACTCTTCAGTCAAATTTTTCCCCTCCTGTTCTTGACAAGGCAAGCGCCTGTCCCATTTCGTGCGTGCATGGCGATGCATTAATGAGGAGGTTTCTTCTTGGTGTTACTAAAGCTGACATATTGTATAATATTGTGGATATATTATAATAATACAATATGGGCATGTTGTGAGCTGCTTTTGCTTCTTTGAAGATTTCTCCCGAATCCGCACTCCACCGAGTTTGTGTATGCCATCGACCGCGAGCCCCTGCTTTTTGTTGTCCTCTTAGTACAAATGCAAATGCGGCTACATGAAATGCAATTTTGCTATTTTTTCTTAGGGGTTAAAGATTAATCCCTAAATTTTTATGCAATTAATTACTAAATTATTAGTCAAAATTTAGGTGTCAACAAGGGAGTTCTCTTAATTTCTGTAGCTACGGTAACAAATCTCATCCATTACGCTTGTTTTACTTTTGATTTTTTGCTTTCTGGTCTCTGCCTTATTTACTTTTGAAGATGATGTGAATGCTCTGTTCCGGAGCCTCTTCTCGTGAAGCCTGTGAAACTCCCTCTCCTTTCGGGTCTTTACACTGTGAAAAGCTATCGTAAAAGTATACCATTTTGAAAGTATTCTATATCTTTCAATGGAGTGATGAACCGAAAAAGTATGGTAGCGAGCCTTTGATCCCATAGTACTTGTGACTTGTGAGGTTTTGATTCAGCCAAGTTTTAGGCGGGGCTTTATTCCTTTGGGCTTTAGCAATTGAGTCCGTTATTCTATTCGCATCTCTACCCTTTCAGGCTTTCTGGATATTTGAAAACTCGGTCAAAGGATCACACCTTCCGGCGATAAGCGGATCTACTTCCCACGAACTACGGTCTAAGGACTTAAAACGGTCCGGGCTCAAGAACTAAACTCTCGGAAGACAGCATGCGTTGGATGCAACGTGAGAGCTCAAGGGAGCGGGATTTAACATGGAACTAATGCTAATTCTCTTATTAAGAATGGGAACGTGTTGGGGCTTTTGCATGGGTTGGGAAGAAGCTCATCTAATGTAATTGGTTATAGCAAAGGTGCATTCATGGTTTGATCATCGTTGTTCTGCTTCAGAATCATCGGCGAATTGCAAACTGAGTGTGGCTTTTGGTCGTTGGAATCTGCTTATGTCGGATGGGTCCACCTTCATGTGGGCACAGCTGGCATTAAATAAAAAAGAAAAGAACAAAAAGAAATGGAAGTGGTGGTTGTGCAGAGGGTGTGTCCAAAAGTGAAAAGGAGAGAGAGAAAACAAAAAACCTGCCGAAGCGAGCGAGGAAAAGAAAAAAAGAGGATTGCAATTTTGCGGCTCCGATTCGAAGGTTAAATATTAACAGAATCGGCTCAAATTTCAATATGTTGTTCACAGGACCGAGCGCTACAAGTTGATGATTTTCGTTCATCAAGGTTGAATTCTCCAATTGCGGTTAAGGTTTTCTTATTCCAAACTTTTTTATCTACCTATGTGGCGAAAAAAAATATTTTAATATTAATGTTGAGCCTCTAGTGTGTAACTAGAGAAGAATACTTTCTGTATTCTGTTATTTTTAGTAATTAGTAGATGTTTTTGGTCGATCCGTGGTTTTTCTCATATCAGGTTTTTCACGTTAAATCCTTAATATCGTTATTTGCTTTGTCTACTTATTATTTTGGTATTATATTTGCATATTGTGAGGCTATGCATTGCTGGTTGTTGCCGGGGTTAAGAGAATTTTAGTTGATTTAGTTTCTTGGGAGAAATTGATTCTTGATTAAGTTTAATTTGTGGTGGATTGCGTCTTCAGGTTCTCCCCAACAGCTTATGCAACAGTCCTAACTACATCTTGCATGATAAGTGTATGTTGTAAATTAGAACCATGTTTGTGTCCCGTGCATCGGGATTCAGAGTCACCATGGTCGAGTCTCGATCGGAACTGTACCATAGAACCGGAGGGAGTCGAAGAATTTCCTACGCATCTTACGAGTGAAGTTTCTTGAGTAGTAAACATCGTATTTGGTCTGGTTCTTATGCTCTTAGAAAGAACCTGCTTTATGGTTTTCGTTATCGGAAATGCACGAAGACCCTCCCCTTCGACTTCTGTAATTTTACCCACCATTCAATCGCTGGAAAACACCAAATCACCTGGCAGCCCTTGTCCCTGGCGGCGGTGGCACGCGGGCGGCCCTCTGAGCCAACTCCTTGCTACCACCACACGTTCTATTGTCGAGGTCGCCGATGCGTTGATGCTCCATCTAAGATGATTATCTGGAGCATTTCATACTAATGCTGTGTAGTGTCTACGGCTCAATGCTTGCTCCACTACCTCCCTGCCCTTCTTTTTGGGCGTATAGTACAGGGGTTTGAATGAAAGCCTTCTTAATGCTTCTATAACAAGAACAAGGCTGGGGTCGTAAAGATCGGTGAGCCGCTCGCCGAACTTGTAAGAAAATTCCAGAACGACCATGAAATAAACGCATAAACTTCATTTAGATAGACCCAAAAAAAAAAAAAAAACACAAACCACAAAAAAAGGACATCTTCTTGGCTCAAGACATGAAAACATAACGGAAAAAGGCAAAGGATGGGAGACGGAATAACAAGGAAAAAAACTCAGTTCTACATATTGAGAGCGTCATCTAAGCCGGCGTCGTACACGACGGCTGCCAACACGTCCGATACCACGTCCCCGATCAGCAGCCGGGAAAACCTGCTTGCCAGCCCCAGCCCGGGGTTCCCGCCACCGCTAGGCATCTGCTGGTACGCGGCCGGCGGGTACCCGTATCCCGCCGGGGGATACCCGCACGCCGGCGGTGGAGGCCCGTATCCCTGGGGCGGGTAGCCGTACCAGGGTGCAGCGTTCGGCGGATACCCCTGCGGTGTATATCCGTATCCCGCCAGCGGAGGGTACAACCCCGCCCCGTGCATTGGCGGCGGCGGGTACCTAGCGACTGGATAAGCCATGACCAGCTCGTCCGGCGGGGCCGGTGCCGCCACGGTGAACCGCTCGCCAAACTTGTAAGAAAACTCCAGGAACCCCTTGGTCTTCCTGGACGGCAGCCTCAGGCTGTAGCTGACCTTGGGCTTCCCGTCACGGCCCTCGCCGCCCTGCTCGAGGAGCTCCTTGACCGGCACCTCGACCCTGCCGACCTCCTTGTCGCTGCCGAGGGTCATCTTGGCCTTGATCTTGAACTTGAGCTTCAGGCGGCCAGCGCGGGCAGCGGCCTCATCGACGGTGAAGGAGAGCGGGTGGCCCCAGCGGGGGCTGGTGCCGTTGTCCTTGTGCAAGGGGGTGCACTGCTTGCTCTTTTGGTGCTTGTCGGTGACGTCGGAGAGAGAGACAGCGACGTAGGTGTTCGTCACGCTGGCGTCCTTGAGGTCCTTGACGGACATCGACGTCACCAGCAGGAGCCTGCACTCCATGCCCGCCGCTCGAAAACCTTCTCGAAGAAGAAGATGGAGAGAACCGAACGATTTGCCGGGAGCAGAGAGAGAGAGAGAGAGAGAGAGAGAGCGACGATGAGGTTGGAGGAAGTGAAGCTATTTGGTCGTATAAATAACATGAAAATTCAGGCCATTTCTGTGTCTGTCCGACCACTTTCCATTTGACCTTTGCTATAGCAAAAAGACCGCCACGCTCTGTAGCAAAAAGGAGGCCGATGACTGACTCTATGGCCGTGAATATCATCCGTGGCCCCATATGAGAGAGAGAGAGAGGAGGAGGAGGAAGTGGAGGTGGAAACGGGAGGAAAGCAGCGACAAAAAGCAGAGGGAAGCTATTCTTCTTGGATAATTTGCCGAAGCTCAAACTCTCGATCGGATCGACTCTATATGTTAGAATTTCTCATCAATGTCGAGGCTATTGTAGTTTTTTTTTCCCCCATAAAATTAGTAGATTTACTTCTTTGTAGAAATCATAAATAATTTATGACGAAATGAAATCATCGACACTTGTCTTTTTTTTCTTTGATTTCTACGTATAAAATTGATTTGTAAAATGGATTAATATCACGAAAATTTTTAAATCAGTATATTTGTAACAAATTTATTAAAAGCAAACTTTTTAAGTACAAAAAATTCCAAACTAATACATTTATGACAAGTTTACCAAAACTATTATTTTTTATAACGAAAAACCTTAAATCAATATCTTTGTGACAAATTTATTTTTCATTAGTTTCTGTCGAATTAATATTACGAAAAACCACAAATTAATACATTTGTGATAAATGAAGGGTAAAATTTCAAGTCGATGTGTCATTTAATTAAACAATTTTACAATAAAATTTAATGAAAATTAACAAATGGTAAATTTATTAGAAGTGTATTGATTTTTGATTTTTGGTGATAAAAAAATTAGTTTAAGGTAAATTTGTCATATGTGTACTAGTGGAGTTAAAATAAATAAAATCCTGAAAATAATTAAAATACAATGCCTTTCGAAATTTAGTGGAAAGGAATTTAAGAATTTAATCTTTTCAAAAGGAAGACACTAAATTTCGAAAAGATTAAATATAGTGTCTTCCTTTCGAAAGGAATTTAAGAATTTAATCTTTTCAAAAGGAAGACACTAAATTTCGAAAAGATTAAATATAGTGTCTTCCTTTCGAAAGGAATTTAAGAATTTATACTCTATCTCCAACCTTTAATTTTATTTAAACGTGCCTGCTAAGTTCATCAAGTAATTATTCACGAGCAACCCGGCTTTGTAATTTTCGTCTTAGTGGTAATTGAGGCATGTCTCTTTCTTGTTGTAATCTCTAAATCAAAATAAAAAAGGTGAAGAAAAAGGAAAGCAAAGGTAAAATGGAAAGTGGTCGGACAGACACAGAAATGGCCTGAATTTTCATGTTATTTATACGACCAAATAGCTTCACTTCCTCCAACCTCATCGTCGCTCTCTCTTTCTCTGCTCCCGGCAAATCGTTCGGTTCTCTCCATTTTCTTCTACGAGAAGGTTTTCGAGCGGCGGGCATGGAGGCTCTGTTTGGGAACCACTTCCCAAAGCCCTTTGGAGGCTTAAAGATCCTTGAGCAAATGCCAGCCCGTTTGGCATTCATTTTTGGGTTTGCATTCCCCAAATGCGAGCTTCACAAGGCTAAAAGCCCAAGGCAGGGTGGGGGCTACCTTGGGCTTTCAGCTTACCAAAATGATGAGCTTGAGGGATAAAAAAAAAGTTTCTTCCCAAATTACTCTCATTGATTTTTCGTTAGTCTAGTTTCGCCCTTACTATTCATCATCTTCTTCCACAAGCTTCTTCTTCTTCCGCGACCGATTCTTAGGTGAAAGGCGGCGATTTGCCGGCAACCGTCACCTAGACGACCATCGTCAGGGGTGGCGCGACCGACACCGGGGGTGGGTCGCGGTGAGGTCTGGGTCGCTGGGACCCAGATCTGGGGCGGTAGGGTCGCGTCCCGCCCCCGATCTGGGTTGCGCAACCTCGCCGCCCTCGGATCTGGGTCGCGGCGGCGTTGCGCAACCTCCCGCGACCTCGCCGCCCCAAATCCAAGGGCGGCGAGGTCATGCGAACCTGCCGTGACCCAAATTCGGGGCGGTGAGGTCCTCCTGCGACCTCGACGCCCCGAATCTAGGTCGCCAGAGGTTGAGGCGGCGTCGCGCGACCTCACTGCCTCCTAATCCGAGGTCGCCGGAGGTCGTGCGACGCCGCCACAACCCAAATCCGGGGTCACCAGGCCTCGCCGCCCCAGATTCGGGGTTGCCGGAGGTCGCTGCCCTTGCCAGTCAATTTTTTTTAATTTTTCTTTTGTTAATTTTTTTTTACCATAAAGATGCTTTGTAAATATAATTCCCCAAACACTATTTTGCTCAAAGTGCTTCACAAAGGGCTTTCAAAGTACAATTTACTAAACACAGTTGCATTTTGGAAAACACCTTTAACTCGAAGGTGTTTGTATTTTCCTAAAGACTTCTCCCAAAAGTTTTCCAAACGCACCCAGAGTGCAGGCTCCTGTTGGTGACGTCGATGTCCATCAAGGACCTCAAGGACACCAGCGTCTTCGGCAAGACGAACACTTACGTCGCTGTCTCTCTCTCGACAGTGGCACCAGCTCAAGTTCAAGATCAAGATCAAGGCCGAGAAGACCCTCGGCGGCAACAAGGAGGTCGGCAGGGTCGAGGTGCCAGTCAAGGAGCTCCTCAAGCAAGGCGGCGAGGGCCACAACGAGAAGCCCAAGGTCAGCTACAACCTAAGGCTGCCGTCCAGGAAGACCAAGGGGTTCTTGGAGTTTTCTTACAAGTTCGACGAGCGGTTCACCGTGGCGGCACCGGCCCCACCAGACAAGCCGGTCATGGCTTATCCGGTCGCTAGGTACCCGCCGTCGCTAATGCATAGGGCGGGGTTGTACCCTCCTCTGGCGAGATACGGATATACACCACAGGGGTATCCGCCGAATGCTGCGCCCAAGTACGGCTACCTGCCCCAGGGATACGGGCCTCCACCGCCAGCGTACGGGTATCCCCTGGCGGGATACGAGTACTCGCCGGCTGCATACCAGCAGATGCCTAGCGGTGGCCGGAACCCCGTGCTAGGGCTGGCGAGCAGGTTTTTCCAGCTGCTGATCGAGGACGTGGTATCGGACGTGTTGGAGGCCGTCGTGTGCGACGCGGCTTAGATGACGCTCTCGATATGTAGAACTGAGTTTTTTTCCTTGTTATTCTGTCTTCCATCCTTTGCCTTTTTCCGTTATGTTTTCATGTCTTGAGCCATGAAGATGTCCTTTTTTCGTGTTTTGTGTTTTTTTTTTTTTTTTTTTGGGTCTATCTAAATGAAGTTTATGCGTTTATTTCATGGACTAAAATAAGCGATCTGACCTTTTATTCTTGGCTCTTTTCCTTTCGGTTGTTTGTTTTCGTAACTTATGGCGATGAATCAGATCATAAAGTTGGTAATATCGCTAATATAATGACGCGGTTTGATAAAAAAATACATCACGGGAGAGATGGGAAATTTGGGGATGTGAATGGGACGATATTCTTTACGATCCCAGTTCCGATCCATCTAGATCGAGCATGGCCACTTCAGCGACCTTGACCCGGGACCCCGTAGAGGGCGAGGGGACGGTGAGGGGCCACGAGCAAGAGGAGTGTGTGGGCTACGGGGGATGAGGACTAGTGGATGCTTAAAATTTGGTGGGATGAGAATGGACTCTGATGCTCGCAAAACATGAATAGGTTTTTTTAATAAGATTGAATGGTAAAGTTAAAAGGTTTATAATTGAATCGATAAAAATATAATAGATTTGGACAATTTTCCGCCTTAGCTAACATCAAACATCCATCAACAATCACTTGACAAAAGTATTATTTCCTCTTAAAAATACCACTTATGTTTGGCTAAAGAAAGAAAAATGACCCTACTCAAAGCTAGCTTTGAAAAAAACAATTAAAACCCTAACTAATAAAAATATACATGAATAGAGACATAAAATGGAATAAAGGAGGTTTCCAATGCCGAGCTAAAGAGCTCCCAAAATGCAACTGATCTTCATTGGGACGTCATTTGAGGCTAAGTCCCCCAAATTGGCATAAGAGTCAGGTTAAGGTGGATCCAAGTGCATGCTAAAGGGATCTTAGGTAGTTGTCCTAGATTGTTGGGAAGAAGCTCTCTAGCTTGCTTTATAATCGCTTCGACTCCCCTCACCTCACAAAACGTCTTTTGAGGCCGAGTCCCCCAGATTTAGCGATACAGCTCTAATCTAATAAGCCATGCTGAGCATATGTTATCTAATTATAACTTTTTTGCATGTAATTTATGCATTGTGATTGATTTCGCCTACCGCATTATTTGTACAATAAACCTACCAAATCCATAAAGAAAGATAGAGAATCATTTGAAACCGAAATATCACTTAACTTTGACTTGAAGAAATAAATTCAACCCTAATTTTCCTTTTTATTTAAAGCAAGCACAATCAAAAACCACCAACGTGGGGGCCTTGAATCTTGAGAATTAGAGTTCTTTTTTGGGAAAATGTCACAAATTGTCCTTATACTATTACCTAATGTATAATTTGGTCCCTGAACTTTCAATCGGCTCAATTTGGTTCTTGAACTATTGATAAATGTCCGATTTTATCACTGAACTTTCAATCGGCTCAATTTGGTCCATGAACTATTTGATAAATGTCTGATTTGGTCCCTGAACTTTCAATTGGCTCAATTTGGTTCCTGAACTATTGATAAATGTTCAATTTAGTCCTTAGTTACTGTTTTTCCTTTTTTATTTTTATTTTTGAAATTTTAAATTTTAAATTTTAAATTTTAAAATTTTTAAAAATTTTTGCTTCTTTTCTCTTCCCTCCGCCGACTCCGGCGAGTGTTGCCCGACGCCAGGCTGCGAGGGAGCCCCTCGTCGGCGTCGGGCGAGGAGCACCCTGGCATCGGGCAAGGGGCTCCCTCGCCAGATCTGCAAGGGAGCCCCTCACTCAATGCCGGCGAGGGCGACCCTCGCTGGAGCCGGCGGAGGGAAGAGAAAAGAAGCAAAAAAAATTTTAAAAATTAAAAACAGTAACTAAGGACTAAATCGAACATTTATTAATAGTTCAGGGACCAAATCAGACATTTATCAAATAGTTCAGAGACCAAATTGAGTCGATTAAAAGTTCAAGGACCAAATCAGATATTTACCAATAGTTCAAGGATCAAATTGAGCCGATTGAAAGTTCATGGACCAAATTGCACATTAGGTAATAGTATAGGGACCATTTGTGACATTTTCCCTTCTTTTTTTCCTTTTTTTTATCTATTTTGTTTTAGCTAATATTTAAGAAATTGTGTTCACATTATTTGCTCTTCGATATTTATTTAATCAGACATACATATTATGCTATATTTTAGTAGATTTTTCATTCAATGATTTATCTATATCTCTATTCAATTAAAGATTGATTTTAAATTTTTAAAACTGGAGTTGAATTTATCATATGCGACCAAGTATAGATAATTAAAAAAATAAAAAAGTAATTGACCTTTTCTGGGAATTTCCAGAACAGCCCCGAAGTAAAAAGAGAGAGATTGCTTTTGGGTGTGACGTCATAAATAGCACATCTTGATCGCCTTTTTTTTTTTTTGTTAAATATAAGAAATACATTGACTTTTAACCAAGAAATCTATACAATAAAAGTAAAGGAGACTCGGCACTAACAAAACTTGCACTCGAGAAGACAAATAAGTCAAAACGAGTGGAAGAGTGTCAAAAAAAAAAGAGAAAAAATGGGGAAGCTAAACAACGGCGACCCTAGACACCAAAAACAAGAAAGACAAAATCGAATATTCTACTCAGAGATGTAGACACTCCCACCTTCGTGTTTAATAACGTCGAAACTCCCAAAATAAATACCTATTTTAATACTAGAAAAACTCTACGAAACATCGGAACAATTCCATCGTGCTCCTTTGAAAAGCTTCGGAACGAACCTGTATTTCGATATGATGTCAAATTTGAGACGATCACCGCCAATGACAAAAAATATGTATGCTCATATATTATCAATGGATAGACAAAAGAAAAACGCTTGATTTTTTGGACAATTTTCCATGTCAGCTAACATCAAGCATCCATCAACAAAAGTATAATTTCGTCTTAGAAATACCACTTATGTTTGGCTAAAGAAAGGAAAATGACCCTATTCAAAGCAAACACTGGAAAAAAAAAAAAAAAACTAACCAATAAAAATATATGTGAATAGAGGGACATAACATGCAGATTCTTGAACCCATCATTTTTTGATATGTTTTAAGGTGCTATTTTAGAAATTGGGGTCATGTTATTTTATTTTATTTTTCTAATATTTATTTAATTAGGTTTTTAGATAACGGATGTTATCTCATGATTTAGTAGATAATCATTTTTTTTACTAGTTATCCGATCAGCAAATGGTTGATAAATAACGTATTTGATATTTGTGATATAAGTGCACTAGTTTATCTCAATTCAATTGGAAGCAATTTTAATTTTTTCTAATCTAGAGTTGAAAATATAATTATGAATAGAAAATTGAGACATAATTGACTTTTTTGGAAATTTCCAAAGGAGTGTCAAAGTAGAAAAGAGTGCCCATTGGGTGACGTTATAGTTTTCTTAGAGTTAATATTACGAAAAACCTAAACTAATAAATTAGTAATAAATTTATCTTAAATTAATTTTTACACCATCAAAATCCTCAAATTAATACATTTGTGACAAATTTACTTTTTGTTAATTTCTATTAAATTTTAAGATGATATATGATGATTAACGGGTCTACTAATTTGAGGTTTTACCGTCCATTTGTTAAGGCATATCTTTTTTGTAATTTTTCGTGATATTAATATAATATAACGAAAATAAGCATAAGGTAAATTTATCTCACTGTTGACAAGGCCGCGGCCCCCGTCGGCGGCCTCGCCCTCAAGTTCAAGATCAAGCCCAAGCACACCTCAGCGGCGACAATGACGTCTGCAGGGCCAATGTAGCCTATCAGGGAGCCGCTCAAGCGAGCCAGGCCGGCGACGGGAAGCCCAGGGCTTACAAGTTCGGCAACCAGTTCACCGATCTTTACGAGCCCGGCCTTGTTCTTGTTATAGAAGCATTAAGAGGGCTTTCATCCAAACCCTTGACCTCCCAAAAAGAAGGGTAGGGAGGTGGGAGGTCGTGGGGCAAACATTGAATGGTAAACACCATACAGCATAAACATGAAATACTCCAGATAATCATCTTAGACGGAGCACCACAGCATCCGTGACCTCGACTATAAAACGAGTGGTGGTAGCAAGGAGCTGGCTTGGAGGGCCGCCCTCGCGCCGCCGCCAAGGGCAGGGGCTGCGGGTGATTTGGTTTTTTCAGCGATGGAATGGATGGTAAAATTGCAAAAGTTGAGGAGTTGTGCATTTCCGATAACGAAAACCAGAAAGCCGGTTCTTTCTAAGAGCATAAGAACCAGACCAAATACGATGCTAGTTACTCAGGAACTTCACTCCTCGTGGGGTGCACCCAAAATTCTTCGACTCCCTCCGGTTCAATAGTACAGTTGGTGACTCATAATCCCGACACGCGGGACATAAACATGTTCTAATTCACAACATACACTCGTATCATGCAAGATATAGTTAGGACTGTTGCACAAGTAGATTGCAACAACCAAAAGCCGCGCTCAGTTTGCAATTTTCCCCTGATTCCGAAGCAAAACCTCGATGATCAAACCGTGAATGCACCTTTACTCTATCCAATTACATTAGTTGAGCTTCTTCCCAACCCGCGCAAAAGCCCCAGGACGTTCCCATTCTTAACAAGAGAGTTACCATAAGTTCCATGCTAAATCCAGCTCCCTTGAGCTCTTATGTTCATCCAACGCATGCTGTCTTTCGAGAGTTTAGTTCTTCAGCCCCGACCCTTTTTAAAGGTGCGTTTGGATGGGCATTTAAAAAGCCCATTCAGCCCCCAAAGCCCTTTCAGCCAAAATAAGGGTGTTTGGTAACCTTTTGAAGAAACTTTCAAATGAAAGTGGAGTCAATGAAAATGCTGAAAACATTTTTTTCCTTCCTAAACTACCCTCATTAATTTTTCATATTTCCATTATTGTCCATGTATTTATATTTTTTTTAAATGAAAAAGGAGCAGTCCTTCGCCGGACCGGCGAAGGGCGACGGCCGCCAACGAGCCAGATCTAGCGCCGGCGGCCGTCGGCCGAGGTCGCTCGAGGTCGGGCGACCTCCGGCGAGGGTCACGCGACCCCGTAGGGCCGCCGGAGGTCGCCCGACCTTGGGCAACCCTCGAGGGTCGCTCGACCCAGGGGGCCTCGGGCGGCGGTCGCCCGGGTCGCGCGACCGCGACCCTGGTCGCCCGAGGTCGGGCAACCTCCGACGGCCCTTAGCTGGGCCGCTCGACCCTCGCCGACGGTCGCCCGAGGTCAAGCGATCTCGGCGGCCCTCTCAACTGGGTCGCGCGACCCTTGCCAAAGGTCGCCCGACCTCGGCGACTCTCTGACGGCCACGCGCCAAATCGCTCGCTCGCCAGCGAAGGGTTTAGCTGATTTTTCAAAAAAAAAAAGAAAAGAAAAAAATATATTTATTTATTTATATACACATTATACCCATCAAAAGCTCTTTGTAAATGTTCTTCTTACCAAACACACATTCAACTCAAGGTTCATTTGCAAAAAAATTTTACCAAACACTATCGTGATTTTTCCCAAGCTTTCAAGAACTTTCGGCAAGAGTTGCATTGGACTCAAAGCCCATTGCAAATGCTGAACCAAACACTGCGTCCCTAGACCAGAGTTCGTGGGAAGTCAATCCCCTTATCGCTGAAAGGCGTGATCCTTTGACCCGGTTTTAAAATATCCAGATAGCCCGCCATGGTAGAGATGCAAATAGAATTGCAGACTGAATTGCGAAAGCGCAAAGGAATAAGCCCTGCCTAAAACTTGGCTGAATCAACTCCTACAAGTCACAAGCCCTATGGGATTAAAGGTCTTGTTTGTTTAGTTTTTTTTTTTTTTTTTTTTTTTTGGGTCGAACTATGGGATTAAAGGTCCGCTAACGTTTACTTTTTTGTTTCGTCACTCCCATGAAAGCTACAGAAGAATTTCAAAAGGGTATACTTTAAGATAGCTTTTCACAGGTTATAAAGACCCCAAAGGAGAGTTTCACGGGCTTCACGAGAAAGAGGCTCCACAACAAAGCATTCACATCATCTTCAAAAGCGGGCCGCTAAAGAAGGCAGAGACCACAAAGCAAAAAATCAAAAGTAAAACAGACATAACGGATGAGATCTTTCATAATCATAGCTACAGAAATTAAGAAAACTCCCTGAACCACCCCCATTTATATGTACACTCTGTCCGCATCGGTCAGTATTTATCCCTATAGCCCTCCATTTTCAGCAGATCAAGTATTTACAACTTATTGAGTAACCTTCCCGTGTCATATATGTCATACAGGTAGAGCATTATCGACAATATACACGCTAATGTCAAAAGACATGTACACAGCTTCACCTCACAAAGTTTCCTCGGGTTTCAGAAAGTTATAGTATTCGAGCTGAGTCATCTCTCCACCAGTCATTGGGTCAAATTGGCATCGATAAAAGCTGCATCACCCAATAAAAAGAAAATTAATTAGACTATAAAGGCATTCTAATAAAGCAGAAAAGATATATTAAGAGATGGAAACTGGGAGACGTTCCAACTGCAAAAAGGTTGGTCTATGTGACCAACATGATTCTCAAATCAGCAACCTCTTAAATGAAAGCAGCCTCAAGAGCCTCTCATAGAGGATCGATGAGCTCTTGGCAAGGAAGAATTTCTCCTCCCTTCTTTCCTTCAGGTGACGAAGGGTGGAATTTGGGTTTTACAATGCGAAATAGGGTTAAGGGGTTGCTCAAACTTTCACTAATGAATACAAAGAACTAACGATTATTGAAGAGAAAGCAGTGCATCAAATCTTTCTTTCATCATCACTTAAAGGAAGGAAGGAACCAGAAGTAAAGGATAACGTTCCCTTCCTTCTGTTTTATTGATCTAACTTAGATGTGGAAAACTAGGGTACTATTCACTTGGTCTTGAGTATGCCACACTAAATCATGTGGACAGCTATAAAAAGATATGAAAAGCACTCATTCTATAGGATTTCACGACCCCAACTTGACATAAATAAGGAAGATGGAGGAGTAGTAAGATGATATTACCTCCCATCCATCCCAAGAATTAAGACTGTGTTCTTCTGGTGTCCAAAAGCAACAACATACTGTAAACCTTCATGCAGTCGGAACTGAGCCACCGACCATTCTGAGCTGAAGTACCTAGGCAGAACACCTGCAAAGCATGGAGCAAAACTAGCCTGAGAGAAAGATACAGTGATCATGGTTTACCATAAACACATTCAGTCACTCAGCATGACATACAAATTAGCCACCACAATAACTCATCCAATCATATTTAGATCTAGCATGACATGAACAATTGAGCTCTACTTCAAGAGCCATTTACGTGACAACAAATAGCACGACTTCAAGATACAGCAACTCCTGGCATATTACCTTTCATGAAAGAAAGTGATGAGATCATGGAGGAGGAAGACACGTGGCCTTCAGATGTATTGTGCAATCTGTCATTGTTCAGCGTGCCAAAATCAGCCTTTAGACTGAAGACATGGACAGTTCCTTTGTCACTTGAGACAGCCAGCCATTGGGCAGTAGAAGAAAAGGCCAGGCTGTATATTTCTGCACGATCTGCACCTCTTCTTACCTACATGAAGAACTTTGAATCTCAGTTATACAATGAATAAAGTAGAATATTGCCCAAGATTATATGATAATCAAATTGTCCTCTTTCTACAATCCTAAAGGCCTATTGAAGCACAGCACAGTGTCAGCAGAGAACAATATCAGATCACAGCATCTATTTAGCATAATAACCATGCACTAAAATCACTCTCATGGTCTTTAGAAGCTATGAACAGCATAAGCCCTTACTGGCAATTGAATTCATTAAAACATTTGTCAGTTGGATATCAACACATCCCCAAGGCAATTTAACATATCTCCCTATAGAAACCAACTAGTGTGTCCCATCATTTGAGCCTATCAAGAAGCAATAACAGCTGCCAAAGGTTAAGTAAATAGTATAGATACCATATTAGCTACGACCTATCCATAAAAGAATTGAGAGGATTTGTATTAAAGACAGCAGTGATCAAGTAAGGTATTCTTTTATTGGTAGAAGGAACATACATGATAAAAAGAGAAGAATTCAAAAGGTACAAAAATTTAGACAATTCCAAACTCTAGTGGTGAATGACATGATCTCAAGTGATGTTGGATTACAACATATAAGTAACCATCCTAACTTACTTCGCAGATACTGCCAAACAAAAAAGAATTCTTCCCCCTTGGTAGTGACTCAGAAAAGGCAAGTGGCAGTTTTATGTCTGGACAAGCAATATCTTTCAACAGTTCCTATATATACATGAATTGAAATCCAAACTTGCAGGACACTTTCATCCACTAACTGCAAGTAATCTCGTGAATAGCCACAGCTGTTTAGGTAAAGAAATAAAGAATATCTTTATCATTCAGTTCATGCTCAATGGTGGGCTTGCTTAAACAAGCTTTACTTAAACACCAAGCACGCCACATTCCCCACTTTCAAAACACAATGAGCATTAAATTCCAGACCAACCTCTTGGAGCAACGACCCATCGATAGTGTTAAACACCCTAACTAGAGTCCCCTTACTACTTGCAGTTGCTAACAACCTCCCATCCTGGGACAGAGCAAAGGCCGCGATCCTCGAATCGTGCGCCAATATGAACTTAGTCCTCTTCGAAGCATAGTGCTCGACCCTAACCTGAAAAAAGTACATTATGCACCAATCATCAGCACGTACGTGAATCAATTAACCAATTTGTTATCGACTCGTGATGGCGCTCATCGCCTCACCTGCCCCTTCTGAAGCCCGGGACAGACGAGCACCATCTGCCCCGAACTCTGCGACGCCACGCACAAACCCCTCGGATTCGCGATCGTCTCAATCTGATGCAGCAGCTTCAGGTCCGCAAAGTTGTAGACGTATATCTTCTGGAGCAGGATCACCACGATGCGGTCCCGCCGGAGCTTGACCGACTTCACCTCGGACCGGAACGAGAGCTCCCCGATGCACCGCGACTGGTGGTCGTCCCAGATCATGACCTTGTTCACCGGGTACATCGCGTTCGACCCGCTCCCGACCAGGGCCAGTATGTTGCACCTGAACAGCATCTCCACGACGGCGATCCCGCCCCCGGAGTCGAAGTCCCGGCGGAAGATCTCCCTGAACGGATCGCAATTGTAGATCCGGAACCCGTTGTCGGTCCCCACCGCGAAGCACCCGAAGTCCTGATTGAACGACAGGTGGAGGAGGCTGGGGACCCGGGACACGGCGGGGACCTGGCCCGGCGGCGGGGACAGCAAGGCCTGAGCTTGGGCCTGGGCGCGAGCTCGAGGGGAAGGGAGGAGGGGCGGGGTGGAGTCCTCGCCGCTGCCGTCGTCGGAGGCGGCGGGATCGGATTGGAAGCCGTAGTCGGAGGACATGAGGGCGGCGGTGGAGGGGGAGGCGGGCGGGGCCGGACGCCTGCGGCGGCGGGGGGGGGGGAGGAGGGGGGCTGGAATTGGGGAAGGGGACGGATTCGGGGTCGGGATCGAAGGCGAAATCGGGGGGATTAGGGTTTGAGGGGGATGAGGAAGGCGGGGTTGCTGCTGGGGTTGGCGGAGGAAGGGGAGGAGGAGAGGGTGGTCATGGAGAAGGGTTGGAGTTGCAGGTTAGGGTTTCGGGTTGAAGAAGATGAAGATGAAGATGAAGATGAAGATGGGGATGGAGGATGGAGGGATGGAGGATGGAGGTGCTGAGCTTACTTTTGCTTGACGCTAGGCACAGCGCAGGCAGACAAGCCACGTAGCTTCCTCAGGTCCTTGATTAGATTTTTGAGATATATATATATATATAGTGTTTTTTTTGGGGGCAATTTTATTTATTTGTTTATTTATTTTGGGGTACAAATTTGTTGGTGAATTTTGTAATTAAATATGCATTTTGGGTCATTCCAACTCTTATTTCAAAATAAAACGAAAGATAAGGGAAAAAAATTAATTTATGTGTAGTTGGAGTCGCGATTTATAAAATTAGCCATATGGAGCGATGAACTCAAGCCATGTTTGTTGTGTCATTGAAAGTATATTATTTATTAAAATTTGTCATTTGCACATATTAATAGTGATGTATTATTGTCCACATGTGCATGGTCAAATGTGATATTTATTGGGAGTTGAATTGAAGTGGGAGTGGACGAAGATTTAAGCATTCTATAGATGAAGTTTGAAGTTTATTGAAGCGAATTGTTGAGTCAAAGTAGAATGACAATCATTGAAATCCATAATGAATTTTATCATTGCCCTCCTTAGTATCCAATTTTTATTTCCATATGTAGCATTAATTTGTCGTGAAAAGATATTATTATTCTAAGTACACATGATTTTACGTGAGCTGCATATGAGATAGAATCTATGATAGTCTGGCGTACTTTGGGCAATTGATATCATGAGGCATTGTGTTAGAGTGCAAGTAACTACCATGTAGTTAACAAGCATTTATTTTACGAAAAATTAACAAATTCAAAAGATTTTTCCTAAGTTTTGTGTTTCAAGTTTTGATTGTTAATAATAATAAAAAATTAAGAATAGGTTTCATGTGTAACATCAAACTTGAATTTGAAAGCCCAGAGTTATTAATTGAAGAGAAGTGGTGTCCCATATTAGAATGTCTCATCTAAATTTAGCACTATAGAGTCGCACGCCCATCATGTGAAAAAAAAAATCCCAATTGATTTTGCCTATCAACAATTAAATGAGTTTACTAAGCAAATTATTTGAGTTTTGCCGGTTAACAAGTAAATGAATTTATTGAACAAAATTGTTTCATTTAAGGGTACAGAATAAATATTAAGAAACCAAAAACGAAAAAGGAGAGAAAGAAGGAAAGTGACAAGATCTAAATTTCCATACGGCAATTGCTTTTTTCCCCCACCTTAATTTATTATATAACAAAAACAAAATAGTTAAACTGGAAAATTAAAAAAAGGTGTCTAGACAGTTTATGGTCAATTTATCTTCCTCCTTGTGCACTAGTCAACATGCCCCTCCTCTCAAGGACCACAACCAGATCGACATCATCAGGAAAAGAGCTGATCAGCTTAATCTGCATCTTCCTCAGGCCACTGGCGAAGTCCATGGCCTCGTCCATGGCCCTCCGAGCGCTGCCGAGCGCCTCCTCCAGCTCCTTATTGGCCAGGTAGAACGTGCACACCTGGCCCAGGAGCCGGTCGTGCCGCTCTTGGGACCTCAGCACCCTTTCCTCCGCGCGCTCGAGCGCCTCGGACACGACCCGCAGCTTCTCGACCGTGCGGCATCGCTTCTGCCACCACTTGATGCTGGGCACACAGAGGATGAACGATGCCGAGAAGCCGATCAAGGTGCTGATGGTGCGGCCATAGTCCATAGAAATTCGCTGGGGGGGTGTTTTTTGTGGTCTAAGATGAAGAGAGGAGGCTCAGAGACAGAGAAGTTTTAAGACAATGTTGCGTCTGAATTAGATTCTTTGCCTTTAGTGGGAGCAATCAGTTGCTTGTAGGAAACTAACTCCTTTAGCTTCCTCTGTGGGAAATTATGTCGGTACAGGCTTTTTTTTCTCTCCTGATGGGTATTGCTGTGACATCATGAGTCTGAAACCAGTATTGCTCTTTTTGCAATTTCAGATGCACATTCAGAGATTATTTCCGGATTTTCTTTTTGCCAGGATCTGGAAATTGGCAATTTTGAGCACTTGGTTAATGGCTGACCACTTGAATCCTCTCTATCCTTAAGTACAGTAGCTCAACTAAGATAGCTACTTGCTGATGGACAAATGAAAAAGCAATGCATCTCAAATGTTCCTAGACTAGCCTAGGACAAAGAATGATGATTTCCTACTGTTTTCGATACCGTCTACTGGAAAAGAATCCTAATGAAACAAAGAACCTGGCGAAATGAAACCAAAACAAAATGAGAGGAAAGGACTAAAAGCTTGTAGAAAAAAGAATTCCATGCCCAACGTCCAACTCTTTTTGACAACTTGGTGTCGGATGCTTTGTCCTCAGAGCAACGTGAGGTTATCCTGCTCTTGTCGAGGGCTATAAATATTTTGTGTTCCACTTGACAGAGTTATATTATATAGACTTCAAATCAAATTGAGAATCAAGAAATTATGGATGACCATCAATTGTTCTCCCCCTTCCTTTCAGAAACTATTGTTCAGTAGTATTGTCACTCTTCCAAATTTGGTTCATACCCAAGCCTAAATTGGTACCGCAATGTTTTTATTTTTGGGTGTGCTAACATTGAAATACTATTTTCATAAAAGGGTATAAAAGGGTTGAAGTTAATAAATGTCAATCTGAACGATACAAAACTCTACACACACACACAATGAGAAAATTTGTGTTACAATCCTAATTCCTAATGAATGCACGTACAGATCACACACAAACACAGGCAAAGAGCATGAAATCTCAATTTGATCTATCTGAAAGGAGAGAGAGGGCTGGAACTGTTAGGGACTTTGAGACATCTCAGCTCTTTGCACACATGATCTAACATCCCCAAGAAGTCCCTTACGATCACAAATATGCGAAGTGGGTTGGCCTCTTCTTTGCTCACGTCTCCATGGAAGTACTCTGTGATCTCCCTGACATGCAAAAGCACTCTGTCTTCATCTTCCTTCAGCTCCTTCATGCTCTTCTCTGAATAGCTTATGAACAATCTCATCGAGTGGATGAATTTCTCACCCATTTCGTCCGTGCCCAAGTCATTATTCACTAGCCTTTTCAGCTTAGCCAACCCATCTGATAAATTTGAGAGCGAGGTCACGAGCACATCCAGATCGATTGTGGCCGTCCTCTTTGCATTGTATAGCTCAGTGCTTAACCCAGCCACAAGATCGAGCCCCATTCTTCGATAGTCCTCTTCCTTCTCTTCGGGAGTTCGGTTCTTGTTCTTCTGATCAATCTTTCCCATGATGCTATCTGAGACTCGAATTCCTTCTGTACGGACCATTTCTTGGACAACAAAGTGGAGTAAGGTAGTCTTGCCATCTGTTCCTTTGACGTCAGCAAGTTTGAGCAGAGCGTCGAGCTTGAATGCCTTGGCACCTCCTCGGATTGTTCCGACATTCATCCTGTTTCCTGTCTTGAGCACTGCCTCAAGCAGTTTCAAGAAGAGCCTACTCGATCTGAGCTCCTTGCAGGCCTCCTAAAGTTCAAGAAAGAAGGAACTTCAATCAGTATGAAGATTTTGATCACTCTTTGCGAATCATCAGTGTGTCGAGATTTTCATTATTTTTACCTCTAGCACTAAGAAGGAATTTTTTAGATGGGCAATTTCATCATCAAAAGTCTCTTTATAGAGCATGGCTTCCACACGTTGGAATGCAAATGGAATGCTAAGCAATGACTTGATGAACTTTTCTGCCGAACCCAGTTCATCTATGTCTCCCTTGTAGCCGTTAAGCTTAGCCTCTTCTTCCTTGGTTGGCACCATCCTCACCAATGCCTCTAGCTGTTGCAGAGACAAACTGCTTCCTGCGTTTTTGTCATTCAAGAAAACTTTAGGATCAAGCCCAACATCACACATAATTGTTGGTCAAATTGCAAATTCGAATCAATGAATCACTCGGGGCTTGCTACCTGAAGTTCAAGATGATTACCTCGAATTAATGAATCGCAAACTTGCTCAGGGCTTGCATTTAAGGCCTTAGAAAGTATGGTAATATTCTGGAGTCTCTTTGGCTCAAGGAGATGCTTACTTGGGGATGGCGTTCTGCTTCTCATCTCATCGTTATTCAATTGATTTTGTAAGTTGTAACCAAAAAGTGATTCTATCATCTCCTCGTCCAACCTATTTCATCTCATTATCAATCACCCGCAGATCAACAAAAGAAACTGCTAAAGAAAAGGATTTAACCGTCACTATGGTATGCAAATCACTTACTCAAACGAGCTTGACCTCATCTTGTCCCACACCATGGAACGATCCGGTGTGGCCCTTACTTTGTCCCAGTGGAGTGGCTTCAGTTTTGGCAGAGGTGCTCCATCTTTGCCCGTTGTTGGCATAAACTGAGGAAATTGAGATGGTGGAGGAGGAGGGCCTTTCACAAAGCTAGTGTTTCCTTTAGGAAGTGGTGGCGGGCATGGCGGTGGCGGAATTCCTGGTGGACATTGTGCTGGTACGGGATTCATTGTGGGCAATTGAGCTGAGTCACTCTTTGGAGTCAAGTCAGATCCTGAACAAGAATCTGAATTCCTGGAAGGTGACAAATCTTTCTGTGTCGAAAATGATGGAGACTTATGAGCAGTTCTGGTGGAAGAACTTGGGGAGGAAAAATGCAAGCGGGGAAGCCGAGAGGAGGGCGGCGGGGGCGGCGGCGGAGGTGGTGGAGTAGACGGAGGAGGTGGAGGTGATGGTAGACCTTGAGCAATGAGAATCATTTGACATTCTACAGGACCTGTATCTGTATCATTATTCTGTTTGGTATTGTTGCCAGGACCATGCGCATTTGATGCGTTCACTGAGTCGGCTTGGAAAGGTGTTATTCCCCCAGATGAGTTTCGAGATAAAACTTCCGATGTTTCACTAACACTACATTTCAAGGCATCCGACATCCGTGCCTTGGGGGAATGTGAATCCCCAAAAGAATGAAAAGATTCATCATCAGATGAATGATTTTCAGTGGGAATGATCTTGTCGCCGGCTAAGGGAGAATCGCCACCGTTCCGGTCATACTTTACCGACTCCGCATCGTCGTGAACCGACTTAATTTCCCTAGTGGAAGAACTACTAGGAGTGTTATCCGACTCCGATTTAACCGGCTCTTGCTTTAGTGCTTTAGTCTCTAGCCTAGCTTGATTAGTGCTATGCAATGATGAACTAGTGACAGATTCAGAACTCCGTTTCAAAGACTGCTGTTCCAAATCCACTCCCAACGACTCGAGATAAAAAAGATCGAGGCCAGGATTGACGCTTACCTTGCTTGCCAAGTTCCGTGTGCTCGCATTCTTTGACCTGCCTCTGTTTCCTCTTCCTTTCTTACCACATGACAAGAAATTCTTGACACTCCTGCTTCTGTTGTGCTTCTTGGATTTCCCGAAGAAGCATACGAGCCCGAGAACGCAGCCTAAAACCACGACTCCTGTAGGCACGAGAACAGCAACCAAAACACGGCTCTTGTCATTAGCCTCCTTGTGAAGTGTGTTATGCTGTTGTGGCTTTGCTCTGTTATGTGGTGGAGGATGATGAGGACGCGGGTGAACGTGCACTGCAGGAGCTGGAGATGGAGCTCGAGCTTCGCTAGGAGATGATGAAGGTGAAAGTGAAGGTGAAGGTGAAGGTGAAGGAGAGAAGTATTCAGAAAGGCCGAATGGCGGCCTTTTTGTGATGAACCTCTTCACTCCGAGCAAAGCCCTGAACTTTTCCACCACAGTAAAATCTCCCCTCTCATCTCTCTCGTCCTTGCCGGAGACTTTCTCGATCTCAACCCGGCCTGCATTGCCATTCTCTCTTCCTTCTCCATTGAAAGACACCATTTCCCAGCCACGAAGACTGGTCTTTTCGGCCGCATTCAAAGAACCATCGTCAAGCAGAAAGTCGCTACATTGAAAGGACAGGAGCAAGAAAATGAAGAAGGTGATGATGAGGGAGATGATGAGGGAGATCTTCAGCCCGCGACCCATCTGTGGTGCTTCCTTTCTTCAAGCCAGAAGCATCAGAGCAGGCAATGAATACAACTTTCTGGTCATAAATTTGGCTCCTTTATGTTCCATCTCTGAAGAAAATGATGCGCTTCTGTTGCGTCGGAGAAGAAGGTGAAGAGGTGCGTGCCTTTGTCCTAAGTCTTTAATGCTACTCCACGGAACCCCTGAGCCTGGTAGTTGCACTGGGCCTTCTTTTACTTCTCTGTTCATGAATTTATCTCTCCCTTTCTCTCTCTCTCTCCTCCATTAATTCCCCTCTGCAAAAGGGCTCTCTTAAACTCGCATTGCTGTGTCTGTCTTCCTTGGCCACCTTATCATTTTTAGGAAAGATTCCCCCTAATGATGCCCATCTCTTACATGCTCCTTTTTGGCCATTATGGAAAATCCGCAGGCACGCATAAAACTCTCTCTCTCTCTCTCTATCAAGACACAACACAACACAACCACCAGTTTTGCGGTTCAGTAGTGGAAGCATCATGCGATTTGCAGGTGAGTTTAGAACCCTTTTAGGGAGCTAAAAGCGACCGAATCAAGAAGATGTAATCTAACCATCCTGGCGGGTCCCGTGTAGGTTGGACTCCCTGCCTAACCCTTGCATTACAGTAGGTTGAAACTACGAAAAGAGGAAAGAGGAAAAAGATTTGGAGAGCGACGAAATGGGCCCATCACATCGCTGTCTCCTGCCACGAATCTAACCAGAGTCTCAAATGCTGGTTTACGGGAGGCTAAGACAAGACCACCAGATCGCCACCACCACCCACCAGTCTCTTTCCTTAAAACTTCTGCTTGGCTCCACTTGCAAGTCATTGTTTATCTTATCATGATGTTCTTCCGGATTGAGCAAAAGTCTTGAGAGGAAAGTCTTGATCTTGAATGTAGACTTGCCCGATTATAGTTTAGTTTCATGACCTACACGACATGTTAGAAGTCTGCACAGTGTCCCACACCTAATCACAAACAGGCCCACCAACACACTTAAAGAATGTTTCCCGCCGTCTCATTAGCTCGTCTAATTGGACCCGCCCTGTTTAACGGATAACGCTGAGAGTAATGCTAGATATGTCGAGACCTCTTAGAACATCGATATGAAAAAATGACATCTTAAATGAAAGATGGGTTGTGTGCAGTATTCGGTAAAAACTTGCCAAGATCATTGTATAAACCAGTGCTGTTCATAGGTCTAGGTATGCCCAGACTTGCTACAGTGTTAACAATAACACCCTCACCGACAGCATAGCAGCATCGTAGACCAAGAGTTTCTTGCGAGGACACCGTTGGAGCGATCTGAGATGGAAGACCGAATAGGTTGGCACATGATTGGAGTGTGATATCAATGTCAAGAATCGGATAGAAGAGTAAAAACACGGAGTTAAGTCAGCATGGCCTTAGCCTTTGGGACTGTCGGCCCTGGCATTGGTCATTTTGGTCCAAGAACTGAGAAGCCTCGTCCGCCGCTATTATTGCGAGGATTGAATTGCGCGTCTTCTCTTTTGTTTTCTTCTTTCTTGGTCACGGATCTGTCAATGGAATGGTACATGTTCCGCAGGAAGATGATGGAAGCAAAACGACACTCGGACAAAGGAAGAACGACAAGAATCTTATGGAGAAGAACCTGTGCGTGACGGCAGTAGGAACAAACAGTGCGACAGTTTCTGGAATTTTGATATTTCGTGCACGCAAAATATCTAGCACCAATTATTCCTGTATCCTCAAGTAACATGTGGTCTTTTTGTATTTCAATAATTAGATCAAATATGTCGTAGAAGAACAGCACGACAGCATACATTAGAAATTAAGGACTATGATTTCATAGGGGTACTTTCATATTTTGTTTGGTAGATGACCAAACACGGCGCCCTTGCACCAGATTTACGCATAGAGTCCCCGGATAAGTTGAGAGTTCAATGTACATTTAATAGAATCGGACTGTTTATGACCCATTTTCGCACTGGCCCGAACGGCGTGCCACTAGCTAGACATTAAATTTTTCATTAGCAAAATCGGCCTGCCATAAGTCCAATTCCATCTTGGTACTTTTGTAGTACGATGTAGAGGAGCAAAATCCAAACACGAGATGAACTATGGGTGCGCAAATTGACAAAAATTTTAAACTAAGAAGTTTAAAAATTTTAGGCTTCCGATTTCTTCTTCAAATCTATTTCGGAATAGAAATCTGTTTTTAAATAGAGAAATCAAATTCTTTACCAAAAGTTTTATTCCAAACCATTAGGATAACGTAGAAAGTAAATCAAGAAACAAAAATTTTATCATTCGCAGCCTATAAAGAACGACTCAAACCCAACATATCACAAACACGATTAACTTGAAATCCGCACCACTTTTCTTAGCAAAGATCCAATCCTTTTCACATCGATGGATAGAACAACTAACAAAAAATGACACAAATAATTTTCAAACTTTTTCTTTATGTATAATATAGTTCCTGAACTTTTAATTTGTTCAGTGCGATCCTTAAACTTTAACATAGTATGCAATGAGACCCTTGAATTTTTAATTTGTTCAATATGGTTCTTAAACTTTTGGTACATGTTAAATTTAGTTCCTTGACCAGATAACCTAAGGATTATATTGAATCCAGAGATACAATAATTTAGAGACTAAATTAAACATATACTAAAAGTTTATGGATCACATTGAACAAAATAAAATAGAATAACCACACCGCCGTCTCTCTTTTGGCAAGAACGTCTTGAGCTTTATAGGTCGAAACTCCTATGTCAACTAGATACCAAGACTCATCATAAAATATTAATGACACGTGGGTCATCACGTGACATTTATGATTACATGAGTCATACATATTGAGTTAAAATTTATGGATTATATTGAATAAATTAAAAATTTAGGGATCAAATTATATATCGGCTCAAGGTTCAAAAATTATTTGTGTAATTATCCCAACTACTAATAATGAATTACGACCAACTGGTTAGCATTAGTCAAAGGGTTGAACCCGAAAGAGACGTGGGTCCAGTAAGAGCTTATGAACCCAACTTTACACGACCCGATGGTAAGCTCAGCTCTAGGCCTTCTTATCAGGATTGGCCCATGATGCATGAATTCATTTCTAAGACCCACTTTTTCTTTTCCTCTTTGAGCTACGCATTGACAAGAATAACTTCATCTCCGAAGTTCTTTCTTTCGGCAAAACAACAATATCTAGAGCTTATAACTACAAAAGCTTGAAATGTGATGGAAGCAATTGGCAGGTGTGCTTTTCAGATCTCTAGCTGGCTCACTTCTTCAAGGGGGAGTCCAGTGAAAATGTAGACTGGCTTGCAAAATCCAAAAGAACAAAAGCCTTCCTAGAAATTGGACTACATGCCCATCTCGAGTCTTTTAGAACTTACTTTGCTTGGAAGCTTAGGCTCCATATCCTTCCTTTTTTATCTAAAAGAATGAGAAAGGTCCTTTTCAGTCCAAAAAAAGAAAACTACAAAGCTTGAAGCTTTAGCAAAGAAAAAGGGAAAAACTGCAAAGTTTTGAGAGGTTGGCTCGAGATAAGACTATAACAAAGTTTGATTCGTGCAATGGAAACTCCTAGTTCAGTGCATCGTGTTAAGATAAACAACATGCGTGCTTCGGTCACTTGTATGCACGGATGTTGATCTTTTCGTCGTCGTTCGACCAAGACGAAGCACCGAGGAGTTAGTGTTAGGACCCACATTAATGTAGAACGAGATGAGTTTGGTAGTAAAGCGTATCGATTAAGTAAATCCAAATGACAATTGTGATTCCACTGGATAGATTTTAAGAAAAGATTCAGGGATTGGGACAAGTGAGAGTGGTGTTATACAGCAACGAGGAAAAAGCAACTTCCATGAAGTTCCCATCAAATTATACTTCGCCAAGACGTTTTGGCCTGAGTTTCTAACTTGTGGAAAAATTAAGATGTTCCTTTTGACGATTTTTGTACTATTCAGTCGCTTTCTTATACAACATTAGGAACTTTACCACAAGACTAAGAAAATCGTCCAAAGGAAAGTTGTAGGGAATAATTCGAGAGATATCCTAATTTTATCCCTCAAACGTCGTTGAAGGAACATATAAAACGAGTTTTTCAAAATGATGTGGACATTTCCATGCATCAGATGATTCAGCTCAGGCTTCATCCATAGAATGAGGGGTTTGACCTCCAGAGTTGTTTACGCAAGATCGTTACATATAAATCAAGAGCTTAACCACTCATGATGTCTTGGAAAGTTGGTCTGGGGATTTGTCAAGAAGCATGGAAGAGTCGCATCCCCTTGTCCACTGATATGCACTAGCAAAAGGCTATTCTAGCCCTATGGGCAGTTAGATATATATTCATGCACATGAACGATCATGATTAGGCAGTTTTTTTAACTATCTGCCTAGCAAGGTATGATAGACCAAAGATTCTTGCCGTTCTCACCTAACCTATTAATGAAGTAGTTTCATAGTGAAAGAATCTCCAGTGGTAACATTGGGCTGTTCATGTGGTTAGCAAGCGGGTAAAAAAAGGTCTTGAAAAGAGAGAAAGGACAAAGCAAATTCAAAGAACGAGATAGGAAATGAATGCGGATTTATCTCTATATCGCCGCGCGAAGCTTCGCAGAAAGGTCCGAGTCCTCCCTTTTACGGTAAATTTGGTCCCTACATAGCCCTACAAGCAGAATAGAAGTGGGTCCTGAAAATGTCCATCGTAACGAGGAATTTATCCGTGATCCTTAGGAGCCGAGGAAGTTTCACAATCGCGACTTCATGGGGTTTCAAAAGATTCTTGGTTTTCCATTCAGTTTCTTGAAGCAGACCAATCCAAAAGATCTCTTCTTAATCTCAGTTTTGCTTAAGAGTTTTCTGTCGGCAACCCAGAAGAGCAAGGTGCTTCAGAAAGTGCACATTTCAATTTCAGCTTTGCTTACTGTCCAAGTACTTCCACCACAAGGGGAGAAGCATGCAGCGTTTGGTCATAACACATTTTTGCATACATTGCATTCATTAAAAAAGAAAAAAAAAAAAAAAAAATTGTGTGACATGCTTTTCCTGAAGTGCTCGAGCAGGGACCGGTTAGGCCAGCTGGGACAATAATCTTTTATGTAGACTAAAGCTGTGGTTCAGCCATTAAAGTTACTTTATTTCGCATTTAAAGAAGGAAATAGGAGGGTATCCTTGCCCATAAAAAAGTATGAAATGCTAAAGATTCATTGGTGTCCACCATCAAGATATTAAAGCCTCAAAGATGAAACTTTAGCAGAATTCAGAAAACCCTTTTGAGATTATTATCACCTAACTAAACAGGTGCCTTGTAATAATGCCAGCCCATCAAGCACTAATCTGTTTAGGCCCTACTATAGATCTCTTTCTTCCCACTATTTCCTCCCTATAAAATGCTTCACTTCCTCAACTTCTCTCTCTCCCTTTCTCTCTTTCTCTCTCTCTCTCTCTCTCTCTCTCTCTCTCTCTCACAAGAGGAGTCTCTTTCATTGGTGCTCTCTAGGATGGCAAGCTCAGAAGTGAAGAAAGGCACAGAAGATGGGGAAGAAGCTGCAGTGCCTTTAAACTTCAAGGTAAACAAACCGTAATCATGTGCAGTTTCAACATATAGTCATCAGATTGAGCTAAGAGCAGATTTTGTGCAACGACTGATCAGAATTTCTTCTCTCTCTGCGACTGATTTGCAGACTTCGGTGTTGAGAGTCTCCATCCACTGTGAAGCATGCAAGCGCAAAGTCGATAAGATTCTAAGAAAGATTAATGGTAAACTGAAAACTCAACTCCCTAAACTCTCCTTGCTCCTGTTAAATTTCAGTGTGCCTTGATTGATTCATCCATTCGGCTTTCTTATTCGAGCGTCGACACGCTTCTCATTTTTCTGGTGATTATATTGACTAATGGGTCCATTCATGAATTCTCATAGATTAAGAACACTGCATTTGTTGTTTTCTGCTGATCGACCATGGTTTAGGACCTCTTGTGTCATTCCTTTCTGATTCTGCAGCATTCACCATTTCCTTCTCCGTCCTTTTCTTTCATTTTTCATTCATTTTAAGTTGTGTAATCATTCTCTAACTTCTGCACACAGAGAGAGACAGTAATTCACTTCCTTTCTAATCCAAGCCAAAGCCAATTAGACCTGCTTCATATCTTGCCATGACTCATGCTCAATTGCTCACTACCGATTGTCACGTCGATACTATGGTAACCCGAAACCTTTCACGGTTCCTTTTCGATCCTCGAAAAGAAACTAATTGAACCGGTGCGAACCCCATCTCCGAATTTCGAACTCGCAAGTCCGGTTCAGTTTCGATTACTTAAGTCTATAATCTCTCTATAATCAGCCTTTTTATCTATTCAAACAGGCGTTTTCAAGACGGAGATCGACCTGAGGCAACAGATGGCCATCGTGACGGGGAACATAGACCCGGATACCTTGATCCAGAGGCTCAGGAAACGAGGCAAGTACGCAGAGCTATGGCCTCAAAAGCAGGAAAAGCCGGAAGAGCCGCAGGTTAAAGCAAAGAACAAAGAGAGACAAAGCGACCCGAGCAGTGCTAAAGAGCCCGAAAAAGAGGGAAAGAGTGTGAAAACGGAAGCGCCGGAGAAAGACCAAAGTGCCAAAGTAGCCAGCGAAGGCAGTGGCAAAAAAGCCGGTAAAGAGAAAGCGACCCAAGATGGCGAACCGGCGACCGACGGAGCCGGCGCCAAAGCGAAAGAGGCGAAGCAGGAGGTGGAGGAGGAGGAGGCGACCGCGTCGGCGGCCGAGAAGCAGCCGGTCGCTGGCGGTGGTGAGGGCGGCGGCCATGGCAGTGCTGGAAAAAAGAAGAAAAAGCAAGGGCAGAAGGGGAAGAACGCGGCGGACGGGGAGGGTGCCAGCTCCGGCGAAGCGCCGGCGAGCGCCGGACCAGGATCCGGGGAACAGAACAATCATGGCCAAACTCCACAGCCCAATGCGGCCGGTGGCGGCCGTCCACGTCAGCAAGCCGGTCAGCAAGCCGGTCCGCATCCGGTTCCGCCGCATGGCTACGATGCACCCGCCGGCCCGTGGCCTCAACGCGAATGGTCCAATCATGCCGCTCCACAATATCCCAATCACTGGTACCCGCCGCCGCAATATGGGCCTCCGCCGTACTGGCCCGATTACCACGCCGGGCCTCCGCTGGTTAGTCACCACACGGCGAATCCCACCCGCCCGGTCAGCCACCGCACGGAGTACGCTAGCACCTCCTATGCCGAGTCACATTACGCCTCCGACCCGCCGCCACACCCTCATTTTTATGGGCCTGCTATGGAGGAGCAGCACCGGCCGCCGCACCCTCATTTTTATGGGCCTGCTATGGAGGAGGAGCACCGGCCGCCGCACTATTCGGGCGATTATCGTCTGCAACCGTCGAACTCGTTCGAGATGTTCAGCGAGGAGAACCCGAATGGCTGCTCGATTATGTGACGAGTCGTGCTAATTGAAAAAAAAAAAAAAAGTTTGGGAGATGGTAGAGAATATTCGGGATAGGAGTTTATGCTTCTTGTGTAAGACCATTCCATGTTGAGCTTAGGAAAAATTTAAAAGTTGGTTTCTTAGTTTAAGAGGAATTCTTGTCGGTACCCTTTTGTTCTACCATGTTTGATGTACATTTTATGTTTATTACAACTTAGATCCCTGAAATTTCCGGATTTACTTTGCCCCCCCCTTGGAAATACCAGTTAAGTCTTGCGCTACCCTATATGGCATTAGTCTTTTTTCTAGCCTTGCAGTTTTTCCGGTTGAACCGCACGGACGTTTGTCCCTTTATAAGGGGGAGTTATCCCAAAAATCTTAAATTTATCATACGACGCCGATTCAATCTCAAAACTTTTCAATTATGTCAAATTAGTCATAAATCTTTTAAAAATATGCCAACTTTGTACTTATGGCCAATTTTGATCGAAAATCAATGATGTAATGGTCTGTTCAATGCCAACTATTATATGTGATAGTCAAAGCTAGCATTGAAATTTTTTTGCAATTTTTTAAATTTTATGAATTTTTTTTCTTTTTCATTTCTTCCTTTTTTCTCTTTGTCGATCTCTGGCAAGGGGCTGCCCTTGCCTAAGGCTCGTGAAGGGGAAAGAAAGGAAAAAAAAACAATAAAAATAAAATTACAAAAATTATCTATATCAACATTGATCGTGTCATGTAAAAAAGTTGGCATTGATTCTATTATCAAGTTGGTGATTTCCAATCTAAATTGGCAAATCATTAAAAAAATTTAGAACTAAATTAGCACATCATTAAAATATTTAAAACTAAACTAGCATGATTAAAGCATTTAAAACTAAATTAACCTTCGAACAATTACAATTTTCTGGATAATTTTCCCTTTTATACAGCCTTCATTATTGGTTTTAAAACATTGATTGTTACATGAACAACTTATAAAGGGATCAATTTGATGACTAGTTCACAACTAATTACGTATATTTGCAATTGTGATAATTGCCAAGCATTAAAAGAGTTAAGACAAGGAAAATTGTCGATAAAGCTTTAAAGCTATTATACAGATTTCAATTCAATCACAAATTTTTTTAATTTAACCAATGCAATCCTAAACTTGATAATTTTTTAATGTGATTTATTTGGCTAATTTAGGTTGAAAATGTTGATCGTCTTACGTAATACAGACCAATGGCTGACATGGACGGTATCAAATGAATGACGTCATTTTGTAATTTTTCAAAAAAATTCTCGATCTTTCATTCTCCTTTCTTTCTTCATTTTTTTAATTCTTCCTTTTTTTGGTCGCTATTATTCAGCTTCTTCCCTCCGCCAGTTAGGGCCGGTGTGGGATCTCCCCCGTTGACCACGTGTACATGTATTTAAGGACTTGACGGGCTGACCATTACAATAAACAGCCAAAACCCAAATGTTAAAAAAACCGTGAAAAAAATTAAAAGCAGAAATAATTAAATTTACGAACACAATATATATTTAGTGTAATTCTTAGAAATTTCGTGCGGGGGAATTAAAATGATCCACGTGCGGTCCTCATCACCGTTAATTTTTGTTGTTGCAACTACCTCCACTACTTCCCTGATCAATAAATCAACGGTGAGCAACGTGACATGTGGACTAATTTGTCTCCTTCTATAAATTATCCCAACATTAGCTTATGGGATAATTATAAAAATATTCCTTATATTTTATTCACATGCGCAATTTGATCGTTGATCTTTTTATTTATTTAATGTGATTTATGAACTTAACTCAATGTATTCAATCTAGTCTCCAAATTGAACATTTAACAAAAGTTTAAGGACCGCATTGAATAAACTAAAAGTTTACAGCCTAGAATGCTCATTAGGTTAAAGTTCATAAACCACATTAAACAGATTAAAAATTCATGGATCATGTTGTACATTAAGATAAATTTTAGGAATTATCTGAGCGACTTAACAACAAAATATTTAGAATGCCAAAACTTTACATATGAAAGCTTTTCGTAACACTAAGTACGAATAATTTTACACGAAAGTTATATATTACATGATATACTGATAGGTTGGCATTCATTTAATAATTTTTTAATTCGTGTTGAGAATGTCAATAAATGACAACAGGTTAGTCGTTTAGTTACATGATTGGACACAATGTAATATATCATTTTCATCAAGGACACACTTTAAAAAGAACAAACTATTCACTCTACCTGCCTTGACCACTTCTTGATCCCAACAAGCCATCATTTTCTGATGAATGAAGATTACTTTAATGGACGAGTACCGGGGGTTAAATTAAATCTCGACCTAATTCCAAGAAAGATTAGCATGAGCTGTAAAGGTCAGAGCTGCTTTAATTTTCTCTGTTGTGAAAAAGATTATGTCTTTGCTTTATGTCCTCATTGGAAATGATTGCAATTAGTTTCTCCTTTCGAATTTGTCCTTCCCTTTATTAATTTTAATTAATACTTTTCAAATTCAATCAACACTTCCACTGCTGCCTCCACCACGGGTGTGTGCGGTTGATGATTGATTGCGGGACTCGGTCTCGGTTTATCAAAACCACAGCAGTCCAAAATAGTCCACTACTCCCGTGGACTTTTTGCTGGGGCCCCTCGGGCATTAGTACCCTATTGAATATAAAGGACTGTCATGAGTTAGTTCGATCCAAGATGTTTAAGTGTTATGAGTTAAGACAGTTCTATCCAAGATGTTTTCGGCTTTCGGTAAGCGAAGAACGAGACTACAATGCCTCGAATGCTTCATTCCCTCGATCTCACCGGAGCATCGCCCGAGCATGCTAGCCGCTTGAGATATATTGTACAATTTGACCATTGGCCAATTACCTCGTGATTGATCCATTAATCCGCATGGTTTCATCCACCTTTCAAGGGAAAAACTCATTCATTCACTCTTCAGAAAGGGAAGACCGGTCTCAATAAACCTAGAGACATCGCTCAGAGGCGATTTGGCTCTGTCCAGAAGGTCAGGCTTGATTCTACCAAGGGCCTGGTCTAAATAAGCAATCGCGCGAACCCTTTTACCATCTTTGCCTTCTGCAGATGAATACGGTCTAATCATCTTCAGCAGAACCAATATCGCCGAAGGAAATCGATGGCATTCATTCTTCTTTCTTTTTCATTCCGTTCTGAAAATATGCTTTGTTCATGGCACGAAGAGTTGGTTATTTTGGCTCGGCCTAGCTCCATTAAAGGCATAATCATCAGGTGACCTAGAGCTAGAACCGATATTGACTAAGTAAACAAAGACCTAGCCAAAACCATCAGTAACTAGTCCAGAACAGTTACAAACTAGTATAAAGAAAAACCCTCCTCATACCATTAAATCAGCAGAGATGATTGTTAAGAGAAACAGATAAGTCGGACAATCAACATGATCGGTTTCCATGACTGAAATGTACTAACAAAAAGCCCAATTTCACTATGACATATCTCGCTCTCTATCAAAAGGAATACACCTCTTCAGGTGAGGTACGGCCGCACTCGAAATTACTGTCGAAGCTCAGCTTTCTTCTTTTGCCAGAGCCTGTCGACGTGACTATCAGCATCACCCTGCAAATTGAGTTCCACATATGCTCAGATCCGGATCCAAAGAAGACACTTGCATGAAGATGGGGGCTTTCTTCTATGATTTCAGGAATTACAAACATAGCAGTGCAATATTAAGGAAAGTGATCGAGCCTAAAAATAGTTCCATAGTTCTTCCTACTGGTACAGACAAAATAGTTAAAATGTATCCAGCCTGAAACAAGTGTTACCATACACGGCTCATTTATAAATTGCCATTAACACATCTTATTATTTCTTTAAACAAGTGATGTAGTCACATACGATTCAGGTCACCAGAAGTAAAATGAACTCCATCAATACATACAACATTTCAGAAGGAAAGTTCTTTATTACAAGTCTAAGGGGAAAATAGTACAATAATTATGTATTTAGATGACCTTTAAAGAAAAGAAAATACATATTATCCAATATAAGCCACTATATCATCGTCTAGGCTTGATAAGAAAGATTTCAAAAAGTACACGATACCAATGAACCTGGGAACAGCACATTCATATCAACCACTACCAATAAGCACGGTTGAATGTAACCCAACAGAATAACCAGAAAAGGGTAACTATTATGAAGGTCTACACAAAGGGAAGAAGAGGAACCTGGGATCTAATGAAACCGCAGAGAGCAAAAGTGGTGAATTGGTTGGTGTAAACACCATCAGGACCCAAGTGCCCAATGTTGATCTGGACAGACGCATGGTCCTTTGAGGTGATAAGCCTGTTCGTGGCAGAACTGCAGTGAAAGAGATTCTGCATCAGAAATCTCCTCCTACTAATTGAATATCATTATCAGCTAAGAAGGCCCTGTTGCATACCACTTCCTGGGGATGTAAAGGTCCATGTTTTGTCCTTCCTCGTTCTGCATCTTGAAAGGCTGTTTTCTAGACTCCAAACACTGATCAAAACATTCAATCAGAGACAACCCAACCAAATAAATAAGTCATCAAAAGAGAGATGACGCAAATGTCATCATGGGCTTTTCGCAACGTAGTTCTCTCACGCAGTCTCCTTAACAAATCTAAAAATAAATCAAACGATTACAAACAAATGTTGCAACAGAGAGACATCTGTTTGATGGACACTTCAAGGGCAGTCACAAATTCTTTCAAGGATAGAACACCCAGCGGCACAGACCAAGCGAGGCAAGCATCTTGTCCGACTTTTATCAAATCGAAAAGTCGGTAAACCTCACGTAGCATATAACAAGTAACACGCGAAAGCACGCATTTGCTCCTGGCACAGAACATAAATTGTCCTGCAAAATTACAAAAGCCCAAAAGAATGTCCATGCTTTGTACTTCTAACTCCCCGAAGCGATTTACCGACGTTCTAACCAGCCAATCCATCTACTACTTCGCTCGTATAGTAACTTCCCACCGATTCTTTTTTCCAATAAACAATACCCATTGAAGCAAAACGACGCATTTACAATCCAACGAAACCCGGTTCGCAAATTCCCCTCAGGAAAACTCTCTACCCGCGGAAGTTGCGGGTTGCTGCTGATACATACAGAAGCCAGCCTAAAGCAGAGGACGTCACGCCTAATACAATCAACACTCCCTTTCCCGGTCAAAGCGCATCTCCAGTTCCCTCAAGTTCAGACAAAACCAGCTCATAGCTACTAGATCTTCATCGAGAGGTCGCAGTTCGACGAATCGATGGCGGAATGCAGATCCGATGGTACGTCTATGTAGAGAGAGAAAGCGACGCGAATCGCAGAGGAGAGATAAGAGAGAGAAAGTGCGTACCGAGAGGGAGAGGGAGAGGGAGAGGGAGAGGGAGGGCGAGCAGGGCGACCGCGACGATGCTGGCTCAGGCGAGTGATGGCGGAGGGAATGGCGACTCGCGCTTGCTTTATATATGAGGGCCGCCGCGAAACCCTAGGGTTCTCCCTAGCTGGACCAAAATGCCCTCCCCTCCACACGCTGCGTTTTTTCCGAAGGGAGGCGACGTCGTATAGATGGCGGAGCAATAGGAATTTATTTAGCTTGTAAATTGGCTTTTGTTTTTTGTTTTTTGTTTTTTTTAAATCTTGAGATGATTAGCATATTTGGCAAGTGAATAGATAAGAGGAAGGGTGTAGGTAAGATTTATCTTGTAAATTGAGATGATTAGCATATTTGGCAAGTGAATAGACAAGAGGAAGGGTGTAGGTAAGTTTTTTCTTGGAATATCATATATAGAACACATAGAATGCGTCGGCCTATTCTGAATATTCACTGGTTTTGGGCAGAAGACTCAGGTCCTATCTTCAAAATATAGCATGATGATATTCTTATCTTCCTTGTCTTCTTTGATTTTTGTCCCCTTTGGGTGATTGGTGATACAATTTCCTCTATTTGTTCTCATCCTCGTCCGACAAGTCGATGATGTAGCAATCATTAATCATCTTTGTTGATGTTGTCACTATGATGGGATTCACTAGAGAAACCTATAGATTTTATTTCTAAAATGATTTTTTGTAATGCAATGAATTTTTTTTTTGGTGATCTAATGCCGCTAAGTTGGCTTAGACTAGTGATTTTTGCTGGAGAAAGTCTGTAATTTTGTGATTAATGGGTGATTGGGTATTTGGGGGATTTTGCCGATTCAACCAATTTAGGACTGATTGCTTAGAAAGGTTCAATAACTTTAACATTATCTCACCACTTAATTTTAAATTTCCTAAGTAAATGTTAGATGTATGAAGAGTGAATTGGGCAATGATAGTCGAATTTCAAGATGATTATCCAAGGAACTCAGAAAATTAATGAAAAAGTACATGAGATTAGAAAATTTTGATTCATGAGCAATAGATTTGAAATGAGTGTGAAAAAATTTTCAGCTTTAAATTGTGGAGGTAAGATTTCAACGACATGATCAAAATGACCCTACCATCTTTGGAACCAAAAGGGTAAATACTCAATAAACCTAGGGTTATAAGAAAATTAGGTTTCAATTCATGCACGAGCATGCACAAGTAGTTTCCATTCTTTGTGCAACAAGATAAATCATAATAAAAATATACTTTTAATTGGACAGATAAGTATAATATTGGGATAAGTGTATTAGAAGTTATAAAATTTGTTACAAAGTACAGTTGACTCCCAAAATTTTCAAAAGTGCAAATAAGTATTAAAACTTATCAAATTGATCCAATCAAGTTATTCCATCAATTATATTTTTTAAGTTTTTAGACTCTATTGCATTTTCGTATTAAATTTTAGCACATGATTATTTTTATTAAAAGTTTTAAAACTCAATTACACTTTCCTAATAAATTTTAGAATTTAATTGCACTTTTTGAAAATTTTAGGACTTAATTGCATTTTTGTAAAAAGTTTAGGACTTCAAATACTCTTTTTTTTTTATAGTATATGACATTTTTTTCTTATTTTAAAGGTTATGCCAATTCTTTTTATGAAATAAATATTATGTAGATATTTTTATCAAAAAAACTTTTTTTTAAATTGAGAAATAGAAATTGAGAGAAGAATTTTATTTATTTCCTTATAAATAGTGCAATGATAAAGTTGGTTGTTGCACCATAAAGACAACTAACAAGTTTCAATGAGTGCAATTTCTAGAGGATGGTAGATTTCATTATCTTCTTTATTTTTACCTCTTTATAATCCTTTTCCTTTGATCAATTTTATAATGTCTTTCCATTGAAGCTAAACTAATCACTATACGAGGGCTAAACAGAAAATACAATGAATGAGAGAAAGAGAACTTTGGTTTAATAAGACAAGGCTTAGGCACATAACTGTGCGTGTATGATTGATTGTGTGCTCTTTACTGTGCAATAAATAGTTTTTAGATCAACATCAAACTCTGAAAAATTGTGCAAGTGAGCATGAACAATCAAATTGATCTATTTGTGAATAATGAAAAGTTTTCATGCAGTAAAATTAAAATGTAAAGTTTATAAAAAGATTTATTAAACTAAGAGGTTGGCAGCTATTAAGTGGTGCAAACTAATGGATAAATAGAGTCAAAATTGTTGGTGATTATCACTTTTAAGGGAAAAAATGTGAGGTGGGAGAGGATCATTGTTCACTGTAAAGACAACTTAGAATTTACCAAAGCAACTTTTAGTGAAAAGTGGGTGGTTAATTTTTTTTCCCCTTATCCTTTTGCTTTGGCCAAATTTGTATGCTAATGTCACTTGCAACATCACCGAGTTAAATGGGAAATCTAAATGCGAGACAAAATCCACTTTTGGCCTAGATATATATAAATATTAGAGGTGTCAAAAAGGCTCACACTAGCCTGACCTCACCGACCCTACAATATGGGGTATTTTGGAACCAAGTCTTAATTTTCTTAAGATCAAGATTTTTTATGTTGATATGAGTTGATATCAATAGGCTTGGGCGAGGGTCTAGTCAACCTAGGTTGGCACAAGCCTTTTGTGACATTTGCACCGAGCCCAATCCCTCTCCCTCCCTTCTCTCTCTCTCTCTCTCTCTCTCTTTGTGCAAGGGAGACAAATCATAAATCTAAGAAACACAACGACGATGATGGCGCCTCCATCATCCCAATTTCTAGTCGCATAACTTCATAATAATTCTGTAAAGCTTCCGCATAATTTCCTTTAGATTTGCTTTCTTCAACTTCAGCATCACTAGACGAAACCCTAGATCCACACCACTACTCTATCAAGGGGGAGAGAGGGAGAGAGAGAGAGAGAGAGAGACTAGGGAAGAAATCAAGGGGAAGATCTTCAAGGGGGAGGGGGAGAGAGAGGAGGAAAGAAAAGAAATCATGGGAAAAATCTTGGGGTGGCGTGAGGAGTAGGGGCTGTCGTGGGGGAGGAAGAGAGAGAGAGGATGGAAGGAATCGAGGGAAGATTTTGGGGGTGGCGTGGGGGATATGGAAGAGAGAAACGGGGGAGGAAACGATTTTTTTGGGACAAGAGTTTAGAGAGAAAAGAGGGGGAAATGAAAAGAAAAGGGGGAAATAATTTTGAGCGGTAAAGTTGTTTTTGTTATAAAAATAAATAAATGAGTTAAAAAGTTATTTCGAAAAATAAAAATATTGAATGTTCAATAATAATAAATTTTGATGATTATAGAATATCATAGATTTATTTAAATAAATTTTATTTTTTTTTTTTTTGTTAATCATTAGTCTTATCCATAATTTTTGTTAAAGTTAAAAACATGTTCCCAAATATAGTTACGCATTAACTATGAATATGTTTTTCAAATTTTCTATGAATAGACTGTAAAATCTATATTTATTTATTTATTTTGAATTTGAATCAAATTAATTTAAAATAAAAATAAAAATATTATTTAATAATAACGTGTCTCGACATGTCAGAATTCTCTATTTTTTAGAAATGACGTGTCGTGTCACGTGTCCGTGCTACTTAGCCTATGACTCTCTTCCAAATAGGCTTTGGGGGAGCAATTGAAGTATGAGATGATTGAGGCTGTGAACTCACTGGCGATTGTGATGGTGGCTTTGGCTTTGGCTTTATGGCAACATGTTTTTGGGACTGAGGCTGAGAACTTGCCTAGGGGTGCGATGCTGGCTTTGGCTTTACACCGATGTGCTTTCGAGAATAAGTTCTTAATGCTTGAAGCTACAAATTGTCCTGGAGTTGCAATGGTGGCTTTGACTTCACAACAACATGCTTTCAAAGAGCACTTTGAGATGATTGAGGCTGTGCACTAGCTTGGGGATGCGCCTTTGCCATCGAAGCTCCTAAAACTACTCAAGTTTCAATAATCTTGTAATAAGCATTGACTAAAGAATGAGTATGTTTTTAGTTCAATGAGATAATCAATTCCCATTGTAAAGTGTTAAAATATACTCACATTGAGAATTTGAAGGTTGCTTTTAGGATTTGTGTAAACACCCAACCCTACCATTTTCTTCTTCTTTGGTTGTGACTGCCCTTGTATCATTTCTATTTCAACAGCAGATCTTTTAAATTGAAAAAGAAAAAAAAAACCGAACATGAGAATGTAATTACAATACATAAATGCATGGGTGGTGAGGTATTATTCATTGGGATTTTTTGAGGTTTGCTGCTAGCTATTGCATCGGCTTGAGAATGGAAAAATCCTTAACGTTGATTAACACTAGTTTCAGCAAAAGAATTGGCATGTCCACTACATCCACTTACATTAGCAGTAGCCCAACATCCTCTTTCATTTACACTAGACTGAGCAAAAGTATTGGCTGAAGTATCTTGCATTGGTCCATTAAGTTCTGTATAAACATTGACTAAAGTATCTTGTGCTGGCACATTGACTTAAGCAAAAGCATTGGCTGAAGTATCTTGTAATTGTACATTGACTTCTGCAAAAGCACTGGATGAAGTATCATGTATTGGTGCACATTCTTCTGCAAAAGCATTGGCTGAAGTATCTTCAATTGGTGCATTAGCTTCTACAAAAGCATTGGCAGAAGTATCTTCTACTTGTGCACTAACTTCTGCAAAAGCATTGGTTGAAGAATTCATCTGCCCACTATTATCTTGTACAAGTGCACTAGCTTCTGCAAAAGCAATGACATGGCCTTTGGATCCTCCTTGAGTTGTACTTGTCGTTACTGTAACTTTAGCCTGCATATATATCAATTATTAGTAAATCAAAACCTTCACATTTATAACTTATAATGCATGAATCTATCATAAAGTACTTGTCTTTTTTTGGGCCTTGATCCACTGGAATTGGCTTGAGATTGAGCTTCAGGTGCATTTGCATGGTCCTAAAAAGCACATAATAAGCATTCATGACAAGATACCAAGCTTAGAATCAACAAAATCAATTAGTTAAGAAATACATTTTTCAAATGACATTTTTGCAATTATGTCAATCTCATGGCAGGTAGAATAAGTCATTCACTTACCCTCTTTAGTCATTTTATTCTATCTTATAAGCTCAAGTGGTTGCTTTCTTCTACTCATTTTTGGCATATCAGGCATCTTTTTGATCGGTGGAAGCTGAGGGGCTTCTTTATTAGTTTTGCCCCAAAATTTCTATCCTCTCACAGGATGCATCATGAATTAATAAAGCACTTGGACAAATGTACAAAAGAGTATTTGTGCTTGTTAAACCCGCAAAGAAAGAAAAACCCGAGCAAATACAAGCCTTGAAGCGCTGCACCGGCTAGTAGTCACATGGATCATTTTTGAAGCCTTGAATTCCTCGGAGAAGGGGATCTATTGCACATATGGCATGGCATGGATCATGGAATTACACGTATGGCATGGCAACTTCCCAAGCTCTACAAGAACAAGTCTTTAAATTCAAGTCTATAATATATTTGTCACCATCTTCTATAATCTTGTATCTTTGATCTCCATTCCATATCAAATGGCAATATCTACTAGCCATTGTATTCTGATGTAACTTATGCACAATCATTGGACCATAATTCATTATCCACTTAGCATATGCATTCATTTGACTATGCATTCTATTCATAATCATGATTATAATATCTTCAAGCATACTCACAATGGCATTGCACCTAGTTTCCACATATCTACCATTGAAAGTTTAACTAAGATTATTATCAATAACATCGCATTTTATGTTGGTGTCAAAGAAGACTTTAGATCAGTGCTTTGGCTCAATCTGGAATAAATCATTATGACCTTGTGGAGTCATTTCCTTCAATCTCTGTTTATGCACCTCAAAATCTAACATATTAGTACTCTTAGCACATTTCCAGAATTGTCTCATTAACTGCTTTTCTTTGTATTTTTTACCCCAATTAAAATATATGTGCATCGCACATATTCTATGCTGCATTTGGCAAAAGTTCAACTACTGAAGGAATGAGGCATTGATATATAAAAAAAGAAAAGAAAACATTAATATAGATGAGTGATAGTAGTATTACATACCTTTTGTTGGTCACTTATTAAGACCCAACCATTACCATTACTCATGCCAAGATTTTCCTTCAACAAGTTAATAAATCAGCTCCATGTGTCATTATTCTTAATTCTTACAACTGCATATGCTACTAGATACATTTGATTATTAGCATTCCTCCCCACATCACACAATAACTCACCCTTGATCAATCCCCTAAGAAAACATCCATCTAATCCAATGATCTTCCGACACCCTGCCAAAAATCATTTCCTACAAGCATCAAAGCAAATGTAAGCCCTATCAAATAATGGTAAGGAATTTGGTAGTGGTCTTTCAACTTTCATTTTAAATGTGCTCACCTTGCTTGCAATGTAAAGCTCTCCCAAGTAATCGTACATCAGTGCATACTCCTTCTTATAATTGCCTTGTAATTCCTTGAACACTTTTAGCTTTGTTCTCATGCATTGACTCAAAGTGACATTCACCCCCAATTGTTCTCTAATTAATATCTTCAACTAAGGTACATTGATTTTAGGCATTGCATAAATAAGAATCATGAAGTGTTTAGTTAAGAAAAAATTGGAAATTCTCTTATTCTCAAAAGTGATAGCACACATATGCTCATCAATATACTTTTTCAAATGAAATGATTCAGTTTTGTTATCGAGAACACCATAAATCATCCAATTACAATTAGTTTGGGCACACCTAGCTCTTACAAATCTAGTGGTGTTCTTGGTGTATTTAATTGCTCTTTGCTAAGCCACCGAGTACCTCAAAATTGCATCTTTGAACTCACTTGAATCTTCAAATGTCATGCCAACACCAAATACTGGATTCTTACCATTTCGATCATACGATGGAAAAAACATACTCCACATTCTTAAAATAACATCATTTTCTTCTTTTTCACTCTCATCATATAAATCTGAATGAAAACTTTTATCTTTATCAGAATCATAGTACTCTATTTTGTACCCAAAAGCATCCATCATTAGAGGATCAACTGATAATGGAGTTTGAGAGTCAATATCTAATTGATAAGTTTCTTCAATGTTAGTTCCAATTTTGAGTCTATATCTCGCTGAAAATTCCTTTAAATTTCTTCTTACATTAACCAATTCAAAATCATCATCGTCACTCGATTATTTAGCATCCACCAAATTACATGCATCATCATTCTCATCATCCAAATCCCTACTTTCATCCTCAACCTAATTCCTATCACCATCAACATTTTCTAATTATATTTTCAAACACATTATCAGCCACATTGTTAACACTTTCCATATTCACATCAAACAAACTTCCAGTTTCCATCTCAACTCCCCCTATCTTAGCAAGCGTTTCTTCATCATCGACATGCTCAAGATACAATTCAATATTTTCAAAGTGAAGATTATAATAAAATTGATCTATCACATTGGAATTATGACATAAGTACTTAAGAGTTACTCCATTTTAAAGAATATTACTTCCAGGAACTCTATAAAAGAGTTTTTCTATTTTTTGCCCACACAGAACCTCAACAGCTTCAATTATGTTGGATAATGAACTTTTACTTAAGTCTACTTTAATAACATCGACTCTTCCATCTACGTATTCTAAGGGCGGTCCAATTTGAAATTTACCTCCAAAGAAAACAGTGACATAAACTTTATTATTGCCCGTTGAACTTACAAAAGAATAAAAACAAATAGCACTTTCAATCATAAAATTTCAACTAAAAACTACTAATGATTTCACTTGTAAAGAGAAATGGGTAGGGTAAACATACCCATGTTGATGGATGACCTTGAAAGTAGTCAACCCTCCAATAAACTCATTCCAAAGACAAGCATCAGCAAACTAGCATTAGCAAAAAATGAGCTGAAAATGACAGTAAACTGAACTAATTTAGAATAATGAAGTCATCAACTCTTCATGTACACATCTCACAGATTGGTTTAGTACAAAACCGCATCACTTTACTCTTGTGATGTAAGCATTGCCAAGAGATTTCCTTCATTTTAGCTTTTTATACTATATGGCTCTCAGGCTATTATTCTGCCATTAATTCATGATGTCAATCGATAATTTTCAATTTTTTTACTCAAAAAGATAGACTAAAATGCAACTCAATAGAAACATGTATAACTTATTTCATCTCCCGGTCACAGAAAAGGTACATTGTCATTTTATATATGCTGCTTTTCAGTTTTATATTAATTAGAGCAGCCTCCCTATTTCAGGTCACTGAACAATCATCATGCATATAAACTCAACTTGTTGTTAATTAGCTATTTCCTATTTGATATGCTGCCAATGGATGATCTTACACATGTAGGCTCTCGTTTGTTTTGCATCAAATAAGATTAGTCAGATCTACTTCACATAAATATTTTAAGAGAAAAAGATATTTGTTTCACGAATTGCTATGTCTCGAAAACAAGAACTAATGAACTTACTTCAATTTCACGAACACAAGTCTCATTTACAAGTTGCTGCTAAAGTTTCTGCTGTACTGTTCGACAGAGCAAGCGGAGGAGTGGCCATTGGTGTTGACCGGTGGTGGCGAGGACATCAAAAGGTGATGGAAGAGGATAACGGTTCAGGAATTGTCCATGACCCGAGCATGAATCCCGTTTCTTATTAGGGAAATCGGTTGCGAAGCTCAGTCATAGTGAGTGCCTCCATCGTCGACGCCGCTTGATCCACCACCAAGGCTTTTGTGGGACGAATGTCGAGCGTACTCGCACCAACGTTTGATGAAGAACTGCAACTCGCGAGGCACCGATGATCTGCGTCAAGATTTAGGGCATAAGGTTGCGTTGATTTGGACAAGGAAGAAGGAATGGAAGAAAAACGCAAGGGGAGATGTCATAAAATAAAAAATAAAAAAAAACGGAGGGGGAAATGTTATCATTTTGATAATGGGCAATATCCACAAAACTACGTCATTTTGTTGACTCGCATAATTTTTTCTTGCCCTAGTTGCCATGTAGGAGAGAGAAAGTATTAAAATAAGCCAAGTCAGCAATTTTCTGTTAATATAAATTAATGGTGTTAACGGAAGAACTCAATTGAACCAACTTGACAAGTTTTAGGACTTGATTGCATTTTTTGTAAGTTTTAGGACTCAATTGCACTTTATTGACAAATTTTAGGATTTCTGCTGAACATATTCCTAGAAAGAAAGAACATAGAGTCTTTTAGCGATAAAGCTCAATATAATATATCATTGATGATGATCTCATTTGCTTAGAATTTTATTAATCCACACTTTGTGAAGATTCGCACTTTTCACCATGAATGCTTTTCCAATTTTTTTCATTTTCAATTAGATGTTCAAAAACTAATCCAAAGGTAATTTCTTCATATCCATCCACTTTCATCACATCATTATAAAATTGAGAGTAATAGACTTGAGAGTAATTGACATTACTTTAACCTAGTGACTTAATTGTTGATGCTATCTCTCCAAGTTGTGTTGAAAGTGTAACATTCTTGTCATCATTGTTGGAACATCTTCACATTTTATGAGACCTCTTTTATAAAGGCTCAGTAGAGGAAGATGTTTTTGAAACCTTCATCAACTTATTGAAGTTATCGCCTAAGTTGATAGGTGATGAGTTAATTTCCATTATATCGATATCTCCAAACTACTTAGTAAAGCTTCTAATGGCCATATCTCTCCCAACCACCGTAGTCATCTCATTATACATATCAATCATCTTATTTAAATATTTTTCATGAGAATGATGAATCTGCCAACACACGATATTCATTCAATTATTAATTCTATTGTTAAATATGAAGAGAACTTTATAGACTATGCTCAAAGACAAGTGCAACAGCTAAAACATGATACATGAAATAGTCTCATTCCTTTAAATGCAAACAAAAGAATAGCAAATTGAGAGTAACAAAATTTGGTAAAGAACATACAAGAGACAAAACAAAGTCATCACAATCTCTGTCTAGTTCCTCTGCTCATAAACTATTATAAGACAAACATTCAAATAATAACAAAACATTATGTTGAGTATTACCTCCTGGCTCCAACAAACTAGATAATCTTGCACCAAATTTTTCATTATGCAAAGATAATAAATAGATTACAAACCTATGGCAACAACTGAAGCATTTTTCATAGATGCAAATAAAATCAAAAATCGACACAAGTTCCAAATATATTCTTCTAATCGACTTCGTGTCGATTTAATGAAATGGAAACCACACATTCAAAATAAAGCATTTGAAAGAAATAAAAGGAAAACTATTGACTTCTTCTAACATTCTAATAACTAATCTATATTGCATGTGCAATCATATTCCTTTCACATGCATATATCTTATTTTCCTCTCATTTCTCTCTTTGAGAAAGTTGGATTCTTGAGTTTTCTTATTGAGATTCTATTTGTCTATTCATCTCTTCCATGATAGAGTCCTTGGGATCAGCTTCCATAATAAAATTGTGAATAATACAACAAGCTAATACAACATCGACTTGTGTTCCAAATGACCAAAAATATTTAAAATCCAATACTCAAAAACACTTATTTAGAACTCCAAATGCTTTTTCAATAGTATTTTTAGAGATGAATGACGTAGATTGAATAGTTCCTCCTCGTTTTTATGTGAGTGATTACTGAATTCATTTAAATGGTATCTAACACCACAATAGGAAGAAATAATGTCATTTTGGATTATATAACCAATATGAGCAATATAATACTTTCTTACAAGTTATAAATAAGTTTATTACTAAATTACTAATCTCAATTCAAAAAATTTGTATAAATTCCATTTTTCTACCTCTATGAATGTTTAATCCATTCGGCTTTGAAAGTGTATCAAACAAAATACATAACTCATGGGTAGTGCACTCCCAACTAGCTAACACATAAGAAAATCTCAAGTCAAATGTAACAGCAGCTAATACATTTTGTGTCGTTCCATCCTTCCAACCATGAAATTTTCCTTGAATTTCAAGATGAACCAATGCACATATATAAGTTATATCTATTTCTCCAATACAATCCTAAAATAATCAATATAATTACCAACAAAATACTAATGAAACTTCTCAAGCACTTTATAAAGACTTGTTTTTTCAAATTTCATGGATAAAATCTTTGACTATTACTTACTTCAAAAGGAGTAAAATTGCTTGGTTCTTTCATCACGTGTTGGTATAATTTCAAAATCACTTGTAAGATGATTTTGAAATATCTATGCATGGTATTTATTGATCTATGAAATTTTCTCCCAATGACTCTAAACCTCATATTATGTCCAATGATATGGCAAATTACCATAAATTGCTTCCTAATAAAGACATTTATTCTAGAACGCAATAAGTTACTTGTATCGAGTACCTTACAAAGCTCTAAAGAAGTATTCGACACCATTCATATTTGATTTATACAATGAATATCACCGCTATATAACACATAATTTATATATAACTCTCTTTCATAATCTCAATTCATGTGAGGCTCTCTCGGTAAGTAGTTCTCTGAAAGATCATAATCATTTATAACTAATGTGATTATTGTCATAATTGTTGCAATCACACATGTTATTATCATTCAAATTTTGTTATCATCCATCTATATTAGAACACATTAATCATGAAATACAAAATGCATGTGAAATACAAGAAAGGTAATACTAAAAGAGTCAGAAATGCACGGAACAACAGAAGTTGCTTTGCAATACATTAGGTATGTAAGTACTCGTACATTAATTTAGTCATATTTCTATATGAATAAAATAACTAGGTCATTGATAATCATAAAAAACTTCTTTACTCAATTTCATTTATAAGATCAAAGCAAGAATTGAAGATCTGTGGGAACAAGAGGAGATGTACTGAGGAATGAGATCAAAGATAAGTTAGCTCAAATGGGGAGATAGAAACACTAAGTATTTCTATGCTATTGTGATTCAAAGGAGGCAGAAAAATAAAATATCCATGTTACAAATTTCATGAGGTAAATGGAGTAAAGACCTAATCACTCTTAAAACAGCAATAATGGACTTCTTTGCAAGCTTATATAGCTCCATAAAATCTCATAATTTCCAATTCATTATTAACTAGTGTTCTCATTTGATTGAGAAAGACTGAATAAAGTCTTAACAACCAAAATCACCTTGGATGAGGTTAAGGAAGTTGTCTTTCAAATTGGAGCAATTAAAGCATCTGGGGCGGATGGTATTAATGGAAAATTCTACTAACATCATTAATTGAGTCTCCAAAAGATATACTCAAAATGATGGAGGAGTTTATGGAGTCAAGAAACATGAATCCGCAAACAAATAAAAATATGATTACTCCTATCCCAAAAGATTGGACCAATGTTGACCCATAAGCCTTTGTAAATTCTTATATAAAATCATTTAGAATATGTTAGCTAACCATTTGAAATCATAAATGTCTCAATTGATTAAATTAAAACAACTTGCCTGTAAGTGGAAGGCAAATCTAGAATAATATCTTGATTGTTCAGAAGGTATTGCACCAATTACATATCAAGAAAAGAAAGAAAAAATTCCAAGCTGTCTTAAAACTAGATATGCATAAAGCTTATGATAGAATTTAGTGGGATTTCTTGTAAACTTGTAAGATCAAAATGGGTTTCTGTAGAATATGAAAATTATGGATTACGCAATGTATCACTATTGTCTCCCTAAGTGCAAAATTCAATAGGGAGCCATTGCCTTATTTCCAACTGACAAGAAGAATTCATCAAGATGGCTCTCTCTTACCTTATTTTTTTTATACTTGTGGCTAACATCCTCTCATTTCTTCTTAAAAAAGTAATTGATGATGGTAGAGTGAAAGGAATCGAGCTAAATAGATATCACCCAAATCTTTCCCACTTGATATTTGCTAAAAATTCGATCTTTATTTCTGAATGGAAAAATTATAGAATGCCAATACTTAGTTAACATCCTCAATTAATACTAATTTTCTACGGGCGAATGAATCAACCTAAAAAATTAAGTATTTTCTTTAGCCTAGATTGTCCCCAAAATCTTTGTAGAAATATGGACGGGAATTAACAGATGTTTGCTTGGATATATTTGGGTATATCTTTCAAATTGAGGCATGTCAAAAAAAAAAAACAGATGTTTGCTTGGATATTGGTAAGAGTAAATATGAAGCTTGAAGCATAGAAGAAAAAGATGATGTCAAAGGTAGAGAAGGAAATACTTTTAAAAACGATTGTCCAGGCTCTCTCACAATATACCATGTCAATTTTTAAGATCCCATTTTCAATTTGTAGAGCTATTGAACTGAAGATTGCTTCATTCTGGTGGAAAAACAATGACTTGAAGGCTAGCATACACTAAAAAACTAAGATGTAATGAAAAAAATGAAGGATAGCGAGGATATGAGATTTAAAGATATAATTACTTTTAATTGGGTTATGCTTAGCAAAGAGGTTTAGAGGTTGACACAATCACCTTCGACACTTTGGTGTCAAATTATGAAGGGCCTCTACTATTCCAACACTGACTTTTGGTATGCAAAGAAATGACAAAGATCATCTTGGGCGTAGCATAGTCTATGGTTGAAAGAGATGCAATAGCCGGCTCGATTCAATGGTTAGTTGGAAAGGGAAAATCGATTAAAATCCAAGAAGACAAGTGGATGAAGTGAGCACAATTGCATAACCAACAAACCAAGATGAACCTAAATTAGCAATTGAACTAATAGACAGTAATCGGGTCAAATGAAAAGAACAAAGCCTTCGCAACTTGTTTGATGACAGTATAGTGGAGGAAATATTGGGTATTCCCATCCCAACAACTGAAGAAAATGATAAGGTAGTATGGACAGTACCACATTAGGAATCTACTTTGTTAAAAGTGGGTATAACCATCTTACAAAAGAAGTAGACAACCCAAGAGACCATCAAGCTTCATCCTCAAGCCAAATCCTATGAATCATATGGTCTAGAGTATGGAACTTAAACACTCTACCTAGAATCAAACTATTCCTATGGCAAATCTGTTAAAATGCCCTACCTACAAAGAAAAACTTGTTTAAGCGGAGAATTTTACCTAATTCGTTGTGCCTAGTGTGTATAACAAATTGGAAACTCATGAGCATATATTTCTCTTTTGTACCTAGAGAACCAAAATCTAGTCAAATCATAACTTACAAGTGCAAGTCCAAGTCCAAGTAAGCGAACTCACAAGCATAGATCAATAGATTTAAGCTACAAGAGTGATGCACTAGCCCCACCGCCTCTTGAACTCATTGCTTAAGTGCTCCGGTACCAATGGAAAGCATGAAAAAAGGCAATCTTCAAAGCTAAAACGCTAGACCCACATGAGACAGTAGACAAAGCACTCACCTTGCACGAAAATTTCAAGGCTTAGAGTGCGAAAACAAGGGAAAAATTAGATCTGAAGTGGACTTGACCTACAAGCTGGAAGCCGTCAAAGAAGGGAGCCTTTAAGCTCAAAGTGGACACCACACTAGTCATTGGTTCTATAGCAAGTACAGTGGCCGACGTGTGATGTGATGCTCTAGGGAAACTTCTCGTGGCTTCGCACAACAAATCAAGGCTCACTGACCATTTTAAGTAGAAGCCCTAACCATTTGGGAATGGGTGATTTTCTTGTACAAATGAATGAGAGAGAATGGAAACAAGATAGTTACTAAAGTACAATGCAAAAGCCAAAACTTGGCATAAGTTGACACTTAAGTGTCAAAACTTTTAAAAGTAGTATAAGTGTTTTTCTTTTAAAACTGGGATATTTAAGTGCCAAATCCGGTGAACGTGGCTAGAAATCTGATGTAGTATATTTTTAATAATATAAGTGATTTATGTGACACGCCTAAAAAGTTGACTGAGCAACGAAGATGCAAAACGACATCATTTTGTCTCAAAAATCAAATTTTAATGTATATATTAATTAAAATAAATTAAAAGAACTAATTTTAAAAAAAAGCAGTGCGACATTTGGCGAGGGCCTACACAGCCCTCACCAAATGCTACTACTATTGTTTTCTTTTTAAATAAAGTTAGTTATTTTAATTTATTTAATTATTATTTATATTAAATTTGAATCCGGAGGCAAAACGACACCTTTTTTGGCTTATATAGCCACGTTAGTACCAAAAATGATGTCATTTTGCACTTACCCAGCTACATCAGCATGCAAAACGACGTTGTTTTGTACTTATCTCGCCAGAAAAATGTCCATCAGTAATTTGGTTAGAAATTTTCGCCATTGGTACTTAAGTGTACATTTTTAAAAGTTTTGGTACTTAAGTATCCACGTGTACTAAGTTTTGGTACTTACAGTGTACTTTAGCCCAAGATAGTCAAAATGGAAGTGGAATCTGACAACTGTTCAGTTGTTCAATTCATCACGTGCGTAAACCCCCTCCTTGGGATATTGAGATACCTATTAGAGAATGTGGGGCCTCTTTTTCTTCCATGCCTCTTGTTTGTTTATCCCACTATTGTAGGATCCAAAATAAAGCACCGGATTGGGTCGCTAAAGCCCAATACCATGGGTCTCTTCCTCATTGCTGGATTTCCAAGCTCCCTCAATCCCTCATAGATATTATATGCATTGATGCCCAGTTGGGCTACTCCTTTTCTTTACCTAATTAAATGAAATGGAAGGATGCCTTTTAGACCCCCCCCTCCCCCCCCAAAAAAAAAGGCTTTATAGAACATCTCTTGACTAGGGCAATTTAGAATTTCATTAGTGAGGCATGGCGTGACCTAAACTAAGAACTCGTCCCAAAAAGCAAGTGCGACATACATGAGGCCTCTAACCTCAGGCCACATTGACTCGGGGAGACTTAACTCACGGATAATGTTCAAGCGGCTTTCTTATACTTTTGGATAATTTACCAACACAATATTCTTTCAAATCCCAAAAAAAAAAAAAAAAAAATCAGTATGTAGAAACAGGGTTTTGGTTCGAGCGTGAGGCATATGGGCCTCATCGCCCATTAAAACGGCCCAAAATCATTGGTGAGGCGGCCACTAGCAGACGAGCTTCGCAGTGCGAAGTTCGCGCCAAGAATTCGCTAAAACACAAGCATGTAATTGCATATTGCCATATTGCAAACATAAGCATCACAAGCTGATTCTTCTGTTCTCATTCCACCCCCATTTCATTCGCAGCAGCCAACAATCATCCACAGAATGTCGAGCTTTCACATCTCGACAGTGCGAAGATATTCGGGTAATTTACCATTCGAGTCTTGAACTACCCATCTCTCGTACAAGGGGAGATCCTTGCTCGATCAAACCAAACCGTGGTCCACGGTCCACAGTCCATGTTCTGTGGCCAGGGACAATTTAGAGCACGTCAAGTTTTATTACATGCACGGACCCTTGTGATGAATGTTCGGGATTAACTCGGCACGTCATCGACTAGGTCCGATCAAGTATTCACCCTCCAACACACCTTTGGTAGTACGAGAGGTTCATTTGATGTCAGAAAAGTACCAAGAAAAGCCGGGCTATAGTTCCTCGGAGGGAATTTCTTTCTATTAAGTGAACATTTACAACTTTCAAGTCTTGAATATACCTAAAATTCTTGCCAGCAGTCATCTGTTTATCAGTGATGAAGTGTAGTGGTCGAACAAAACCCTCGATCTACCATGCCTTTTCTGGTCGAATCTTTCGCCAGTTCTACTTTCGATTGACTTGAGTTTGCAACTCCACACCAGTACATGCATTAGGTCAGGGTGAAACCGGTTCTTTCATTTCCTCTCCCAGAAGTAGCAAAGGAACTCTAGGCCAAACTCAAGCGGAAAGCAAGCGCACTCCAGAAATGGACTGTCGTAGAATTGTCAGTTGCTTCTCAAATTATATTTACAACATGATGGCTGCAAAATGTTTGAGCTTTTAGATTGGAGACTTGTCTGATCTAGCAGCTCAAGCTTTCTGATGGTCCGATGGTCTTGTCGGTGTTACATAGATAAAAACATTCGTTAGAGTGGTTATACTAAACACATGGTGAAAGCCGACTACGTATCCACTATCTCGTAAAGATGCCCTTTCTCTAAGGGAAAATAGTTCCTCAGTTGCAGGCAACTCTCGATACTCGCACTTTATCTTGGCAGTTGCCTTTCGGAGCTTCTTAATAAATGCTCCATTCTTAAACAGCTATCCTGATTAGTATTTTGGCAAGTTAGACATGAATTTAAACTACGAAATATCGATATTTTACTTGGCCATTACCCTGAGAAGAAGCTGAACCCAAGACCTGTCCTGTCCACATTCACTTCACTGCAACAGCTTTCACAAGAGCGCCAAGCTCATGGGGCCATTTTCTACATTCTGCAGATAAGGAGTAGGAGAAAAAAAAGACATGCCGAATCGCCTGGTTTCGATGTGGCATGGCGGTGCTACACTCGGTCCCAGAAGAAAGACACTGATGCGGGTTCAGGCGGTGGGAGCAGAAGTGATCCAACCGCATTTGATTAGAATGGCATGTAGAATAAACATGCAGAGGGAAGATAAGGGGGATATCTTTATCCAAGATCCATGTCGATACAGATCCTAGGGTCACTGCCAGATGCAGACTCTCACCCTCCGAGCCATAAATGCACCACGGCCAAGTGAGCATCTCTCTCGACGTCATCTGTGAAAGCGCCCGCGCAACTACCGTTAAGCAATCAAATAGCGAAAGTTTGCAGTTTTCAATACGTTCCAACTTCTCTCGCGACAAAATCTTGAATTCTCGATCGATAAGTTCGACAAGTAAACACTCATTAATACAGCCTATGTTGGTTTAGTTGCTTCATTTCTAGGGAATTGATCTCGTCTGGTGTCTGTCTGGGGAGTTTCATGTATGTGATTGGGATTGTGATGGTCGTTGGGCCATGGAAGCCTGCAGATCAGACAGAATAAAGGGAAAAATCTCAAAGTGGGGAATTGCAGGTCACCATCAAACACTTCAAGAATTGGCTATGGTAGGCCCCCCATTTTGCATCCTGCCAAGCATGATCTCACTGAGATCCATGCTTACATTCCAGGATGTCACTGAACCATAATTCACTCCAAACCTCTTCTTTTCTGTTTATTTTCTAGCTACCTTCTAATATTCCTCGCAAAACAGCTGGACCCATGAAGCATTCCGACCCATTACATGTTCCAATCTTTAAAAGAACACAAATTAGTGCATATCTGCGAAGGTCAAAGCACTCGGTCTGTACGGCATCGCGTAGCTACCGGGGCGGGGGAGACTTGGGAACTAGGCTTGTCTACGGCTAAAGGCTCACGATCGAGCCGAATGCAGCATGATATATCGAGTTCTGACCGGAATGTCTGTCGCTTTCGGGGTTGATTTCTTGATGTAGATTGGGAAGATTTAAATAATAACAAGATTGGTAGGGGGGATTATATGCCATAGAATAAAGAAGTCAAGCACGGAATTTGTCTCATGGAACAGCTGGCCTTAAGGTTTGAGAACGCGCAAGCGCCGCTCTAGAATCTCTCCTCTCTCTCTGATTGACTGGCCTTTGCCGGCTTGCCCCCCTACCTTTCTCGCGGCTTCGTGCCCGTCACTTTGTGGCCCTGAAAAGGGGGAGAAAAAAATTTCTCCGCCTGCTTATCATTAGACTCCAAAAAAATAAAAATAAAAAAAAAAATCGATTAATTACTAGTCTTGATGCTTCGACAACGATGTCGCATATTTCTGCCTCTGTTTGTTGCTAACTACGTTACTGAATGGGGGCCAAATTTGAATATGCTCGAAGTCGTTGAGTTTTTTACGATGCGTGAAAATGTCGAGTTGCGTCTCGAATGACATTAGCAATTTTTCAGAGGAAATTCGGGGCCTTTTTTTTATTTTTTGGGATGCACCAAGATGAAAGGGAGAAACTCAAAATGGGCCTCATGGAGTTTATTATTGATCGATTGATGGATCGATGTGTTCCCCACTTCTTCCTACACTACGTGATTGCCATGATGTATTTTTTGGAATATTCTCCTATTGGCTTCACATTTTCAGTTTTATATGGCCGACAATTGTTACTTTGAAAATAGAAACCTTATTAAAAAGAAAAAAAGGCTCATTAGAGTGCCCAATTCGATACTCTTGTGTTCATTATAATTTTAAAAATCTTTTTTTTTGGCCATAAATTAAATTTTCTTTGATTTTAGGAGTGAATATATCAATAATTGTTGAGCTGATTCGAGGTCACTGTGAGCCTCAATTGGAAGAAGCGGCCCCCAATTCGAGGGAGTGTAGGGAGAGAGAGAAGATGGTGGTGGTACAACAGTTGTCGTCGTGGGAAAATAAGATTAACAATATATTGCTTTTTTGCTGAAAGCAAAATAAAAAAAGAAAAAAAAACCCTCTTATTTTTTTAAATAAAGGAAATAGAAATCTAACTCGATTTATTTACTTAGTTGGTGCTCACTTGTTGATCCATGTCATGAAAAAGCAAACGGCATGGTAATGAACTCGGCAGGAGGATTGCATTGAGTGGATTTATAATAATTCGGAGACCCAATTAAACAAAAAGAAGAAATTCAGAGACAATACTAAACATTGAAAGAAAAGAATTCGAAAACCACGGACATCATCAACCACTCATTTTAAGTCGCGCCACAAAATAAGAAAAGCAACAAGGAGTTTCTACTGTCCTCAACCAATGCCCTTCCATCATAATTATGTCGTAAGTAATGACATGCGGTCTATCGTAATTCCTATACAAAGTGTCATAAATTCACAAAAGAAAAAAAAAATTGAAATTATAGAGTTCTTTTTTTTTTTTGGGTCATTAAATTATAGAGTTCCATGATGAGGAGATTTGAGTTTTAATTCCAACGGTCAAGATTTGTCTTTTGTGCCTCTGACAGGTCAATCCAAACATTGGTGGTTGTCAGGTCACCCTCCCCAGCATCAGCCCCTTTATAAAAACTCCAAGCTTGAGAAATCATCAATCCATCATTCATCACCTCCTTCCAACTCCCTCTCAAAACCAAAGACACAGGGATCAGAGCCACAATGGCCAACCTCAAATCCTTCATGATCCTTGCACTCCTGGTCGCCGTCGCCGCCCTCTCCATCGCCGACGCCCAATCGAGCGAGGCCGACCACCTCGGGTTCATACCCACCAACGGATCGCGGCAGTGCACAGGCTCTCTGGCGGAGTGCATGTCAGAGGAGGAAGAGTTCGCCATGGACTCCGAGTTGAACCGGCGCATCCTGGCATCCAGCAAGTACATCAGCTACGGTTCGCTGCAGCGGAACAGCGTGCCCTGCTCCCGCCGCGGGGCTTCCTACTACAACTGCAAGCCCGGTGCTTCCTCAAACCCGTACAACCGTGGCTGCAGCAGCATCAGCAGGTGCAGGAGCTGAAGCTTGGAAAGATTCACTTCAATCAATTCTCTATCTGTACTTCTTCTTCTTCTTCTTCTTTCTCTTCGAAGAAAATTACTTTGTGGATTTTGATGGGTTATACATATCTTAATTTGTTTTTTTTTTTTCTCGATGATGAGAAAATGTCAATGTAACAGAAGCTGTGTGCCATTTGGGTCTTGAGAATTTGACTCTGATATACCGAAATGAAATAAGAAAACCGGGGAAAGAGAGATCTGTTCTTGAGCTTGGAGTGATTCTGAGATTTGAGCATGTTTTCTGGTATAAACCTTTGCGCCACTCGTGAGTTCAAATGCGAACGAATTGTCTCCGGTAGCCCATATAGCATGAAGTTCTAGCGAGGGTGCCGACGGCATCGACCGATGAGCTATCTGCTCTCGAATGAATGCACGTCGGAAAGCAAATGACGGTCGAAACTGGAGCTTCTGGAACTCAGACATGTCGATTTCCAGATTGATATGCGAGTTTTAGAACTTCGGAACCGGGATTCCTAAGCTCCGAGTCGTGCCCGCTTTATCTGTCGGTGATCGGCGTTCGGTGCTCGATTTAGTGGACGCCGAGATCGAATTCTACTGTGCATCTTCCGATTTGAATTTGGTTTTTCTGCAAGATGAAGCTGGATCTTTTTGTCTTCTTTACCGTGCATATAAGGAGAGGAGGGAGTCACGTTCATGTCTCTTTCGGAGAAATGATTATGAAATTCGAAACGAATTAGTGCTTAGAGCTGGCACGCTGTCCATGATGGGTCCACAATTCATAATAAATAAATAAATAAAACGGTGAGGCCCCACCTTAACGAAAGTCAAATTATTTGTTTCTCTTTGGAAATGCAAATGGGAAGTCCAAAACTGCATGATTTTTCAAAATGTGAATCACCGTTGACACCGAGCTTAAAATTTGGACGGCAACATAAAAAAAAAGTTAAATAACTCAAATCGGGTCATGACAATACACTAAACCACGAGGCCCAATTGATGAACTATTATACAAGGCCCTTTCGTTGGGATGCCTATTGAGCTTGTCAATTGTGAGGATGCAACGCGTGGCAACTTGAAGCATGCATAGTAATTAAAGACGAAGTCAAGAAAGATCCCTCGACCGAGGAATGACTATTGCCAATGAATCGATAGTGTGCGCGTTATTTTTTTTATTTAAGTTTTTCATTCATATTATATTTTCAATTTCTTATCTATTTAATTTTTATTTATTCTATTTGTATTTGAATTCTATTTATTATTTATTATTAAATACTTTCTTTCTATTTTTGTAGATTATTCCTACGGTAGTTTGCATTAGGTCCATTTTAAGATATAGGAAAAATCAAACGGTGAGACGATCACAAAATCGCAATGACGCATTAAATTTTGACCCTTAAGAAATGAAGATGAGGAGACTATTCTAAAATTTCGATTTAGATTAGACTTTGCTTAGAGTGTGTAATTTGAATTTCGAATTGCATTAGGTTTTCTGGTTCCAATGTCCATCTTTGATTACAAAAGCATTCCCGTCGTATTTTATAGGCCTTTTTGAACTTCTGGAATGCACTCTGGTCTATCCATTAAAGGTGCGTTTATAACGTTTCGTTTAAAAATTGTTTAGGAAATAGAAATTAAAAAAATGTTTCGTTTGGGAACAATTTTTGAACAAAAACGTGTTTGGTAAATTTGTTCCAAAAATATAAAAAGAATAAAACACGTTTGGTAAATTTGTATAATTTTTTTATTTCTTTTAATTTTTAAATATTTTTATTTTATTTTTTCTATTTTCTTTCTTTTTTTTTCTTATTTATTTTTTTCTTCTTTGGGCCGGTCGTCGGCCTCGGCCATGGTCGGCGATCGGCCAATGAGGGCCCGCCGGCCTCGCCCGGCCACGGCGAGGCTTGCCGGCCCCGAGGCGAGGCCGAGCGTCGCCGTAGGCCGGGCGAGGCTCGGCGTTGCGGATCCGGGGCAAGATCGAGCTCACCCGGCCCGGTGCGAGGTCGGTGCGAGGCGAGCTCGAGCTCGCCCGGATCCAGCAAGGCCGAGCTTGCCGGCCGGCCCGCAACGCTCCGGTGAGGTCGCCGGCCCTCGCGTCGGCGTCGGCCGCCATGGGCCGAGGCGATGGCCATAGGAAAAAAAAAAAAAAAAAAAAAAAAAAAAAAAAAGAGAGAAGAAAATGAAATAGAAGAGAAAAAAATGTTCTAAAATGTGTTCAAAAACAAAAACAACTTTTTTTTTTTCTTTTTTCATTTCCATATGTGTTTCGGGAACAAAAAATAATTTTGGAACAAAAACAAACAACGCGTTTTTGTTCTTTTTTGTTCCCAGGAACAAAAAAAACAAAAAAGTTATTTAAAAACAGAAAAAAGAAATGAAAACAAACGCAGCCTTAGTAGTCAATGTTCGGTTTCAATTATCGAGCAATACATGGCCTCCGAGAATTTAGGCCGTTTGTTCTAATTTCATAGAATTTCACACAATTTCCATATTGTCTCATTGTTTGCGCACCATTCAGTGGTCCGAATTTCACAAAGTCCTTGAGAGTCCGAGATCATGCTAGTATCATTTACTTCTTATTCGAAGTTATGTTTGATAATTTAATTGGCCATTGATCGTTCATGATCGAAATTGAATGATTTGGAGTACTTTTGATTCCCCCATCACATCACTCAATGTCATGCTTTATGTGGTCCTAACATAATTGTCGATGCATTTACTCAATCATGCTTTTCTTAGGCCGCGTTAGTTTCGTGAAAAATAAATAATTTATAATATATTTTTCAAAAAATAATCATTTGTATCACTTGAAATAATTAATTAATGAAAAATATTTTTATTATTAACAATAATTTTTATATAGATATTTTCATGAACAATATAAATATTTTTCAATCACTTGTTTTTGTAAGAGATATGAGTAATAATTATTAGGAAAATATTTTCTAAATCATTTATTTTCAGCGAAATGACAGAGGTTTAAACTTGCATTATCTTGAAAACCTAAGGATGGTGTATATCAACGGTATTTAAACAAAGATCCTTCCGTTGACACCCTTGAAGAAAAGCAATAAATTTCAGTTTATAGGTTCTTTTGCTTTGTCTCCACCAATTTCATATGCTTCATCATCACCGGCTTTGCCACCTTCACCTCCTATCATGAAATTCTTGCAAACGACTTGCGGCTGGAGAGAAGTCGATACATTAGTCTAATTGGAGGATTAATCAAATGAGAATTATTTCAAAGTGTGCACCATGTCATCAATTGATGTGATATATAACTATCGATAATAACTTGTTATATTGTTATATTCGACTCATTTGCTTCCTTCGATAGAAGCCACTATAGACACATTACCTAAAGTCACGCACAACATTCGTTGTGTACGGCGTTCACCTAGTATCTTTCCCAAAAACATGGTGTTCATGGTTCATCGGACTAGGATCGTCCGACTCAAAGGAAAAAACCAGGATTGACTTTGCACTTTCTAATAATGAAATTCAACTTTTTCCGAGCCCAAGAAGCCTATGATTTCGTCGGAAGACTGGCCCAAATTGTCAGGTTTTCCATGTGAGCGGCAAGAACGTTGTTGGGCCATGGCCTTACGAGGTACTTTAAAAAGCCTCGAGGTTCGTCCAATTCCACCTTGAAACAAGCCCCTCTTGTTATCTCTTGCTGCATAAATAAGCCATTCGCAGTTTTTTAGCCTTATATTTTGCCTCTACTCTTGCCTGATCGTTCTTGACAAAAGTCAATCTTAGCTCTTTTGACGGCTGCATGCTTGTTAATAGCTTCCTTAAATCACTTAGGGCCATTGAAGAGCATATGCTCTTCCTTTTGATCGCCTCTTTTCATTCTAGTTATTCTTCATTACTGGTGAGAAAAGCTATGACTAGAGTCACTTAGCTCAAAGAATTCGGTATTGAGCTCTATATAAATCTTCATATTGGGTTGTTGTTATGGCCTTTCTCCTCCTCCTTTTCTCGTTCTACTTAATTAAGAAATTCACCATTAATTTTTGTAGGCATCTCAACAACCTAGCAACTTTACATGCATTCTCTTTCTTAAAAGATTTAGTTTTTCTCCATAGCCGCTTGAAATTGTTTTTCTTCATTATCAGACAACCATGTGCCCTCAACAAGCTCATCGTCCTCTTCATTTTCATGATCACACTCATTAGTAAGTCTTACAATTGCCTCGTTTACTTCTTTGTTTATCCATCCTCGACTAACCTATAATTGATGCTAACACATAAACTCGAGACCCCAATAGGCCCATCGGTTTGGCTAGCAATCATACGAGTCCTCTACAACTTCGATATATGTAGCTACACTCTTCCCTACAGCTTTAACTTTTTATCTATGGTCCACTCTTACTGCAAATATTGGCCCAAAGTCCTACCGTTTTCTGTGTCATACTATCATCTTCATTTAATTTTAAACCACCCTCAAAATTCTTCCTCGTTACATTTTTTTGGGCCGATCTTCTACGACATTAGATGGTGGAATTATTCGTAATAACTCATATACTGTACCAAGTGTAAAATCTCAAAATAGGTCAACTCACCTAGATCATAAAGCCACTTGCTATTGTGACCCTCAATTTAATTTACTTTTTTCTTTCACGAACAAACCTACCCCCATTCCATGGTGGAACGAAAATGTTACACCAACCATGTGAATCTGCAAAAAAGTAGCACATAAAAGTCGGCTAAAATAAGAAAAAAGCACACCAATTAATATATTTCTATAGTTTTATGTAGTATGAACAGATAAAACATCGAAAGTATGATATAAAGTCAACAAAAAACAAAGACAATTTGGGCCACGTTTGAAGAAACAAAGAACTTCTATCTAAAGCTATCATAAAATGGGCCCACATTAAAATAATTGAAACATAACTTTAGTGCATTCAATATTGTTTCCATAATCTTGTAAGGCACGGGATGACACAACTAGCCTAAGTAAACTATTCATGTTTTATTTCATTACGGCACTTTGATCGAGTAAGATAAACTGTGCATTATCATCTTCGAGTTATCCCTTAATGTGAAACCCCCAAATCCACATCTATGTCTTGAATGGAAAAATGTCGACACTTGTTCCTAATAAGAATTGTAATACTTTCCTTTTTTCTTCTTGTCCTTGTCGACATTCCTAGAGACCAACAACCCTAAAACCCAAGAGTAGGTGTGAGCATCATAAAGATCGAGTGTCTCAAGTTTGATTCATTCTAAGATGAAATTTCTTAAGTGGATTATCTTTCCTAGTTTAATGTGAATATATGACACGCAAAAAATTCACGTGTAACTTTTTTTCCTGTTCATTTAAACTCAGCAATTGAAAGCCATATCGACAAATTTTGTTAATTCGAATTAAAGGAAGGATGACCTTGAATTTAATTTATGGACTATATTGAATATTTGGCAATAATCCAAAACTCATATTTAATAAATTAAAAGTACAGAGATGACATAACACTTGGAGCCAAAATTTAGAAATTTTTAGTATTAACTTCCCAAAAGGTGACGACTTAATGACAAATTGATGTAAGGTAAACACAATTAAAGGATAATCCATTTATTTTACTTTAAGGAAAAGCTTAGTGGTTTCTCTTCAAAATTTTGGAAGGAAAGCTTTAGAAAATGTAAAAATATTCTAAATGACCCTTATGTTGATTTTTAATCTCATTTTCTTTTACATAAAAGTCTATCTTTTATCATTCATTTCTGTATAACAAGAAAAAACAAAGAAAATTGTGAGCAATAAATTAACTAAAATGTTAAATATGGAAAACATGAATTGTTAAAAATTGTCGAAATACTTATAGAAATAATAAGATTTTTAAAATAAAGAAATACAATTAAGCGAAAAAAGAAAAGCACCTCAGTAACAGAAAGGTCAAAGAACAAAAATGGAACACTCAGTATGTACTTTTAAATGGTTAATTAATTTAAAAAATGATTGATCAATAAAAAGATATATTAGAAAATCACCTTAGGTTGTTAATCATCTCCTCTTATGAATTGAGGACATCATCTTTTTATATCCTCTTCAATTTTTTTATTAATGAATCATTTTTATATTAATTGATCATTTCAATATACATAATAAATAATATATTCATGTCATTTCAATTTTGTTATTGTGTCTTTTTTCCTTATCTAATTTTTTGTTTATTCCTCTACTTACGATAATCTATTTACTTGTATCAACATGGCGATATTTATGAGATGGCAACAATTTATTGTTATTATTATTTAATATTATTATGATATTTGATCTCTTATTTCAAATGTTTTAGTTGACTTATCATTCTTGCATTTTAATTATTTTATAGATATTTTCAGCAATTAAGAGTCAAGGAAAATTTACTTTAAAAAATGAGATGAAAATATACTCTGACTCTTCAAAAAATCACATGTATCGTACAATTTAAATTTTTAATGGAAAAATAAATAAAGATAAACAGTTATAACAAAATAAAAAGTTCAGAATTTTAGATGGATTCTCGGATGGCAATAAGAGAGTACTTATTCAGGATGCTTTAGGACAAAACAGCGACGGCCCCACGGACTCACCTTAATTATGGGCCAATTCCAAAAAAAAGCACGAACTTTAGGTGTTGTCCAAATCACCGAACTTTATTTTTGTCTCAAAAAAAGACGAACTTTAGGGGTTGTCCAAATCTGCCCGAACTTTATTTTGTCTACAAAAAAAAAAGACGAACTTTAGGTATTATCCCAAATTTGGCCCAAACTTATTTGAGACAAAATAAAGTAATTCTATTACAAATATGTTTCACATCTCTATTTAACTACAAGATGCATACACTTGAAATATCTCGCTTTAAGGCAATGTAATCTTCTGCTTTCAACCTAGCTTCCGACATTGCAAACGGTTTGCCAATTGTTAATTGATCTAATGGCCCTAGCTATGTGCCTCTTCCCTGGAATTGAAGTGCTGAATTATTTTTCCCATGAGAATCATCTGTAAAGTTCACCTCATTGGAAGGCAAATTTAAATTTAACACTTCCTCCAAACACTCGAATGCAGCATCGTTTTGCTGTGTTGGATATTATTGATGAAGTGGAAATGCCACGTTGGATGATTGTGGAATGAGGGTTAACGGATGGCTAGATTTGGGACATAAGTGAAAATTTGTGCCTTTTTTAGATAAAATAAATTTCGGGTAGGATTTGGGACAATACTTAAAGTTCGTCTTTTTTTTAGACAAAATAAAGTTCGGCCTAAATTTGGGATAACACCTAAAGTTCAATCGCTTTTTTTGGACAAAATAAAGTTTAGGCCAGGATTTGGATGACAACACCAAAAAGTCTTTTTTTATGGAATTGACCCCCTTAATTATAGGTTTTCTTCGGACAAAAAAAATAAATCGAGAAAAGTCAGGATTTTTTTATGCAATTAGGCCCTTCCAGAACCATCCCTTCCCTTCCGACGTCGACGACGACTTGGGAGACCGTCCCATCACCGTCCCCACGATGACGTCATTTCCTTGCCCCGCTAGGCCTCCCCTCCGACGGGAAAAAGACTTAGCGGCTAAGCAGTCAACGCCCCCAAAGACGGCGTCAACGTGCTACACCGTCACCGTCAAGCTCTCTCTCTCTCTCTCTCCCACGAGCGTCGACCAATCGCGAAGGGCGGCGACGCGCTTTCGCCCAATCCGGGGGCCGCACGTCCACGGTTCGTTCCCCACACGGTCCGAATCGCTCGGCGTATAAATAGGAGGGCGTTTCTGCTCTCGAATTTCCATCCAACTCGATTCTCGCCTACAGACCCCAATTAAAGAAAAAAAAATCTAGACCTTTTTTTATACGTAGCGTCGAATCGTGTTTTCCTTCCTCGCGGTGAAGTCCTCACCTGCAACCGTCCGAACAGCGATCACCACCAAGCTCGTCCGATAATCTTCGAGCGTTCGAACCAGGTTTTGCCGATGGCCGAAAGCGATCTCAATAGGCAGCAAGAGATGGTGAGTTTCCGTCTCCGGTCCTCCTCTTTTTTTGTCCCTTTGAAGTTGAAAATTGGGCGCCGGTTTTAAGGTTGATCTCGAGGTTTTTTGGGGTTTGGGATCTGGTTTGGTGTGGGAGATTAGTTTTGCATCGATGCCGGTGCTCTGTGTTGAGTTGCTAGGTTTTTTGGACTTTAATGTTCCTCTTTATAAGGCGGGATGGAAAATTTTGGGTTTTTGGTTTCATCTGGAGACAATTTGCGGTGTTTTTCGTTTCTTCTTGTTGAATATGGACGTGAAATCGAGTGTTTTGCGGTCGGGATTAGTCGTGATTGAGGATCAATGTCTTGAAACAACAATTGTGACCTGGAATGTTTGCCAAAGCTAGTAGCTTTACGTTCGCAGAAAAATTTGGGTATTTCGTTTCATCTGGAGATAATTTGCGATGTTGTTCGTGTTTTTTTGTGCAATATGGATGTGAATTTGAGTGTTTTGGTGTTGGGATTAGTTTTAATCGAGGATTCATGTCTCAATTAGTAAACTACGGAGATGTCTCGAAACAACACGTGTGACCTAGAATGTTTGCAGAGCTAGTGATTTCCAGCATGTTTGTTCTTTGCGTCTCGCGTCATTTTGTGTGAATGCAAAGAGCACATGGATGGGGCGTTTGCGCAAACGGTGGATGACAATACTATCGGGTTGTGCATTACCATCTTGAAACTGACATTGTGCATTTTTTCCACAGACTAAGGAAGAGGAGCAGAGGCTGAAGTACCTGGAGTTTGTGCAAGTAGCTGCAGTTCACACTGCGCTGTGCTTCGTGAGCGTCTATGCTTATGCCAAGGATCGGTCAGGCCCCTTGAAGTCTGGAGTGGAAACTGTCGAGGGAACGGTCAAAACTGTGGTCGGACCCGTTTACGTTAAGTTCCATGATGTCCCAATCGAAGTCCTCAAATTTGTTGACCGCAAGGTTCGTTTCTTTCTCATTGATTCTGAATGAGTTGACGGACAGTTTTTTCTCTATCACTGCAAGTTTGTTAATTCCTACGGGGTTACTGGTTAATGGATTCAACAGTGTGCGGAGTACAAGACATGGGCGACCGTTCATAAAATGGTTAGCTCTGCCCGAGTTTGGTGTATATCTCCATTTGGGCAAGTGCCTTGTAGTCGAATACTGGTTAACCCAAAAAAAAAAAAATGCTAGTGACTAGCGATAAGGAAGTATGAATGTGAAAAACGGAGAATTAAGGGGCTTCATTTGATCAGTTGCTCTGTAGTAGGTCAGTTGCGAAGTCTTCGTTTAATAAACTAGGATTTATCTGTTTGCATATTCACGCTAAATGTGCAATATTGTGCTTGTGCCGTTTTCATTTTACTGATTGGGAAGTATTCTTATGATGTAGATTGATGAGTCAGTGACCAAGATCGACAGCCGTGTACCACCCGTTGTCAAACAAGTTTCTGCCCAGGCCATGTCTGCGGCTCAGCAGGCTCCTGTGGCAGCTCAAGCCGTGGCTCATGAAGTCAAGCGGGCTGGTGTGGTCGATACCGCCTCAGGAATCGCCAAGTCTGTGTACACCAAGTATGAACCCACCGCTAAGGGGCTGTACTCTAAGTACGAGCCCAAGATGGAGAAGTGCGCTGTGTCGGCTTGGCGCAAGCTCAACCAGCTTCCTCTCATCCCCCACGTGACTCAAGTCGTCATGCCAACTGCTGCCTATTGCACCGAGAAGTACAATGAGACAGTGCGCAACACTGCGGAGAAAGGGTACAAGGTTTCTAACTACCTCCCCATCGTCCCCACTGAGAGGATTGCGAAGGTGTTCATGGGAGGCGCTCCGGAAACACAACCGCTGCTCCCTGCTGGAGGTGAAGCAGATGTTGCCGCACATTGATTTCAGTACAAAGAATGTTGGTCTTACATTCGTCAATTGTTCGATTGAAATTATCAATGGTGTCTGTGGACCTTTGGTTCATATATAACTTATAGCTGCTTATATCTTGTAAGGCTCTCCATCTGAACGTTCTGTTCCGGATGTGGAGTCATGTTGTTTGTTTTTGTTGAGCTACAACTGGGTTGTTCGATATACCTCTGTATAGTCCACTCCTTTCTTGTCTCGCTCAGATTGGTTTTGAACGATTTTTCTTTAATTTCTTCCTTTGTTCATCTTATTAGCAGAACAGATTTCTAAAACTGAGCTCCTGTGAAATGCCGCTGTATGTGCATTACGTTGCCCCATTTTCATGTGAGCTAGTCGCTCAGTTTAAATCTAATCATTGCCGTGCGCTGCATCGACACATGAGCATGTCCTTGAAGTAAACACTTCTGGAAATTTGAAAGCTGTGTGTCGAAGCAATGGGGGATCATTTCCGGACGTGCAGTGCGCGACTTCCATATACTGGATCTTCAGCTGAAAGTTCTTTGCGCTGATCACGGCCGAACATCCTCTTCATATTGCTACTTACTAAGCGTGCGTATAATAAAAATTTCTATTCTTTTGTTCTCGAGAATAAACTTTGAATAGAAATCCGTTTGATAAATTTTTTATTTCCGGAAATAGATTTTGAGTAGAATTGAAAATTTGTTCCCGGGAGCAATTTTAGAATTAAATCAACCAATTTTTTCTCTTTTATTTTTTTCTTGTTCTTCTTCCTTCTCGCTTCTTCTTCCACAGTTGTTGTCATTGGTTGTGGGTGACCTCTTGGTGGAGGCTCGCCAAGGCAAGGCGAGGTTTGGCAAGCTCAACAATGGCTAGGCGGGCCTCACCTAGGCCTCCTCCAGCCACCGGCAAGCCTTGCTTGCCCATCAAGACTTGGCCGAGCCATGGCTAGGCAAACTCGGCTGCGCATGGTTGGGCGAACTTGACCAAGCCTCGCCTAGTTACCAATGAGCAAGGCCATCAGCCAGAGCTTAAAGAACAACAAGGGAAATAAAAGAAAAAAAAGAGGAAAAAGTGATAAAATTATTAAAAAATTAAAAGAAAATTGTTTGGAGTAAAGATTTTGAGGATAATGCCAAATGTAATGAATGGAATACAATTGCTAAACGATTTAAAATGTTTAGAAATTATTTTCGAGAACAGAATAAAAAAGCATTATTTCTGATTAGAAATTATTCCTAAAAATAGAATGGTTCCCTAATTTGTCATAAAGTAAGCCGGAACCGTTTTTGGATATTTGGCAATTGTCATGATCCCCATGAAGATAATGTTGCACGTTCGAAATATTTGAGTGAGAGATGTGAGCCATGAATATATCATAAAGGCTTTTTCCGTTTGTTTGGAGAAAATTATCAAATAAACATTTGAGAAAATTTCTTGAGCATAATCCTAGTCTCCCGGCGCAAGCCCGGTTGCTAGACTCGAGCCACGCCTCGGTTTGGGCGCCGGCGACCCGGGCATTATAGCCAGGTACTCGAGCGTGGTAGTCGGGTGTCGGGCATGGGCGCCGGGAACCAGGCTTGGCCCCTGCCCTGAAGAAACCCGGGCACGAGTGTGTACTCGAGCTTGGCAACCGGGCATCCGGGCATTTTTGATTTTTAAAAGAGAGAGTCTGTTCCGTGACTACAGCATTTTTTTCGAAATCACGAAACTTGCTTTCGTTAGAAACCTCATTTATGGACACCCGGCTTTGAGCGGGTCGAAAATCGGGGACCCGATTCATTTCGTAAAAAGGTTTGGTCCCCCGCACCCTCGCCCGCCCGCCCGCCCGCCCGTCCGCCCGCCGCAGCTCCGCCGGCGACCTCCGCGCGGAGAGATGGCGGGCAAGGCTGGCCTCTCCCTGCGGCTCACCTTCCTCCTCTCGCTCTCCCTCTCCGCCTCCTACTCCACCTGCTCCTCCCACTCCTTCCTCTCTCTCCGATCCTCTTCGCCTTCGCCGCCGCCTCCGTCGTCGTCTGCGATCCCCAAGGCCACTCCCTCCGACCTCCTCTCCCTCCTCGGCCCCGCCCAGTCCTCCTCCTCCTCCTCCTCCGCCTGCTCGGTCAACCCCGTCGTCGCCGACAGGCTCCGGTCCTGCTTCAAGTTCCTGGTCCCCTTCTCTCCTCCCCCGACGCCCGCGAGGTGCTCCTCCGTCAGCCGGAAGCTGATCGCCGGCGACGGGATTGGAAGCCGGAGGGTCGAGTGCGAGCGGCGGAGGGACGAGGACCGGCTCGTTTGGTGGCCGCCCGAGCCGGTCCTCGAGCTGGCTCGGCTCGCCGTCGACTCCGGCGGCGACGTCGGAGCTATCCATCGCGCCCTCGATCCCACGCCTATTCCTGTAAGTTGTTTCTGGAATCTGCAAAACCGCAGTGGAATCGTCTGTGGTAACGTTCACGTTTCGCTAAGGAACGGCTCTGGAGCTGATTGCTTGAATTTGATAATCATGCTGTCGCGCGATTTCGATCAATGCTTGAGCCTGTCTCCATGGTTGTTAGAACTCAAAGGTTCAATTTTATACTCTTATGGGAATCTTTAGCTAGGATTCATTCATTGGCAAATGCGTAAATTTTCCTTTAAAACAATTCGGTTCGTGTGAGATGAGAAGAAAAGATCCATTTTTCATAATTGTTCTGTGCCGGAGTCTTTGAATTTGCTAATATCATGTTACATATGACTGCCATAGGTTCCTGATGTCGAAGGATCGAAAGAGAATAAGTGCGAGCTCACGAGAACGCCCTACGGAAGGCATTTCATTAACGAGGTTTGCATTGTCGTCACAGCAATCTGTTTCTTTCCCAAGACTGGTGGATAGTGAAGCATTTTCTAGTTTTGTTTTCAGGAGTTAAATGCATACCTTAAGTTTTTATTTGAGCTCATTGAATCCCGTGGTCCTGCTGTTGGGTTGAACGTGATGTTGAGCCGCTATGATTTCTTCCATGGTCATCTTTTTCTCGCCAACGACACTGGGAGGCTTGGTATATTGTGAGTCAACTTCTGGGTTTGATTATACTCCTCTGAGTAATGGAGAAAATACATATATGTTGCGCATTAAGCATGAGATGTGTCTGTTTAAGTGTATTCACCGACGTTAGAGTTTCGTTCGTGGTAGGTTTCATGCTAAGGAGTACCCCTCCTATGACAAGGAAGTGTTTCCGTACTATATGGGTTATTGCCAAACAGGTAAAGACTTTGTAGAAACAGTGTACATATACTGTCCTTCATTCTTGTGCCAAACTTCTAGTCTGCTGAAAAATTAGGTACAGCCTCATAGGTTGAAATCAAAAGAATAAGCAAATGTTTTGGAATGGAAAAATGCAGTCTTGCATATTGCATTGGAAGTTATTAGTTCTTTTGTCCAATCCATGTTTTTGTTGCTCAAGTTGTCAGCTGCATTTCATGTTCAAACGTAATTTATGATGGTTTAATGAACTTGCGGAACATTCTTTGTCCAGTCCATGTTATTAGTTCTTTTGTCCAGTCCATGTTCTTGTTGCTCAGGCTGTCAGCTGCAGTTCAGGTTCAAACGTAATTTATGACCATTCAATGAACTTGCGGACCATTCTTTGTCCTGTCCACTTTATTAGTTCTTTTGTCCAGTCCATGTTCCTGTCGCTCAGGCTGTCAGCTGCACTTCAGGTTCAAACGTTATTTATGACGATTCAATGAACTTGCGGAACATTCTTTGGCTTGCTCCATTACCAAGCAGTTCCACTGATTCTTGGGAGTCGCCAGGTAATTCTCTGTGGTGCCTGAATGTAAAATATGTTTTTCTTTGCCAGAGAATGTAAAATATGTCATTTGTTAAGAGTCAGCTGAACCTTTTCCAAAACCTGATGAATCCGGCTTTTGTCTACAAAACATCTTGAAATGGCTTGTTTTGTTATCTCCTTTTAATTCATCGCAATCGCGTGGATATCTATATCTTTTACTGGTATTTCAGCTGATAGTTGAGATGCTTGGTGTTTGCATTGACACATACTTCATTTTGCAGTCCTTTTGTTTTACAATTTAGTGGCTCACTTGAATTGGGTGGTTTGATGAAACAGGAGTCCTTGTGGTGCTGGATGCTCGCCCAGATGGAATTATATACCAGGATCTGATCCCTGAATATGTACAGTTTGCTAGGACTTTATACGAAGGTTTCTTTTCATCTGTTTTCTCTCTTATTTGAATTTCGTTGTAGATCAAGTCAATGAGAAAATGTTTGACTGTTGTTTTGAACTTTTGTTCTGACATAATATTTTGGACAGAATTAACTAATGCCGCTTGGGTTTGCTGACCAGATGATTTAGGGGCTGTTGCAGTTGATGTCAACTATTTGAATGTAGGAGGTTTGAAGCCAGATTATCAAATTTTCATCTGCTAGCGATCTTCCCATAGCAACCCACATTTGGGCATCGTTCATGTAGGTGCCAAAGCAACATTCTTGCATAGTTTCCATCAACTGCAAACATTTCGTTTTCTCAAGTTGTACTAACTCTATCACTTTGTTCAAATCAAGAAAACAAATGTCGTAGCTTGTTTTTTCATTCGCTATCTCGCTGAAGTGATGAAAAGGATGCCAACTAATAGACTGATTTCTTGAGCACAGAGCCAACATCCACGATATGGAATATGCTTTAAGCTGCTTTATATCCGTGTCTACGTTAACTCTGCTTCAAATTGAAATCATCTTACATACTTCTGATATGAGGGACGTTCTCTTGCAGGGTTGGAGCAGAGATCCCATGTGAAATGTGCAGCGCAGGAGGGAGAACAAACCATGCCTGCGTCAAATTGATTCGAGTCACATATCGACCTGAATCTCAATGAGGTCGGATCTGTTCTTTCTATTTTTGACTGAGAAACCTCCTTCCCATGAAGTGCTGCCTTGCAATAGTTATTGAAAAGGGAACTTAAAAAACTGAAGTTGGGAGTGCCTGCATGGAACCGGAAGATTTGAGTTGATTTGAATTCTGGCCGTAGGCATGTTGAAGTTGATTTGATACGATTCATTTCGGGTTCGAGTCTGCTGGGGCTACAGCCGGTAAAAACTCGAAGTAGCCCCCATGAGAGTCGAATTTTAGTACATTGGCTAATTTGTTCACTTATTTTCATACCGATGATTTAATTCATGTCATCATTTATTGGAAGGGACAGTCGCGTCGTATCATAAGAAAAATAATCGAGCTGATTCAAGCTGGTCTGGTTTTTAGTTCCATCTAACTTTGTAATCTGGTGGGCTTGGCGCGAGATTGTTCTCGATGTTTTTTTTTGGGTAAGAAGTAAGAATATTATAACTTTTGAACCAAAGAGCTACACAAAGGCACAGCAAACAACCGACTCCAAACATGCACTCAATTTGACACAAGCGTCAGACTGAGTGGACGGGAGGCGAAGGGGCTGCACAGCAAAAAAGACAAATGCAGCAAAAGGCCAAACACGATGACCAAAAGAAAAGAACAGGCATAAGCCAAGAGCCAGGGAACCATAGTTTGCCAAGACGAGGAGCAGGGGCAGGGGAATAACCCGACAGCAACCGAAAAAACAGAACAGCCTTGTGAAGGGAGAGCAGGACGCATCTTCAACAACAGCAGCATCTCGCAGCGCAAGGGAGACAGGCCAGGATGGAGACCCTCTCTAGAGACATCAGGAAAAAGGGGGGAACCCAAAAGCATTCGAGGCAGTAAAGGCAACCGAAAGAGGGGCATAGCGTTAGCGTATAGGGCCAAAAATCGACAACAGAATTATTCAAAGATTGCAGGATGGATTCCCCAACACATTTGGAGCCTTTGGTTACACGGAATATCCGGAACTCTTGAGAATGTGGAGGCTCTATCTTTGACAGCTTTCCGAAGATGTTCTTTGAGAGCAGGCAGGAATAGGCTATGATTCCGAAAAGTTATATTATTTCGCTCTTTCCATATGAGGTAGCACAGGGCAACAAATGCAAATCGAGCAATGGAATGGTGGAAGGTCGAGTCCGAGAGATGGCTGACCACCCACTGAAGATTGTCCTTCCAAGAACCATTTCTCCAACTTAAATTACATTTAGAAGCCCAGAACGAAGCCAACCTACCCGTAATTGAGCAACCAAAGTATAAGTGATCGATTGAGTCTTGCCTACTTGAGTAGAAGGCACAAGAAACATCCGGGATCCTCCCATACAACAGAAGCAAAACTTGGGTTGGCAGTCTATTTCGGGTGATCAGCCATAGATGGGTCTGATAAGGCGGGGGAAGAGAGGGGCTCCAAATAAATCGAGACCAATTAACCAAGGAGCCCCTAGCTTGAAGCACACTCCATGCAGAATCAGTAGAGAACTGACCTGAAGAGTGGCCAAGCCACACCAGACGGTCATCATGGTTGTTGAGGCTAGGGAGTGGATCATCCCAAGCACGGATAACAGCAGCAACATTAGATGGGATAGACAGGGCAGCAATACCCGTAGCAACGAAAGCATTCCGTGGGATACGAGAACAATATATGTCACGATCCGAGAATTACTTGTTGAATGAACCACGGGGGTGCCAGGTATCAAACCAGAATGAAGCCGATAGCCCATTACCAATGTTCCAAGCAAAATAATTCTGAATCAATTCACGCAAGCCAAAGAGTTTCTTCCAAGACCAAGGACAAAAGGTCGGCCTAGGCGCAATCCAGAAATTCTTGTGTTTTAAGAAGACTGAATGGATCCATTTGGTCCAGAGCGATTCCTTATCAGAAAAAAGCAGCCATATATGTTTAGTCATGGCAGCAATATTACTTACTCGAAGTGAACGAATACCTAATCCTCCTTCCGCTTTAGGAAGACAGACATCTTCCCAAGAAACTCTAGCACCACCAGATCCAATGTTCGGGCCACGCCAAAGAAATTGGCGAAAAATCTGCTCAATTCGATTAATAACTGAGGAGGGGAGGCTAAAAACCGAAGACCAGTAAACCTAAATGGAATGGAGAATAGATCTAATAAGCTTGAGTCTACCAGCAGTTGAAAGGAAGCGGTTGGTCCATGACTGGACTCTCTTCATTATAGCATCGACCAGAGATACACAATCTTCCTTGCCTAATCTTGAGAAAATTATGGGGACGCCAAGGTACCGAAAAGGCAAGGATCCAAGGTTGAAACTCGATGCATTAACCATGGCACTCTTCAAAGATTCAGGCCCCCCAGAGATAAAAATTTCACTCTTGTTAAAATTGGGGATGAGACCAGACTAGGCAGCAAAAGTGTTAACTCCATCCATTAAAAGACTTAGAGACGGCATGTTTGCTTCCGAGAAGAGCAGCACATCGTCAGCGAAGAATAAGTGGGACAGCTTGGTGGGTTTACAATGCCAGAAGAACTGAAATCCAGGCTTGCAGTTGCGGGCATTAATAATGCCAGTGAAGACTTCCATTGCAAGAGTAAAAATATATGGGGACAAAGGGTCCCCCTGGCGGATACCTCTCCCACTAGGGAAGAAACCATGCAAATCGCCGTTTAAAGCTATAAAGAACTTGGAGGTTCTGATGCATGTCATAATTCGATCAATAAATGTAGGTAGGAAGCCAAACGCTTGGAGAGACAACTCAATAAACTTTCAATCAACTGAGTCATAAGCTTTGGAGAAATCAACCTTAATAATGTTCTTTGGAAGGTACGGCTCATGGTGGAAATGAGCAAATAACTCTTGAGCAAGCATGATATTATCACTTATCCTCCTCCCTTTAACAAATGCGTTCTGGGGGAGAGATCGTTCTCGATGTTACTCAATAAAGAAACGAGAAAGGATGGATTGAAAAGGAACGAAATAGAATTTTCAAGCCTTATGGTCTTTTTTTCTTTTCTTTTTGGCCTATCAACTTTAATGGTTGGTTGTGATTTAAAAAAAAAAGGACTGTAGTAGAGTCCAAGAATATTAAGTCAAATATTAAATATGTGTATATATATTCAAGTCAAAAGCATCATCTGTATCACTTTTCTCTTTCCGAAATGACCTTTTGCATCAAAAGTTAATAACTATTCACTATCAATCAAGTTTACATAATTCACGGGTTTTATTAAGGGAAAATTTCAATTAAGGGCCTAAAGTGGAACTGTTTTCTCAAAAAATGATCCAAAATGGATATTGTCTCAAACAAGAACCTGAAATGACCAACTTAGTTTCAAATAAGGGCATCAACTTAAATGCCAATCAAATCTTATTTGCATTTAGGGCTATTTTTGTCAAAAGACTTTTTTCCTTCTTTTTTTTTTTAAATTTATTTTCTCATTCTCTTTCTTTTCTCCATCATCATCGTGCCTTCGCCTTTTTCACTCTTTAGATCGCGTTCTCCAAAGTCCATCTCTATCTTCCTTGCCGAATTAGCCATCAACGCCCTCAACCTCATTCGTCATTGCCCTCAACAGCAATTCCAGTACCTTTGTTGAAAGATGGAGGTCAATCCAAGCCCTAGATCGAGCACGAGTGGACCAAGATGTGACGCTCGGCTCGATTCGATCCCCACATCTTGTGGTCGTGGTCAAGCACGAAGCATGATGAGGTGTAAGCCATAGCTTGCTGCCCTCGTTGTCGTCGATGCTTGAATTCAAATCGGTGCTCACGCAATCTATGATTGATCTTAGTGAGGAGAAGCCAGATTGAAGTGCCTAAGCCAAATTTATTAGAGACTTTTGAGGAATCTCTGTGATACCCATGTGCATTGATTTGTTCAATGAAATAGTGATTTTACACTTTTTTCATCTTGTTATTCTCTCTCAAATCTGTGTAGATAATATTTCAAAGTTAGATAAGCAAATTTGTTTGAACATGTGTAGATTATAGTCATTCGTTTTTTAGATTGAGTGCTATCTAATCAGAATCGCTACCAAAGGCAGGTATCTTCAATCACGAGTTAGAATGATTTAGCATCATTTGAAAATAACCAGCATGCACGGCACAATTGGACCCTCTCAAGAAGCCACATATTCCACCTCAATGTAAGCTGCGTCTATGAATGTTATGAATAATCCAACCCGAACCCAATAAAACATTCCCAAGAAGCTGTGAGTGAAAGGCAGTTTCATTGGCGGGGAGAGCATGAAATTGTTACTTTTATTGCCATAATAAGTTTTTACAAGCAATTGAATAAAAACAAAACCCATTGATGGATATTTCTTGATTCTCAAGTTCATTATCGTCATCGGAGAAGGTGAGTGGTGGCGAATAACTTAAGAATTGGCTTATGCCGAAATCGATGAGTTCTTGGGTGAGGATGCAAAATTGCATAATGTAGAGCATGCGCTTTAAAGTTTGCTGATGGGGAGGCTGCATAAATGAAGCATGCAATTTGCAGTTTTGCAAAATTGCATAACTTCTCAAATATCTTTTTGTTTTCTTCTTTTCCTAAATTGTTCAAATTGTTTTGCACTTATGCAAGCTCGTGCGTGAGGAGTCTGATGCATTTGTCAAGAAGGAGGTGAGCAAGATGAAAAAATAAAGAAAAGAAAAACAAGAAGGAAAAAGAAAAAAAAAGTCTTTAGACGAAAATACCCCTAGCTGCAAATAAGATTTGATTGGCTTTCAAGTTGAAACCTTTATTTGAGACTAAATCGGTCACTTTGGGCCCTTATTTGATACAATGTCCACTTTATGCCTCTTTTTGAGAAAACGGTTCCACTTTAGGCCCTTAATTGAAATTTTCCCTTTTATTAATTACCTTTTATAAGGCCACTAAATTAAAAAGTTACTCAATTTTATTTTTTTTCGAAGAATGGATTTACTTATCCTCACATTTAATCCAATTAAGATCATGCTGTGTCGGAATGCTAGTATTCTTGAAACAAATATTGTCTTTTTTTTTTTTTTCCAATTTTATTGTGGAATAATCTCTTCCAATAGGGGAGGATGATTTGTGCATGCATCTATGTAGCTTTTAAGTCATTATCTCACTTTTGATTTTCGGATATCACCATTGAAGGAAATAATTAAAGGACAAAAAAAATGGCATTATTAACATGTCTCCAACAATTTTTCATATTATCCAACTCTTTTTCTAATTTACTCATCTCGTTCCTTTTGCAACAATCACCTAGGTTGTGTTTGGTCGCGCTCATTGGAACAAGTGTTTCTATTCTTTTATTCTCAGGAGTAGATGTAAAACATAAACGTATTTGGTAAGTTTTTTGTTTCCAAAAACAGATTTGGAACCGAATCAAGAAACAAAAAAAATAAAAATTATTTCTTATTCATGAGAATAACTCAACAAATAAGAATCAAGAATCGGCTTTTTTTTTCCTTCTTTTTTTCTCTTCTTCTCCTAGCCCGTCACTGGGAGTCTTGCTAGCCCTAGCGAGGTTGTCGGCCACTAGCGAGGCCCTCCTAAACCTTGCCAACCACCAGCAAGCCCCCCTCGAGCCTCACCCAACCATGGCAAGGCTCGACCTCATAGGTGGCCGGGCGAGGCCAAGCCTCGCCTAGTCACGACAAGGCTCACCTGAGGTCGGCGATCTCATACGCCCATGTTTGGCCGATCACCAACCAACAACCAGCTGGAGGAAGGAGAAGAAAAAAAGAAAAAAAAATGTAATAAAATTATTAATAAATTAAAAGAAATTCCAAGTCATAAAAATACATTAGATCATACAAAATCCATTTTTTTTATCAGGAATAGAAATTTTATTTAATTAGCAAACGTATTTAAATGCTCATAAAGTGTTCTAAGGAACAAAAACATAAAAAGTGTTTCTGAAAAAAAAGAAATGGTTCATCGAAATAGATACGTTATTGAACGTATCCTTAATATCCATGGACAAGAGTGGAGTGCAAAAATAAAATATATAGATCGTCTTTTCAGATTTTATTAAATTCATCGTCCGTGAAAACTAACTTACGTCATTGGATTTTTAATATATAAAATTAATATTAAATATACACGTCACTTAGTCCAACGAGAAATTTATGACATTTTCATCGAGAAAATTCTCGTTGGATTGTTCTAGAAACTTTGAAAGCACGGTCCTATCTTCAACGCCAGTTCCTTTAAAACGGCGGGGCCCACTTCACCCTCCAATGTCGTTTCCACGTAGGCCCATAGCGGGGCGGCGGGCCCACACATATTGCCCCATTCTATCCGTAAGAGTGTGCGCACTGCGCACCCTTCTCCGTCTTCCCTTATAAACCCTCTTTCTCGCTCTACACTCGCGCTTCTCTCTCCTCTCTCTCCGCGCATTTCCATGGCCTCCACCGCTCTCTGATCTCTCTCTCTCTCATGGGCGTGCAGTGGTTCGAACGAGGCGATCTGTGGAAGAGCAAAGCGCGGTCGCTGCAGCTCCGGCTCCGGGACCGCTTCAGGGTCGTCGCCGTCGACAAGCACCGTCGGCGCCCGGCGGCGACGGCGGCGTTGCTCGCCGACGGTTACTTCTCATCGACCGTCCAGCGCTGGCTCCGGAGGTTTCGGGACTTCCGGAGGGATTCCCTGCCGTCGTCGTCCTCCTTCTATGTCAAGAGAGGTACTGTGCGTTTCTACGGTTCGGTTCCCGAACTCGTGTCGTGAGCGTAGGCGTTTAGGTAGCGAGGCGGTCCGGATCGGTGAAATGGAGTTGAGGATCGAGGATATTTCTTCTTGGATTTTCGTCAGTTTTGCCGCTGTCATTGAATTTGAATAGCTCGTTCACTCTGTAGCTTTTTAGAATACTTAGCTTGGGGGACTCTATATAATGCGGTCGTGGATTTTTTCAATTCCTGTTGTTGAATATAAATGCGCAGGAGGTTTGGATGTCTAAGATTGAGAAAGTACCTTTTAACCTGTTTTGTATATGCGAATACTAGAACTTGTGTCATGTGTAATCTTGAACGTCAAGCAACAGCTGAAAAATAAATTGAAGAATTTACACGGTTTATTTGGGATTAATTTTAAGGATATCAGAATTTGCTGGCTAGCTTCCATCATGTGATGATCAAGAAAATTATGACGGTAAAACCTTATGCATTTTCACTTACGGTCCATGCATTTGTAAACCTTATGCTTAAGAAGCCAATAATGTGTCTTGTAGTATACTTGAAGAGTATGATTTGGTTGCAACGTAATGTATGGATAATACAGGGATTTTGCATAAGACAGGATAAATAATCTAACAATAGATAAGTTGGTATGTTCTTTATTCGATTGGATGGTATTGAATTGAAAAACCTTATTATCCATGGTGATGGTCTGAGTTAAAGCTCAATCAATGAGATGAAACCGGAGTCACAGCTAGTCTTATTGAAATATTACGCATCTGCATAAATCAGCTCTATTTTCTTATATTCTGCAGATGCTTTTTAAGGTTGAACGAGAGAATTATTGTAAAGTCCTTCTAGTTGGATCACATTGATTGCTAAGAAATTATTTTATTAGAAATTTTTATGATAAACAAACTAACGGGGGAAGTGATTGGTCCCAAAAAAAGAAAAAAAAGAAAAGAATTAATGAATATAATGGGAACCAAGAATCCCAGAGTCAATTGCAAGGAGATAGTGTTTAGCGGAGCTGACCAGCCAAGTAATTTAATAAGTAGCGTTATGACGTGGGTTAAAAATGCGATCTAAGCTAATCCTGGTGTAATTGCTAATCAGATGGATTGTGGACATCAACTGCAGTAACTTTCAATACTTCTCTCTTGTTGATGTAGTTATTCAACAATTGTTTTTGACATGATTAATGTTAAAAACCAATGAATCTGAGAGTCCGTTAATGATGGACTTAATCTACGTATACCATACAAGTTTGAGGAAACGGGTGCAAGTATAGGGGCGGATAGATAAATATTAAGCAAAGTGGGATGATGAGGAACTGATATAATGGAGAAATCAATTGCAAGCTAATTACCATAGATGACTACACATAGCTTACCACTGGACGTGGGCTTTTCCTCCATAATTATGGAACCTAAAATCCGTATGGTGACCAATATGCCTGCAGATCACTATGTGGTGCCACTGGTGTGCCACATCAAGTTTGTCAACACTAGTACAAGCGCATTATCTATTGTAAAGAAATTACATGTTGCACAATGAAGTGACAACAATTGTTAATTGCTTCTGTATAAGATAATGATGGCCACGACCCGAATTAGTTTTTGACTGTAAAAACCAAAGATGATTAAAAGTTGAATGACTTTTTCTGATTTTTGCTGTCGCGAATTATATGATAGAATAACCTTATTGATATTTGTCAATTAAACATTTTAAAGGGCAGCCTTGTGTTGCGACCTCAAGTTGATGAAGCTAAACTCTTCAGCGCATCTGATTAATTACTCATCAGATAACTAAGTTTAGTATATCATTCCATTTCAGGTACTTTTCCTTTTTACCATGTATGCTTGAACCTCTGGGGCTTTTGTGGACCTTTTAAATGCTTTTTGTTTGTTAGGTAATATTTATGCCTTTGATAGAAGTAAGGTGTAAATGTTTGCTTTTGAATTTATCGTATGGCAGTCAGTGAGGAGTTAAATGCCGAAGAAGATTCTATTCTCCTCCAAATGGTTCAAGCTGTTGCTGTGCCTGTTCTAGGGAATATGTGCCATGTGTTTATGCACGGCCTAAATCGTGTTCAGGTGGGACCAGTTTGCTTGGGTGGGAACTGTCTGTCCTTTTTGAAGTCTCGGGCATGAAATCACTCAAATATTTTTGTTATGACAGGTATATGGTGTAGAGAAGCTACATGATGCGCTGCTTCACAGACCTAAGAACAAGTCCCTTCTCACGGTATAGATCAGCCTGCCTGCAAAATGGGCATCTTAGCTCTTCCAGTTATTATCCTATTAGCATGGTGGGAGAGATGACTAACCAAAGATCTTGTCATTTAGGTAAGCAATCATGTCGCATCTGTGGATGACCCATTTGTCATTGCCTCACTTCTCCCTCCAAGTGTTCTATTGGATGCTCAGAACCTGAGATGGACACTTTGTGCAACTGATCGGTGTTTCAGCAATCCCATTGCTTCTGCTTTCTTTCGATCCGTAAAAGTCCTGCCAGTTTCCCGTGGTGAGGGGATTTATCAAAAGGTAATGCCATAGAACTAGCTGGAGGCTCTAGGTAGAGCATAGCGTTGCTTTTTTCTATTGACAGTATTTATTCTACCCAATTTTTTTAATTGTAGTTTTGCGTTTTGTTATTGCATTTGTTTGTACTCCTTTACTTCAATCAGCTCGGGTGGCTGTATAGAATATGTATGATGGCTCATTTGTCGCTTTTGTTGGACATTGTGTGTTTTTTTGGAAATGAATCCGTCTCGTCGTTTCTCTTTCTGTGTTTTGTCGTCTTTGGGCCGTGCCTTCATATTTAAGTGCTGCATAATTTCAATATTTTTTCTGCCTTGTTGTGTTTAATCTGTGATTATGTTTCCATTTTTAAAGAAAGCCCATGTTGATTGTAAAATATGACACTTTCCAGTGTTCAATAACATTCTTTGAAATGAATTTCCTCACTCAGTGTTTCTCTTTCAGTCACTTAATTTTTACTGTGGCCTACGTTAATGACCAGCTAAGGATTTTCTGTAAATTGCAATGATACCTTCCACATTTAACAACTGGGAACTGTGTCCTCTGTCAACGGTACTCAAATGTATTTACTTTGAGTATTATGACAATGTTATCACTATATGTTTTGGGGCTTTAAGGCTGTCATAATTTAATACTTTTCTCTCTGTCATACACTTTTCAGGGTATGGACATGGCTATATCGAAATTAAACAGTGGTGGATGGGTTCACATCTTTCCTGAGGGCAGTCGTTCTCGTGATGGTGGGAGAACCATAGGATCAGTGAAGAGAGGTGTCGGGAGGTGACATATTAGCATCTGATTGTCGATTTTTATATCCCCTTCCCTGTTATTGTGGCCCATGGCTGTTTCATTCCTTCTCATCTGGTGCCTTCCATCTACCAATTGGGCGATACTCTTTTTGGCCTTAGAAGAGTTTGAATTTTTCTTCCATGGATGCATGAAATAGCTTCTTGTCACCCTGTTCAAAATTGGAAGAAACAAGAATCAGTTTGTTCTATCATTCTAGTCAAACTTGGTTGGGGTAAAGAGTGCCTCTTTAAATGGTTTTGTGATTGGTAGTGGGAAAGTTAGCACTGTTGCTACCAGGTGAAGGGGGTCCTCTTTAGATGATTTATTTAACCCTGTGACAATGAGCTGTCTTGGAGCTCGACTATTAAACTTCTTAGTGGAACTTTGAGTTGTTTGAGCTCAACTATTCAATTTCTTTTGCTTTTACATCTCTTTGACCCTTAATCTAGCTGGTCATCTGCCAGAATAGATCTAAAAATATGTTATCTGCTGTATGAAGCTATTGGCTGCTTGATGTTCATTGGCTTTTATTGTTATTTACTGCAGGTTGGTACTCGATGCAGACAGCATTCCTATGGTTGTACCTTTTGTGCATACAGGAATGCAAGATATCATGCCTATTGGAGCCAATTTGCCAAGGATCGGCAAGACGGTATGTAGCTGTGTATTGATGGAATTTTCTTCCATAAAATTTGACTCAGTAAGGGTTCTTCCATAACATAGGTTGTTTTAGGGCTTATTAAATTATCAAGCAACTTAACTTCGAGCAAAAGTTTAAAGCTGTCGCGTAAACCCCTGAAGGTCTTGACAAATTTTAAACAAGGATGTTATTTTAGTTCTTTTGGAACTACTTCATATTGTTAAACCGCATTGGTTGACTTGTCTTCTTCTTTATTGACCTTTGAGAAAAAGCTTTCTGAGTAAACGTGTTACTTGAGCCTGGGGTGCAAGCTCTGTGAGGATATATTTTCAGTTATTAGATGTGCTATTGAAATGAAGGCTGCCTCACCTCTGATGGAACATACTGGTTTGTATTGCGAGTGTGTAGGTGATTGTACTTATCGGTGATCCTATTCACTTCGATGACCTGCTCAATATGGAGGGACTTGAAAATGTTTCAAGAGGCAAACTTTATGATGCCGTGACATCCCGAATTGGTCACCGACTACAGGAGTTGAAAATGCTAGTTGACAAGTTAGCATTGGAACAATCGATGCAATTATGCACTCACTCTATGCAGAACTCAGAAAGAGTTGCTGGTATACTGCAGCGGGTTGACTGGGAGTCATTCGGCATCGAGGCCGAGGCAATTTCCGAACACCATCCGTCGACACAAAATCTGCACATTCAACCAGAAGAACGTATCTGCAGCCCAAAAGATACAGTGGGCACGGATCGGTACTTCAGGATGGGTTTCTCTTACGAAGGGGGGGCCTTCATGTCAAGAATGCGCGGGTATATGGACCCGTCAGATCTGATGGGGTTCGCTGCTAAGGGCTTGTTCATGAACGGCTACAGGCCAAAGGAGAGGTCGGAGGACACTAGACTTCTCGGCGCTCTCAAGGCTTGGAAGCGATACCTGGAAGCTCATGTACTGCGAAACTGGAATACCTGTTAAACAAGAATATAAAGTGAAGCATAGTGTAAATTGATATGATAGTCCAGGGCCACCGTTATGGCTTAACATTTTTGGCTAGATTTGCAATTTCTATGATTTTAAGGGGGTGAGGAAAGAATATAGCTGTGAATGGAGCAAATGATGTGATCATAGAAATCTTAAAACTTGTGGGTCTTGAGCAGTGTCTGATCAGAAAAGAGGATGATGGAGATTTTTGCATGCGGTTCTTGTATCGTCATCTACTCAGGCGCGATCATCTTTGGTCGCCAGGCAAGGTCGAAAAAAGAGAAAAAAGCTAAAAGAGCGGAAAAGAATATTTATCTTTCGATCCGTTTAAGCTCGAATTATCAATTGTGCGCGTAACCCCAAAACGTTAATTTCGGTGAAATTAGAAAATATGATTTTTTTTTAAAGGGAAAAATATTACGGAAAAAGAAGAAAAGATTAAAAAAAAATGTTCCGTTGCCGGGAATCGAACCCGGGTCTCCTGGGTGAAAGCCAGATATCCTAACCGCTGGACGACAACGGAATTTGATGACACTCCTCTCTTTTCAATATATATCTTTTTAAATAAATTTGGGCCGACAACGATCCAATGGACCGGTGGCCCAAGGCCCATGTAAAAAAGCCCATGCTGCTTCAGTCCCACGACCACCCGCGCCGACTGCAACGATCCGCGGGAACACAGAGCGTCTTCTGTCGGATTCCCATTGCCTCGACGGCGCGACTTACGATGCTCGCTTTCGGTCGCTCTCACGTGGTTCCATTTTCTCTTTTGCCCCCCCTGCTTTTCAGCGGGCGCCCACTAGCTTGCGCTCGAGGGTATATTTCGAATCCAGTTTCGGGTGGCGTCCGGATCTCATTTCGTGTCCGCTTTCTTCCTTTCGGTGGGGGGGTTGACGACGATAGGAGGAGCAGAAGGAAAAACGAACGCGACACAAAAGCCCTCAACAAGCAACTTGAGCTTTAAGTAGAAGACGAAGATTGTCCATCTCAGCCGGTGCAACCACCATTATTAAACAGAAACACGTCATGCGTCCGTCCCCCTCCGCGACGTAAACGTCAATCTGCAGCTTGAGCTTTTATAATTCTTCTAAAGGGAATAGGAACGGTTTGGCTTAAAGGATGACCAGCGCGATCTCTCCACATTGGTATTGGACAAGCTTTTTTCCTTCTGGGGACGTGGAGCTCGTGTGCCATCGGTTGATAGAGATGACGCCCCGGGGGGGTTGTTGTTCGGGACGAGTTATGGCGCCCCACGTGGGGATCTTGATTTGCGCAGGATTCGCCTGATGTCTACGTGACCTGAGGAATCGGGCGTTGCTTGAACGGGGGTGTCTTGACAATTTAGATTTGGTAATATGCTGGAGCGGAGCATAGCAAGCTTTCTGAGTTTAGTGACTTTGAATTTATCCATCCTCAGAGGAATCCACTTGATTTTTTTTTTTTTTGGTTAATATTATTAAAAACTTCAAATTAATACAATTACAACAAATTTACTTAAAATTAATTTTTGAATATAGAAAATCGTAAATTGATACATCTGTGATAAATTCATCTTAAATTTAATTTTTTTTATCACAAAAAACTTAGACTAATATATTCGTGACAAATCCATCCTCTAATGGTTTTTGTTAAACTAGATTAATACAATGAAAACCCACAAACTAATACACCTATAAAAAAAAATGGAGAGTAAAAATCAAAATGGGTACTTTTCTGATAAATTTAAGATCCATTAGTTTCCATTAAATTAAATAAATACCACGAAAAATCATAAATTAATACACATGTGAAAAAACCAAAGGTAAAACCTTAAACCAATTCTCTTGTCGACCGCCATGTGTGTTTCAACTCAGCAATTCAACAATAAATTTAATAGGGATAAATTTGTCACAAATATACCAGTTGAGGATCTTGGGTGATCAAAAAATTAGTTCGCGGTATTATCATTTTTTTTCTTTTCAATTGGAATTATACGACGGCATTTAAGAATGATGAATTGCAAAGTATGGTTGGTGAAAGTACCTAAAAATGAATGCTAGCTAATCAATGTTACAAGCGAACCTAACGACTGCAACGTGAAATCGTTATATTAAGCCTTCATGAATCCGATCAAGACACATTCGATTACGAATTAAGAAGGAGAGAGAGAGATTGTCTAATGGTGGGTCCTAATCTTTGACATTAACAAGTTGGAGAGCTACCGGAATTCACTGAACATGTCCTAATGCCGAAATTCTTTCCAAACTGCCTTGATGACTGCAAAGACTAAGCCCAAGAGAAGAAGCGACATCAATTGAGTTAGACATACGTAGGGGAAACGGTAAATATTTGCGACAGAATCAACGCCCATCAGATTCTCCATTGATGGCTCGTGAAAGTTTGGTGGTGTTGAGGTTGATAGCCATCATATCCAATTACCAATTTTATATTGTTTTTGTGATATCGGTAGCTAATTATGTCGTCTTACTTAGCTAATTATTTCGTCTTGTATTGTTGAAGAACTTGGCAGTCTTGTGATTCTATTCCGGCGGTAGCTTTCAGTTAAAGCAATTTCTCTCTTGCCCAATTTTTTTATTCTTGTGTCCGAGTTCGTAACATGATTTTTTAGCAAATGACTGAACATCAGAAGCGATAAAATCGCAGGCCCAAAGTTTTCTTTTTTCTTTTATTTAGGATTTGTTTGGAGTGATTTTTTTTTTTTTTTATTGCTATTTTTTTCACATTTTGCGGTGCACGTATCGTGACTTTCTTTGATCTTAAATACTTTAAAATTCTATGATGTATAAATGTAGATATATGAATTCATAAATAAAACTTTCAAAATTTTAATACTATTTCATATCTTAGCGGAAAAGCCAAAAAACTTTTGTTTTACTTTTGGTGAGTCCAAACAAACATGCCCTTATTTATTTTCCTGCTTTGAGAGGAGCAGGTGGGGTATGGCGTAGGTGTGAGTTTGGCAATGCTTTGATTTTAGTACTTCAGATTTGGACACAAATTTTTGACTCAAGGTGTTTCGAAAAAAAAAAAGAAAAAAAAACGTTGTTTAGATAATTGATTTTGGGTATATTTTCATAAAGCGACTTTAACATAGAGTAAAATTTATTTATCTTTTTAAAAAAGGGGAGGGCAGAAGAGTGAAGGCACAGCAAGGCTAAGTATGCTGCGACCGAGTAGTGTATGACCAAAGCCGCATTGTGGTAGGGTTGTTGAAGCCTAGGCAAGGCAACGTCGGTATTGCTTGGCTCCAGCCAAGTCTGTCTTGCTGGATTGCGTGACATCGATGTTGCCTAGGATAGCAAGCCATCGACGAGTGTCGATCAAAGATTGCGAGACCTCAATAAGGTTATGTCGAGGTCGCTCGACCTAGATGAGCTAGATCTCGCCTGTGGCTCGTGCAACCTCAGCAAGGTGATGTTAGAGGTCAAACGGCCCAACCTCCGACGTCCATGTGGTGGCGACACCATCATCTCAAGGGGATAATGGAGGGCAAAGGTTTAAACATGATTAATTGATAGGGGCAAAATAAAAAAAAAACCAAAAGCACTTCTTGAAGGGCCAAGGTGCTTGCCAAGAACCCTTCCAAAGCCAAAACAGGGGCCTTTCTTTGAATTTTGAGCATTTTCAAGGGAGCTTTAATTCAAAATAATTTTGCAGCAAGCACCAAAGCTTTACATTTGCAAATCCACGCACGGGGGCTCTTGAACCTTGCTAGTGGGGCGACGCTGATGGCCAACGAGGTCACTAGCACCTAGGCGAGGGCTAATGGCCCTCATCGACTAGAAGTGGGGCTAGCGACACAGTGACACTCATTTAGCGCTCTCGGATTTGGGTGGCAAGGCCCAAGGGCCCTAAATAAGGGCCACCAAGCTGGTGCGAGGCCTAGCAACCTTTGCCAAAATCTGGGAGAGGGGCCCGCCCTTTCCCATCTTTGGCAAGGGTTGGTAAGCCCTTGCCTCTAGTTGGTGGGGTTGTTGACCCTTGCCTAGGCATGGATGACTCCCTTGTTGTCACCGTTGCTCCGTTGGCTATGGGATAGCAACCATAGGTAAGAGGGAGCCATCTGCCTATGTTTTCCTTTTTTTTTTTTTTTTTTTTTAGTTTTATTCAGTTTTTTACCAAAAGATAGAAAAAATTAAAAAATTAAAAAGACGAAATTATCCTTCACAACCGCTGAGTTTATGTCCTCATTTGATATTAATATGATCAGTTCAAACTTTTATTTGGAATAATGTTTACTTTGAATCCTTATTTTGGTTCAATCAAAAAAAAAATCCTTATTTTGGAAAATGATGGTACTTCGAACTCTTATTTAAAATTATGTTCACTTTTGGTTCTAATTTGAGACAATACAGGTATTTCGGACTCTAATATGAATTTTCCCATAAAACAAAGAAAGAAAAGAAGAGGTCATTATTAGAAGTTTGGATGATTCATTTAAAAACAATGGAAAAAAAAAGAGAAAAAAAGTACTCGAGTAATAATTCACACATTCTTCATATAAAGAATTAGGACAAAAACCTACAAAATAAAATTAAAAGAATGCGAGGCAGAGTGGGGCCGTCCGACGATGCTGAACACACCCATCCTGAATACGTGGCACGAAAGTTTGCCCCTGTCACTATTCCTAAATTACCTCAACAACTTTCTCCAGACAATTGCTGATTACAGTACTAAACAATTTAATTTCTTAATTTCTGACAACGCTCGGCACGCCAGAGTATTTAAATCATACGGAATTAATTGCTTAATAAGCACTAATAACTAATTGACAAATCTTAATTTCTGTCGCCGGTCAAAACAATGGAGAACAGGAAGAAAAAAGGAAAAAAAATAAATAAATAAAGAAGGCCGGGGAGAGAGAGAGAGAGAGAGAGAGAGACCGGGAAACAATAGTCAACCAAATTCAATCCAAACTCGGACCAATCACGGCCGCCCCGGCTGTCCCACTCGGACAGCGATGTCTCGATGTCTTGGTCCCCCGACCCGATCCTGAAATGCAACGAATACCCAACCCCCTCCTCTCCCGTACACAAATAATCCATAATCCAAAGTTAAAAAAAAAAAAAGTAAGCAGAAAAATAAAATAAAAAATGATACAAATATTTCTTAAACTATGACTTAGCCTACAATTCAGCTTTCGACTTTTAATTTATTCAAAACAATTATGAACTTTAGCCTAATTAATGCAATTTTTAAAATTTTAATTTATTCAATATAATTTTCAACTTTATTCCTAATCTTGAATTCATTGAGAAATTGGTTCATTTTCTTCATTATTCTTTTTCCGCCATTTGAACTACACAAAAATGTTCAATTCCGTCCCCAATTTTGTATTCATGAAAGGATCACGTTAGACGTCACTTTGTACAAATTACAAATTTCATGAGTCATATTGAATATTTAACTAAACTTCAATGACCATTTCAAACAAGAAAGTTTAAGGACAATGTCTCTCATCGAGGCTATAAGTTTATCGAACCACAGGTGTCATCTTCCCAAAAAAAAAAAAAAAAAAGAGAAAGGGCCAAAAAAAAAAAAAAAAAGAAGAGAAAGTTGGGTATCGGACTAGCCAACCAATAATAATTAAATCTGAATTCCAGCGACTGCTCCGCCATTTCCATGTTCGTCCCTTCTTCCCTCGATCGGTTCCTGCACCATCTCTCCTCCCATCCCCATTTCTCTCTCCTCCATCGAGTCATCCTCCAGCCTTGGCAACGCTCCTTCGATTCAGCGTCCCTCGATCTCTCCTGCGGAGTTGCAGGCCGGTGGGGAGGCTTCGTTTCCGCTTGATTTATACCCGGAGCTCGTCAATTTTTGGGGGAAAAATTGGATTAGGGTTTGCCTTTTTGACCTGCGGTGGTTGCTGTTGGGCTCGATCGATCGATCGATCGATCGGTTTGGTTGGCCGGCCGGTTGGCTGGTTGGCTTGTTGGTTGGCTGGTTGGTTGGTTTCTTCCCCCAATTTCTTTGAGATATGGGGTTGAAGGGCAGCGCCGGCGACGACGACTTGGCGGTCGACGACGGTGAAGGCGGAGGCAGGTCGGTGCCGTGCTCCATTTGCCTCGAGGTCGTCACCGACAATGGGGATCGGGCGTGGGCCAAGCTCCAATGCGGCCATCAGTTTCATTTAGGTGAGGCGTTGACGAATTTTGGGTTCTGGGTTTTTTTTTTCTTTTTTCGTGGGGAATTTGAGTCTCTGAGATCCCGATCTGCTTGAAGTCTTGCTCGTTTTGTTTTTGCCTGGGGGGGATTTTGAGATGGCTGCTTCGGCTGGAATTTGGTGAATGTGAATTAATTGGCTGGGATTTGGTTGAGTTTGATGGCCCTTGTCGTAATATGCAATCTTTCTTTCGCTCTGAGCATTTCGAAGGAGGCGGAGAGTGCTTTGATGAGTTTGGGATGATGCGATGGGTGGATCAGTTTATTCGAGAGATTTGTTGGTCTTCGCATCTTGATCTTGAACTAAGGATGTTGTTGGAAAGGAATTAGATCGATTACATTAGGTCAACCGAGAGAACTATACCACGACATAAGGCAGGGTTGCCAGATGTTACTAGCGGGTAAAGTTATGTGAGTCTAACATGTTGCTTTGTGCATGGGCTGTGAAGATGGGATTTTTTCTTCACAAGCGGTGTTAATTCAGGATCAGGTGGCCACACATAAAAGTAAATGACTAGTTGCTTTCGCGCACGAGCCTTAAGATGTGGATTTGCTCCAAGTTTGGGAGATTTTCTTTGAGTTATGATGGTTTCATGGGTGCGGTGATGGTTACGAAGTTAGATTTGCCCCAGCAAAGGGAAAGAAAAGGATAATAACTCTGAATTTGTATACCAGCCCTAGAAGTAAAATTATTTCTTTGAAGCGTGTGCTCATACTATTTAATGATTGACCGGATAAAATGACAAGGATCCTAGTGATGTTGAGAGCTTTATTTAGGAAGAGGGGGTGAATCATTCTTAAGGTTTTGATGCTAATGGTTTGCATGATGCTGGATCCTTATCTAATGAGTTAACTATTTTTGTCATCTGTTGCAATGACACTTTTTGCTTGTGACTTTGACCAATTTTTAAAACAAATGACAGCATCTTGCTGAGAGTTCAGAGCTCTATGGCAGTGAATCTTTTTGAGGGAATAGCAATGGTCTGCATGATGCCTGATTTTGTGGTCCAGTTCAGTTGGAGTCATTCTGGTTTTCCATTGGCAGCGACAACCTTTAATAGTATATGATTTTGGCTGATATTCAAACCAGCTAGCTTTCTCTAGGGCTGATTTCAGTAGTTCAAAACTATCAATTGAACAAGAAAAGAGGGACCAAAGTTCCGACTACAAAATGCTTAATCTTCAGTCTGGTTCAGATGATATATTCATATTATGAGCCTTTTTTTTGAAGATTTTATTCATTTTCTTCCAACTCACCTCCGTTCAGATTGCATTGGTTCTGCATTCAATTGCAAGGGTGCGATGCAGTGCCCAAACTGCCGCAAGACTGAGAAGGGACAATGGCTTTATGCTACTGGTTGCCGTTCACTTCCTGAGTTTAGCTTGGATGAATGGGCCCATGAGGAGGATCTATATGACTTGAGTTATTCTGAGATGGTAAAGAAGCGTTTGAATGATGATATTCTTTCTCATGGTTCTATTAATGTGCTCACTGTTATTTTTAATTTTATAATGGTTAATGCATTCCTTCATACTCCTGATGGTTGCTGTTCAGGCTTATAATAGTTTTGGATATTGGCATTCCTCTCTCTCTCTCTGTCTTTTAGAGTCTGTTTTATCTTAAGGAAGTTCCTTTTTATTTTTATTTTTTAAAAATCTTTTAATTAGGAAGCTCTGTGTATTTTTTCTTTGAGGCTTATGTATTGCTGCCCTAATTTACAGAAGATAGTGTTAACTTGCTGTAGAACAACATAGAGTAAAATTATTAGTTGACATCTTATAGAATTCCAATACATCAGATGTACATTTCAGTTGGTACCTGATCATGGTTACTCTCTCTAATCATTCTTTAGAGAGGAATGGAAAAAAAAAAGGGCCGTCGGTCCAAATTAATTGTCATCAAGTTTAAGAATACCATTGTTGAGATCTCTCTAATGGGATTTATTATTCGTTTACATCAAGGTATAAGGAGTATAAAAAGTATATTCCCCCTAAAATCCATGACATTCCTTTCTTCTTTGGAACCTATAGAACGAAGTTGCACTACTCTTCATTTTTTGATTGAAGGCTAAGAAAGTTTGTCATCTACCGATGATGCTTGTTGCTTGTGTACTTAGTAGATTTTTAGCAAGTATCCTGCATCACCCTGAATAATGTCTCCCTACAGTGGAGGCCTCCACTTTTTGTGACTTTATGAAATTGAATTTAAACTCTAGGTATAAGATTGGTTTACCAAGTAGGTCCTTAAGTGATGTGACGGACTTAGTTTTAAGGGTTTATGGAACAGCATATTAATGGACTCAAACTTGAACTTGAACTTGATCTGATACAAATAATTGGTGCTCGAAACTCGGGCTCAATCTTGATTTGGATCAAATATCAATTTTGTCTGACCTTGACGCAAACAAATGATTCGCCTTGACTCAAACAAATGATTCAATATTTGACATGAGCCAAGCAGACTTAAAAGCTGGTGTAAAAAATAGAGAAAATACAGTCTCTGCCATTAAATTATACATGATTGAAAGTTATACGTCAGTTTCAGAATTGCAGTCTTGAAAATAATGTTGATCAAGTTCAACTAGCTTGTGAGTGGCTCAACTTGTTTTCCCTGAGTCCATCTTGCGGTTAACCACACAAACCAGTATCTTCTTAGACTATCCAATGTGTCTTTTATTTTTTGAATCTTTAGCAGTACTTTAGAGGTGATTCTGTAGTAGAGACTCATGTCATTATGTAAAATGAATCAGTTGCTCTAGTTGCTTCATGTGATGGTGTCATACGGAGCACCACTCAAGACTGTAAAGTCTTTCTGAGAAATTGCAGTGGGGGAGCAAGAGCTCTATCTAAAATACGAAGACATTGGTTCCCCAGATAAACTAATAAACCATCCCTTATTTGAATCCGCCAAGAATGTACTGCGTAGTTCTCTTCGAAGAGGCCGAATTCTTAGTTTTTCTATTAATTAATCTATCGGCAAACATCATGAAGGTTGGTTGCAGGCCGATCATATCCACATTTAGGATAGAGCTGAGCCCAAATCCACCCTGCATAGCTGCACTGAAAACAGAGATGTTCGGCACTTTCATCTTCAAGGATGCACAGGCCACAAAGAGTCATGGTGTTGAGGCCACGTTTTGGTATTGGTTCCAGCTAGTCCTTTTATACCCAGACCAGATGACCGGTTCATTTGGTTGAGCTGGGAGCTCTCTGGCCATGCTTTCAAGTTATTTGTCTTAATCGCCTGTGGTTAAAACAGTGAATGCCGGTTCACTTGGTGTATGGGCAAATTGGACTGGCCTCCAACCTGGAGATACCTGAGTTTGACAAAAGTGAGTATTGGACTAGATATGAGGAGCTTTGTTCTGGTGCTTTACCATATGGGCTTGAGGCTACTTTAGTAGGGAAGTGGGTCTTTCTTCGCTCATTCAGCTGATGTCATGATATCGCAAAACAATTTGAATATTTGGAGTGAGTTTCAAACACTGTAATATTGGGATCACATTCATGCTACTTTGCCTTATGAATGAGCGTGCTTAATGTGTCCATTGGTCTAAGGACAGGCCTGCATATTGAATGGTGGAGGCTTTTGCTCCCACTCACTTTTCTGATATTTAAAGATAGTCAAAGGTTCCTAAGTTGTCCTTGATTTTTTGACCTAAAAAGAATAAATTTTGTTAAATTAAGTTTCCTAGAAGATGCAAATTGAAGCCAATATTTAAATTTGTCATTTCAATTTGCCCCAGCAAACCGATAGAACTTTTTAACAAATTGAAGCCAATATTTAAATTTTTCATTTCAATTTGCCCCTGCAAACCGATAGTACTTTTTAACAAATTGGCTTTTGCCAGGGATTTTAAGTGTGAGAACATTACTTTTCTTTGGATTACTTATATTACCTGAGACAAATACACTTGGTTCATTTGTAGTGTGTGACAACATTACTTTTCTTTGGCTCATGGTGACAACACTGCTCATCACTTGAGACATACACAATTGATATATTTGTATTATGTCAAATTATCCCCCACTGAGAAACTTTTTGTATCTGTCCCCTGCATGGGTCACAGATGTTATATTAAATCTTTTTTCTAGATAATGATTCAAGTTCGGTTGAACCACCAGCTGGACTTCAGTGGTTCTTTGATATGCCTGCATCTGAGAACACTTGTTTCCTTTGGTGGACATACATAGTGGAAAGAAGTTTTGCTGGGATTTTAGGTTTTTTCAATTGTTCAAGTATCTTCTATCCCTAATGACTGGAGTTTGGTTCTGGCCAGGGCTAAATTGGGAAAATCTTCTCTTTTGGGCTTGCACTGCTAGGGCTATCCTTTCTCTGATGAATGTGTATTTCTTTTCATTGAGAAGCTTTGTCAATAAAAGAACTATGTGGTCAGAAGGATTTTTGCACTATATTTGGGAAGAAGACTGAAGAAAATGAGACAAATTTTAGATTTTTGCTCTCTTCTCACAAAATTTTGATTTTTTTTTTTCATTTTCCATTTAAATCCCGTTCCTCTTTTCTTCGTTTTTCAATTATAGCCTTTAGAGTTCATTCCTTTATTTTGTACCATTGGCTAGGATATATTCAGAGTCCTAGAGTGAACAAAGTTGACAGGTTTGCGAAGGGCTCCTAAATTCTTGCAGATACTCACGGTGGTGGCTTATTGCTCCATGTTTGTGTCCCGATTCTTTCACATGACATTACTTGCTTGAGTGGTCTCTCAATTTTCCTGTATGATACTAACACCATGCTTGTTGTGAATTGAATTGCGAGACCAATTATATTTCCTGTCCCACCTTCAAATGATACCTGGATATTTTGCAAAGGAGCGAACTCAGTGTTGCGATCATTTTTTACTAAGTAGTCACGTTCTCAGGACAAACTTGTGCTTTGTGCACTTATTTACGGAATTTATCATTATATACTTCTTTTTCAGTGTTGTCTGATTTTGTTAACTCTATGGATGTCATTGCAGACCTTTGGGGTTCACTGGTGTCCATATGGGCAATTAGCGAGGTTGCCTTCTTTTGAGTAAGAGTTGTTTCGAACTCTAACGTTGGCATCTTATTATTTATTAATTATGTCTCCAATTATCCCAATTATCCCTTAATTCTCAATTTATGACATGGAAGAACATTTGAAGACTTCCACACTTGGTACTGTAAGCAAGAGCTTTTCATGATTATATTTTCTTAAATTGTGGGAAGCTCCTATAAGTAAAGCTTGTAAATGCACCAAAATAAAGGGGAAATTTTTATTGTAGTTTTCTTGTTGGTAGCTGAAAAGACCATCTCAGCTACTTACTCGAAGGAAACCATTGAAAAATGGTTGTCAAATGTTTCAAGGTGTTTATATTCATGATCAGTTGGTGCATACACAACTTAATAGTTAATTATTTTCTTATGTGAGAAGTGGAATGCATTGATCAAAGGGTTGGAACATGAGGCTAGATAAAATTAAACTTAGTGGTGAGGATGCAAATGATAAGGTTATGTAACTGTGGGATGTCATTGACAGATTAGGTGTTGAGAGAAGGGAAAAGAAAGCAAGTAATAAGAAGTTGTTGATAGGTGCCCTTTGATCTCTTCTAGTGCATGACTGGTCAATTGTGTTTGGATAGTAAATTTATTCTCTGTGCAAGTTTTACGGGCTTACACATTACCCATAGCGACCGAGTGTTGGCATAATTCCAGTTTAATTGGCGATTGATGAATGGAAGGATGCAAAGTTGACTTCCGTGGAGTTAATTGGCAGATGTCCATACTTAGGGTGTTGTCGACAAGCCCTTGCATCCATGAGGAAGATAGGTCGGTTTGGAGTTTTATTTTCCCCACTTTTCCTTTTTTATTGAACAGAATGAACCTTGTTGAGCTATGAGACTATTTTAAAGAATGTTGAACTGATATAAATGTAAATCCGCTTTTCTGTTTGTCTTATCTATTGGGTATAAATAGGTCGAGCATATCTTAATTTAGTCAGGATCACTATACTTTGAGTCAAACAGAGAATTCATTTTGTGATGGACTGGACATATCTATGGGTAAAAGGCACCTTGTGAATCAATGAGAATGGGGTGGGCCTGCTCATGCATGTTTGTCTTTGGGGTCCTGTATGAATGAACCATTAACATGATTTAAACTTCATCATTTTTTATGATTCTTGTGGGCACATCTCTCTCTCTCTCTCTCTCTCTCTCTGTGCAGTAAGAACTTCAGTGTTCTTTGTTGTTACTTCACAGGATTTTCTTTCTGATATTCAATATGATGTTTTTGCAGTGAGGGGGAAATTTCAGCACCTGCATGTAAGATTTTCTTGACATCTTGAGCGTTAGTTTTCTAATTTTAAAGTTATGTAGAGGGTGTATTACTTATCAACACCGAAATACAGATAATGATCTCCGGGTGCATCATGCTATGTTTTCTGAGCAATCCTCTGTGTCATCTGCTGCTCATCCCTGTCCGTACATTGCTTATTTCGGGCCAATTCACCCCTCCACCTCTAGTTCCAATGGGAGCATTCCAGATGGTACAAACTTTAGTAACCCTTGGAATGGCCCATCGTTACCTAGTGAAGTTCCAAATTCTTATGCCTTTCCCGCCATGGATGTTCAATTTCATAGCTGGGACCAATCTCCTTTCTCTACCAGCAGCAGGCGTATTGGTAATGCTGATCAACCTTCAATTCCGCCTACTACTGTTCAGCGGTCCTCTAGGACAAACTCTGAATTAACAAGACCCACATCGTTTATGCATCCGTTCCTTGTTGGCCACAGGTATGTATTTGAGAATAATGCCTAGAGTGCACTTCTCCCTTTAAAGCAAAAATACTTTTAAAATTAGTTAGAGCTGCTATGATTGGGAATTGGGAGACTGCCTGGTCTATCCGTCACCAAATAATAGTATTATTCTAGCTTTAGAAGGCTTAGTTTCCTTGGATTGTTGAATAGACAGAATTATAATTACGTTCTCGCAATTGAGGAACTGTTTTCAGGTAGTCCACTTGGTGGGCTGCCAATTATGTTTGGCCTTTAATGAGAAATCATCACGTTAAAGTCAACTAGCCAGTTGTGTGATGGTACCAAATTACCACGCTTAATTGCTTACGCCTTTTCTAAAATGAGAATGTTTCATTTTCTATAGTTCGGGGGCTAGATCTGGGAGCTCAGTACCATCATCGCTGATTCCTCCCTATCCGGGCAGCAATGCTCGAGCTAGAAATAGAGGCCAAGCTCTGCCGGCATTCTACCAGCAACAACCTAGTCATTCTCGCACGCCAATTGCTCCTGGGACTCGGCGATCTACAACTCACAGAGGAATGAGTCACATGGGTTCAGTGCCCTCTTCGTCATCTGAACAGAGCAACGGCTTCTATTTTATTCCAGCAAGTTCCTCAGGCACAAACTTCCAAGAACCTGAAAACCCTCTATCCGGTCGTTTTCACGCATGGGAGAGGGATTATTTGCAATCATTCCAACCGAGCCACGTTGATAGAGAGTCGACCATCTGGCATTTCCACCAACCTGCGAGTGGATCAGAACCAGGCATCAGGTCCAACAGTTTCCGCCTAAGGCACGGGTCTGAGAGGACTCCTCACTCATAGACTTAAACGTTATCCCTTTTCCCCCATGAAGCTAAAGCTAAAACTGCAAGTACACTATGAGTCAGAACTGATATGTATGCTTGAACAATACTTCATGCTTGCTGTCTGTGAGTCTTATCCCAATCAGACTCTTAAATCTGTGGGGTGGCCAAGAAAAAAACAATCTTTTGGTAAGCGACGTCCATGCAGTGCCGTGGTGGACTGTTTTAAGTTTCTTTAAATACTCTTCTTATTCAAGATCTGCCAAAAAGAAAATGAGATAAAGCTCCGGGAACGCCTGGTGTGGGACCTAGCACCCGGAAATTTCCAGCCTGATCACGGAGTGGAGGAAGCATTTGTAGGTGCAAAGTGGACGGGTGAATCCTCGCCAAAACTATGTCGGTCTGGGCAGGCATAGTTACTAGATCTACCCCAGGGAAAAAAGAAAGGCTAGAATACCCACCGGAGGGCCGGGTTGGCCAGAAATGTGAAGGCCTTGGAAGTGTAGTTGATATGGGATGTTGCTTGATCTATGTTTTGGGGATTTGCGGTTTGCAATGTGTTTGGAAAGTGCCCTTTGTTTGCAGATCAGGGAAATAAAAGTGAACTCATGATCCCAGTTGTGCAGTGATTTCTGCGTCAAACATTTCTAGCAAATTCTATGCCTTTCCCTTCTTTTCTTGATTGGCCTTGGTGTTCAGTCATGGCATTTGATAATGTGGATGTGATGGAATTAGATGATGGTGCTTTCCTAACAGCTATGGTGCTGTGCTCTACGACCATCAAGATCATTCTCTAACCAGCCAAGAAGACTCAAATGTTTCATCATTGGGGTGAACATTTAGAATTGAGAGACCAAAGCAACATAAGATTCGAAGTTCCGGTGAGATCAACTTAAGGTAGGATTAATATTATGAAAAATTTTAAACTGATACATCTATGATAAATTTGTTTTAATTTAATTTTTGAACACTAAAAATCTCAAATTAATATATTTGTTGTCAATTTATCTCATTAATTTTTTTATCATGAAAAATCGTTATTTGATAGACCATTTGTTAGTCTTTGTTGAATTTGATCACCTGTGATAAATGGAGGGTGAAACCTCTAATTGGTACATTTGTCAATTGTTATGGGTCATTCAATTCAGCAATTTGATGGTAGAATTTAACGGAGAGTAAATTTATTATAGATGTACAAATTTAATAAGTTTTGTGATAAAAAAAATTAATTTAAAGTAAATTTATCATGAGAAAATCCTAAATAAAGGCATGAATTGGCATCATCTTCTTAAATAAGGATTCAAAATCAAACTTATTAAGGGCTAGAAGTCCTCCCATTTTCTTAAATAACGACATGAAGTGATTGGAGTTGTTTTAAATAAGAGTCCCCTCGCCTCTGCGAGTTTTCTCTTTACCTCATTGTAGCGTCTACCCCCCTTTTTTCAAACCCTAAACCCTAATTTACTGGTGTTCTTCCGTAATACAGTACCATTCTCCTGTGTTTTCTTCTCCCAGCATCCAAAAAAGGAAAAAAAAAATGTTACTTCTAAGTAATACGATTGGACTTCTCCTTAGTGATTCTCTAGGTGCCTCTGAATTCCATCAGTCGGGATGATCCTGATCGAAAGCATCCTACAGGTGGAGTGTTGTTTGTTGCTCTGAGTATTGATTTGAGTAGAGTATCAAATACATCTGTGTTTCCGTTTAGTCTCTCTTGAGTTGTTTGCTTGGCTGACGAGATCGGAGTGGTAGAGGTCAGGATCTGGTTAAAGCTGAAGCTGGGTAGTCTCGGGGATGTCGATAGTCTAGATATGATCCTCCTTAGACAAACGATTGATAGTTAGTGAAAATGGAAAGCAAAGAAGAAAATGAGATGAGAGTGGTTGCTTTATGCAAAAGCCTTGGGCACTTGTGGTCTAAGGAAGACGTAGTCAAAGTGTCTGATGAAATACCTCAACAGAAAAGGGAGGAATGTAGACGTACTCTCTTTGGCAAATTGTACTCCAGACCAAATGTGAATTATCCTGCTTTCATCACTACAATGAAAAAAGCATGGAAAATAGAAGGGGTTATTTGCTCTCAGAAGGAACCAGGGCATTTCACTTTCGTTTTTCAATCGGGGGAGGAAAAACAACGAGTAATGAGGAATTCACCTTGGTCATACTCAACTAATTTGCTCGTTCTGAAGCAGTGTCTCCCTGAAGCCCTTGAGCATTGCTATGAATTCACTAAGGCAGCTTTCTAGGTGCGCATTGGAGGAGTTCCCCCTGGTTGGAGAATAGATAAAGTGTTCAATGATCTAGGGAAAAGGATAGGAAATGTAATAGAAGTTCAACTCGACTCAACAAATAATGTTCAAAACAGAGGAGGTAGAATTAGAGTTGAGCTTGATTTGACTTTACCTTTGAAATTGGGAGCTATTCTGGATATTGGTAATAATTGGCTATGGGTGGAGTTCAAGTACGAGCGTTTCCCACATTATTGTTTCTCTTGTGGCAGAATTGGGCACTATGCAACTGACTGCCTTGAAATTCCATATGCAACTTCACCCTGGGCAATGAACAAAAAAGGGTTATATGGACCCTGGTTGAAGACAGAAACCAGTGATCACAGCCCTTATTGGGATGCTTTCTAAGGGAAAATGGAGGAGGAGTTTGCAGTGGAAGAGATAGTACCTGTTCCACCTACCCAACCTAGTGGAATGAACTTCATTGCTCGAGAGGCAGCATCTGATATGCAAATTGTAGCCTGCAGCAAAAAGCGATTAGAAAGCAGCCCAGAATAGGAGATAAGCCCAGTAAATGTACCTATTGTAGTAGAAGACCGAGATCGTGGAAATCAGGTATTATGCCCTGAATCCCAAAACCCACTGTTATCAAAAGTTGGGAAAAGCAGTAAGAAGAATATGAAAGTACAAAAAGCAATAAAACAGAAATGCATACCAGCAATATCCCCTCTCCTCACAGATGATGTAGACCTTCTGGAGACCCCGGTGAAACTAATCGAAGATGGACACGAATGGGCTTTGGTGACTAGCCCTAATAAGCCACCACTGAAGCCATGAAAATCGTTAGTTGGAATTGTCAGGGGCTAGGCAACCCCCTGACAATCCAGGAATTAAGAGCTTTAATAGCTCTCGAAAGGCCCAGCTTACTTTTTCTCATGAAGACGAAAAATAAAGCAACTATGGTGGAAAAGATTTGTAAAAAGCTTCAGTTCCAAAACCTCTACTTAGTTAATCCAACAGGAATAGCGGGGGGATTGGCAATTATGTGGCAAGAAGAAATCGCTTTAAAGGTGCAAGCAAGTTCAAAACAGTTCATAAATGTGCAGTGCACTGACCCTGAAAGTAAACAAGTTATGCATATTGCCTTTGTCCATGCATCTACTGATTTTGAGGAGCGTATGACATTATGGCAACTACTGGGAACTCTTAAGCCTCCAGTTTCTCTTCCATGGATCTGTATAGGAGATTTTAATGAGATACTGTATGTATGGGAGAAAGTTGGGAAAAACGAAGCGGACAATAGAAGAATTGTAGCATTCAAAAACGTGCTTAATGATCTATCCCTAATGGATGTAGACAGCCATGGATGCGCATTTACATGGGCTAATAACAGGGAGGGGGCAGAGTTGATTAAAAAGCGACTCGATAGAGTGCTCTGTACTTTAGAGTGGCGAGTTACCTTTCATGAAAGCGAAGTCCAGGCCCTTCCGGCTATCGGATCGAGACCACGGTCCCTAGTCCTTCGATTGTATCCTAGAGTAAAGAGAAGGAAGAAACAGTTCAAATTGGAAGCATTCTGGACAGACCATGCAGATTATCAGGAAGTCATCCAGCAAGTATGGGCAGAAAAATCAACTCAAAGTTCCCCTTTCGCAGAGAAATTAGGGAGGACATCACAAATATTATCTAAGTGGAGCAAAGAGAAGTTTGCTAATGCTTATACACAGATCAAAGAGCTTAATCAAGCCTTAACAGAAATTACGAATCAAACATCTCAGCACATGAGTAAGCAGAAAGTGCAGCATATCATCAGTCAAATAGACACACTGAGAAAACAGGAAGAACAGTTCTGGGGAATAAGATCACGCATCAAATGGTTACAATTGGGAGACTAAAACACCAGATTTTTTCATGCTACGACAATCAAAAGGAGGCAGCAAAATCGCATTACAATGCTGCAATTAGAAGATAATAGCTGGTGCAAAGATCCCATGGTGCTACAGAAACATATTCAGTCTTTCTATGAGAATCTATATAGGATTGAGGGTCCAAGAAACTACCAATCTATCCTAAACCAATGCCCATCCCCAATAATAGAGAATATAAATGAAGAACTGGTGGCAGTACCTTTATTGGAGGAAATCCAAGCAGCTGTTTTTCAATTGGGAGCTTTCAAAGCCACTGGCCTTGATGGTTTTAATGGGATTTTCTACCAACAATCATGGTAAATTATAAAAACTGACCTGATGCAGCTAGTTCAGGATTTTTTTCAGAAGAGCGTTCTTGATCCCCGGCTCAATCAGACCCATATTGCGTTGATTCCAAAAGTTAAAAGCCCTGAAAACATCAGTCAATACAGACCCATTAGTCTGTGCAACTTCAGTTATAAAGTTATCTCAAAAATCTTAGCAAACAGACTAAAGAAGTGGTTGCCACTTATCATTGAACCAGAGCAGGGTACTTTCGTTCCGGGGAAGTAAATTCAGGACAATATCTTCATAATACAGGAAGTACTGCATCAACTACGCATAACAAAAAAGAAGAAAAAACATCAAGCCATTCTGAAGCTTGATATGCAGAAAGCATATGACAGGATCGAATGGGATTTTGTGAGGGATAGTATGCTGCACATGGGGTTTAATGCTAAATGGGTCTCCTTAATTATGCAATATATATCAACAGTTACCTTCAGCGTGAAAATCAATGGAGAACCTACCTCTTTCTTCCATCCTTCGCGAGGCCTCAGATAAGGTGATCCACTCTCACCCTATATCTTCATTCTGATGTCCAATGTGTTAACCTGGCTGATGAAAAAAGCATTAGCAGATGGTACAATCAAAGGCATACAGATAAACAGATCTTGCCCTAAGTTATCACATTTGATGTTTGCCGATGATGTGATATTTTTTCTGGATGGAACTATTACAGAGTGCTAGAATCTAGCCAAAATACTTAACCAATATTGCTATACTACGGGTCAAGCAATCAATTTAAATAAATCAGGGGTTTATTTCAGTGGTAACTGTCCAGCATTATTAAAACATAATTTGGCCACAGAATTGAGAGTTCCTGTTCTACAGAAAACAGGAAAATATTTGGGCATACCTACCGAGTGAGGTCAATCCAAGAAAGAGCTGTTTGCATGAATTCTGGCCAGAGTAAATTCAAAGTTAGTAGGATGGAAAGAAAACTTACTTACAAAGGCAAGAAAGGAAGTGTTAATAAAAAGTGTAGTGCAATCCCTACCTACCTATGCAATGTCCATATTCAAGCTGCCCGTGTCTATCTGCAGAGCCATAGAACAACGTATTGCGTCATTTTGGTGGCAAAATGGTGATGCTAAAAGAGGGTTGCACTAGAAAAGCTAGGAAGTCTTGAAAACTCGAAAGGACACAGGTGGACTTGGGTTTAAGGATCTGCTTACCTTTAATAGAGCCATGTTAGGCAAGCAAACCTGGAGACTAGCTACCTCCCCTTCGGCCCTATGGAGCAGAGTGTTGAAAGGGATTTACTTTCCCAATAGTGATGTCTGGACAGCTTCTAAGGGACACCGGCCATCATGGGGCTAGCACAGTTTAATGCTTGGCAGAGACACAATAAAGAACAACATCGAATGGTCAGTAGGGGATGGAAATTCTATTCGTATTAGAGAAGACAGATGGCTCTCACAAGGAGTAATAGGCGGTCAAGCAAACCAAACAGAGCCTATTTTAGTGTCCAAATTGATAAATGCAGAATCTAGAGAATGGAAACAACAGATTATCCATCAACTCTACGAAGAAACTATTGCAAACGAGATTTTAGCAATCCCCCTAAGCCAGCAATCAAAGCTAGATTCGCTCATATGGATAGGCAACAGAACAGGGCAATACTCTATTAAGAGTGGATACAATAGAGCAATGGTAACCACAAGCAGATCAGATCAGAATCGACCCTCTTGTTCATTTCAACCACCACGTACCTTATGGACTCAAATATGGAGTCTTGATGTGCCACCAAAGATCCGTTCTTTCCTATGGAGCCTCTGTCAAAACGCTCTTCCTACGAGGGAGAACCTGTATAAAAGGAAAATAATCAAAGATCCACTATGCCCGTTCTGCTGTTCTAGCATCGAAACTACAAAGCACCTTTTGTTCTTATGTAAATGGACAAAGAAAGTATGGGATGACTCGCTATTTGAAACGATCAGACCTAACAGTAGTATTAAACGCACAGATCAGTGGATCTTCAACGCTTTCAGAAGCGATCAGTTCTCACCTGCTCGAGAGCTCACTGGTATGATTCTGTGGAACATCTAGAAGGCGAGAAATAACTGGATTTTTCGAGCAAAAGACCCTAGACCAGCAGATCTATTGATTACAGCACAGGAACAACAGATCTCGTTCAGTAGAGGAAAATCAAACAAAAAAGAACGACCACTCAAACGAGACAAACCTGATCAATGGCGACCTTCGGAAGGGCAGGATCTGAAGCTAAACGTCGATGCGGCATGGTGTTCAGGCGATTTTCTGTGCTATGTGGTTGGAGTCGTGCGCAATTCGTCTGGAAGAGCTCTCGAAGGATTCGCAGCCACGGCTAGGGTTTCTTCGTCGAGCGAAGCAGAAGCCGAGGCGATTTTACACGGCATATTATATACCCAGGAACTCCAGTTGCCTCACATGAGGGACTTTGGAAGTCGAACTGTGAAGTGGTTGATAGAAAGCGACTGTTCCGCGGTGGTAGAAATGGTAATGGGCCGGGCCGAACCTTCATGTAATCTAAAAGAAATTGTGCAGCGCTGTAGGAGTGGGCTAAATCAAAACAACAATATTACGGTGACCCATTGTCCACGCCAAGCAAATGCAACAGTAGATTGGATTGCACGGAACCATCGGCTTAAAACTCTCCCACGTAATTGGTTGATTTCTCCCCCACTTGCTCTATGGAATATTTTATGTGCAGATCTTTCTCCATTTGTGTTATGTAAGACTCCTCCTTAATCAAGTAATAGTCAGTTCTATTTTGACCAAAATAAATAAATAAATAAGAGCCTAAAGAGATATTTTCGTTCAAACGTAATTTAAATTTTAAAATAATTAAATTTGATTTAAAATTTAAAATTTAAAAAGATAGAAATTTCTTTTTTTTTTTAAAACAATAAAGCAAAAATACACACAGGTGAGTAGCCACCGCCCCATTACCTCTGGGGCGGCAGCTAGGGTGGGGCAAAGGCCACCACACCTGTGCAAGAGACCCTCACCCAAATTGCCCTCTCCTATTTTTAGCAACTCTTAGGCTTTGACCATCGCTACTATTGTACTAGCGATAGGGCAGTGGTGTGCATGGTCCGGGTGAGCGGTTTCCGACCTAAAATCATAAGCCGTCTGCTAAGAATCAATTCCAAAAAATTAGAATCGGGAACTGCCCGCTAATTGCATAGATCCAGTTGGGAACCGGATTGCCGGTTTGGTGCGGTTGATCCATAAAACCGGTCCAACCTCTACGCCTTCCCCTTTTCGCCCCCCTCACATCTACTTATTTTGGCTCTCCCGACTGTGGTAGCATTATTCCCCTCAAGTACTACTAGCACTGCAGCGGCGGCGGTCGCGACCCTCGCACACTTCCGTCCCGACCACCACCATTATCTTTACCACCGTCTCCGCCGTCTCCCGCTCCTCCCTCAAGACCCGACAATAAGGAAGACAATGGGGACAATGAGCCATTCTTAGACTTGGAGTTCGCCCCTATCCTAAAAAATGAGGACGATGGAGGGAGGCTTGAGGAGGGGGAGGAGGAAGAAGTGAGGTAGAAGCAGGACAAGCCCAACAACGAAGAGGATGATAGTGACAATGAATGCGGAGGTGGCGACGAGGATGGCGACGACGTGGAGAGAGAATTCAAGTTTGAGGAGGGGAAAGAGAATCAACTCACTATTTTGCTGAGTTCGGACTAGGACTCGAAGAGAGATGAGTAGATCCGGAGGTGAATTGGAGAGGAAGAGGAAGCTCGGGGAGATTTTGAACTAAGAGAGACAAGATGGAGTAGAGAGTAGTGAATTGAGACAAGATTGTGATTGAAGCCCTAAATTTTAGATTTGCTAATTTCAAATTTTTTTAAATATTAAAAATTAATATATTATTATAATATACCCGATTCGATCCTGGTGAATGGGTGAGCAGATTCATCCATGGAACTGGGAACCAGACCGGTTCCCCTAAGAACCACCAGTTCTTTGCTATTTCTATCCGGTTTCGAGTACTCTGGGTGGGTTTCGATTATTTTGCACAACCCTAATGGCCACTCCTACTTGTGTTTCTTTTTGTTAATTTTTTTTTCAAGTTTTAGTTTTTTTTAGTTAAGAAAAAAGGAAAACAAATTAAAATTTTAAAGACAAAATCGCCCTTTGAGTTCAGGTTCTTATTTATTTATTTATTTTTTTGGTAAAAGGTAAGAATATATATTAAGCTTTGGACAAATGAACAAGAATTCGGCACCGTAACTCACACTTTAGCTATGGGGGCAGGGAGAGTGTGAGGGTGCCGAATCAAAAAAGTACAGAGCGAAGGAAACTGAGCAGCAACCAATCGGCTGAACTACAAGTAAAAAACAAACCAACGACCCTCAGGCACCCCTCTAAAGAGCGAAGAGACGGAGGAGAGTTAGGAAGAAGACGTCGAGCTGAAGATGGACGGATCGAACCCCCAACTTCTCTAGAGTCGCTTGTTTCTTGGAATAGGCGGGACATTAGTGAACAAAAGAGCCTTATCCTTCAAAACCTTGATCAAGTGATTCTTCATGGCCGGAATTGCCAAAGAGTCACCCCAAAAGATGATAGAATTCCTTTTTTTCCATATGAAATGGCATGAAACCCCAAAAGAAAAACGGGCAATACTGTGAAAAAAATCTTTGCTGGATAGGAATTTGGGAGCCCAAGTCCTTCCAAACTCTGTTCTTCCAAGGTAAATTCCATCTAGAAGCCCAAAAGAACGCAAGAGTCGCAGACGTTGTGCACTCAAAGAACAAGTGATCCACGGAGTCCAGAACGGAGCAGCAAAAAGCGCAAACAGATAACTCAATCCTCCCATGGAGAAGAAGAGTTTGAGTTGGCAACCTATTTTTTGCAAGCAACCACAAATGAAATTGAAATCTGGGTGCAAGGTCATTGTCCCAAATAAGAGGAGCCCAAGGCACTCGATTCTTTTTTAACCCTGATGTAGTTCCAGGCAGAGGCAACAGAGAACGAACCTGATGGATCTTCTCGCCAGGTGAAACGGTCAAAATCGGTAGAAGGAATGGGTATAGTAATTTCCATATTTGCGAGGAGATCTCTCAAAGAACCACCCGCGGGAGAATAAAGGTCCGTCACTACAGAATAGCTTGGAAGGTGGCAGCTCTCCACAAGGTCCGACGGGATAAGTAAGAGAAGCAGGCCACATTACAACCAATGGTCATGCCATAAGGAGACAAAGAAATCGTGGCCAATCTTCCAAAAGAAAGAGAGCCTAAAGTGTCTTCGAAGTTGAAGGATTTTTTTCCATGCCCACAAACACATAGTGGGTGGGGAGGAGTTCCAAAAGTTGTCATTCTTTAAAAAATAAGAATGGATCCAACGACACCAGAGAGATTCTCTATCGGTGAAGAGAAACCAGATGTACTTAAGCAAGGAAGAAAAGATTGCAGTCTCTCAATTTTCGAATACCCAAGCCACCTTCATTTTTTAGGAGGCAAATGTCATCCCAAGATACTTTGGCACCGCCTCGGCCAAGCGAGGTGCCCTTCCACAGAAACTGTCTTAGCAGTTGTTCAATTCTATCAAGAACAGAGGTAGGCAGAGAAAAAACACTAGTCCAAAAGACTTGGATAGAATGCAGTACCGACCTTATAAGTTGAAGCCTGCCGGCAAAGGATAAAAAGCGGTGAGCCACGAATGAATTCTTGCGGTAATACGATCAATCAACGAAGCACAATCAACTTTCCCAAGTCTTGAAGTGATGATGGGCACCCCTAAGTACCGGACCGGGAGTCGACCTTCCTGAAAGCCAAATGCAAGCCGAATATTCTCTCTAATGGAAATAGGGCCTCCTGAGAGAAACACCTCGCTCTTGTTTTTATTCAGAAACAGTCCACTCCAAGATGAGAATATATCAATACTTCTCTTAAGGATCGTGGCGGAAACCCAATCAGCTTGACAAAAGAGAAAGACGTTGTCGACAAAGAAAAGATGGGTCAGCTTTACATTCTTGCATCTCCAAAAGTATTTGAAGCATTTCACCAAAGTACGGGAATTTAAAATCCCTGAGAACACATCCATAACAAGGGTAAAGAGGTACGGCGACAAAGGGTCCCTTGGCGAAGGCCTCGACCTCCAAAGAAGAAGCCATGAAGTTCGCCATTAATAGAAACCGAAAACTTGGGTGTTCTCACACACACCATTATCAAATGGATGATCCATTCCGGGAATCTGAAAGCTTGCAGAGTGAGTTCCAAAAAATCTCAATCTACAATATCATACGCTTTTTAAAAGTCCACCTTAACGGCGCATTTTGAAAGGTAAGGATCTAAGTGTGAAAACCAGAGAATAATTCCTGGGCAAGAAGAATGTTATCTCTAACTCTCCTTCCTTTAACAAATGCATTTTGAGATGATCCAACCAAAACATTCAAAACAATAGCCACACGATTAGCTAGAATTTTTGTAATAACCTTGTAAATGGTATTACAACATGCCGCATTCTGAACTTTGGGAGTTAACGTAAGGATAGTACTGTTTACCTCTTTTAGGAGGAAGCCCGAAGCAAAGAAATCCTAAGCATCTTCAATAACCAATGGCCTGACAAGATCTCAGTTGGTCTTGTAAAATTCAACCGAAAAGCCATCAAGACCTGGGGCTTTTCCTCTTGCTAGGGAGAAAAGAGTATCCTTGATCTCCGAATCTGTGACCGGGCAAGAGATGGAGCTGCATTGAATATCCGAGAGAGGCCGATGGATGACCTCCTTCATCTCATGAAGAGACGGTTTTTAGAGACACGCCTGAGGTGAGAGCAGCTTTGAAAAGTAGGACACAAACACTTGAGGCATAGGGGCTGGATCATCTATGAGGACACCAAATGAATCCATAACCGAGAAGATGTGGTTTCTAGTCTGTCTGTTCTTAACCGAATTGTGGAAGAATCTAGTGTTCCGATCACCCTCTTTCAGCCAAGTCACACGAGACTTTTGACGGTAAAAAGACTCTTCATGGGCCCGCAGTTGGACAAAGGCACGTTGCTGGTTTTTTTCCAGGTCTACAAGAGATGAATTAGAAGGATCATCATGAAGACCAACCTGAGTGATGCGAAGGGCTTCTCTAGCTTCAGCCGTCCTCATCAAAATGTCAGAGAAAGACTCTTTGTTGAGTAATTTGAGGCGAGCTTTAACCAATTTCAGCGTGGACACGAGGCGGAACATCGACACTCCTGAGACTGGCGTATTCCAAGCTTGATTGATGCAAGACGAGTAATCCGAGTGATCGGACCAAAAATGAAAATATTTAAACGGCTTCCTTCTCGACACCGGATCAAGCACTCTAACAATCATAGGAGAGTGATCAGAAATACCTAGATTGAGAAAGGAGGCTTGAGAGAAGGAGAACCGATGGTTCCACAGATTGTTAATAAGGACCCAATCAATCTTGTGCATTTTCCTTGCAGCACCAGAGGAAGTAGACCAGGTAAAACGGAGGCCAATGTATTGAAGGTCCACTAACTCAGTTTGAGCTAAACATAAATGAAACTCGTCAAAAGACGGAATCCAAGCATTCGAACCCCCCACCCTATCCGAAGGGTCCTTAATGGCGTTAAAGTCGCCAGCTACAATCCAAGGCGAGTCCTGGAAGACTTCATTGTAATGGATTAGATCATCCCAAAGGGGCCTACGACTGACAAAAGTGTGATCACTATAGATCGCAGAAATACAACTCCTCATGCTAGAAGAAGTAGAGGAAAGAAGACCATGAACAGCTTGCTTATTCGAAGAAATAGAAGCAAACTCAACTACACTTGGATCCCAGCCAACCCAAATTCTGCCACGAGGAGCGTATTCATAGTTCGCCATCCATTTCCAACCTCTTAATAAGGTCCAAGTTATGGATTCAAACAGATTTTCAAGCACCTTAGTCTCAAAAATACTGATCAAGCAAAGCTTGTTAGAGTGGACAAGCTTCCTTACCTTAGCACGCCTAACAGAATTGAGGATACCTCTAACATTCCAGAATCCAAAAAACATATGTACATAAGAAAGGGAGGTGGTTACCTCTTTATAGAGGCTTTGCGACCAGTAGAGGTGGCCTTAGCAAGAACCGAAGCAAGAGGTTTAGGAAATAGACAATCCAGCTGGTCTTGAATAGAGTCTGGCTTCGCACAAGACATCATCCCCTGAGGTGAGGAACTGATGGATAGTAGATCATCATCCTCCAAGATAGCATGAATAATAGAATTAGCAATCTCATCCGAGCTAATAGAATGTCCCGAGTGGGAGGTGCGGTCCAAGATCTTGGCAGTATTATCATGTACCTTAACAAGTGCTTTCAAAAGTCTCTTAGAAATCCGAACAAGAGGGAGCACAGGTGGTTTAACCGGTTTAGCGGAAGCGGTCTTCAATTTCAACTACTGTCCACCTCCGGTAGAGCCTGCCACACTGACAGATGCCACATTCTTAGAAGAACGAAGCTTTTTCTTTTTATTTTTACCTACCACTTCATGCCATTCCTCACCCGCGGGAGGAATAAGTGGAGGGGAAGAAGCGAGGGCAAGCGCGACTTTACGCACTGTGACTAAATCAGAGGAACCAACATCGTTTTTTGTAGGTACAGGCAGAGTAACCGAAGGCGACACTTGGGAAAAGGCAGCGGCTTCCGTATGGGGAGCAACAGGTTCTCCACCGGCATCCAAAGCATCGAGAGGTTGCTGGACTCTTTCCGAATCCTATTGCTGATGCGCGGCAAGAGCATCCACCAAAACAAGGGAAGCAGGCCTGTCCTGGGGGAGCTGAACAGGAGCAGGAACGGCTGATACAGGAGCCTTAGCTGTAGGCCTCCTTGAATTAGATGCTTGGCGAGGGGCTGGGGGATTGCAATTGTGGCCAAAGATGCCGCACTTGGAACAAGCTTGTGGTTGCCACCCATATTCCACAGCAACAATATGGGGAATTTCCATTATGAACCAGCAGTATAGAATCACAAGAGGACTGATTTGCAGTAATTTCAACACACACACGGGCAAAAGCTGACATATCCATTTGCTTAGTACGATGATCCACATATAAAGGCTTGCCAACCGCACTCGCGACTTTGCCAATAGCCTGGGCCGACCAAAAGGAGAAAGGAAGGTTTCTCAACTTGACCCACACGGGGACAGTTAAATGGGCGTCTTTCTTGAGTTCAAGACCAGGCTTCCATTGTTGCAGAATAAATGGAACCTTCGCAACTGTGATTGGGCCACCTTTGAGGAGCTTCCTCCTAAAATCCATGTCAGGAATATGCAGGACGAAGAAACCTTGTCCGTCTGTCATGACTTCGGTGAGGTATGGGCTCCAAGCCCTTTTAAGAGCTTCCTCAGTAGCTTTAAATGGAATTCTCCTACCCAGATAATAGCCAATCAAACAATCATGGAGTTTGGGGTTAGCAGCCTGAAGGTCAAGATCTGATAGCTCAACCATCGGTTTATCATCCAAATTAGCAGGAGGGGTGAATTCTAAATCGTAGCCTTTCCTCAACACTTGAACAACGGATGCCCAAGAACGGCTAGTTGGATTTGCCTCGCCCATAGGCTGAGGCCAGTTCGGTCTGGATCTACCTCTACTTTTCGTGCAAACACCGGTAGGGTTACGAACAGGGATGGGAATATCCGTCTATCTCGGATCAGGGGAAAATGAGGGGCTTCACCCCTTATCCTTGCGCAAGGACCCATCTAGAGAAGGTTAACCTACGACTTGAGGGACATGGGCAAGAGAACTCGGCTCTTCATCAACACGAGAGGCCTGGTCAGAAGCCGAGGCCATCACAGCAGCAATTCGAAATCCAGAACCCAGACGAGAGAAAAACCCAAATCGAATTCATCCATAATTGGTCCGAAAAGAGTGGACATACCAAGGCCAAGCTTCGGGATTTTGTAGGGAGGTAGAAGGTGCCCTAGCCCGCCAAGAAACAGCCCCAACCAACGGTCAAGCAACCGAGAATCAACCAATGAAGAAATCGCAACTACAGTAACTCGGGCACCTGGCTTGAGAGCTTCAATGAACACTAACCCAATAAAAACTTTGTGATTCCATAATATTTGTACCTTCTCAGGTTCTTCTTTATTTTATGTCTTTATTTAAAATAAGATTCCCTTCAGATCTTTATTATGACATTTCAAGCCTTTTATTTGGAATTTTCCCATTTATCATAAATACACAAATTTGAGGTCTTTTTTTTTTTGTGATAGTAACCTATAGCTTCCTCATGCCTTTTCTGCGTCGCCCGCAACCATCGCTAATAGCACAGCACAAGGAAATGGAAAAAAGACATTCAAGAAAATCTATCAAACTAATTTCTATTCCTAAAACAAAAATTATGTCATTATTAATCTTGTATCTCTACTTAGAAACTCATCTAACGGATAGGAAAAAAAAAATCCATTTTTAATCAGATATTATCCCCAAGAATAAGATTGTTATTAACTTAATTTGCTAAAGATTGGACCCCAAAGTCGCAACCAAGGCAAAAGGGGTCCCCAGCCATGTAACTTAGAAATCAAGATACGCTCTTATCTCGGCAAAAATGACCTAATCCAGGCGGGAACATGGTATACTTTTTCAAACAAGGCTCCACCATCAAATAGCCAAATAACTTTAGACCAAAAAAAGAAAAAGGCCAAATAACTAGCTAATGCCTGGTCAACGATAGTCATACCCATATCTGTATTCAGCAGAATCGCATGCATGTGCCCCAGAAACACGTTGCCAAACCAAATCTCAATCTAATCTCAGAAGAGAATGCTTAAAGGTTGTAACATGACAAAATAGTACAGGATTTATATATGGGTACCGGACCGTCTAATGATGTCACTGACTCCTAAAGAGAATACTGGGTACGATGAAGTCTGTCCGCAACAACTAAGAGTGACTACGTATGAAAGCAATACATAATCTGCCAATGATACCCCGGATCTGAAAGCATATGAATTTGTCACCAATCGGACAAAGTGAAATCTATTCAACCAGCTGATGTTTCCAGGATCTTGGCCTTCAACCAAAAGATGTTTCAACTTTCTTCCATCCCAAGAGACTGGAATAGTCAGAAAGCCATTCTCAATAGTATTCCCTAGAGTCCACTGAACGGCTTCTAGATCGAACCTGACAAAATAAGACCACAATCAGATGCAACATAGAACTACTTACATTGCATAAATGCATTATCAACTGCGCACGTGGAAGAAAAGGAAAAGGGGCGCGCGCGGGGGGGTTGGGGCCGGGGTGAGAGAGTACCGAAGGTGAGCGAGATTCAGATAAGCTTCTTCTCGAGCTTCGACTAGTATGTTTTCCGCGAGAAGCCTGTACAATTTTGAAAAGATAGCGGAGAATAGTGTCAACGCAGCATATGTGGAAGCATCTTGACTCAGATTTCAGTTTTCAGTTTCCTTCGACACAAAGCTTCTCAGCAGGGAATAAAAATGAACCGACTAAACTTTCACTTACAGGTGACAGCGGAGTTCTGGATCTTGAACGAGATCTGCAAAAGTGTCAAGATGTTAATACCACAGTAAACCACTTAAAACACTTTGAGACCTTTGAGTATGATCAGGCTCAGCATCCAACTGCCTCACGTCACAGTTGACCATAGTCAAATTTCCAAAAAGAACCCAAAGCATTATCCTCTTCCAGCCAGAGAAGAATATATTGCCTTTCACTGTCACTTACACTACAATCAACCTAAATTTCTGAGTCATTGACGGAGGGTCGAGCCCGGTTTCTGGACGTGAACATGCATTGCTGATCCGTAATACCAGCTGCATCGCATTAGAATCTATCTTGAAATCATCACGTCCATGCATAACGACAACTCAGAGAACACCCAGTGCCAGATCGCATACAATGTCTTACGATTAATTCAACATTGGTGTAGTTCCAGTTCTGTAGCCACTCATTCCAAAACAGGATTTTTACCTCAACAACTTACAGAGTAGCACCACATCCCATGAAGGTCCTTATGAGGGATCCCCAGGATGCCAGAAGATTCCTGATCTAGCAAGCAAACATGTCAAGTCTCATAAACAAGACAAAAGGCATGACAAGGGATAGCACAGTAGTTTCCTATCTTCAGAGTCCAAATGGGGGAAAGAAGTCGCAACAAGGAAAGAGGGCAAACAGTAGAATATTTTTGAGTGGACACATTGAAATGGACAGAGAACACTTCGGAATTTTTGGTGACAGCAAGCTAAGATTTAAGATAACTGTGGACTGAATGCTTAAAAGTTAAGGATGAATCAAATTGTCCGCAAGTGCAATATAACCTTGGTGGTAAATTTCAGAGCTGAGCGATATGAAGACACAAAGGAAGCTGCATGAGAGAAGTAGGAAGAAAGCAAACTTACTATAACTTGAATGAAAGCCCAAATCCAGCTCAAAGAGTACCACTACTCACTGAACTGAGAGCCCAAAACCAGCTCACAAATTTACCAAATTAATACATGGCCAAGAAAAGCCAAACCCAGAATGCAGTTTACCAGACCAAGCACCAAATCAGCTGGGATGTTTTTCTTTAAAGAATGATCCTTTTCATATTTAGTTGGACCAAACTAAGCTTTCTAAACAAGTAGGTCTGCCTGGACGCTCTCAAACCGCAATATTACTGGAAGAAAACTCTGATCCATGAACCACCTGCCGAAAAGAACTCAAAAGGCGATGAACAAGACTGACTTCCCCGTCAAGTCAATCTTTCTGTCCCTCTATTCCATAGTTCAAAATCTTTTTGGTAAGCGAAAAGTGTAGGCTGACGAATAAGGAAACCAGGGATGCGACATTGTGCAGCTCAGATGTGCCGATGGATACTTTTGGTTAAAAAAACCAAATTTAGAGAGGCAATCTAGAATCGTCATAGTTTGAAGATTACACCTCAGGAATAAATTTTTTAAACATACACCATGCTGGAAATATACAAAAAAGCTTGAGATTACTATTACAAATAAAAATTGGAAAGAGACCAAGCCCAGGAAACAGAAAGAAGCTAGGACAATGTGCTAACTGCTTCAACTGTATATGCCACAACTGCATAAAGTGCTCAAAGTTGACTATGGAATTACACAATGGTCAAGTAACTTTTTATGGTTAGTGCTCACATACATGACATTTACTAGCATAGCAACAGCGTTATATTTGTTTCATGCAACCACACAGAGTTTGCCCGTGCACAAATGAGAGTAGTTACCGGATCAAAAATTATACATGTAGGCAAGAATGCTAAGCATTACTTATAAAACCCTAATCCCAATTCACATCATCAACAGGCTGGGTAAAACATGAAAAGGTAAATATGTGCACCCCAAAAAAAGCAAAAATCCTCGTAAAACCATGACCATCCAAAAGTATCCAATTATAGTCTTCAAGGTAATCAAAGAGCAAGTGAAAGCTATTAATTTCATCGAATTCCAGCCATACATGCACTCATTCTATCAAAGGAATCTGAAAATTGGAGTAAACTGAAATTGAACATTATGAAAGTCACTTACCTTGAGTAAGAGCGAGCATAAGACCCTGAGCGGGATCTAGAAGAAACAGACCTTGCTGGAGATACTGATGGAGACCGTCTTGAGTATTTTTTCCTAGGAGACCTGCTGCAGAAGCGAACTGATTCGACTCAGTCACAGCACATCATCATATTTCTTCAGTAATTGTTAGCTTTGCCAACATAAATGAGACAAACCTCCTGCTTCTGTCACTGTAGCTATGGCTGTAGCTAGGGCTGCGACTCCTTGAATAGCGGGGGCTACGACTGGGACTCCTAGAATAACTCCTCCTTGAATCATACTCTCTTACCTGCACAAATACAACCAAGAGAGGAGAACCATTTAATCGTATAAACAGCACACGAAGGAAGTAAATTGGAATGTCGTCCCGGAAAAAGGCAAGGTTCACTCTACCCGTATATAAGCCCGACTGAAGGCATTCCTGAATAATGTGTCATCGAGTTTCTTGATCTACAGAAGTAGTAAAAACAACATATGATGTGAATTGTTTGAAGGAACTCTTCAAAGTAAAACACAAGATGGAATATATATTAGACAACTCACGGCATATTTCATGTCATCATAGCTTGTGTAATCGACAATTCCAGTAACACCTGAAAAATTTATATCACATGATATTAGTGAATGTTGATGATGAAAAGAACAAAGACATATACAGAGTTTTTTGCTGCATACCATCGCGCTCACGGAATACTTCAGAAAAACAGACATCTCCTGCCCGACGCATGTGATCCTACTCATTGGACATATTCTAGGTATAAGTAAAATTACCAAATGCAACCAATAAGCTAAATATAAAACATATGACATGAAGTACCATCTTACCTTCAGGTCCTGCCATGATGCTGAAGAAGGCAATCCAGTGACCAAAACTGCAATATAGATTATTAGAGTTTTTTAGTTTCAATCTGCCAGGATGCATTTTAACAAGGCACCATATGAAGAAGCTACAAACCACGATAGTCAGAGTGCCTGCCAACTCCTCCACGGCTACTTCCGCTGCCATATCGGTCCACAGATGAAGAATATCCTCGCCCACCATGTGCCAGCTCAACCTGCAAGATGCAAGTAAATGATAGTTTGCTTCTTTTCTGCCCATGCAGAGTAATCTATGCATGACATAAGACAGAGAATGTTCTACAGAAAAATAAATGAAAAATGTAGAATGCCAAGTCAGGAGACTCACTCGCAGACGGTACCCATCAAACTTATATCCATCACGACCACGAATTGCATCTTCAGCATCACGAGGGTCTTCAAACTGTATTAGCATAAAAATTTATCCCAAATAACAGGAGAAAGATGAGATGTATTAGAACTTATGCAAATATTCTCAAAAGCAACAAAAAGATCATGCCACTGACATTGGACTTCAATCCTCACCTCAACAAAAGCATAACCTGGTGGTCTGGGAGGGATCTTTAAATCAATGTCAACAATGGGCCCATACTGTAAGGAGATTGTCAATCATAAGTGAATAATAAAAATCAAAATTATCAGAACAGAGCTCAAGAGACAACCATAAACTAAATCCATCGATAGCATGCTCACAAGGTAGTACATTTAAAGGTTACTAAGGAATGAAAATATCAAATTAGAGTATTGGCATCACATTTTGTCGATTGTCCCTGACGAAATATTCAAAGGAGCACTTCAAAAATAATGAGAAGAAGTCTAAAATCTCAATAGATGACAACGTGGTCATAAAAGTCTCTGCAACCATTTACACAGTGAAATCCATTTTATTTGCCAGGTTTTCAAAGCAAGTGTTCGGCACATGATAGTTATGTGTCCATTTCTCTAGTCACCAATAAAAAGCACCTCCAGCTCATTAATCTTGATCATATTAATGTACTTCTCAACATTGTATTCAATGATCTAAGCAATGTGCATTTGACCTTTGTAAATAAACCAAAAAAAGGGAAAAGTTCAACATGGCCAATGCACATATTATGCATACCCACAAGTAATATCATCAATTTTCAGACGACATGCGTGGAAAGATTAAATTAATAAAAATCCATGCTTCACAGAATCTTGAGAAAAGGGAGCAGCACAGCCACCTTATAGAACAAGTCCTCAACTTCCCTCATCCGGACATCCCCAGGCAGATTCCCAACATAGATTGTGCAGCTGGAACGGCGGCTCATTTTCGCTTTTCCTGCAAAGATGAAAATTTTACCATATCAAGAAACACACAAATCTTCTACCGGGCACCTCGTATCCTCAAATCAAACGCCAGATATCAGCGTCCACGAGTCTCATCTCATTCCTAACAAATCTCATAAACCGACAAATACTACACGCGTCTACCCTCCAAAAAGTATAATGCACAAATAATATTCCTTAATAAAAAATATTATATATATATGGAGGCCACGGAGACTCTTAAAGCTTACCGGAAGCAACACTACAATCACCTGAAATACAGTCATCTACTGCTCACCGCAAATTGAGAAAACAAATCAATAAATAAATAAATAAATAAATGAATATATATATATATATATGTATATATAAAGTACACACTACACAGGTCGATCATATCCCAAAAAACGCGACGCAGCACCGAATCAGACTCCCGAGACGTCGGAAATCAACGCGGCGAACGGCTCCGACCACTGGGCCGCGGCGCCGGCAGATGCTGGAACGGAGAACTCCGAAAACCTCGACACCAGCAGGCGAATCGGGGCTCGTGCGAAGCCGACGGATCACCGCTTACCTAGTCGACGATCGCGAATCCGAGCGGCGACGGAAGCCGATCGGAATCGAGGGATTTCACGGACCGGCAAAGCGCGAGGAAGGTTCGAGAGGGCGAGAGGGTTTACCTGCACGAGGAGCTCGCGGAGCTTGACGAACTGACGTTGATCGATGGATGCTTCGAGAAGGGAGGGCGATGGAGAAGGAGGAGGAGGAGGAGAAGTGACGTGATATAACGGGAGTTTCTGGTGCGGGCGCTCGCTCTCTCCCGGCCGTTGGATCGTCTAGCAAGAGATTACACGCGGTGCCGTCTCAGTGTCTTTGATTTGTCTTTTTTTTTTTTTCCTTTTTTTTTCTTTTTTGGGGTGGAGATGGTTTCTTCCGGCATTACTGGGGCCCGCCCAAGCCCAAGTCCATTTTTGCGCCCGCCCCAAATCCCGCTTCACGAGATAGCAATGTAGAGGCGAGGCCCATGAAAATACTTGCATGGGCCTGGCCCATGATGAATTTGGTGGCGGTGGATAACAGGATGTCGCGGGGCCCAAGTAATTGATGACCGAGATTTATGAGGCCCACCGCCTTGGCATCGTATCCAAGTGGGAATATCGTTGCGAAGATGGTCGCCCGACATCCCAATAAATGCTCACGATTCATGTGCCTTTCAAGACAGAGAGAAATGAGGGCCCACTAGATATGTTGTGGTGCAAAAGGAGTGGGGCGAGGATGGATCTAGTCGCAATCGCCTCCGGAGTCGCCCCTATCTTCTAGCATAACCCTTCTTTTACTCATAAAATCAGTGCTTGAATTGTAGAATTAATACAGCATGGATCTTGATGATACTTCTTTTACTATGTGACCAATCAGTTTTCCTTGCATCCTAGAAAAATTAGAAGTTAGATGCCATAGCTGCTTGTATTTTTTTTTTATCCAATTCTATTCAAAATATCTCATTAGAACTATTCCTTTCTTGAGGGGATTGCTTATAAAAGTTGCATAACTAAATTTGTAAATGCACATGTAGTAAAGGAGCTAATAAAGGGAAATGTGTTTGGTTTGGCTTTTGGGGAATGTATTTGCCAAAATGCAAATACATTTGAGTGAAAAGGGTTTTTCGAAATACAAAAAAGGGGTTTTTGCAAGCCTTGGACTTTGTGTAATATAGCATTGTAAATTCACAAAAGAATAAAGTCATTCCAATTACTTTAGGGAATAATTAAAGTAGCCCTTAATATATTAGTAAAAGCAAGACATGCATATAGAGATGTCAAGATGGGTCTTAAACCCATATATGACCTATTTAAATTGTAAATGAGTCATATATGGGTCACTTACTTTTTAAAGAGACTAGTCAAATGAGTTTGAAAATTAAAAGCTCAAAATAAATAGATTTTAAATGGGTACCCATTTCCAACCCAAGCTCCACACTCTCTCTTCTCCCCCCCCTTTTTTTTTCGATAACCGAGGATCCGCTAAAGCATTGCCCTTGTCGGCTTACGTTGATTCAGGGTCTCACGGGCCTCCGCGATGGAGAACCTATAGTGCCTATACCTCGGGGAGAGCTGGCCCAACAACTTACTACTAGAGCCCCCACTTTAGTCGCTAGCAACGCAGGGTTTCGAACCCTCGACCTCCATGCGTTGGAAGAAGTTGATCTTAACTAACTGTGCTGCCCACGAGTGAGTTCTCTTTCCCCTCTTCACTTTATAAAAAAACTTTTTTTTTTTTTATAAAAATTGAAATTATAATTATTTTTTATATTTATGTTTTCTTTTCTTTTTTTTTTTTTTTTTTTTTTTTTTTCCTTCTTTCTCCTTTTTTGGCCGGTGGTCGACATGGCGATAGCCAACAATCAGCCCGGCGAGGCTTGAGCCTCGCTAATTTGGCGAGCCTCGAGCTCTCTAGCATCAAGCAAGCTCGAGCTCACTAGATTTAGCGAGGCGGAGGCCTTGCCGATGTTTGGCAAGACTTAAGCTCGCTTGACGCTGGCAAGCCTCGCTTGAGGCCGATGAGCTCGAGCCTCGCCGACGTTGGGCAAGCTTGAGCTTGCCTATGACTAGTCATCGGTTGTCATTATAGCCAGTGGTTGGCCGAAGAAGAAGAAAAAGAAAATAGAAAAAAAATATGATTTTAAAAAAATGAAAAAATAATTAAAAATTCGACTTTTAAAAAAATCATAAAAATTTTCCATTAAATTTTTATTGCATGAAAGTATTTTAGTAATAAATTTTAAAAAGAAATGAGTTATCTTAAGTTTATTTAAATAGGTTGAATATGAATTTGATATTGGTTAGGTTTGGTACGGGTAAAAAATTTCGTATTATAATAAATGAATTATAAATGGGTTAAATTGGTCGGTTTAAGTTAGACTATTTATGATTCGACCTAAATCTAGCCTGACCTGCCTATTTGACAAGTCTACCTACAAATGGATCAACTTGCCAAATTTCTGCTGAAATAGGATCAACACAAAGAAAAGTGCTTGTTATTCGTAGACTATTAGGAGCATCCCAAGAAAGTCCGATTCAAAATATAGCACAGCTGGAGAAGATAAGAAGATATGGCCGGTCGCTGAACTTTCTAGGTTGGTAATATAGGACCCCCCGTTCCTATCTTTTTCCTAGTCATCTCACGTTAACTTCCACATTCGCAAGGCTTAGCTTGATTGGAAATGGCGAAAAAAGCAAGTAGAGTAGCCACGGCTAAGATGAAAAGGTAACCAAGCAGAAAGCAATGGAGGACCAATTCTAATTCGACCAATTCTAATTTTTTACTCATGGGATCTTGTTAAGATAAAGTTGGTCGGAGGAGATTGTGACCATTGGTACACGTTACCGTTTCGACAGGACATTGATAGAAAGCTTAGCAGACACGAGGATCTTGTCGATTCCAGAGGCGCATGTGAGAATGTGACTACCCTAGCTATAATTACATAGGGGGTGGCAGTACAGTGGATAATCATCTAGTGACCTTTGTTTTTAGTACAACGAAGCCCCTTGGTGGTTTAAATAATCCTTTTAGATAATTTGTCTTTCTTTATGGTCGGGGGCACGTGCACAGGCTCGGCATCTTGGGGGCACATGCAGCAACCTACGAGCTCTAATAACATATTAAGTTCAGGTCTTTGACTATCTATATAACCATAACGCAATGCAACTTATATACAGTTGACGTGATTTGAACCAGTAACCTGTCGATTCTAAACTAGAAATCCTTAACACCGGTGGTAATGCCACGTATGCAGTGGTAAGGGTAGCTTTCCCCTCCTGTACATGAAAAAATTTGGGGATGATACCAAAATTTATTCCTGCTTTTTACCCAATTACCACTTGTCATCTATCTTTTTTCAAAATGACAAGTTTACACCATTCGCTTAATGCAGTTAGCTTTGGTTTGTACAATCATAAAATTTACCAAATTGAGATTTTTTTTCCAAAAATATTGTTGCACCATTTAGTTGGCGGTGTAATTCTTATCAAAATGAGCAGTCCTACGTAAACACATGTTCACCACTTTAGAACAATTTATCAGTACCATTTTAGGGAACAATGAAGCTAGCAAAAATCAACATGCTCATAATATAAGTTTTGGAACATTAAAAGCAATTTGATAGTATTAAATTCCATGGTCGCTAATCTATTTATAAATATATATGTTACTGCGTATTCGAGTCACCGCACTCGAGGTTTCTTTCAGCTTTGCTAATCCTAGCAACACCCTGATCAACTACACCAATTTCGAGTTCCTTGACTAGATCTGCGTAGGAATCAAAGATGACTCAATCGAAACTCTTCCCTGCAATCTTCTTTTATTGCATTTAAATGCCCATGATTTCACACCATAAAATATCAAGAAACTAATAAACCATATGCTAAATGGACCGACAATGTGATGTGTATGTGACGAATCATTATCCATAGTAGAAGAAAGCAAGAGGAGTTTTTTTTTAGAAATAAGGTCCATTTTGAGAATTAAAAAAAACTAAATCGCCTTTTTTTTGTCTTAGTTGAAATGGGCCACGTAAGTATATAATTTGTCATATCTCAAGTGGGACGTTATTGGGACTAATGATGCCAACTGGAGTGGTAGGCCCATCTTAATCCTGCCACGTGGAATTGGAGATAATTGATTATGTTAATTTTTTTGATCGAAATTATGTTAATTGGATAGTGAGTTCAAATTAATTTTTCTTTTCGTTTCCGCTCAATTGAGTGATTATTTTTAACTCCGTGGTGCACATAGCCCGTTTGGTTCGGCTTTTGGGGAATGCCATTGGGGGAATGCAAATATCTTTGAGGGAAATGGGCTTTTGGAAATGTTAGACCGTTTGGTCAATTTTAGCATTGAAATGCAACTTAGCATAAACACGGTTTGGCAAAATTTACATTTGGAATTAGCTTTGGTTATTTTTTATTTTTTTAAAGTCTAAAATCAAATTCAGGCGGGCCGGCCATTGCCGGCCAACCGCCGCCACCGCCGGACGGCCGGATCCGCCGCGGAGGTCACAGATAGACCCGAGATCGGTCGCCGGAGGTCGCGGATGGCCCAAGACCCGGATCGCCATTCGGCGGCGGATCGGCCTCAAGACCGCCGGATCTGGCCGTTCGGCGGCCAGATCTGGCCTCAAGACCGCTGGATTTGGCCTCGCCTGGTCGCCTAGCTCGCACGAGACCAGGCGATGCCGGCTGAGGTCGCTCGCGCGTGCTAGGCGACGCCGCTTGAGGTCGCTCGACCTAGGCCACCTCGCCTGAGGTTGTGCGACCTCAGGCGAGGTTTCTTGGCGGCCAAATCTAGGCTGAGCGCCACCTTTGGCAAAGAAGAAGACGAACGGCGAAGAAGAAGGCGAACGGCGGAGGAGACGATGAACAGTGACGCAATGAACAGTAAATTCGCATCTCCGGAATGCCCAATGCTCAAAGTTCTGGCCCCCCTAAGATTGCCAAAAAGATTTAAAATGCCCACATTTCGCAAATGGGCATTCAAAAGCCTTTAGCGCCCAACCAAACACCCCCATAATTGGGAGAGACTATTTCAATAAATATTAGGAAGGCCAAGAGAGACAATGGCATGGACTTGATCTGGGGACTAATCACAATGACATAGCACAGATGAATTATGGTGAAGATTTTACTAGAACAATGCATTCACAAGTAGGGATGGTCTATTATACGGACCCAATGAGATAAAGAAAGATATTAAACAAGATACAAACAATAAGATGGAAAAAAATTGTGAAAATCTCTAATTTATTCTCGATGTGATACATTTACTTTGAATTTTTTTGTAACATAAAAAATCGCCAAACTATATCCACCATGACATGTTAATTTCAAATCATTTATTGTGACATAAAAAACTCCAAACTTGTAATTATGCGATACATTTACTCTCCGTTAAGGTTTTGTTAGATGATTTTTCAGTGAAAATAACGTTGTTTTTATTAAAAGCAATTTTGTGTAATATAACAAGGTACATTTGCAAAAGGATTTATACCTTAAAAACCCTAAATTGGTACTTGTGTAACAAATTTACCCAAAACTAATTTTTTGACTATGAAAAACCTCAAACTAATATATTTGTGATAAATTTACCCTAGATGACCACAAAAATCTCAAACTCATACACTTGTGATAAATTTACCCCAAACTAATTTGTTTGACCTCCAAAAACTCCAAACTAGTACATTTGTGATAAATATACTATCCGTTAAATTAAAATAGCACCAAAAAAATCACAAAAAATGTACAATTGTGACAAACAAAGAGTAAAATCCCAAAGTAGTACGTCGTCGACTGTAGTAGTTTGAGGTTTTTAATGGTAAAAAAATTAGTTTTGACTAAATTTGTCACATGTATATTAGTTTGAAGTTTTTTAAAATACTAACTCTTTACAAAAAGAATAAAGTTCATCCGAGGACATCAATAAAAACTTAAAGTAGCTCTTAATATAGTAGTAAAAGCAAGACCTACAGGCGGAAAGATCAACACAAAGAAAAGCACTTGCTATATTGTAGGTTGTTAAGAGCATCCCGAGAAAGCCCGGTTCGAAATATAGCACGGCTCAAGAAAATAAGAAGGACATGGCCAATGAACTTTCTAAATTAGCAATAGAGGACCCCCAATTCCTACCATTTTTCTAGTCATCTCACTTTGACTTCCACATACGCAAGGCTTATCTTGATTTGAGCTTGCAAAAAAAGCAATTAGAGCTGCCAAGGCTAAGATGACAAGGTAACCAAGCAGAAAGCTACAGAGGACCAACTCTAATTCGACCAATTCTAATACTTTACTGAAGGGATTCCTGTTAAGATAAAAGTTGGTCGGAGGAGATTGACCATTGGAGCACGTTACCTTTTTGACTAGACAATGATGGAAAGCTTAGCAGACGAGGATCTTGTCGATTGCAGAGGCATATCTGAGAATGTGACTACCCTAGTTACGATTACATGGTGGGTTTCAATATAGTAGATAAGCATTTAGTGACCTTTGTTTTTAGTAGAATGAAGCCCTTGGTGGCTTAAATAATCCTTAGGATAATTTGTCTTTTTCCATGATCAAGGGCAGGTGCATAGGCTCGGCATCTCGGAGACACGTGCAACAACCTACAAGCTCTAGTAAAAGATTAAGTTCAGATCTTTGACTCATCCATATAACCATAATGCAGTGCAATTTGTGTACAGCTAACGTGATCTGAACTTGTAACCTGTCGATTCCAAAATTAAAATCCCTGGTACTGATGGTGGTGCCGGGTATGCAGAGGTAGGGACAACTTTCCCCTCTCAAATGCGAAAAAAATTGGGGGTAGTACCAAAAGCTCTCCCGCTTTTTGCCCAATTACCAATTATCATCAGCTATTTTCAAAACTACAAGTTTGCGCCATTCACTTAGTGCAGTTAGCTTTGGTCAACATGTCCTTGCACCATTTAGTTGGTAATGTAATTCTTACCAAACGAGCTGTCCTAATCAAACACATGTTCGCCACTTTACAATGATACATCAATGCCATTCCAGCGAACAACGAAGCTAGCCAAAATCAACGGTGCATATAATATAAGTTTTGGAACGTTAAAAGCAACTTGACAATGTTAAATTCATGGTCGCTTATCTATTTACAAATGAATACGTTATTGCGTCTTTTATTTGATTGACCACACTAAAAGTTTCTTTCAGCGCCACCAATCCCATTGATGGTTCGACCAACTATGTCAATTTTGAGTTTGCTAATCAGATCTTCACAGGAATCAAAGATAACTAGATGGAAACCCCGCCCATCACATTTCTTTTATTGCATTGGAATGCCCATGATTTCAGACTATAAAATAACAACTAACTAAGAAACCATAATACTAAAAGGACCGACAATGTGATGTGTACGTGACAAATCATTATCCATAGTAGAAGAAAGCAAGAGGAGTTTTTTTTTCTTCTTCCTTTTTTAACAATAAGGTCCATTTTGAGGATTTAAAAAAATAAATAAATTTACTTTTTTTTTTCTTTTTTTGTGTGTTAGTTGAAATGGGCCACGGAATATATAATTTATCATACCTCAAGTGGGATGATATTGAGGCCACGCATGCCAACTGAAGTGGTGGACCCAACACCAATTTAATCTACTTCATGCAAGTGGAGATCATTAATTATGTCAATAGGATAGTGAGCTTAAATTAAACTGTCTTTTTTTTTTTCCTGCTCAATTAAGTGATTTTTTTTTTTATCTTCATGTTGCATATAATTGGGAGAGACCATGTCCATAACTGGCAGGAAGGCCAGGAGACACAACGGCATGTACTTGATTTGGGGACTAATCACAATGTCATAGCACAGATAAATCATAGCGAAGATTTTACTAAAGCGGCGAATACAAGTAACGGCAAGATACATATAATAAGATGGGAGAAAACCATACAAAACCCAAAATTAAGCTCACCGTGACATATTTATCTTGAACTTATTTTTGTGATATCAGAATTCCAAATATACCTACCATAAACTATTTCTTATGACATTAAAAATCCAAAATTTGTGCACATTTGACATATTTACCCCGTCAAGGTTCTATTAAATAAATTTTCAATTAAAACAAAGTCATGAGTGTTCTATCCACACTGTTTGCTTTCTGGCATTTATATAGGTAAATTTTTAACGATTCTTATTGACAGAACTTTGATGGAAAGTAAATGTGTTACGCAGATATAAGTCTGGGATTTTTGCTAACACAAGATTTTTTTTTAGAGCAAATGTGTCATATTGAGCATAGTTTAGAGTGCTTTTGGTGGCTTTTGCCCATATTTTTAATATACTCGAGATTCGGTAAACTGCAGAGAATAGCAAATCAAATGTTCAAACGGATGGAACTCAAGTTATTATCTAACAATTTCCATTCATATTAATCTTGAGCAACAAAATCAAGACTCTTTTTGTGCTGTGTTTGTAGGGAAAATTATTTAAAAAGTCATAAATTTATTGTAATTATGCCAATTTAATCATAAACTTGTTTTGATTAATTCAATCCTAAATTTTTGCATTTTGCATTTGATTTGGTAAATTGCAGACATAGCGGATCGAATGTTGAAACGGATGGAACTGAATATATTTCCTAACAAATTCCAGTCATATGAATCCTGAACGACAAAAATAAGGCTCTTGTTGTGCTGTGTGCGTGCGCGCATCACTAGAGTTTGCACCCAAAAAAATAATCAGACAGCGCATTCTGGACCGTGTGTGCATATCACTTTAGTTTCCCCCAATTGGCCTTTTGGCTACTCCAGCACAACATCATGCGATGGGCCACGATGCTGCCCCCGGCGACATGAACATAACAAAACATTCACGTCTATCGACTCATTTTTATCTCCTCAATTCAATCCAATAACATATGTCGCCTCTATGTCGATTATATTCTCGAAACATGACAAGACGACATGCGAACTTCTTAGGACCAGAAAATTACCAATTTAGATATATTTTACGGATGTCGATTCAGTTTTAAACTTTATAATTTTGCCAATATGATGTTATATATTTACGTGAGATTCCACTATAGTCTTTCCGATTAATTAATGTTGGAAAATGTCCACATGTCCATGTTGGATGTCGACTCTAGTAAAGTCCGGACGAATGATAATGATTGGATGTTATGTTGACATTTTTTTATTATAATTGGCCGAAATGACTACATTGAAATTTCAGGGAGAGTTTCGATACTACATTGATAAAACCAAAAAGTTTGGAAGTGAATTGATATTCGTATAATGAATTTATAATGAATTTAATAATTATCCCTACTAAAACTCTAAACTTCGGTCAACCTCGACTCTTTTGTCCATATTAGGCATTATTACATTTGAATTCAACTACCCTATAGCGATGATTCAACTTCAACTTTATGTTGCTTTAGACAGTTTGGATAAAATAATGAATTATTATATCCAGTGTTTGGTAATATTTTTTGAACTAAATAAACTCAGATATATTCAGATAAAATGTCAGATTATCCAAATAAAAAATCTCACGTACAAGTTGATGGGATAAACTTAAATTGGATAATTTTTATTTTTTTAAATAACTTTAACAATTCTATTACTTTCCAATGAAGTGATGGAGTGGCACATCGGATATTGATTTATCGACATAGCACAAGGACCACCACCAAGATAGTTGATTATCATCACTTCCAACCATCGCACAATCACCATCACCTTCGACCATACCAATCTTCACCATCGGTTGGCAATCGTGTTTCGATGAGTTGTGGTGAAAGTAGTGTAAAGACGATTACCGTGCGAGGTTTGTATAGATCATCCTTTCCACCACCTCCCTATTGTATATGTTAAGCCTGACCTTTCACGTGCAACTCACGAGCTGACTATTCACCTCCTTCCTGGTGACCATGGCTTGAGCGTCGAGTTCCACTTGCTTTACATTCGAAATGCGGCAACGGTTTCATGATGTAGGCTCACCCCACGACACACCTCCTTCTCGTCCTTGCCTTCCTTGCCTCCTCCAGGAAGGCGCCGCTGCCGCTTTCTTCGGCGGAAGAGTCCGGCGGCACAAAGTGCCTTTGGCTTCTCACGGGGTTGTACTAGAAACTTTGCGAACTCGTGTCTGTCGAGAGTCACCATGCTCCAAATTTGAGAGCAAATTAGACTCATTTAAAATTCATATATTTCAGTCTCTTTATTTTTAAAATTTATTATAAGTGCTTTGAGAAATAAAGCTTGACCTATTAATAACTCATTTAAATAAATATGAATTTATAAATGAATTGTGTACCCATTTTGACGCCTCTACTCTCAAGGTCGACTTTTCCAGGAGTGTTACTTGTTGACGAGGGTGGTCGAGAGGGTTTGAATCATTAAGGATTAAGATGAAGTGGAAGCATAAATATTTGTTAGACAGATTACCTAACGTCGCGGCCTGTCGCGCTCACTCTAATCCGAAAATAAATGGATCATCATGTGACACGCACGTGCTCTGACTAACTCTAATCAAACTCCACGTGTCGGCCATCGTTCCAAAGTCCCAGTCACCGCGGGGTCCACGCGTCACCATCAGGCTCCCCCACCTCCTGGGCACAGTTCCCACTCACATCATGCAGTTGTTCCCCTCCCAGATCGGACGGTCCAGATCGCATCGCCACCTCGCGACCAGTTCGCCTCCGTTGCCTCCATAAATATCACACTTCTTCCGCACCCTGAAGAGCCGATCACCGAGCTAGCGAGCTGAGCCGCAGATCCGAATTCGGTCGTCCACCGCACGCCGCCTTAACGCCCGCCCGACCGCCGGCCGTCGCCGCCCGCCATGGGCCTGCTGGACCACCTCTGGGACGAGACCGTCGCCGGACCGACGCCGGACAGCGGCCTCGGGAAGCTTCGGAAGCACAACACCTTCAGCTCCCGATCGAACTCCGGCAAGGGTAAAGAGACTAAGAAACCGGAAAACCCCGTAACTCTTAACGGAAATCGTAAACCCTAGCTCGAGCCACCGACGGTTTGGAGCTCAACGCGAAACTGAGCTGCTTAAATTTGATTTCGCCAAATGATCGTCGCTACTGTGCACGCGTGGACATGCGCGTGCGGTGTGAGATCCCGTCGAGCAATTCGATGATTCGGTTTGATTTTTTGTGAAGAGACTTCGCGTGAGGATGATCGAGTCGGTGATGATTTCTTCTTCTTGTTGTTTCTTCTTCATTGAAATCAGAGGCGGAGGCTTCGAATGCGAGATCCTACGGCGACGGCGCGTCTCAGGAAGCGGTGAAGAGGGTGACTCGGAGCATCACGATAGTGAGGCCGCCGGGATACCAGTCCGGCTCGCCCCCGGTCTCTCCGGCCGGATCGGCCACTCCGGGCTCTCCTTTTTCAGGTAACATCAATCGGTTTCTCCCCCAATTTCTCATTCTAGAGCCTTACATATAAACGCAGATCAATTCATGTAGAGTTTCGATCTAATGGTCTGGTCATGTGGAATTCCATTCCTCTCGTCAACTCATGCATCGTTCCGTCTAGTCCGATCGGGTTGAAACTGGGGTCTTCCGGTGATCGCGGAGACGAACGGTCGGAAAGCCTCTAGAAATCTCCGGAGCGAAGACCGCTGGTCTTGAGAGAGAAAGAGAGAGAGAGAGGAGAGAGAAGAGAGGGGGAACGGAGGGTCAATACTGTCTTTTTCGTTGGACCTTTCCTCCCGATCATTTCCATGTAGTGGATAATGATTGGGTAGGGTCTCTTTCTGAAGGGTGCATTATTTCTAGGGCCGGCCACAGCTGGTGGAGTGACGTTTTTGTCCTCGTTGACGTACCCCCACCAATAATGCATGGTTTCCCCTCTTTGTTCCCTTAGAAACGATCATGCTAGTTATGTCAAGATTAGCATACTATTTCAAACTGGTTTTTTTCTTTTAGAGATATAATGGATGTTGATTTGAACTATCGGGCCCATCTCAGCACTTGCTTAGCTTGATCCGCATCACATTATCGATTGATCTATCGACCTTGTCTATCGGGTACTGAATGAAATGGGCGGATGACGTGATAGAAATAGAAAAAGGCACGGTATCTGTACTAGGCGTGATTAATTAGCTGTGGTGATTTATGGGTTCTGCCCTTAAGCTCTGCCTGTGGTCCAATTCAGAAAGGGTATGCGCATTACCATTATGTCTTTAGCCAGCGAGATTGTTTTGGGTATTCGGACCGCCATTCCTCGCAGCAGCGGTTGAGGCTCTCTGCCTGTTCAGTGGGATCATCGTTGAAACAGGATATAGGAATGTCATGCGAGTGCTCGATGGAGTGAAACAAGGCAGGTGCAAGGTGTCTGCTGGCTGGAGTGGTCGCGCATTTGACGTTCTTTGAGCGTCCTATCTGGCTTGCATTTGCTATTTGCTAGGTGCATCTGCTGAGTTTCTGCGATCGCTCTGTTTCATCTCTATTTGCCTCCTAGCTGTGAATGTTGTATTAGGTCTTTGGTGGGTGGTGTTTCATGCTGACATTCATGTTTCTATTTGGGTCCCATATGCTTTTTGTCCGTCGGGTCGACGACGGATGGTTCTTGCTCTGTTTCAAGATGAAATTTGTTTGCACCAACTTTAGCGCACCCCCATTATCGTTCACATCGCTTTGTTCTATGGTTGGATAATCTTATGAGCGGTGATGCTCAGGAAGCAGAGAGCCCTTTCGGTTCCGGAGAAGATCTGCGTCGGACGCGTATGAGCAGACAGGCGAAGTTGGACCAAAAGGCTCCCCTCCTGTTTAAGTCCACCGACATATGATCTTTTATCCTCGGGCCGACACGGCCAATATCTTAAGGGTGCCGAGCTCCTTGTAACATGTTAAGAGGATGTCCTTCTTAGGCGTGGAAGCTCTGGTGGAAGCTGTGGGATCGTCGCATCGACTAGAACTAGTCATACCTCGCGCGTTGCCGGTCCTAGACGTAGAATGTTAGCTGTAATGAAGGCATAGTCGAGTGTGTGTGGTTTTGAGACTCTGTAAACGTAGTCCCGTGTGTCGGTTGCTCGTTGTAATGTCTGATCAGCTCTAATAAGAGCTTCTGTATTTCCCTTCTCTGCATTTACCACTAGAATGTTCAAGTATTTTCCTTGGCCACCAATGTCTCAGTGGACCCTCCATGTGCTACTTTCCAAGTTAAAACTAAAAACTAGGGGTGCTAGAATCATGAAATTTCGTGCATTTTGAATTCATCGATTCATCGTGCCAAATTGAAATTCTCAATTATCGAGCCAAATTGAAATTCAATTTAAACTCTATTTTTTCTTACCTCTTATTCAATTCGGTTTCCGTAAATAGAGTGAAAAAAGGAAAATCGAAAAACGGAACTGAGTCTAGTTTGGTTGGGTTTGTGATTTGGTTCAATTTGGTTCGATTTAGCTACTCTTATCAGTTTGGATTTCCTAAAAACCTAAATTGAACTGCCGGACACCCGATTTAAAACTTAGGCCACAAAATTTTTGCTTTTCGCGACTAATGAGCGATGCACATTTGATTATGAGTCATCATGTCATGCAAGGAAATAAGCATGATCTCTTGCTTGCTCTATTTGTTTGACGAAAAACATTAACAACGATGATTTTAAAAATATTTTCTTAAAAAGGATAAAAGCCACTAAAAACTCTAAACTATATCTATTATCTTACATTTACCTATAAAAAAGTTTTATGATATCAAAATCATATTTATTTTCTGTTAAAGTTTTGTCAATTGAAATCGTAAAAAATTTGCTTACATAGGTGTTAGAAAGCAAATGGTATTGACATGTCGCTCATGTAGCAATAGGACTTGTATCAACACATTAAAACAACCAAGAGAACTAACTGTTCATATCAATATCTTGTTTCTACAAACAATGAGTGACATCTCGCAATATATCATGACTACTTAGTGTGAAATGTTTTCAGAACATAATGAACCTATCATCTTTGACGACTGTGTAATTCGATCATTCTATTTCACCATGTCTCGATCGAATAAAGGCCATTAAATTATTGGTCAAGCCATCAATTCGATCATATGCACAAATCTAATTGATATGTATTCTTCGAGATATGAACCATTCATTCTCAATTATAACCTAGGCCAAGGATTTCAATACAATGCCACAATTATATCGCATAGAACATTAATCTTGTATATCTATATATAACAATAAGACAAATTCCATATTGCACACGCATGTGCCTTCATATGTGAACAAAATATGACTATAAGTATATAGACGATTCAACGAAGCATCAATATACACACTTGTAAACTATAATCATTCAACATACAAGTCAATATTGTGCCTCAAGTGTAAGGATCTTACATCTAACTAAAGCATGAACGATCAAATATTGACCCCGCTAAAAGCTTTCATATCGCCAATTGTTCTATGTATGTCACGTTTAGTGAACTTGTCCAAGACAAGCACATGTGTTCTAACTCAGATATCACAATACCAATGACTTGTGAGTAATTATCCCCTCAAGTATCCAATACTGAATAGTGAAGCTTGATAACACCCGGTCTCAACAGGATCATCAATATTCTCTCAATGATCCATCGACCGGGAACTGTTTAAGATTCATGAAAATTGTAAATTTGTCACACATATTCTTCACATTTTAAGAATATGTTTGGTCATAGCTGATTTTATGGACTTTATTCATATAAATTGGATGATAAATGAAAAAACTTGTTTGCCATTAAATAACCCCTAACATGTAACTATGGCATGGTTGCTTTAGGGCATATAGTTAACAGCATTGTTGTGGTTGCCCATTAAAGGTTTTGAGTATCCATCTAATCTTTTAGACTTACCTCAGGGTGTCGTTGGCTGGCTAATGGCTTAGTCCCGATGGGTTGGAACATGTGGGATCTTTTGACATGTTATTCAACATTCATTCGTCAGAAAATCATCAAAAATTTTCAATTCAATTATAAACTTTTTAATTGTGCCAATTAAGTTCTAAACATTTTTAAATTTTTCCAATTTAGTACCTTTATCATAATAAGACCATTATCTTCTGCACCATGGTTTTCATTATTAGATCGTCTTCAACGTATGTTGAAGGTTCTTCATATCAGTCTTGTTAAGCACTGGATTATTTATTGAATGTTAACGGCATGACTTGTTTGCCGACGAAAGTTTTCAAGCAATTCCTCTCTAAAACGAAATAGTCGCTATCATTTCATCACGCTTGGACATAAGACACCTAAAATTCCCAAAATGTCGTCATACCAATTGACACTTCAAGTTAAGAGTAGCGTTGAGACACGGAAACTAGTATACAAAGCGATATGCATCGAATAATGACGTCACTTTTTATATGAATTGTTCGGAAATATCGACAATGTGCTCAGCTCTATCCGTCTGAATCGGATGAATCGGTCAATTTCGGACTTCGTTAATCGTTTGATTTGATGTCTCGATCAGGACGTCAGGAATGTCATAGTCGTTGACTGGTCTTTAGCCATCATCGCTGCTCAATTTTGTCCTCAATCGGGCAAGTGGATTTGCCTCGCGTTGCGGTTTTTGGATAATCATTCAGAAGTTCCGGCGGCTTATCCTCCGTGGTCAAACGATCCATTTTCTAAGAAGAGTTTGATCCGGTCAAACGCTACCCTCCAGAATTCAAATAACCAGACAAGACCAACCGTTGACCGATCGAACAGGGGACTTCCGGGTCACCACGATCCGTCCATGGCCGGCTGGTCCTGGTGGTTCGGCGTCGGTCCGCAGAAGAAGGGAAACTATAAAGTTCGAGACTCGGGATAAGCCGAACAAAATAAGGCGAGTTAATCACATCCAGGCTATGCAACGGTCAAATTTGAGCATTAGTAACATTTCATGCTGTGTCAAGAACGCCATGCATGCTTGACGGTTTCAAACATTCCCAACCACGAGTTTGGAGATCAAATTGTTACCGTCAAATACGACGGGCCACCATAGAATTGACCTGACAACGACCTGGGAAATCCAAAAGACTAAACAAACTATACACTTCTAAAAACGGTAGCAAAGTCCTAGTTCAGGCACTCGAAAGTACAAGGACCGATCGTATACTTCTCTTAAAAGAATCGAGATACGCAAGAAATGGCAGGGATGTCCTTGAAGTCCGAAAGATGGTTGAAACTAGAGCTGCTACTGTCAAAAGGTGAATGAATCCACTGGTTTAGATACAAAAAGCTCTTTTGAAGAGCCAATCTACAAACTCTAAGAAAACAAGCTGACATTCCACGGACAAAGAAAAATGCCAAACCAAGATCGACCCAAATGCACTCTCTGTTTGTGCTTCCAAACAGAATACCTTGATGAGAAATCTAAGAAGCGAACAAGGAAAAATTTCCTGACTTGCACGGCAATTAGCATGTGTTGATTGATTTACAGATTGTACAAAGACTTACATGAATAATGAGCGCCACCACACGTCCATGTATTTGGAAGACGGCGATTGCTGAAGCAAGAAGGCTTCCTCTTTGCCAATGGAATCTACTGAAGTGTAAATACATGCAAAGTCATACCAAGGTTGCTATTTCTTGGGCTTGAAGTTGAAGAAGTACTTGAAGGAAACCTCCCAATCCATATCACACCTTCCCGAGTTTCGGAGGCTGCTTGAAAAAAAATGTCAGAAAAAGAGTCGACATTGTAATGTCTTCGTTGTGGTGTTTGTACAAGTAGACAATGAAGAAGAAACTGGAAATGTTTATACCTTCTTAAGAGTTACTTTGCTCGAGGATGCCTTGTTGTCAAGTGGTTTTAGTATCTCAAAAGAGCACATTAAAGACTCGTCGACACTCAGCAAGGCGCCTGCATTGTCAAACTCCCCGCCATAGTTTGGAGCCGAAAATATCGTCACCAACCTCCGCTTAGCAAAGAACTCATATCCGTCCTCCACAACCTGCAATCAAATTCGAGAATTCACGTATCTGTCAGACAATATCTAGCAATTGTAAGCCTAAAGGTTCTTCATACATATGGATCTAGAGAGCTGCAACTAGACGCAAGGGCTCAAACTTGAAAAGTAACCAGTATCATTTTACACAACGGTCGGCATTGTTACTTGTATCACTTTTTCCCTTAATGAGCATGACTGACATCATTTTAAATGTTAGTTGCCGCGCAAAAAACGGCTTACTTGATGTCCTCGGCAGATAAGGTCAAGGTCATTCTTGTCCAAGAAGTCAGCAACCCGATCAGCCCCAAAAGTACATGAGACTCCACGGTCACTATCTGTCCATCCTGCAGTGCTAGGATTAGGGTCAGACCAAAGCAGATCGCAGAGGAGGCCCGTGTCCGGAATATCAGTAGGCCTCTCAATTTCTTTTATTTGATCCAAATTTTGCAACTCTGGAGAGAGACCCCCATGCATACAAAGTATCTTCTCGTCGATGAGCGCGGCTACGGGCAAACAGTTAAAGCAGTCGGTGAACATTTTCCACAGCCTAACATTGAACCTCCTCTTGCACTCATCGTAAAACCCATATATACGATTAATCTTTGCATCCTCATGGTTCCCCCGCAAGAGGAAGATCTTATCCGGGTACAATATTTTGTAAGCTAGAAGCATACATATTGTCTCCAAACTCTGTTTGCCACGATCAACATAGTCTCCAAGGAAGAGATAATTCGAGGCAGGAGGATAGCCTCCGTACTCGAATAACCTCAACAAATCTTGGTACTGTCCGTGTATATCACCTGTATAAGGAGAGCTGCATTAGGAAGACCAGCAAACAAAGAGCAGTGGTGGTCATAAGAAAACACCAATTGCATATCCCAAAGCATGTTTTGGTTAATTACTTTCTTTAACAAACTGCAAGAGAAGCTACCAATTTCCAAACGCGTTAGTCACCCCTCTTCGTCAAAATTACATCGAATGAAGTATTAAGGATCCACCTCAACTTGCATACATTTCATACCATACAAAAGGATCAAGCTAAGATAGAAAATTTCCTCCAGTACAAAAGAATGCGCCGCAACTGGAACACGAAACAAACAAAAGATAACAGGTCTCCAGACTCAAATTGTAGCTAAATCCCATTTTCCATTTCCTAATCAATCATATTCAGAAAACCCAAAGCTCCACCGAAACAAGGAATACCTCCACATAGCCAATTTTTTCGCAAACCCACCAGAACAATCTGCCTGGGAAACCAGACCCATCGCCCTCTCAGACAAAAGGGTCATCCTAATTCAAGCTAAACGACCACACACTCGATCAAATTCATCCTATAATCCTGTCCTAGAAGTGCCCAATAAGCAAAATCAACGGAAAAACACACGCACAAACACAAACAGAACAAAGAAATGATTTTTCCATCCCAACAGGGTAACAGAGAGAGAAAGAGAGACGAACCACAGATGCGAATTGGAGCATGGAGCTCGAGGAGATTGGGCTGGGACAAGAAGATTTGGCGGGCGTTGATGCACAGCTGCCGGATCTCGGCCTCGGACAATTGGACTTGCTTCCCTCCTTTGCCGTCCAACAGTCTCCTTATTATGTCCTCCAACACCCCTCTGTCCATCATCCCTTCAATCGTCATCTTCATCATCTTTCCCCGCCTACTCTATTCACACCCTAAAAAATTCAAACGAAGATCAAGAATCTGGGCTACCCAGAGAGAGAAAGAGGGCCAGAACGGATCAATTATTTTAGCTTCTTGAAGGGAGGAGGAGGTACGGTAATGGGCATCGACGAATTGGGAGAAATGGATCGCAAGTTGAAAACTTTTTGAGAGAGAGAGAGAGAGAGAGAAAGCGAGAGAGACAGGCAGACAGACAGACGGACAGGACAGGGAAGGAGGAGGAGAGAGACAGAGAAGGTGGATAATACGAAGAGAAAGAGGGTCACGAGGGAATTTAACGAATTTATCCATTTGGATCATTGACGAACGTTCCTGCGACATGAGAACTTTGGAGGGGCGCCATTGGAACAACTGAAAATCGTCCAACTATCATAGCGCGTCTTAATGAAAAATTTAAGAAGTAATATCACGAAAAACTTTAATCTAATGTGTTTGCGATAAATCTACTTTAACTTAATTTTTTTAATATCCAAAAATCCCAATATGCATATGATAAATTTAAGATTTTTCGTGATATTAATCTAATTTAACGAAAATTAACAGAAGGTAAATTTGTTATAAATATACTGGCACGAAGTTTTGGTCGTCAAATAATTAGTTTTTGATAAATCTGTCATAATAATATACTAGTTTTTAGGGTTTTTGGTGGTAAAAAAATTATTTTAAGGCAAATCTGTCGCAAGTAGATTAGTTTGGGACTTTCCGTGATATTCACCCAAAATTAAATCTTCATGTGAAATACATGTAAAAAAGGAAGTCACTATGTTGACGGTAGCTCGGTGTTCAATGATCATCGTCACTATGCATTTTCGATCACAGTTAAATTCACGCGATGAAGGGATAGAACTCGTAATGAAAGAAAGGCGAAATTGATTTGAGGGTTAGAGAGGGTGTTGCCATATTTTGTAAATGGGAGATAATAAAGGGTGCGAAACGAATGATAATAATGACTTGTGAATTTTTAGCATAAAGTTTCGATTGGTTCGATTCGATAGTCATGGCGTGCCGAGTGGGGTAAAGCATAAGTGTTTTAGCAAAAGAAATTGTGTCCGTTGAATCCTTCAAGAAAAAGGCCAACTGTCGTTGCGCTTTATTTTGCACTAATTGAGGTCTGTAAACTCCACAAGGTCTAAGAACCAAATAAAGGGCTAAATCAAAGGGAGAAGACTCAAAAGAAAACACAAAGTAAAAGAGCAATGGTCATAAAATCCCATCTAAACATGAGTTTTGTCCGTTGACAGTAGAATGTCCGACCTAAAAAGTTATATCATGTGTTTAAGCAACATGGGATTATATTTAATACTCCCGCTCGCGTAAGCCAATGCCTTGTACATGCATGAGACATGCGGAAGATATTGTGAAATGGGCAAGGCTCCTATTTTTGTGCTGGCCGGTTGAGCATTGAGTTTGAGAGGGAAGCATCGGAATTTGAAATTTCAACACATGCTATAATATCATGCTGCAAAGGCCAATTCGAAAAAAATTTAAGTTGTTAAACATATGGTAACTAATATATAAGCTATATTATAATTGCATATTTCAAAAAGAGCTAATGTCACGAAAAATTAAAAATTGATATTTTTGTAATAATTTTACCCTAAATCAATTTGGTAATCACCAAAAATCCTAAATTAGTATATTTGTGATAAATTTAACTCAATTTAATTTTTGAACCACTAAAAACCCCATTACCATATATTAGTTTTCGTTAAATTTGATAAATGTCACAAAAATTATAAATTAGTATATTTGTGACAAACAAAAGGTAAAATCCAAACTGATACACATCAACAAATCATATGTCATTCAACTTAACAATTTAATGGTAAAATTTGCGAAAACTAATAAAGGGTAAAATTGTTAAAGGTGTGTCGGTTCGGAATTTTTCATGGTATGAACCCTACATAAAATCCAGAGTTATGATTCATAGTGTGAAAATGAAGCTTTGCAAGAGAATAGCATTCGATGCCAAAGGTGACGATTCTTAACACGATGGTGTTGATAATGATAATGAGAAGATAATGGGACTAATCATCTCGACCATGGCGACACGAAAGAAATTCTTTAGTCCTTGAAAAGAAAACAAAAGGAAGGAGGAGTGTCCGACGCACACGACGTGCGATCGAAGTCTGGAAAATGCACGAAATTGACTAGGAGACGACGCACGAAACGTTTGGCTTTCACGAGAAGAAAGTGGATGTAAAGATGAAAAGGACGTTCGACAGTTTTCGCAAGCAATCCCCCCTTCTCCTTTTTTATCAAATCTCCTACCTGTTGGACCCCATTTTTGTCGGCTTAATGGTAAATCATAAGTCTAGATTAAGTTTTGGTTTGTAATTTCGAATCTGGCTAGCTCCGGATGGACTCTTTGTGAGATCAGATGGCAATGCGATAGACACATGTCCATCTAATCATTGCCTGTAACGACTCATCACGTCATTAATCATCATCAATGATAACGAGTTTAATTGTTTCTTAATATGACTACTTGATTATCGGGTTTAACCTAGATAGTGAGCATCTGTTCCTTCTCCTTCAAAGCCTATGTCATGTCATTTTTTTTTTTTTTTGGGTGCATCCGAAGGGTTCGCGAAGCTTACATTGGAAGCGGATTCTAAGAGCGTTTTCTCACTTTTATGGTCGCATGACATCTTCAATTATGCCAATGACAACCTATCATTCTTGGTAGGAAGTACTCGCCGACAAATAGCTCGTACTTAGGAGAAAAGAGTCACGGTCATGCCGATTGATTCATCAATCGGGCCTTCTTTTTTCACATAGATAATCTGCATAGGCAAGGAGCACATGATGACAGGCCGTCGACGAAATTAGCTCCCCTTCTCAAAGTTGCGATGTATTACTTAGGGTCTTTGATCCTCTTCGAAAAAAGAAATCTTAAAAATTCAATAACATTCCCTTGTAGCTACTTTTAATAACAACATGCTCTAATGCAAAAGGGTTTTTCTTATAATTGTTTCGTAATTCTAGCGATGAATATAATAAATTCTTTCGATGGACAACAGTTTTGCAATTTAGTGATTGTAACGTGGCGCGCTTGCGAAACGTGAGAAGAAAATATTGTTCTTGATTTTTAATAGGCATTGCTGGAACAAGGGGAAGTTAGCCTGTGGGGTATAGAGCTAACCTATGGTTCACGACTCACTTCGGGCGCAGGATCTTAAAGCGTGCTAACTCTGCAGTGAGCATTTTACCCACCTTCACTCACCTTAGGTGCAAGTGGCTGCTATATTAGCCTACTCGGTGATAGTCGATGCAAGGCCTCCTGCACAAGCGACAAATAAAGAAAGTCAACTCGAATCATTCTCCACCGCATAGGAGGACCGAGCTACATTTAATAACAACATGCTCTAATTTATTTTTATCTTCCCGATAGCGATGGATGTAATAAATTCTTTCGATGGACAAGTTTTGCAATTCATTATATTAAGAACTAAACCGTGCAAGAGAAAAAAAATTAGGGATTGTGACATGGCGAGCTTCCCGCGAAACGTGAGGGGAAAATTTCCTCCTTGATTTTTAATTAATAAATGATGCAGGGCAAGGTAGACCTATAATTGAATAGAAAGGCTTAACTAAGGGCCCCCAGTTTCCAGGGCCTCCTGCTAAAAGTCAGGCCCAAATAAAGAATCCGGGTCAACCCGAATCACGGCCCAAAACCGAACAAGAGGACCGAACCGGGTCCGCTAGCGAATTAAAAGCTCTCCTCAAAACCCTAGCTCCATCTTCTTCTACCTCCTCGCAAAGCAGTCGCGCGCCGTCTCAAGCAGAAGCAGGGAGAGCTTGCCCCGGCCGCATCAACCATGGTCTCTCTCTCTCTCTCTCTCTGCGCGCTAGACTCGCGTAGCAGCTCATGGTGATCTCCTCTTGCAGGGTATCGATTTGGTCGCGGGAGGCAAGAGCAAGAAGACCAAGCGCACGGCGCCGAAGTCCGACGATATCTACCTCAAGCTCCTCGTCAAGGTCCGTCCGAGACTTCGTACCGCGATTTTGTCTTCTTTTTCATCGTTAGGTTTTAGTTGTGGGGCGGGGATTCGGCATTAGCGCGATCGAAATTGTTTTCCGGAATTCTGAAAATCATGGAAATACACGCGGTCGCAAGCGGAGACTTTTAGGGTCTCATTTAGTCGTCGATATCTCTTCGTGCTTGCATTCGCCGTCTCTTGATTCGACCAAGTTTGATCCTTTAGGTTTAATCTATCTTTACGAACGTAGTTCGCCGTCTAGTGCCCGTGGGTATGGGTAGCAGATCTGACTATTGTGGAGAATTGAGGTTGGGATGTTATTTTTCGTTACCCGAATCGAGTTATGTATAGTGAGGTTAGATGATTCCGGCTTTGTAAATCTGTTGGAGAAAAGGCGTGTGTATTGTGGTTGATCATGACGCCTTGGCGTCAGGAAATGGGCACCATCTCTTTGGTCATAGGATTTGTTGCTATAATTTTTGTCGAAGCAAGTATGTTATCAATGAAAATATCTTGCCTGCTATATGGTTTGCTAGATTTGTCCTCCTGAGGAGGCTAGACCTCGCTCTTGACTATTGAATTGTGAATTAAACAGCTGTACCGGTTCCTTGTTCGGAGGACTGGAAGCAAGTTCAATGCGGTGATTTTGAAGCGCTTGTTCATGAGCAAAGTGAACAAGGCCCCGCTTTCCCTATCGAGGCTCATCCGGTACACGCAAGGAAAGGTTGTTAATTTTTCTCAGATTTTTGCTCTGTTGTGGATGATGAACTTGAATTGAGTTAAACATTACGTTTTTCTGCATCTGGGATAATGTGCGATTCTTCTGTGACCTGCAGGAGGATAAAATTGCTGTTGTTGTGGGCACTGTCACTGATGACATCAGGGTCTATGATGTGCCAGCTTTGAAGGTCACTGCTCTTAGGTTTACAGAGACTGTGAGAGCCAGGATTGAGAAAGCAGGTGGTGAATGCTTGACATTTGATCAGCTCGCTCTCCGGGCTCCCCTTGGACAGAACACGGTACGAGCTTATGCCCTTAATTGCCCTTGCTGATCTTCTTGTGATGGTACAGCAGCAGCCAATTATTTTCACCTAACAAAGTGTTTAGCGTCCTGTGAAATTTTTTTTTTTTTTTTTTTTTTTGAAAATGATCATTGGACACATGACATTCTTATTTGGCACTCTTCTCCATCAGCTTTAGCAGGATGTGAAATACGTCTGTCTAACTATATATTTATAGTTTGAGGAGAAAGTGCAGTTGTTGTGTCTGAATGATTAGATTTGATTTCCTACTCAATTGAGGATGTTTGCAGTAAATATCATACCAAATCATTTTCAAGTCATCGGTGGGTCATATGAGTTTTGTCTTTTTCTTTTTGATTACTATAGTGAGGTTCAAGATTTAGTTGTCAATTTATGCTTCCTGTTTCTTGTGTAAAAGTATAATAAGCCAAGATTGGAGATGGAGAAGTTATTTAGATACATGATTTTTTTTTGCGTTTCCAGATTCTTCTCAGGGGTCCAAAGAATGCTCGGGAAGCAGTGAAGCACTTCGGCCCTGCTCCTGGTGTGCCTCACAGCCACACAAAACCATATGTGCGGTCTAAGGGAAGAAAGTTTGAGAGGGCTAGAGGAAAGAGGAACAGCAGGGGGTTCAGAGTTTAAGTTCCATTTTGATATTTGTGAGCAGGACATTCATTTCGATTGGACTCTTCAAATTTTGGCTGGAGTTAGGAACATGGGCAACCATTTTTTTGTATTGACTGTTGGGATATGCTTATTTCACCAGGTTCATTTTTAGAAAGCTTCATCTTATTACGTCTTAATGAGAAATTGGTGTGTTCTAGAAGTAATTGGAACATTGGTTCGTCTACTTTCTTTAATGCGATGGTTGGCAGTTGTTAGATTTGATTCAAACTTCTACTTCAGGTGAATGAGCTTGTGTGTAGTCTGTTGTCTGTTGCCATAGGACACAACTCTCCACAATGACGTTCTGCTTACTGCTTGGTTTCCCTTAATGTCATCTGGAATTTCTGTCATGCCGAACATGGTATATGAGTACTGTAGAGCAGAGCTTTAGGATCAGGCTTTGTTTCTACAGTTATAGGCAATTTAAGATTGTTCAATGCTATAGATGGAAGTCTATACCGTTCAATGCTATAGATGGAAGTCTACACCGGCCCTCGATTTTTTCGGCAGGTCAGAGACGAGCCTTTTCGCAAAAAGGGATAAACTCGGTTGAACCGAGGAAAGTTCCTCCCTGTAATGAATTGGCTTATCTTGAGTGTCTTTATCCTCTCGGGAAGATGTTAGCTTTATGGAGAAACATCTCGAATTTAAGGGTATCTTGGTGAGTCAAGCTTCTTTACTAAAATTTCCATGGAGCTTCCGTGCTTATTGACCTGCTGTGATGTTCACCTCTTAATGTTCTCTGCATACTGAACTCGTGGTCCAAATCAACTGAATGCAGTCGAGTTCTACCTGTGTTTTTCCAAATATGGATGCTTAGCAATGGCAAATTTGGCATACGTAGAGTGCCTTGTGTTAACATGCAGAACTTGCGATTCAAACCAACGAAACGGCGTGAGTTTGAATCACGACTTCTTAGCTGTGTTTGCTGAACACATTGGCAATTTGGCAGGCATTATGACACGCAAGGCGAGTTTAAGAATTGAGAATTGTCCTGAAGCTAGTGAGAAAAAGAGCTGCTTTGCCTGGCCAACCAAAGCGCCATTTCGTTTCATCATTGATAGATATCTTCCAAGCTAACCCGAGGTCTAAATTTTGTATTGCGACAGAAAAGCAGCAACAGCAGCAGCAAGAAATGAACGCTGGAAAATACATATCGCACTTGACGGAAAGGGACCCTGTCATGATTCAAAATGGAAAACGAAACTTCGGAAATACAACTGAAAGGTGGCATAGACGGCATCAATCAGAACTTCTTGATGAAGTTGTGGATGTGAGAATTGACTTCCTCCGGCCTCTCTTGGTTGATGAAGTGGCCGGCGCCTTCTATCACCACGACGTCTTCCAGGAGAGGCACGTGCTTCTTGAACCCGCTGCCATGCACGAACTCCTTCACTCCAGGAGTCGTGTATGTCATGTCCAGGTCCCCAACTATGAACTTCACCGGCACTCTCACTCGCGCGTCGGTCCATGGCGCTGTTAGCTCCCAGTTCCTACACCATCGGGATCTTCATCGGTTAAGGTCTAGGGGGGTGAAATTTAATGAGAATTAATATGACTCAACACGATTTGACATCTACCGCCAACCGTGTCTCATAAATTTTGATGAGGACAAGGACCCTTGATTGAGAACAGAGTGTAAATGATTCTTTTCCATAAATGAAGAAGCATAGTAATTACTAATGAACCATGGGAAAGTAAATGTGACTCGAGAACGTACAGATCCAGGGCGCGGTAGTAGTTGAGGCCTCCAGTGAAACCCCGCTTCTCGAACTTGCTGGTGTAATAATCAAGGTCTTCCTCCGAGAGCCAAGAAGGTAGAGCCATCGGCTTGCCGGGACGGCCGCCGAAATCTTGTCCTTTAGGCCACATGGGCGGACCGGGCTTGCGCTCCGTGAGGATCTTCCTGAGCACGTTCCTCACGCCGAGGCGTTCAATGTCGGATTCAATGTCTCCAGGTTCCTGCAAGAAAGAAAAGAAAGGAAAAGATCGAACGTACGGTTGAGTTCTCCCCTAAGCTAGAACAGGACTTTACATGAATAGCTGACCAAAATTCCTTTGTAATCTGAAATAACTGTCAATTTCACACAAAGTCAAAACCCAATCTTTGTTACTTCGTTCAATTCACCTGGCCAGCTAGCGAAAATGGCATTTTTTAGATGCAAGTTTCATTTATAAACACCCTTTTTGCCAAACCAAGGGAACAAACGGAGAGAGTTGAAGATTTGCTCCAAGAATGACCATTTCTAAATCAAGAAAACCACCCGGAATCCAGCCAAGAAAATCAAGAAAGTTCCCAGAAGGAGGGAAGAGCAGACCTGGAATCTGCAGATGTAGTAGTCATCGCCGAAGCGAGCCCGCAAGAACTCGACGGGCTTCGCCGCCGGATTCCTCGGCCGGAACGGCACCGTCAGGCACACGTACGACCGCACCCGCTCCGGCCTGAACATGCAGAGGTACCACCCGACGAGCGCCCCCCAGTCGTGCCCCACCACGTGCGCCGCCTCCCCCAACCCGAGCTCGTCCATCAGCGCCACCACGTCCCCCACCGCGTGGTGGCACGTGTAGCGCTCCACCTCGGCGGGGGCCTCGGTGTCGCCATACCCGCGGAGGTCCGGGGCCACGGCCCGGTAGCCCTGCGCGGCCAGCGCGTGGATCTGGCGGCGCCACGTGTACCAGAGCTCCGGGAAGCCGTGGAGGAGGAGGACGGCGGGGCCGCGGCCCTTCTCCGCGACGTGCATGGTGATGCCATTGACGGAAAGGGTCCTGTGCTCGATCCCTTCCATGGCTGGCGCTCGTGGGAAGAGAGGCTGGAGCGGTGAACGAGGTTTTCCCGTGGAGGGTGTTAAGTAGAAGGGGCTAGACGGTCTCAGGGGGTCATAAATGGCGGGTGAAGACAGTAAAGGAACGGTCGTTGGAAGCCTGTCGTGGGAAACCTGCGTGAAGTGTCGGAGCGTAGTAAAAGCTCTGCTGGAATAGGGACAAGGAAGGGCTGGATGGGGGGTTTTGCGAGGTGCAAAAGGCGGTGACACCTTTGCTAGCAACGTTAATGGCCGACAACCGATGGTTACGACGAGCTTTAGTCACGGAACGAGTATATATATTGCAGGGAAGAAGAGATCAAAGAGAGGATTCGAGCTTAGAGGAAGAAGACCATTAAGGATATTCTTCTTCTTCTTCTGCTGCTCTTTTCCATGGAATTTTAAGCTATTCTAGTTTTGATTATCATTAGTTCGTTCTGTAATGTACGTAGAACTCGCGTGTGCTTATCTTTCGTCGCGATTTCGAGACTAATTTCTTGTTTATGGCCATATGTCGATGGGAAATGTGATGATCGAGCGCGGGACATGAAGACGCGGCGTTGATGTGAGACGAACGCATAAAGGAATTAGCAAGGAAATTTAGATGAAATTGCTCCGTGGATTACTGTCCCCATCCGATTTTCGTCGCAGCACTTAAGATGCGGTTTTCCCAGACTGATTTTCCGCTGTCATTTAGAAGAGATGCGCCTGCTAAGCGTTGAGATTATCAATGGCTTAAATCGTACCGATCCAGCTCGGTCCATTCCACTGGGGCGAACCGTCGGAAGCAGTACTCGATGGGGGACCACTCGACTGAGATCAGGTCCTAGGTCATCGAACTTCGCACCTTTACCACGCGCCGATGTCCGGCGGCACTTGGTCAGCATTTCGGGTTCATAAGTTCCTCCATAGACTTCCTAGGGGAGACATCAACCCGCTCGAGCAGGGCTTTGCCATTTGGGTGAAAGGCAAAGAGAGTTTAACATCCTGTGTCCTTAGTCTGTTCTGGTCTTTGATTCGTTGATGCCGAACCTTTTTTTATCTTTCGCGGGATAGAGACATTGGCATTGTGGCATTCCGCCGTACTTGATTTTCTGGTAGGGTGGGGGCGATTGTATCGCCTAGCCCCACGTCGTGAGGCCCGCCTGGCCACCGGCGAGGCTCAGCCTCGCTATATCTGGTGAGGCCGAGCCTCGGCTGGGTTCGCCCGATTCCGGCGACGCCGGTGAGGTCGTTGGCCTCGTCCTGGCCGGTCGGTCCCGGTCCTGGCGGAAGAAGAAAAATAGGAGAAAAAAAGAATATGAAAAAAAGGAAAAAAAAAAAAAAAAAAGAAAAAAATTATTTAAAAATTAAAAGAAATTGATTTGGAACATAATTATTGAATACAGTACTAAATGCAATTCTATTCCAGAATCAGAAATTTTGTATAGTTACCAAATGCGTTCGTTTTACTGGAATCAATTCCCGAAAACGGAATAAAAAATAATCATTTCGATAAGGATTTATTCTTAACAAAAATTATTCTAAAAGCGCCTTTAAACGAAATTGCTCTGTGGACTATTGTCCCCATCCGATTTTCGTCCCCATCCGATTTTCGTCGCAGCACTTAAAGATGCGGTTTTCCTAGACTGAACTTCCGCTGTCATTTCGAAGAGATGCGCCTGCTAGGCGTTGAGATCATGAATGGCTTAAATCGTACGGATCCAGCTCGGTCCACAGGGGCAAACCGTCGGAAGCAGTACTCGACTGAGATCAGGTCCTACGTCATCGAACTTCGCACGTCTACCACGCGTTGATCTCCGGCGGCACTTGGTCGGCATTTCGGGTTCATAAGTTCCTCCATGGACTTCCTAGGGGAGACATCAACCCACTCGAGCTTTGCCATTTTTGGTGAAAGGCAAAGAGAGGTTAACATCTTGTGTCCTTAGTCTGTTCTGGTCTTTGATTCATTGATGCCGAACCTTTTTTTATCTTTCGCGAGATAGAGACATCGGCATTGTGGCGTTCCGCCGTACCTGATTTTCTGGTAGGGCGGGGGCGATTGTATCAATCATAGTCAACTGTTCGGATGGCGAGGGCCATCCCCTGGACATCGGTAAAGGCCACCCCGGCAGGCGGGGTGGCCCCTAGAGCAGGTGGTCCGGACCCGACGGGACTGAACACGACGATGTCCCGGTTGCTGACACATTCACTGTGGAGCAATTCGAAGGGCATTAGGAACGGCACGTTTTGCTCACCTCTCTATGCAACACTTTCATAGTGCAATTTCGAGTTCCCCGCATTTAAAGTCCGTTTTGTCCGTATCGACTTACTTCGCGATCTGATCCCCGAAAATTCCACGTCCAGCCTGGGCACCTCCTTTTTCCTGACAGCACAGGTAAGAAATCGCAGACACGGTGATCCGATTCCCACGTCGAATTTTAGTTCGTTCATCCTAATTTTTATCCGGCATGATAGGGCCGTGAAAATAGGGTTACTTCGAGTGGCTAGGCAATTTTTTCTTGTTTGATAATAATAGAAAATATGGGAAGCTTTTCCATGGCTAGGATCTCTTCTTCACTTCGTTATTAATTAATCATGTTTCACATGCAAGAATTACTGCAAATTCCACGCTCGCAAATCATGATTAGTCCCACCTCTCTTCTCCTCCTCCTCCTAACCCTGCTCGCGCCCTGGCCGACTCAGGTGCAGCTGACTGCAGCCACCGACGTCTCCGGCATGATCGCTCAGGTCTGTGACCACACCCTGAACAAGAGGCTGTGCCGGTCAGTCCTGGAGACAGGCGGCGAGGCCAGCGACCTCCCAGGCCTTGCCAGGATTGCCCTGAGGGCTGCGCTGGCGAAAGCCAGCGCCATCTCCAACCGCATCACCGACCTCGCCCGCGCGGCCCGCCCCGACCCCTTCGTGCGGCAGTGCCTGGCCGACTGCTCCGACGACTTCCAGGACGCCACGGACCAGATCGAGGACTCCCTGTCAGCGCTCGACTCCCGGGGCTACGATGACGTGACCGCGTGGGTCGGGGCGGCGATGAACGATGCCGACTCGTGCGAGGAAGGGTTCAAGTCGAAGAAGGGGTACCGCTCGCCGCTCACCGATATGAACGCCGCGTTCCACGACATATGCACCATCGCGCTCGCCGTGAGCAACCTGCTGATCGAGACGTGATCCTCGAAAGGGTTCGTTCTCGCGTCGACCGGTCGGGCTCGGTGATCGGACCGATGTATCGGGAAAGGGGCAAAGAGAGGCATTGAATTCCAAGAGCAGTACGCAATAAATGGCGCGGCAGCAGCAATCACGTGACAAGAGGGCTAATCGAATGAAAGAATCCATCAGAATCTGCATGCATCGCATTCATGTCCTCGTCTGCCAAACCACATGCAAAAGAGGCGCACGTAAATGCACCGCCACCACCTTGCCGCGTCGTTAGCATCAGTCGCTGTAAATTTTCCAAGGTCAATTCATTTTAATTGAAGTGCCGTTTGAGATTGACATCTAAAGTTATTAGGCCTGAGCTTATGATGTCAGGCCGTGTTTTGGTTAAAGATATCATGGGATTATGAATTTAGAGTGTAGCATAACTTTCGGAAAAGAAATCGATCTGTTAGCTAACTTGCTAATTATTATATCGGTAATGTTTGGACACTGGTTTCTTTTCATTACTTATTAGAGAGTTATCTCGTGTTTTATTAGGTGACAATAAGATAGGGACAATAGATTCAACATTAAATTTTTGGTATTCGATTTTGACGCTGTTTGATAAGAAGGGTCCAGGGACCATTTTGCAAATTAATGGGAGTACTTTTTGATAGAAAGGACCCCAAAGGACCGTTTGATAAAGACTAGGGCAGATCCTCCTGTTCTTTTTTGGATCCAGTTTTGCGTCCCAGGCCCATCAACATGCAAATATAAATGCACCGAAAACACAAGTTCTTTCTGCACATTAATCGCAAAAAAAAAAAAAAAAAAATCACCAAACCGTGCTTGTAGCATTTATACATATAAATGAATAATAAATATATTTATCTTTTATGAAAATATTTAAATATAAATTATTGTGATAATACAAACATGGGAAAATTTCGATTAAGGATCGAAATGTCATCATTTTATCAAATAAAAACATAAAGCGAACTTTATTTCAACTAAGGTCTGAAATGCTTTCATTTTCTCAAATAAGGAAATTGAGTCAACTTTATTTCAAATAAGAGCCTAAAGTAGCTATGTGAATCTAAAAAAAAATGCTTGATCTCACCGACTGGTTAAAGGCATTTTTGTCCTTTATTTTATTTTTATTTTATCTCTTATTTTATTTTACTTTTTTGTCTTTTCTTCCCTTTCTCTAGTGATGGCTGGCAATCGGCGATATTCAAAAGAAGGTTGGTCTCGGAGCGACCTCGGTTATGCTAATTTTGCCTTGGGGTGTCTTTCATAAAAGTCATCCCTTAATTGTTGATCTATGACATACTTTAAATTCGGATATTTTGAATTTCATATGATAAAAAATATATTTGAAAAATGATTAGGTCCATAAATCTGTTTTGGGACATGAAACCGACCTTTCCGAATGCTCCTCAGGGCATGTATTTTAACTTTGAATACTTATTGGGTATATGTTGAACTCATGCTATTGGCTGTTGAGGCTTTTCACAAAGTAAACTTGTTACTCATGAACAAATCATATATATCTAATGCACAGTTCTTGAGCAAAAATCGTGGATATCGTCAGGTCCCAGTTCGGCCTCGGAGCGACCTTGGTTTTGCTAATTTTGCCTTGGGTTGTCTTTCATAAAAGTTGTCCCTTAATTATTGTTCTACGACATACTTTAAATTCGGATTTTTCGAATTTAATATGATAAAGATATATTTGAAAAACGACCAGGTCCATAGATCCATTTTTTGGACATGAAACCGACCTTTCCGAATGCTTCTCGGTGCATGTATTTTAACTTCGTATACTTATTGGGTATCTGTCGAACTCATGTTGTTGATTGTTGAGATTTTTCACAAAGTAAACTTGTTACTCATGAACATATCATATTTATCTAATGGGGAGTTCTTGAGCAAAAGTCGTGCATATCACCTAGGTTTAGTTCGGCCTCAGAGCGACCTCAGTTTTGCTAATTTTGCCTTGGGGTGTCTTCATAAAATTCGTGCCTTAATTATTGTTCTATGACATACTTTAAATTCGAATTTTCGAATTTCGTATGATAAAAATATATTTGAAAAACGACCAGGTCCATAAATCTGTTTTTCGAACATGAAACCGACCTTTCCTCAATTTCCATTTTCCACAGAATTTTTGAATAAGAATTTAAATGAGCATCCTTCATGAAAGTTATAGAGCACATCCTAGACTACCACATATAAAATTTTCACAGTTTTCCGAACCCATTAATTGGCAAAACATTTATCTTTTTGTTCTGTCTTGTTCGGGAATTTCCTACTGTTTCGGTTGGGGTTACTAAAAATTAAATAACACTGTATAAGCTGAAATGACTTCGGGACCTTCACGGAAAATGTTCCTGGGGATTTTGTCTATCTTATGTTAAAATTTCGTTATTTTTTGAAACCCATTTACCTAGACCACATTTGCAATTTCAAAAAAAGTGCAAAACACCAGTATAGTGCAAGTTCAGTGATCTATAAGTGGATAACATTGGTTTCAAACTTGAGTTTCCCAGTAGTAATAAGGTCAATGGTATTTTTGAATTGAATTATTGAATTGCTGCACTATAGTATGAGTGTGTGACTTGGGAATACCGTTGGTCCTTGAGACAACAATACCCGAATTGTAATAGGGATGCCTAGAGGGGTAACTGGGTTCTTTCGGATGCTTGAGCGGTTCCCTCTGATGTCCTCACAATGCCGGATGGATGCGAGATGCTCAGGGGGTAACGGGATTCTCCTAAAGATCGTGCAATTGAATTCATATCGAACATGATCTTGGCATTTTCAAATTTCATTTGAGTTACTGGTCTTCTTGCTTTAGAAAGTCATCTTGAAGAATGTTTTCAAGCAAGTTGATTTTCAAATGAATCCCTATGCTTTATATTGAAGTTTTCCTTGCCATGACAATGATTGGTTTACGTAGTATAGATTGGTGGACTTTTTGTTTCCTAAGTTTAGGCTCACTGTTGTTAATTATCATTTTTAGATCAGTAGTAAATATGCCAATCCTTCCTGCCTTTTCTTCCATTAGTTACAGTGCCCTGGTGGACCTCACCCAGAACATGTCCGAGTTCATAGATCTGAATTTTCTGCACTTCACCTTTATCTAGTGCATATTGATACTGACCATTGATGTTGGAGTCCCGATGGGCCTAGTACTCTTGGGGTTCATTACTATTTATGCATGTGTTGGAGGACATCTTGTGGAGCTGATCCCACATCCAGGCAGTGATGGAGATGACGATGATGGAAGTACGATAGACTAAGGCAGGGGTAAAGACAGTGAAGTAGCATTTATCCGGGCAACGATTTTTTAGCGTACTAGTGCCAAAAGATAGGTGGCGAGGTGTGCTAAGGCAGTCCCAAGATTGGGTAGTACCATGCACGTACTTTTGATGTAGTTTGAGATGATATATCATTTTTGAAATCCATTCAGTATACACAAGGGAGGATTACCAAAAAAATCATAAACCTATTGCAATTGTGTCAATTCAGTCATAAATCTTTTTTTTTTTTTTATCAATTTAGTCATAAACCTTTTATAATTGTGCCAATTTAGTCCATCCGGCCAAAATTGGCCGGCCAGCGCTGATGTGGATGCCGACCGGCGAACAATTTTTTTTTTTACCTTCTTCTTCCTCGGCGCTAGCCAGAGGCGAGGGCTGGCGAGGCTCGCCCCTGCCGGCCACTAGCGAAGGCGAGCCTCGCCTAGCCAAGGCGAGGCTCGGCCTCACCCAGCCATGGCGAGGTTGAGCCTCGCCAGATTTGGTGACGGCGGCCTCGCCGTCGGGGCGAGGCTTGCCTTTGCTAGTGGCCGACGGGGCAAGCCTCGCCCGACTGGTGAGGCCACCGTTGCCTAGCCAAGGCGAGGCTCGGCCTCGCCGGATGGCGAGGCTCGACCTCGCCATGGCTGGGCGACGGCGGTCTCGTCGTCGCTGGGCGAGGCTCGCCTTTGCCAGTGGCTAGTGGGGGCGAGGCTCGCCAGTGGCTGGGGAGGTTGACCTTGCCGGCACTCACCTTTGGCTGGTGCTGGCCGGCCAGAGGAATAAGAAGGTAAAAAAAAATTTAAAAAAATTTAAAAAATTCGAAAAAAAATAAAAAAATAATTAAAAAATTGTTTCTCGGCGGCGTCCACGTTAGCGCCCAATGCCACTAATTTTGGCAGGATGGATTGAATTGGCACAATTATAAAATATTTATGATTAAATTGGCAAAAAAAATATTTAGTACTGAATTGGCATAATTGCAATAGGTTTAGAACTTTTTTAGTAATTCTCCTGTTTACCCAATCATGTCATCTAAAGTAAATAAAATAAGAAATGCAATGTATTAGCCTGATTTATATTTGTGTGTGTGTTCCTTCGAATATTGATTGTCCCGAAATGTTCCTGGTACATTTATGCTTATGCTTGCGAAGGTGAAAGAATAGATCCGTGTCCATTTATGCTTATGCTTGCAAAAGTGAAAGAATAGATTAACCATGCAGGGATGCCTTGCTAGGGGTGTCACAAAAATGCTCGCAGATGGAAGTGAGGGAATGTCTATAATACCTGTGTTAAATATGACTCGAGTTTGAGTGTTTGCTAAAACGCGAAATTCGGTGGACTCGCGAAGGAATTACAAACGGAGGAAATAAAAGGAAAATGAAGTTTTTCCCATCTTCCCTGCACTTACGAATTCTTATTGTAAAAGGGGATCAGAACGTGGGCCCAGAGTCAAAGTTGTTGACTCTGGGCACACTTATAATATTGATTTAGGAATTTTCTCCTTGGCGTGAAGTTGCTGCAAATTCGTCGAAGCCTGTGCACGTAGAAGGAAAGAAGAGTCCGCACGTGTAAGAAGCAAAACCGAGTGGGCCCTTGACGTGGTGGGCCCTTGACCTTGGCACATATATATAAGAACATAATCGTTCTTTTCGAGTGTACATTGAATTGCCGGAAAAAAGGTCGCAGAAGGGAGTCGCGAAAGAGGTTTTCTTTCGGGCGGTTGCTCCACTCATACGAGAGAAGGAAGAAACCCTACGGAGCCGCGAGGATTCATAAGCTGCCCGTGTGAAGCTTTGATTAACAACGAGAAGCCGTAGAGCGTTTTTGTTTCGAGCTTGAACGCAGCGGTAATTTTTGTGCCGTGAGTTGGGTTTGGGTGTAATTGGGGGCTTGGAAACAGGAAACGAGAGAGTGTTTGAGTGACTTGAGTGATGTAATCTCGCTGTATCGCTTGATCTATAGTAAAATTCGCCGCTTCTTTGATACAATTTGGACGTAGATTGAGTCTTTACGATGACGAACCGCATAAATCGGTGTTCGATTTATTTTTTCTGTCTACATATTTTGTTCGATCACTCACTCTATCGCAACAAATTCAATAAGCCCGCTTACTTGTTTTCCCTCTGCTCGTACTAAACTAAGCAGCCGCCGCACGTCCCTCCGTTCACCAGCCAGCAGCTCAGCTCAAGCAGCACGACACCACGTTTCGGGACTAGGGCAAGTATATATCCTCTGTTCTATCTTATATGGTCCGCTTGTTGTTTGGCGATTCCTCAGATTTTCCGTGAATTCTATAAATGTCGTATATGTTCGTATCAGTGAAATTTCGGAAAAGTTTATGGTTAGATGTGCTATATGCTATGGTAAAGTGATCTGCGATCGAACGTGCGATTGCGTGTGCAATAAGCATGCGTCTATATTACTGAAAGATTGAACAGTAGCCTCAGAACTGAAATTTAAGATTGAAAGTCAAGCCGAATGCTTCTTAGTGCATGTATTTTAACTTCGTATACTTATTGGGTATTTGTCGAACTCATGCTATGGACTATTGAGGCTTTCACAAAGTAAACTTGTTACTCATGAACCAGGATCATATTTATCTAAAGTAGAGTTCTTGAGCAAAAATCGTGGATATCACCTAGGTCGGTTTGGTCTCGGAGCGACCTCGGTTTTGCTAATTTTGCCTTGGGGTGTCTTTCATATAATTCATCCCTTAATTGTTGTTCTATGACATACTTTAAATTCGGATTTTCCAATTTCATATGATAAAAATATATTTGAAAAATGACTAGGTCCATAAATATGTTTTTCAGACATGAAACCGACCTTTCGAATGCTTCTCAGGGCATGTATTTTAACTTCGAATACTTGGCTGGGTATCTGTTGAACTCATGCTGTTGACTGTTGAGGCTTTTCACAAAGTAAACATTTACTCATGAACATATCATATATATCTAATGCACAGTTCTTGAGCAAAAATCATGGATATCGTCTAGGTTCGATTCAGCCTCGGAAGGCGACCTTGGTTTTGCTAATTTTTCCTTGAGGTGTCTTTCATAAAAGTTATCCATTTGTTGTTCTCGACATACTTTAAATTCAGATTTTTCGAATTTAATATGATAAAAATATTTTGAAAAGCGACTAGGTCCATAAATCCGTTTTTGGACAGGAAACCAACCTTTCCGAATGCTTCTCGGTGCATGTATTTTTAACTTTGTCTACTTATTGGGTATCTATCGAACTCATGTTGTTGGCATTGAGACTTTTCACAAAAGTAAATTTGTTACTCATGAATAGATCCCATATTTATCTAATGTAGAGTTCTTGAGCAAAAATCATGGATATCGCCTAGGTTCGATTTTCGGCCTTGGAGCGACCTTGATTTTGCTAATTTTTTTTTTCTGGGGTGTCTTCATAAAATTCATGCCTTAATTATTGTTCTGCCAGTATAGTTAAATTCGGACTTCTCGAATTTCGCATGATAAATATATATTTGAAAAAACGGCCAAGTCCATAACTCCATTTTTCGGACATGAAACAAAACCTATCCTCAATTTCCATTTTCACAGAATTTTTGATTAAGAATCTAAATGAGTATCCCTCATGATAGTTATAGAGTACATCCCAAACTACCACATATAAAGTTTTCATGGTTTTCGAACCATTTAGTTGGCAAAATATTTATCTTTTTGCTCTGTCATGTTCGGGAATTTCTTACTGTTTCGGTTGGGGTTACTAAAAATTATATAACACTGTATAAGCTGAATTGACTTTGGACCTTCACGGAAAATGTTACTCTGGATTTTGTGTATCTTAAGTTAAAATTTCGTTCTTTTTTTGAAACCCATTTACCTAGACCACATTTGCAATTTCAAAAAGTGTGCAAAACACCAGTATAGTGCAAGTTTTGTGGATTTTGGGATGTAACTCTTTCCGTTGACTTATTTGGTTTTGCCTACTAATGAGTTATATACAAGTTTAGTGGTCTATAAGCGGATAACAATTTGTTGGTTCCAAACTTGAGTTCCTTAGTAGTAATAAGGTCAATGGTATTTTTTGAATTGAACTCTTGAATTACTATACCATAATATGAGTGTGTGACTTGAGAATACTATTGGTCATTGAGACAATAATACTCGAATTGTAATAGGGATGCTTGGAGGGTAACTGATTGTTCGGATGCTTGAGCATTCCCTTAATGTCCTCGCAATGTCGGATGGATGCGAGATGCTCGATGGGTAATGAGGATCTCCTAAAGATCATGTAGTTGAATTCATTTTGAACATGGTCTTGGCATTTTCAAATTCCATTTAAGTTACTAGTCTTCTTGCTTTAGAAAATCTATCTTTCTTATTAATTTGCTATGTTGTTTTGAAGGTTTTTAGACAAGTTGATTTTCAAATGAATCCCTATGCTTTATATTGAAGCTTTCCTTACCATTACAGTGATTGGTTTATATAGTATAGACCGGTGGACGTTCTGCTTCCTAAGTCTAGGCTCACTGTTGTTGATTATCATTTTTAGATTAGTAGTAGATATGCCACCAATCCTTCTTCTTTTCTTCCATTAGTTACAGTGCCCTGGTGGACCCCTCACCGGAAGATGTCCGAGTTCATAGATCTGAATTTTCGCATGTCACCTTTATCTACTGCATATTGATTATGACCATTGATGTAGGGACTCGATGGGCCTAGTACTCTTGGGGTTCATTACTATTTATGCATGTGTCGGAGGACAACTTGTGGAGCTGATCCCACATCCAGGTAGTGATGGAGATGACGATGATGGAAGTACGATAGACTAAGGCAGGGTAAGACAGTGAAGTAGCATTTTTGAGGCGACGATTTTTAAGCGTACTAGTGCAAAAGATAGGTGGCGTGTGTTCCTTTGAATGTTGATTGTCCCGAAATGTTCCTTGTCCATTTATGCTTATGCTTGCAAAGGTGAAAGAATAGATTAACCGCATAGGGATGACCTACCGGGGGTATCACTTTTGAAAAATGTCTTCCAAATCACTTATTTTTTACAAAACAAATGGAGACTAAACTATTTCTTAGTTTCACAAATATCCCCACTCTCTCAAATTAATTTTCATCTTATAAGAATGGTCGATATTTCTTTAAAATAAATACATGTCAACAAACTTGAATTTTCTACATTGGATATCATCACGGAGGTCAATTTCAATTTGACGTAAATGCGTCAATGGATATTGCTAAATATGTCGGTAATGGTTTTTGATTTTTTGTGAAAGGAAGTAATTTGCTGCGTGAGTACGAGTTTAAAGCTTATCTTTCTTTACCATATTCCTTTTGCGCTCTCTCTCTCTCTCTCAGAAAAAACAAAAGTACTACTTACTGAACGCGGGGCTTGCTGTATATGACGAGCCAAACGACATTTCCATCGTCAAAGATGCAAACTCAGTTAATCGAAAACGAAACCCTGCAGTCGACATGAACGTTATTTATCCATAAAATATGAAACGATTAATTTTTATTTCAAATACTGAAAAACAAAAGTAGCAGATTCCCAATAAAAAAAGAAAAACAAAGAAAAGAGAAATCTCTTGATTATGCCTAATAAAAAACACTCAAAAAGCTAAACAAACACTCACATTCATAAAATCCAGGAACTCCAAAATGTTTAAATCTCTTAAGTACTCGGTTCACTTCACGAAAAATCGATTTTTTGGAAAATGGGTTTTCTCTAATTCGATCGTGTCTCTTATTTAGGAAAATGGGTCAAAATATATTTCATTATTTAGACAAAAACTGCTATTAATTAAAAAAAAAGTCATTTTTCTTGAATAATCAGCTCGAAATTTGTGAAGCCCATCCCCGTCGAGAGACGAACAGGAAGAAGCAGTGAAGAACCAGAGAGGAAAAAAGGAGAACTGTAATCGATTACATTGGAGCTCATCTCCGTGGGGAAATACGAGGAGAAGGCTCAAGCAGATCAGGATCTCGCTGTGCGCACACATAAAATCCTCGAAATCATTCGCCCCCGACGGCTCGCCAGCGAGCGCCGAAAGGGATTTCAGGAAGAACTTACGTGCGGTCGATCGCGGAAAACACAACAATAACAAACGAGATCTCTCAAAGATCGAAAACGAGAACGGCGAAAACGAAGAGTCGAGAGGCGACGGCTCCGCTTCGGGTGCCCATTCGGAGGCGGCAGCCATGGGGAGCACCGGAAACCTAGCAAGCTTTGGAGTTTCGGTTGGTAATGGGATCGTGATTTAAATAGGCGGGGTTGGGGGTGTGAAATGACGAAAGTATCCTCCCGAAGCCGTGACCCGGTTTTGGGCTCAGTTCGCAGTCGGTGGATCGGGTCATGGCCCGATCCAGTTTGCTCGGGACGAGGACGGACGCTCCTCCCAATTTTCAATTAGGATAATGACACGAATAATTTTTAACTTTGACCCAATATACAGTAACGTGGTAAGAATACTGCCTCTCTCTCTCTCTCTCTCTCCATTTTTAGACTTTTTTCTATGACTAATATCGATTATTGGTTATAGCTTTAGGAAATACGAAGCGTTTTGTGTGAATTTGCAATATCATGTTGAGCAAATGATACGTATTGGCATTTATTAGATCTTTCGATTCGTATATATGTTGGAAAATTTAATAACTGGTTAACTTTCCTGACATTATCAACATTTCGGAGTGGAATTAAGACATGTGAGTTTTCGATATATGATTAGATCGCGAGATAAATTTTAAACATTTTCATTAAATAAAGGTCAAAATGTATATACATGTGAAAAAAATAATGAAAGTAATAAATGGGAAAAGAAGAAAAATCTAATATTCTTTATTCTTCTGACTCTTACTTCTCGTTATCACAATTCACCCTAAAGTTTTTCTCTTCTCTTCTAACATGTCTGACACATAATTCTAAAATGTGTTGTTCGTTTTTCTCCAAAGTTTGTGGATTATTGGAATGAAGTTGAATTTTTTTAAATTGAAATAATAAATGATGTTAATAAATAGTGAATTAATGTTTTTATTATAAATTCATTTAGAGTTTTTTTTAATTTATTTATTTGTGAATTTGAATCAAATTAATTTGATTAAAATAATAATAAAAATGATAATTTATTTTGAATATATAGAAATATATTTAATATACGACGTATCTCAACGTGTCGGAATTCTCTATTTTTTTTTTTTTTTATAACGATGTGTTAGTGTATTGTATTGTATAATGTGTCGATATCGGTGATCTTAGTTGTAGCTTTGTGATATTCAAATTTTCTTTGTGTTTGGTAAAATGAGTGGTCAAAATCATTTAAAAAGTACGAAAAATTTGTAATTGAGGAGAATGCCGTGTTGACCTCTTATGGATACTTCTTTTGTCCTGCGTTGGTGGGTGAGGCTATAAATAGCCTAGCCTTCTCCACTTATGGATGTGCCCAAAAACAGGAGTCCTCTGTAGTGAAGTGAGAGGAAGAGAGTTGTGTTGAGTGTAGTGTGACGTGCGATGTGAGCATAGCGTGGAGAGAAAAATAACTTGAGTTTATGGAGTGTTAGACATAGAGTTATGTCCTCGGCATGAATGTGTGCTTGGGTACGTGTGTACTTGAGTGAACTTGTAATAATATGGAAGAAAGTTTTTTTGTTGTAATTGTGCGACCACATGTTTCTTGATATTTAGTAGCAAAGCTACGCCATGCGACTCAACAAGTGGCATCAAAGCATCGTGAACCCGTGAGCAAGATCATTAAGCAAAGGTGGAGTACGTGGGAGTTCTATCAGTTTACAATCTAGGATTGTAAAGTTTGTTGGGCTAGGACTGGACTTATTTGGTATAGTGCTAGGCATTGTTGTTAAGTCATGATGGCAGATTTCTCATATCCGATTGAACGGTGTCGAAAGCTCAACAACTCAATTATAATAATTGGAGTACCTACATTAGTACTACTTGTTGAGATAAGACTTATGGGACATTGTTGGTGGCAACAACACCACACTACCTACAAACGATAGCGAATTAAAAAGAACGGAACATCAAATTAGGTAAAGGGCTCTTTCCATTGTATGTAATTTGTTGAAGATGAATTATTGTATAGGCAATATTGAAACTGTCCTTTCAATAGTATTGCTGTTGTCTTTTTGCAGCTTTTGTTATTCTTTGAAACTATGTGGTAGCGGTAACAAAGCATGGTAAGTCAATACTTCTCTAAAGTTAAATCTATATGTGAAGATATTTCAAAAATTACATCCTTCGTAGAATGCCATCTCGAAGACAAGAATGAGAAGAATTATTATTCATAGATTACGATCGGAGTAAATGGTATCGCATTACAGTATAAGATGGATGATGAAATGAGCCAACTCTAACCGAGTTGGAGAATATATTAGCGAAGCACGAGATAGACAAATTTCTAAAGTGCCCTTTTTAGTAATAAGAGAGGTTTAAGTGCAAGAGCGAGATGTGATGTTGGCACAAGAGACGGCAAATCATGGAGAAGTCATGGAATTGGCGTAAGAGCAACTAGAAGGGAAGAGTTATCAGCAGGGGAAATTTGGTTAAGATTGCGAAGAGCTTGACGATGAAGACAAGAGCAACAAAAGGCGTAACAAGCAATGTTATGTTTGTGGCAAGCTAGGACATATTGCTAGAGTTTGTTGGTACAGGTGGGAGGAAGGAAATGTCGTAACTTCCTTCAAGAGGGAGATTGAAAGCGAAGAAGAATGAGACTTCCAAGCACCTGTTGCGTGAAAGAACAAGAAGAGCTCACAACCGCCTATATCATGGATACAGATTAGAAAACATCCCTTGTCATGTCCTCGAAAGAGAATGAGCCAAAAGAAGATTTGAAAAAGCAAGCAGCTATGCCAACACGCAGTTGTGAGAAGGAATCGCAAGGGACGCAGGAAATGACAAAGAAGTTAAAAATTGAGTAGGCAAAGATGGAGAATATGATGAAGAAGAGGGACGAGATGCTAAAATAGGAGGACAAAGAGCTTAAAATAAAAGAAAAGGGAGTACGAGAACCTTCGGTGGGAGCTTAAGAAATTGCAAAAGTTGAAGAAGAAAAAGAAATGCTGGCCCGAGAAAAGGGGGTCATCTCCGAGGCGCAAGGGTCATTGGAATGAAATTAAGAAGAAGGACCCGAAAGCAAAGATCAAAGAGACTTCAAATATTGTTAAGGCGAAATGGAAGAGGGTCGGTGCTATGGAGAAAAAGCCCTATGAGAAAAAAGGATCAAGATGCCTATAATGGAGTGCTTCAAAAGGAATGGAATCAGTTGAAGCAACAGGTGAACCGCTAGTGAAAAACTAGGCCACATGAGCTGCGATCTCAACGATCTTAAAGAAGAGTTATAGATTAAGTAAGATGAAGGAAAAAAAGAAAAGACTAAAGCACAAGTCGAACTGGCAATGTTGAAATCTGAGCTTCACAAAGCCCGATCAAAAGATGCAATCGAAGAGCCAGTTGAAACTAGAGCAGACAATATTAAACTAGTTGCCTTGGTTTAATATTGTCTTGATGAATGTTAAAGCACAGGTTGAAATCTTGATGAATGTTCAAACTGTGCTACCATTAATTTGAGTTCAGGGACAATATTAAACATTTTCATATAATCTAGAAATTAGTTAGAAAAAATATATATTATTGAACATTATGAATATGACCTACTTTTTTTAAAACAAACGTAATACTCCATGAACGAGCTAATATCCATTAGTGCATGTCCATAGTTGGATTTATGAGTAATAGTTTGTATGATTCACTTAGATCATATATTATATATATATAAGGGATAATGACACAAATGATCTATAAATTTTAGTTAAATGTGCAATGTGATAATGAATTCCATAAAATGAAAATAAAAACAGTGAAAAAGATGTCATCAGTAGAGTTTGTCAGCCCAACTATGTGCACCAAAATCTGAAGAGGTAAGAGCCAAATTAAGGATTAAATACTACACAACCACAATTGTCTCGTTTGTTTTTGTCCGGCCAAAAGATGGCTCATTGAAGTCAGAAATTAGGACTCGTATACGACCAGGCACTCTACCGGAACAGTGCTCATCTAGAGTTTCGAAGAAGCAAAAGAGAGGCTCACAATCGTCAGAAGACTAGACTATCGAAACAAGACGAGCTGAAATTACCGATGAGGTCAGCGAGCAGAGCTCTGCAAGGACCACGAGGTCATGTTGTTCGCGACGTTGAGGATCCAAAACCCGAACGAAGGCACCCACTGCCCGCGGCTTGGTGGCGCCTCCTGTCCCCGAGCAACCACCTGATGTCGGCGGAGTGGCCAATGATCAGCACGGCGAAGGTGATCGACAGGGCCTCGGCGACGATGAACGGCCGCCTGTGGCCGAAGCGGCCGGTGCAGCGGTCGCTCATGTGGCCCACCCACGGCCAAGGGGGGGAGAGCTCGGTTCTGGCGGAGGCGGTGGCGGTTCGGAGCAACGACGGCCCGGATGGCCGAGCGAGCGGCGGCAAGAGGTGGTGACGGTGGCTTGGGGACGGCGGCGGTGGCTCACGGCAGCAAGGGGCGGCGCGGACGGCGCGACAGCTCGTCGGGCTCAACGGCGAGACGGCTCGTCGGACGAGCGGTGGGTGGTGGTGGTTCGATGGCCAAGAGGTGGTGGTGAGTAGGGCGTGGGGCGGCGATGTGGTGGTGGGTGAACCAGCGGCTAGCAAGAGGAAGGAAGAAGAAGAAGAAGAGAAGAGGAGGGGTTTCGAGGCCGGGCGAGGGGGAAAGAGAAGAGAAAGAGAGAGAGAGAAGAAAAGAAAAAGTTGGCGGGCAGGAAGTGACATGAGGGAGGAAAAGTGGAGAAAAGAGAGAGAGAGAGAGAGAGAGAGAGAGTGAGAAAAGAAAGGCGAAAGGGGGAAGAATCGAGGCGGAAGGTGGGGAAATCACGCGGGGAAGTAACGTAGGGTTTTGGGATATGTTCAGTAGAAGTCACAAAACTCATTGAGAAAGTCTGATTGAGTCCTAAAACTTACAAAAGTTCAATCAAGTCCTAAAACTTGTTAAGTTAGTTCAATTGAGTCCTAAAGTTAATACCGTTAGCTTTTTCCGTTAAAAATGCTGACGTGTCATTTTAAATTATTTTTTATTTTCCACGTGGATTTTAATGATTTTTTATTCATTTAAAAAAAAGATTTAAAAACTAAAAATTAGATTTATTCATTTTATCTTATTTTCACCAAAAATTAAAAAGAAGTTATAAAAGTTATTTTTAAAATTGTTTTAAAAAATCGGGCTCTTCTCCTGCCGCCGCCCATCGCCGGAGGGCCGAGCCACGCTTGTCGGCCACGGGCGGGAGTGGCCGGCGCCCTCGCCGCCCCGGGCGAGGGCCGACGACCGTCGCCGCCACGGGCGAGGCTCGCCGGGATTTGGCGAGCCTCGCCGGCCCCGAGCGAGTCAGGGCCTCGCCCAAGGCGGGCAACGGTCGCTCGGCCCGAGCGAGGGCGACGAGGCCTCGCCGGGCGGGCGACGGTCGCTGGCCCCGGCGAGGGCGGCGATCGTCGCCCGCCACAGGCGAGGCCTCCTTGGCCCTCGCTCGGGGCGAGGGCGACGAGGCCTCGCCCGGGGGCGGGCGATGGTCGCCGCCCCCGTGAGGGCCGGGTCGCGACCGTCGCCGAGACGGCGACGAGCGGCGGCGGAAGTCCACCGGTGCCCTTTTTTTTTTGAACAGTTTTGTTTTTTAAATAAATTTAGATTTTCCTTTTTAGTTTTTAATCTAATTTTTAAAGATTTTGAATAAAAAATAATTTAAAAAGCCATTTAAAATATAAAAAATTATTTAAAATATGACGCCGCCTGCGTCAGCAATTTTCGTTAACTTTCTTGGCGGTGTTAATTTTAGGACTCAATTGAACCAACTTGACAAGTTTTAGGACTTCTTTTGTAAGTTTTAGAACTCAGTTGCACTTTCACGAATGAGTTTTGGATTTACGCCGAACATATCCCTTTTTTTAAACTTTGACCGGTTCAGGAAAAAGGAACCGGAACCGGAACCGCCCTTTAGAACCGGAATCGAATCGGACCCTCAGGTTCGTTTCTCCGATTCCTGGTTCTACCGGAACCGTCTCACCCCTACTTCCAAAGCTTAAATTTAGGAAAACAATTTCCTTTTGAAAAAATCGAAAACGTTTTCAAAATATTTAAGGTCCTTGCTTGATGAAAAATTTATTATTAAAAAGAATTTCCAATTAAAAATTTTGAATTTGTTATTATTATATCTTTTCTTTTCTTTCTTCTTTCTTTTTTTCTTCTTATTTTTCTTTTCTTTTTTTGCCTGTGAACATAAACTCTAACTCCTCCTCCTCTCTCTCCCTTTCGCCCGCCCCTCCTTTCGTCACAGCTGCCTCCTCCAACCCTAGCCCCTCTTGCGCTCCCGTTGGCTTCGCTCCCTCCTCTTCCTCTTTGTTGGCGTCTTCTACACCTTCAATCATTTTTCAATACTCATGTGAAAATATTTTAGATCGCGTATCACGAAACAGAAGGAAAACTAACCGTTTCCTGAAAAATGGTTCGAAAAGCGTTTTTAAGCGTTATGTTGTCAGGTAAAAACAACAGCGCCTTAGTAGTCATATTTTTGACAGGAGAAAGCCTTCCTCTTGATTTTTTTTGAGAACTAAATTTGTGTAATTGATAAAACAAAAGAATGACAAAACATTACCATCACCTACAACAATGACGAAATCATGCATTGATTGATTTTCTTTTTCTCCACGTACGAATGAAAAGCAAAATAAGCAAATTGATTTGCGTTGTTAATTCCTGCATTTTGCAGAAGAATTGCCTTCGTGGCTATCTCTTTACATTTCTCGTGTTCCGAGTGTGCACTCTTGATATGGAGCAATGCGTCTGTTTCTCTCTTCCCTCCACCGTTCAATATCAAAGCTCCCCTCCTTCCCGCCAAACCTCTCTCGCCCCTCTCGCCTCTCGACCGCCGCCGGATCACCCCGCCACCACGGCGGCGACCTCCCTGGAGCAATCTCCCACCTCGACCTCATGTCCCGTGATGGGTCCCATCCCGGCCTCCTCACCTTCTCTCTCCTCCTCAAGTCTGTTCGCTCTCGAGCGGGCAGGTCCATCGCGCGCTGGCTCGGTACGAGCTCGAGGCCCACTCGGGGATTCTCAACTCGCTCATCAGTCTCTACTCGAAATGCAATGACTGGACCGAGGCCGAGAGGATATTTATGGACATGGGTCAGAAAAGGACTTGGTTTCTTGAAGTTTGAAGCGGTTGAAACTTTCCTTCATATGTGAAGATGGTTATTTTCCCTAATGATTATTGTTTCGCGGCGGTTATTGGGCTTGTTCAGTTCCGGAGAATGCATCAATTGGTGATACAATTTTTGGGTTTATATAATCAAAAGCCGCTACGTAAATTATGATGTGTGCGTTGGGTGTGCATTTTAATTGACATGTTTGCAAAGGGTAGTGCTGATTTTGTTTCAGCTCGTAAGGTGTTCGAGAAAAGGCCCGAAGAGGAGTGTGGTTGCTTGGACTTTGATGATGACAAGATGTACTCTGGTGGGTTGTCCAAGAGAGCTGTTGATTTGTTTCTCGATATGCTTGTAGTGGGACTGTGGCAGATCGATCTACACTCGAAGCTGTTTGTCAGCAAGTTCGGAGTTGGAGTTGCAATCGCTGGGGTTGCAGTTTTCAATGCTGGGTTATACGGTCTGGATTCACTTCGGATGTCTGTGTTAGATGCAGCTTGGTGGACATGTACGTGAAGTGTGTAGCTAGTGGATTGCTTAATGATTGGAGAAAGGTGTCTGATCGGGTGCAAGATCATAACGTGATGTCTTGGACAGCGATAATTCGGGAAGTATCAAACTCTTTTTGGAAATGATAAAAGGTCCCATGAGGCCAAACCATTTCACATTTGCTAGTGTTCTCAAGGCATGTGGAAGCAATTGTGATGTAGATATGGGGATACAAATATACACGCTAGCTACAAGATTGGGCTTTGTTGGTGATACTTGCGTGGGATTATTCTCTTATTAGCACATATTCTTCGCACCACACGGAAGACACTCTTTTGATACACTATTTGAAAACATATTTCTCATAATGCCCTTGTGGATGCCTGCCAAGAGCTTTGGAGTCAATGAAGCCTTTGAACTGCTACATGAAATTGAGGAGAGAGGAATCAGAATGGGTGCTTCTACATTTGCCAGCCTTTTAGGTGGAGCTGCCTGTATCTGCTGCAGCTATTGTTGAAGGGGAGCAAATCAATGGGAGATGGTAAAATCAGGGGCTGGACTCAAATCCAGTGCATTTCCAATGCTTTGATCACTGCGCATTCAAGGTGGGAACCTAGAAGCTGCTTTTCAAGTTTTCTGTGAGATTAGAGAATTGACACACTATGCATGCATGGTGGACTTATTGGGTGGATCGGAATCCTTCCCATGAGATTATAAAATTCAATGCCTTTCAGGGCAGATACACTAGTCAGGTCTGATGTACATTTTGGAGCTTGCCGAGTTCCGGCAATGTTGAACTTGCAAAACAAGCTGCAGCAATGATATTTTAGTAGGAATGGGACTACCCTGCTGCTTATGTTTTGCTATCAAATATTTATGCCTCGGCTGGCTTTGGGAAGATGCAGCAGCAATCAGAAAGAAGATGAAACTGAAATATCTTACAAAAGAAGCCAGTTGTAGTTGGATTCAAATGAAAAATAATGTTCACAAGTAACATATGCCGGTGACGCTTTGTGCCCAAAGGCACAGGAGATTTATGACAAGACCCGATTGGCTAGTCGAATAAGAAACTGGGTTATGTTCTGACTACTGAAGATTTGTTCTTCATGATGTGGAGAAGGGACAAAGGAACAATATTTGCTCCAGGACAGTAGAAAAAAAATTGCTGTTGTTTAAGCCTTATAAGCACTCCAGTCCAAAATCTATCAGGAGTATTTAAGAATCTCCGCATTTGCGGAGATTGTCATTCTGCAATCCAATTATGTCTCCATGGAACCAGAAGATGTATGGTCGTAAGGGATGCAAACCAGTTCCACCATTTAGGGACTAAACATGCTCATGCAATGACCACTGAAGACGATGCTTCTTAAATTGTCTCATTCATTGTGTAAATTGAATCTCCATTTTAGATTTTCTCCTTTGTTCCTATGTTACTTGAACCAGGATTCTATCAATTCCCTAGCAAGCCCAACAATGTAAATATCATGTCCTGAAATGAATATAGATTTGGTACTCCTACTGTCGGAATACCAAGCAGAAGACCTCAAATGAAGCTCGCAATATCTCAGCAATATGATTCATGAAATTGAAAACAGTCATGCTTCGCCTTTGGATTTTCCTGGAATGTGCAGTTTTCAGACGCTAGATATGTATCTTTTGTTCTATCCTGAGTGTTCCCGACATGCAGTCCTGATGCCCCATAATTCATTCATTAACTGAATATTCTGTATGGTTTTTGTTTTGGAAATTTTGCTTGTAATGCCTCCGACTTATAGTTAGTCTACATTTTTAGATGTAGCAATTTCTTGTGCTTTTACATCGTCAAGTTCAACCATGTGAGTTCATGCCATATGTAGCTTCAACATTTCCCAGGCTGTTGCAAAGTGGATAAATTTAGGAAATTGGTGATTGAGAAGAAACAAGAGCAGCTTTCGTGAGCAAACAAAGGTTTGAAACCAAGAGGCATGATCCTTGAGGCGTTCATGCAATGATCAAGCATTCGCAAGTATTGCATCGACTTTTTGGTGAGGAAAATGTTTTCTGTCAAATGGGGCATCGTTCCTGCTGTACATCTTAGCTCCATATTTTTCCTCTGCAAGGCTTCTCCTCATACGGCATTGCACTTGTCAGAGCAGGGAAAGCAATAGGTCTTCGTCACCAGTTTTTACTCAGCAAACGGCTGGATATAATCCGAAGGTAGTGGACTAGAATGCGCACTGTAACTGTCATTTTCCGAGCAACGTTTTTCATCAGCGGTTGCAATCACCACTACTTTCATGTTGACATAGAGTTTAGATTTTCCTTTTGTCTTAATATGTTCCTTAACTTAGTCACTTAACTAATAATTCACGAGACACTCTTTTGACAATTTCCTTGAAAAATAGTATTTCTGTAACTATAGTAGGTATTGATACCTGAATTTTTACTAACTAATCGAATATACATTTTCAAGGAACGATTCATTTATGGAGGCCGGCCACATTCATTCCATTTGGGCTTTAACGCAAATGGTGAGATCCAATTCCGTTAAGCCCATCAAGCACAGTAGCTCCAGCCTAGACAAGGACGACCATCCACCATCGCCAACTCAAGCTCCCTCTCCATCGCCGGAAGTCAGTTACAGGACTGAAAGTTTCCTTTTTTTAATGAAGTCATCTTCTCCTCAGCAAGCTCAGCCTCCATAGACGAAGCTCTCGAGCTCAATGGTAGGAATTTGACAATCCACGGCTCACGCTCATCGCACGCTCAGGCGTTCTCGCGTTCCAGCCGCCGATATCCTTCTTTCTCCTTCGCCTCTTACGCGCCTGATGCTGCGCGACGTGGCATCCCGACTCTGTGCCAGCGGGTTCAGCCTTCTGGCGTTGGCGAGAAATGATTAAGTAACCTGAACGGTTGGATCTTCACAACTCCATGATCCTTACCATCGCATGATTTATCCATTCTTATCAAACCTTCAGGCGGAAGTTATTATAGTGGCAAATGAAGCGGCTGTGGACATTTCGAAACTGGTACAGCTCTATTGATTGCACCAGGGCACGTCTATCTACTGCGACTAATAGGAATCTATATGCCTCCTTCAGGGGAAGACATTGTCCTTGTTCTCTCTGTCATGAGGTATGAGGAAGCTTTCTTAGCTATTGATCCAATGAGGCCAAATGGGTACTGCACGGTGACTGTTTGATGATATGCCTCGGAGGAATAGCTTCGCTCGGAGCAGACACGGACTGAAGGACCTGAGTATGAGGAATAAATTTTTAGTGGAGCCCATTTCTGCTGAGATGCGAAACTGCAGTGCTTTGCAAATGCTTTATCTCGAAGTGAATGGAATTACCAGGAAGGTTTCTTAATTTTCAGGTGAATTCAGAGGTTTGAAAATTTTTTTGTCTCTTGGAGGTAGTCTTTTCTCCAGTTTAGTTCCTGCAAGTATCAGTAATCTCTCATGGGGACTTGAAGCTTTGAAATTTAAGAAGCAATAACTTCATCGGTATTTTGCTGGAGCAAACGATGGAGATGAGCATCTTGATCGTTCTGGACTTCTGTGGAAATAGATTCTTGGAGCCAATTCTAGTTGGTTGAAGTGATCTTTTTTCAAGCTAACTGCCCTTGGTCTGAGCAAGTAGAATTTGTCTGGCGGGTGGCCGCTTGAGCTCATAGGTTTGCCGAGTTTGTAAGTCGTTGATTTACAAGAGAGCAAGCATGTCATGTGGTGATGTCCCCGAAGGGTTTAAGTAGTTTGTTTCTCTAGTTGTACAGTTCAACGAGAAGATGGATTCAGTTTGTCTATTCCACATTAGATAAGAGCTACGGTGGCATTCATGCTTCTGTATCGTGTTTGCTTGCCCCCTTGTGTTGGAGAAATTTTCTTGAAGTATTTTGAATCGACAAAAGCGTTTAGTAATCCCAAATCTGAAGGTTTGCAGGCTACCAGCCCATTTAAAGTCACAGAAGACCGGACGGCAGGACAAGACTCAAGACTTCAAGACTATTCTCATTGATAATTTCTAATCCGGCGCGAAGGCGATCTAGAGACCAAAGTGTTTGGTTGAGGATTTAGTCTTATCCTGCGGAAAAATCTATTGAGTGGATATAAGATAACGGACTATCTATTTGAGATTGATCGTGATGATCAAGGATCCGATGATTGGCGAGATATTTGTGAAGGGATTCTACATGGAAACCGAGATCACGATTGTATGGAGTGAACATAGTTGATGCTGGTGCTCCCGGCACGTTCCTTTAATAGCTCGAATAATCTTCTTGATTGATTAGTCAACGGGTAGGTGGAGAATTCCTTTGGAAAGTGTCAAGGTATGATGGCATGAAGGATTATAAAGGAAGACGTTCGAGTTGTTCGGGTGCGCAATAGAAAAATTAAAAGTGAGCACACTTGTTTAGTCAATTCATTTGAGCGAAAAACTTGTACTCAAAAAGAGTGTTTATACTTGTGAAACCTTGAGAGTGTGAGAAAACATCCACCTTTGTGGAATCAAGGAAGAAGCTGTCTTTATGCCCCATCCCTCTTTTGTTGAAATGGAATCCAGCCGATAGGCTCAGCTGGCGGTGCGGGGAAAAGTGGGCGTAGGCTTAGGATAAGCCCCGAACCACATAAACCTTGTGTTCAATTTTCTCTTTACTCTTTACTTTACTTTGATGTAATTCATTTTGGTTAAACAAAAGAGTATCTCCTATCTATTATCTGCTTAGTATTTGTTGGTATCTCGAAAAATTGTTTTGCACTATTCACCCCACTCTAGTACTTCTTCTAGCTACATCAATTGGTATAAGAGCTTTGTGTACTCACTTTGTTTGAAGTGTTTTACTTTAGAGTTAAAGATCCATGGCTAGTATGCTAGCACGAAGGGGCTGGTGGAAGGGCAAAAAGCAATACCAGGATACCTTACTTTGATGGAAAGGATTACAACATACGGAAAAAAAAAAGATGAAAGCGTTCCCTACGATCAAAAGGATCCTGCTGGAATGGGACGTTGTAGAAAAAAAATTATTCCCTAATTTGCATCATCTGGAGGAAAAAAACTGTTAGTCAAGTCAAATGGCTCGGGGAAGAGATAATCAAGAGACAAGCACTCGATGCAAAAGCAATTTATTCATATTGTCTTTGTCACCTTTGAATATCCTGAGAATATCTTTTTGTGATACTGACAAAAGTAAGGATAGATTACATATCATATGAAGGAACTGGTCATGAAGAAGACTAGAATCAACATTCTCCTCGGTCAATACTTGGAAGCCTTTAAAATGATATCGCTGAGGAGAATCTATAGCTGACATGTTTAGTCGTTTCTGAATATCGTGAATGATGTGAAAATCAAAGGTCAACCAATTTCCGATCCATGAAGGTAAACAAGGCTGTTTCGAGAACTCTCCCAAGGATTGGAACAGCAAGACTTCAATAAGAAATAAAAGAATCATGCCACTATTTGTCGACAGTTGGTTGGAACTCTTGATCTTATGAAGTGGAGCGAATCAATGAAGATGAAGATCCTAAAGGTAAGAAATCCATTGCATTAAAATCTAATGATGATTACGATCTTTTCAAATTAAGACGATATGGACAATGAGGAGCTTGCTCTCATGATAAGAAGATTATTTGAAACGAGAAAATGGAGAAGATTCAATCAGAAACAAAGTTTTCAAAGGCATCGAACCAAGTTTGTTGATGATGAATCAAACAAGGATGTAGTTTACTTTGAATGTGAAGAAAAGGGACACATCGGACCCAAGCTGTTCTCTTAAAGAGAAGAAAAAAGCTGAAAAGTACGAAAGGCTCTGGCTTGAGGAAACACAGGTAATCGAGTGTGAAGAAAGTGACGATGAATATGCCAACATGTTTGATGGGCGCAATCGGACTGGGACTCAAACTACGGATCAGGCTCGGACAGTGAATTTGAGGTAAGTAATTTTAAAATTCCTGTCAAGGTTTCTAAGTATATTGATGAGTTGTGTTTTTAGTCTTAAGACTTCTCTTAAAAAGGATTTCGAACTCAAAAAGGAAAATTCTGCATAAAAAACAAGAAAATGTTTTTTTTTGAAAGAAAAGGTAAAATGTTTAGATGTGAATGTTTCATCTTAAGGAAAATGAAGTCAATCTTTTGAAAGAAAATGCATTCTTAAAAAATGACTTATCAAATATTTCAAAAGATTTTCATTAGGATATGAAACTTGAAAAAATTCTTTGGCTCAAAGACCTTACTTCAATAAGTACGGTCTAGGTATGACGGCTGAAACTATTCCCTTGATTGATTTTCCTAAAGTAAAAGAAAAGAATTAAGCAAAGACCCTCGAGAGAGGCTTACAAAAATCATTTCAAGAAGGTTTTTGTAAAGTACGTGAGTTGAAATGCCCTCGGGTGTTCAAAGTGCAAAAGCAGGATCATTTTGAAAAAGAGTGTCTTATGATCGGGGAGCACTTGTTTAAGAAAGCGTCAGGCTAATCATTTTATATTACTAACATCAATGGACCCAAGAAAATATGGGTACCAAAGAAAGCTTGAGTCTCTTTTGTTGAATGCGAGGTCACTATCAAAGAAAATGTAAAATGGTATTTGGATAGTGGATGCTCATGACACATGACTTGAGGATATTCAAGGTGTTTCATAAAGCTCGTGCAAATGCATGGTGAAAAGTTTCCTTTGGAGGAAATAGCAAAAGGAAGAATAGTAGGACTTGGGCGTGAAAATTGGAAACCTTACAATAAATAATGTTTAACTTTAGTTGAGGGACTCAACTAGCAGTGTTAGCGGCTATGTGTAAAGACTCTACTCGAATATCATTTATGGAGTCGAAGGCATGGAAATATCTACCTCTGGATGTGAAAGCAGATAAATGCAATGTCTAATCTCAATCCAAGGCGAGCTTATGGCACAAAAGCAGGCATATTAACATGGAAGCAAATAGCCAAAATCTCGGCAAAAGAACTTGTTCGTGGTCTGCACCCAATTTATCATACCAAAAGGTCGACTTATGTACACCATGCATATTGCGAAAACGAGGTAGAAAAATTCTTTAAACCAATAAATCAAGTTTCCACTAACCGTGTATTGCAGCTTTCGCATATGGATCTCTTTGGACCAACTTGAACTCAAAGCATTGGAGGCAGAAATATTGCCTAGTACTTGTGGATGATTACTCGATTTACTTGGGTGTATTTTCACAGCAAGTAAGTACGAAACTTTCTCTTATTTTGAAAAGCTTGCTAAAAGAATTCAAAATGAAAAAGGATATGCTATCTCTAGTATAAGAACAGACCATGTAATGGCGTGGAAGGGCCTTTGAAAATCTCCTCAAGATTTTATAAAATTCTGTGATGAATCTCGCTTTAAGCATGTTTTCTCCTCTCCATATACTCCACAGCAAAATGGAGTTGTGGAAAGAAAGAATAGATCTCTTCAAGAAATGGCTAGAACTCTTTTAATTGAAAGTAAGATTTCTTCACGATTTTGGGCTGAAATTTGTTTCAACGGCGTGCTATATCATCAATAGAGTCTTTTTAAGACCTATTTAGAAAACCCCTATGAACTTTTCAAAAAAAAGCCCATTGTTTCATATTTTCATATATTCGGATGTAAATGTTTTATACTGAAAAATGCAAATGATCGAGTTTGTAAGTTTTGAAGAAAAGTCGAGATGAATGCATCTTCCTTGGATATTCAACCACAAGCAAAGCGTATAGAGTCTAAAACAAGAAGACTCCAAACAGTGGAAAGAATCAATGAATGTCAATTCAAGATTCTACACAAAAATGAATCTATTGAGACTCATTTTGAAAGGCTGAAGCCTCATCAGACTCTACAAAGTCTAAAACTCGAAAGCGGCTCGGACTTTGAAGGACTGACAACAAGTGATTGTTGAAGATTCAAGTAAAAGGAAGTGACCATCAATCGATAAATTAACCGGCCCCTGAAACATAAGTCCGATCATCCAAAAGATCTTATCATTGGTGACATCAATGAAGGAAATTCGCACAAGATCCAAAAGGCGCGAAGAGTCTAGTGATGTTGCTCTTATCTTGAAATAGGCAAAGCATAGAATAGCTTTATTGATGAAAAGTGGATTGAAGTCATGCAAGAAGAACTCGAGGCAATTCAGCATCAATGATGCGGGAATTGACTCCTAAACCTAAAGGTAAAGCATTATTGGAGCTAAATGGGTTTCGAAACAAGATGGACGAAATGCAAGGTCGCAAAAACAAAGCAAGACTCGTGGCCAAGGGATACCTTGCAAAAGAGAAGGATAGACTATGGAGACTTACGCACCGTACTTGCAAGTTAGAAGCAATTCGTTTATTACTTGCATTTGCTTGTCATAAAAATTTCAGGTTATTTCAAATGGACGTCAAAAGTGCATTCCTAAATGGATTTATCCATGAAAAGTTTATGTGGAACAACCACCTGAGGTTTGAAGACCCAAAAGCCGGACTCGATCTTGAGACTCAAAAAAGCCTTATATGGTTTTAGCAAGCACCTCGAGCTTGGTACTAAACTAAGTAAGTTCTTAATACAGAATGGCTTTGTCAAAGGTAAAAGTAGATACTCTCTATTTATCAAAAGAAAACAAAAGCTTTTTACTTGTTCAAATATATGTGGATGATATTATTTTTGGATCCTCTAATGAAAGTCTGTGCAATAAATTCTCTAAGTCTATGCAGGATGAGTTTGAAATGAGTATGATGGGAGAGTTAACCTTTTTTCTTGGACTCCAAGTAAAACAATTGAAGAAGGAACTTTTATTAATCAAAAAAAATATGCTAATGATCTTGTCAAAGGTTTGGACTGGAAAAGTGCAAAAAACCGACATCTGCGATGTCAAGTTCTTTGAAGATAGATAAAGATGAAGAAGGAAGAAAGTTGATCAAAGGCATGCAGTAATATTATCGGTTCACTTCTCATCTTCTTTGCTTCTAGACGACATTTTGTTTAGTGTTTGCATTTGTGCTAGATTTCATGAGACCCTAAAGAATCTCATCTCGGTGTTGCGAAGCGTATTATCAAGTACATTGCTTCAACTCCAGAATCGATGCAGCTGGTATCCCAAAATGGAGACTTCACTCTTCTTGGATATTCGAGGCGAGATCTGGCAGGTTGCGAGTTGATGAAAGAGCACCTCGGGAACTTGCCGGTTGCTTAGACGGGACGAGTGTCTTGGTTTTCAAAAGGAAACAAAATACTGTGGCTCTCTCTACTGCAGGAAGCAAAGTATGCTTAGCTCTTGGAAGTCATTGTTCGCAAAGTTTTGTGGATAAAACAACCGCTACAAGACTTTGGAATTGAAGACTCATACACGGAGATTAGATGTAACACCAGGCGCAATCAATCTCACTAAAAATCAATCCTTCACTCAAGAGCAAAGCATATAGATATTCGACATCACTTCATTAGAAATCTGTTCAAAGTGGAGAAATCTGGAATTCAATTTGTTGATTCAAAGCCAACTAGCGGATATATTCACAAAGCCTTTGGAGAAGAATCAATTGATATTATCCGTTCAGACTCAACATTTTTGAAGCTTGAAGAAGTTAAGAATCTAGAGACTCTCGGACCCTCGAGACTCAAACATTCATGGTTATAGCGCAAGATTGTTTAATATTCAATCTCGAAAATGTACGTCATTCGTTCAGTTATAATTGATTTATATTATCTTTAATTTCCGTGAAAAATGGAATCTTGCTTTTCAAAAAGATAACTTCTATTTAAAATGGCGGTTATTGTTTTAAAAAGTGGACGTTCACTTTCCTTTATGTCGATTGGTTTTTCCTTTTTAAATTGGGTTATTTATATACAGTCAGTTGTTTTCTTCTTAAACTCCAAAACCCTAAAAAGCATTCTCCTCCCAATCTGTCCCGGCATTCGTGTTCATCTTGAGAAAGTTGTCATCTTTTCTTGGGAAGCGAGTCAAGGAATCTTTCAATGACAAGGAACCGATGTCTTCTTTGAGAAAGTCTTCAGAATCGCAAGCAAGGGACCACTGAAGAGAATGAGGAGGGACCTACCCATTTCGATCTCATGAAGAAGAGTTACCGAGGCATGCCAGGAGGCAGATTCACTCTCAACCCCGTCACTCTCCACCATCTACCCCACGGGGTGTGGGACAACAACGGAGGAAAAATAATCGAGGAAGTAGACCTGTAAGAATTCAAAAACCCTCTTTTATTTACAAGTTCTATCGTGCTTTGAGGAGCATCGGTACTCAGAACTATGTAGATGATTTCCTTAAAGACAAGGGTTATGGAAATGAGTATGTCTTTTTTGAGGCCGAATGGATGATTTGAGAATTGCTCCCAAAGGAAAGTGAGGAAGCACTTGCAAAACATTCCAAGTGACCCTCGTGTAAGGGGATTGAATGTGGCCAGGAACGATGATAAACTGTTTAGTGAATTCCAGCCTAGGATGGGTGTTGCAGCGAAAGGTTAAGGGAAAAAGAATGGAGTTGTTCAAATCGAAGGAACATGAGGATCTTTTCTTCAAGCTGTTGAAACGTGGGGTGATAAACCCCGGGAGGCGTTGATTTTGACTTTCTGGATGCCATCAATGTGAACTTGAGGAGAAGTTCCACCTGCTTCAACTCGAGCAATTTTGCTCGACACCCAGGTGACTATGCACAGTGTGACATATTTCTATTCAAATCTAAGCTTTTTAGATGCAAATAGAATATCCTTCGAGGTGTTCGAGACCAAGACTATGTGGTAGATGTGGACATGTTGGCGGATATAATTGGGGTTGAAGAGGACAATATCAATAGGTCAAAGGTTTCAGTGCTCGTGTACCACCCTTTGGAGCTCGTTAAAGACGGGAATACTGAAGGGAGAATTACCTACACAAGAATACGTGCCATCAACATCTTGCTTCACAAGGTGCTTGATCAAGCGTGTCTCGAGGCCAAAATCAACATCCAAGGCGCGTGTCTATCGAGGCGAAATTGATGTACACGATCAGGTCGGGGAAAAAGTTCTCTCTCCCTCACACCATTCTCTTCCATATGTACGGAGCGATGGTGAAGGACAGGAGGAGCCGGTGCCTTTTCGGGTCTTGTGACCAAGATCTTCAGACACTTGAACATTGAACCTCAACAAACTCTTTGTGTTCGACCATGCGACAAAATGGTGGTGGGTTTTGAAAATCTTGACAAAAATGCATCTAAAAGAGCTTGATAAGGCAATGGAGAAGTTCAAAGTGAAAACTCCGAGTCAAATCTCATCTAGTATCTTATGCATCAAAAAGAAAGGGAAGGAGCCCGTTAGCCACATCTAAAAAAAAGAAGAACTCTTATCTTAGAGGATGAAGATGAAGAGGATGAACTCATTATCTACGCCTTGGCATTGAAAATGCTCAGTCGTTACGAACCCGAATCAACGGAACGACGGGGGGAAAGGAAAGAAAGCGAGAGGGAGTGAAGAAGAGGAAAAAAGAAAAAAAGAGCAGAGAGAGAAGGAAGAAAAAGAAGAAAGAAAACGAGAAGGAAGTTGAAGAAAAGAAGAAAGATGCGGTGAAAGAAAAGTTTGCGAGATGAAGCCGAAGAAAGGCAATCAAGACGGCGCGAGCATGACCATCACCTCTTCTCCACTGAAGGCACAAAGACATGGGGAGATAAGAGGGAGTTAGCCGCTCTCCGAACCAACCCATAAGACATTCATGCCTCTCATTTTTCTCTGAAGAAGAACATGATGCTTCATCGCAAATCTGCGAGATTTTTACGATATGCCATCAACGGCGAGATCGTGTTGAAGCTAGTACGGGGAGACTGACTCAGCAGATTTTCGCGGGGTATGGAAATTCTCTTGGAAATGCGTGGTCAATCTATGCTTTGCAGGATGCGAGGTTCAAAGCTACGCGAGAATGCGGAGTCAAGTTTCCTCGAGTTTCATTGAAAGATAGATCCAAGCCCTCTCGTTCAAATTCAGGCAAATGCCACAAAGGTGGGGAGGTTGCTGGCAGGCGAAGGAAGACTTGAAGAGGCGGAAAGGCATCGTACGATCGATGGGAGATTTCAGCTTGTGCGCATTCCCAAGCGGACTTGACTTTTCTTTCTCACCTTTTTAATGATGACAAAAGGGAGAATAATTGCAATATTTTTTAGCTTGATCTTTTACTTTAAATTTTACTTTAAATTTTAGTTTGATTGGATATGTTTTGGATATTTGTTTTGAGTATGACTTGGGTGTGGATTTGAAAATTATTATTTGCATTTATATCAAATGTTATTGTATGGCCTTACTCATGAAAGACTAACCTATTTTCTATGGATGCGAGTCTAGTTGAGTTGCTAATCTTTATGAGATATCCATATTGCTTGAGTAATGTTTTGCGGGTCAAAGTTGTTCAAATCTACGAAAGTTTTGTCACCATCAAAAATGGGGAGATTGTTGGAGAAATCTTCTTGAAGTGTTTTGGGTGACAAAACGTTTCCATCGATCTAGTTTGAAGGTTTTGGGGCTCTGCTATTTAAAGTCTGAAGACCTCCAGACAGCCAGACTCAAGAATCAAGACTCAAGACTATTCTCATTGACAATTTCTAATTCAGCGACGAAGGTGATCCAGAGCCAAAGTGTTTGGTTGAGGATTTGGTCTTATCCATTGGAGTAGAGCTATTGGCTGGATATGAGATAACGGATTCATCTATTTGAATCGTGATTGATTCGATGATCAAAGGATCCGATGATTGATGAGATATTTGTGGAAGAGTTCTACTTATAGAAACCGAGATCACGATTGTATGGGCGAACATGATTGATGGGCTATCGACACATTCCTTTATCAAGCTCGAATAATCTTCTTGATTGATTCCATCCAATGGGTAGATTGGAGGAATTCCTTTGGAAAGTGCCAACGGGTATGATGGCATGAAGGATTATAAAGGAAGCGTTCCGAGTTGTTCGAAAGAGTATAGCGATAGAAGAATTCCAAAGTACGAAGCTTCTTGTTGTTTAGTCAATTCATTTGAGTGAAAACTTGTACTCAAAAGTGTTTATACTTGTGAGAAACCTTGAGGAAGTGTGATAAAACATTCCTTATTTGTGGAATCGGAAAAGCTGTCTTTATGCATGTCTCTTTTTGTTCATAGTGGAATCGCCGATAGGAGATGGTGTCGAGTGCGGAAGAGTGGGCGTAGGCTTAGGATAAGCCGAACCACCTTATAAACCTTGTGTTCAATTTTCTCTTCCTACTCTTTACTTTTACTTTGATCGTAATTCATTTTGGTTAAACAAAATAGTATCTCTTTCTATTATGCTTAGTATTTCGGTGGTATCTCGAAAAATTATTTTGCACCTATTCACCCTCTAGGTGCTTATACTAGCTACATCCTTTGTGAAGATGTAGTCATCCCTTCTCACCGCCTTCATTCGATCCTTATCATGCATATTGATCGCTGCTATTCTTGAACTATCGTTACTGGCAGGGGTGTAACATCTTGGGTTTACTCACGGACGACGCAGCGAGTCGTCATGCCAAATTGCGAGACTTTGTTGGAGGTCACGAGCGGTAGGAATGGAATTAATTCATAATAGAAAATTACTGTTTCTCTATATTTGTTTTTTTTTTTGGTAAAGGTAAGATTTGTATTGAAAAGATTTTGCACAAAATACAAGAAAAGCCTGGCACCAACAAAACGAACACTCAAAAGGACCTAAGTCGCGGGAGAGTGTAAGGTTGCCAAGGACCAAAAGACAAACAAACCTAAGAAACAAAAGACCAAGCCAAACTAAAAACCCTCCATCAATGAAAGATAGACGGACTCAAGCCCCTCCGTTGCGGCCTTGTTCTTAGGATTATCCACAACATTCTTCAGGGTCGACGATTTATCCTTAACGGCCTTCGGAGATGCATCTTCATCGCCGGATGAAAAGAGTCGATTTCGGAAGATGATATTGTTACGCTCCTTCCAAATAATATAACAAAGAGCTCCATAACTAAACCGGGCCAACACAAGGCATAAAGTTTTTGTCCGAGAAGCGTCTAGCCACCCAGTCCAAGTTCTCAAGCCACGATTTGTTGCGCCAAGATATATTAAATTTAGCCGCCCAATAGGCGGCGAGATTGCAGTGGACATGACAAGCAAAAATAAATGATCTACGAATCCGGCCTGCATGAACGAAGGGACAAGTAATCGAAGAGAGCCTACCAACCGGCAAGCGTAACTGGGTCGGCAAGCTGTTGCGGGTGATAAGCCACAAATGTGTTTGGTATCTAGGCGGCATAGTAGAACTCAAACGAAAAGACCGAGGAACAACGTTGCCTCTAGGTCTCAAAGATCACAAGCGAGTTTGTAGAGAAGTGGCCCGAGGGATGATGAATCCACGGATTCGGTCTTCACTGGTTGAAGATAGGAAGGGATCCCACCAACCAGCCAAGATGTTAATGACATACCAGTCCATCGGAGATGAGAAGGCGTCAGCTACGGAAGCAACCCGAGATATGCCCGAACGATATATCCTGGTTGGAAAATACCTTATAAAGCGGACCATTGATGTGCCACGGATCAAACTAGAACAAAGCGGTTCGACCATTGCCAATTTTCCATCTAAAATGTTGTTGATACAAGTCCCGAAGACGGAGGAGCTTTCCGGGCCCAAGAACAATGAGTCGGAATAAGGACCACCCAAAAGTTCTTGCGGTTTAAGAAAGTGGAGTGAATCCACTTGCACCAAAGTGATTCTTTATCTGATAAGAGAATCCAAATGTGTTTAAGCATCGAGGCCATGTTGTTCTCCTTTAACGACCGAATTCCAAGCCCACCTTCCTTCCTCGGCAAACATACATCACTCCAGGAGACTTTGGCCCCCCCAGGACCCATTATTGGTCCTTTCCAAAGAAATTGGCGAAAAATTCTTTCAATACGATCTAGCACAGCACACGGCAAAAAGAATACACTCGCCCAATATACTTGAATAGAGTGGAGAACCGATTTTATAAGCTGGATTCTACCGGCAAACGACAAAAATCTGTGCGTCCAAGATTGGACTCAAGCCGTAATTGCATTTACCAAAGCCACACAATCCGCCTTTGCTAATCTCGAGGAAATAACAGGGATTCCAAGATACCGAAAGGGAAGGGTACCAACACGGAAGCCTAGCTTGTTCAAGATGTCATTGCGCAAAGTAGGCGATCCACCGGATAGATATACCTCACTCTTGCTCTTGTTCGGCGCCAAACCGCTCCAATTAGAAAAGGAGTCAATCCCGGCCTTCAAAAGATCCACAGAGGCAATGCTTGCTTCCGAGAATAAGAGCACATCATCGGCAAAAATAGATGGGAAAGCTTGGAAGATTTACACCGCCAAAAGAACCGAAACGAGGGGTGGCTGGTTTGGATATCTAGCAACCGGTAAAACTTCCATTACTAAAGTAAATATATAAGGCGACATTGGATCTCCTTGACGAATACCTCTCCCACTTGCGAAAAATCCATGAAGGTCACCATTCAAGGATATGGAAAATTTAGGGGATCTTATGCAAGCCATAATTCAATCAATAAAACTCTGAGGGAAACCGAAAGCCTGCATGCAAACTTCAATGAAGTCCCATCTCATCGTGTCATACGCTTTCCGAAAGTCCACTTTAATAGCACATTTGGCCGATAGGGGTCATGGTGGAAGCCACTAAAAAGCTCTTGGGCTAGCAAAATATTATCACTAATGTGCCTCCCCTTGACGAAAGCGTTTTGGGGCAAACTAATGATGCTAGGCAGCACATGAGTCATCCGGTTTGCAATGAGCTTAGTGATGCATTTATATATAGTGTTGCAACAAGCAATTGGCCGAAAGTCATGGACGGTTGAAGCATTAGGGATTTTGGGCACTAAAGCAAGAATGGTAGCATTAATTTGTTTCAATAGCTCACCCGTTTCAAAGAAATCTCTAGCGCCGATATTACAAGCACCAACAGTATCCCAAGAATGCTTGAAAAATTCAACATTAAATCCATCGGGACTGAAGCTTTTCCTACCGCAAGAGAGAAAAGAGTTTCCTTGATTTCCATATTCGTAATAGGCCTAGATAGAAAACAAACATGTTCCGCATCCGGGAATGATTAAGAACAGCACGAATCTCCTCCTTCATTGGACAAGACGAAGAAGGAAGCAGCAAAAGATCACAAAAGTGATCGACGAACATCTTTTGAACTTCCGCAGGTTCGAGGTGGTGACATCCCCATTGGTTAAGGAGATGATTCTATTTTAGAGGCGCCTCCTATTCACGACTTGGTGAAAAAATTTAGTATTTAGGTCCCCGTCTTTCAACCAACAAACTCTAGACTTTTGTCTATAAAACGATTCCTCTTGGAGCCTTAAAACTGAAAAGGCTTGAATCTGTTGCTTCCGTCTCAACAAGGAAAGGATTCATAGGATTGGCTTGAATAGCATCTTGAGTAACTTGAAGAGCTCGTCTAGCCTCCGCGGTTCTCAAAGATATCTCCGCGATTCCCTATTAAGCCGCTTGAGTCTGCTTTTGAGGAGGCGGAGCTTAGCACAAAGAATAAACATTGGCGATCCATAGAAAGAAGAGGCCCACACTTCCGAAACCAGCCTGGTAAAATCCGGATGAGTCATCCAGTAGTTAAAGAACTTAAATGGCTTAGAAGACTTGGGGACAGGCATAATTTTAACAACCATCGGAGTGTGGTCCGAAATGCCCGGAGCTAAAAAAGAGGCTTCCGAGAAGGAGAATTCAGCATTCCATTGGGCATTAACCAATACCTTATCAATTTTCCTTTGCTTTCGGTTGGACCACGAAGAAGTAGCCCAAGTATACCTATAACCAAATGTCCGAAGATCATCCAAACCAGGCTGAACAAGGCAATCTCTAAACTCATCAAAAGGGGGATCCAAGCATTAGAACTACCGATCCTATCCGAGGGATCCCGAATAGCATTGAAGTCACCAGCAATGATCCACGGCGAAGAAGAAAGAAGGCCACCGGTATGGACAAGATCCTCCCATAATAGCCGTCTCAACACAAAGCTGTGTTCCGCATAGATAACCGAAAGAAATAAGGATTTTCTAGAGGCAAGCCATATAAGGCTACCATGAATAGCTTGAACCGATGAGGCATTAACCAAAAAGTAACCTCTCGGGGTTCCAACCCACCCGATTCTCCCCTATGAGAGTGATTATAGTTGTTAGACCAACTCCAACCCGGAAGAAGAACCGAAGTAACGAGTTAAAAGCAGCATGGGAGATCTTCGTCTCAACAATTCCCACACAGCGAGATTGTTAGTCCTAACAAAATTCTGATTTCCGCTTGTTAAATGGGGTTCCCTAGGCCCCTAATATTCCATATACCAATAAACATAGAAACAAAAAACAGCGGCAGACAGGAACGTTACCGACGTGGGTGGCTTCCTCCTATTCGTCCCTTTGCGAGAGGCGTTAGAAGCGTGCCCATTGCGGTTCCTTTTGGCCAACATTTGAGGAGTAACCACTGCATTTAGGGACATTTTGCTGGCTAGAGGAGCATTCAAGTTAGAGTCTTGACTCGGCTCGGCAGATTCAGTCTTCTTCCTCATCGCCGCTACTACTAACCGCATTCACTTCCTCCTCCGAATCTTCCTCGGAAGATGGAATTATTGCCGTGGCATCTACGAATCGGCACCACTAGGGCCATTGACGGAGCTGCATTTGCCGCATCCAACCTGTTTTGCTCATTCTGATCATCATTTGCCGAGGAGGATGGGGGAAGATCAGTAGATAACTTAGCTTTCAGAGCCGAGATTGGAGGAGTGGAGTCCACCTTTTGTCCCGGCTGATGTTTCTTCTTCCTGTTCGTTACTTGTTTCCAACCATTAAGTTGATCATCCAAATTCTCATTCACAGGAGGTATAACAGGCCCTGCAGCAACAGTAGAGGGTTCCGCGGTTACAGGGGTTTGCTTGGGGCTCACCTTATCCACGCAGTTATGGCCAAATGCACAACACTTCATACACGAATTTGGTCTCCATTCATAAAGGACCTGAACAGAGAAAACCTTCTCATCCACCCATACTTCAACTTCCTCGCACCTTTCCAGCTTTGCCGAGATCTCTACACAAACTCGGCAAATGATAGGCGCTTCATTTTTGGTCAAAGGATCAACATAAAGAGGCATCCCCACCGCACTAGCAATCTCACTAATGCACAGGGCCGACCAATATGCAAATGGAATATTTTTCAAGCATATCCAGACCGGGACCGACGATTGGAGATCTTTCTTCAATTCCATATCCTTGTGCCTTCGCTTGAGACCGAGGACTCTAGCCACTTTGTTAGGCGGCCTTCATCCAGAATTTTCCTCCTAAATTCGTTGTCCGGGATGATAAAGTAAAATCCATCATCATTTGCTAAGACTTCGAAAGATGAGAGCCCCAAGCTTGTTTCAAGGCTGTTTCGGTGATTTTAAGCGGCACATTTTTTCCCACAAAGTAACCGACCAGACAATTGTTCCATTTGGGATCCCCGCATACCTTGCATTATCCGATAACCGCACGACGACTTCTTTCCCACGTATGTGGGGTGCAAAGCCTAATTCATAGCCCTTGCGTACAAACTAGCAACATTTACCCATGAACGGGTCCGAGGGCTTTGGACCGATCCCCTTCAAGTCATTCAAACGCCTTCCCTCACGGCCCGAGAGGCATACCTAGCACGGCTACGACTACGCCTAGTGGTAGCACTCGTCTGTCTTTCCCCGCCCCATTGGATTACTAGACGAGGCCATAGATTCAATGCCGATCGAAACAGAGCACTCGCACAAGCACCGAAGGCTCACGAAAGCTCAATATACATGCCATAGCGGGAGCAAAGTTTTGGGGGATTTCAAGGAGGGAAGAGGCGAAGGCTTACCTCCAAGAATCGCTATCAATGGCCGGCTGAGGAGTTCGAACCAGCTCGAGACACCGAAGCGGAACAAAGTCGCACCCGAACCTAACCACGAACAATGAGATCCGATGATTAGGCCAAACCGGATGAATCGCCGGACGGGATTTGAGGAGGGTAGAGACGATTCTTCCCTCCGAAAATTGCGTCCAAAGGATGGTCGGATGGATCGGTAGCTCAAGAACCGAAACCGAGCTACGGTGAAGAAATCGCCCGTTGAGAGAGAATATGAACAAGTAACCCCGCGAATCCGGAAATGGCAAAATCTTAACTCCCAACGTTTCTCTACATTTGTTGGCTATGACAAAGCAAAGGGAGTTTCTTATATTGTCTATCATCTATGTAAACGAGTTAATTATTTCCATTTATTTGCAAATGCACGCATGCACTCATATTCTTTTGGACAAAACTTGTACAAAGTAGTTTTTGCTACTTCGTTTCCTTGTGAGTTTTGTTTTCCATATTTCGTTTTGTTCAATTTTATTTTATTTTATTTTTTCACATCTTTCATCCCTTCCGCAGGTGTCCTACCTATATGATATTGCATTTTGGACAATTTCAGATTTTATATTTATGGTAGGTATGCAGAAATGATTTGTTCTAAGAATAACTAAAAAGAAAATGCTATTCCAAGCTATCAAAATTTTCCTCAATATTTTTATGTAGCGAAGTTTGTAATCAAGACATCATTTGTTGTGATATTTCTAATCTTCAACAACAGAAGAAGGCACTTAGCAATGACCAAAAACATTGTAGAATTTCTGCACATTCATAACAACTTTTTGCCCTTAAGGTACTCTTACTCAAATTCATGAAGATCACTAGAAATTTTGAGGACAAACTAGGTGAAGGGAGGTATAGTTCTATGTACAAAGGAATGCTTGGAAGTGGCAACGAAATCGCCATCAAGATTATAAAATAGTCCAAGGCCCATGGTCAAGATTTTATTAGTGAAGTGGCTACTGTTGGAAGAATGCACCCGTTAATGTAGTGAATGAAGGCTCGAAATAGGTTCTTGTGTATGATCTCATGTCAAATGAATCTTCACTAAGGAAGGTGATAAGTTTCTTGATAACATGAAATATGTGAGATTTATTGATTACATGAAAATATATGAGATTGCTCTTAGGCTTGGGGTGGTAAGGGGGATTAAATACCCACGTCAAGGGTGTGACATACAAATACCACACTTTTATATCAAGCCTCACAATATTCTTTTAGACAAGAATTCGCTCTAAAAGTCTCTGACTTTGGACTTGCAAAACTTTACTCCACTTCTAATAGCATAGTAGCATTGGTCGTTGCAAGAGGAATCTTGGGATAGATGGTGCTCACGTTGTTCCACAAAAACATTGGCCGTGTATTTTATAAATCAAATGTCTATAACTTTGGGATGCTGCTCATGGAAATGGAAGGTTCATGGAAAAATGTAAATGCCATTGTGGAACACTCAAGCCAAATTCGTCGTGGGTGTTGGACCAGTCAATGAAGGAAAAAGTGTTGAAATGGAAGAAGTTGCAAAACAGGAAAGGAGGGTGATAAAAAAGATGACAATAGTTGCACTTTGGTATATTCAATTAACCTTGACCATTGGCCCTCAATGAACAAAGTCCTAGAAATGCTTGAAGGAGATATTAGTAAACTTCAAATGCCTCCAAAACGCTTATTTACCCACCAGATGAACCAGCGAACAATGACAAAGCCGAGATGGTTCTATAAACATTCTCAACTCCATTAAGTGCTTCAACAATTTTCACTAATTTTCTATTTGGAGGTAGCAATGAGGTTTAGAGAACCATCCTCAGTTTGATCGGAAAAGATTTTTATGTACTCGTTGTTTGTACCTGCAACCTAGTATCATGTTGGGAGGGACTTATTTTCGAGGTTGTCTTCTTCTAGCTCTTAGGTTGATGCTGTGTCCTTGTATATCTTGTGGTTTTCTCTCTTGCATCCTCGAACAGGATAAATAAATTGGTAAGAGAGCAAGGACAAAAACGGTGATGGAAGGTGATAGACATCGAGAATTTTCCTCCCATTATGTGATTAGGGCAATTTCAATTGAAAAGTTAATAATAACATGTGATCTTGCTGCTTAACGGGTTACTATCGACTTATGATTTGTCAATATCAAGAACCACTGATTTCAACTTATGAATTGTCCTCTCTTATTACGTGATTTGGATAATGACAACGTGAAAACTAACAATAACTGGTGATCTTGCTCCTACACGTGCCATTGCCACCATATGATTTCGATATAAAAAACAACTGATTTTGGCTTATATATGTATATGTTTTACAAAGTGGACACGATCTATCTATGCTAGAAACAATTTTATCAAAATGGAAAAAAAAAAAAAGATCTTAAATGAAATAATTCAATGAAGTTTATATTTGAAAGAACTCATAATTTGTTTTAAATTTGACATGAAATTATCTATAAGTAATAATAACAAAAGACTATAATTTTCTCTTATATCACTCGGTTACGGTGATTTCAATTAACGGATTTTTAGAATTTCAAAGCACTTTAATGAAAAATCATCAACCTGGCTTATATACTCGATATCGGCCACGGAGAAAAGGGGAGAAGGAGGTGCAACCCCTGCCCACCAAAGAAAGTTAAGAAAAGTCTCAATTACGAACCTGAAGTAGACGCATTTTAAAAAAAAAATTGGAATGAAGTTTGTTTTAAATAGGAATTCGGAGTAGCCAACACAGTTTCAAATGAGTGAACTGTTGTCTGGCCAAATTTTCAATCAGTGGATAATTTCATCCAAAATTTATGATTTTACCTCCAGATTTATGCTGAACAACTGTATGAACTAGAGGATCGTTACCTTGAAGAACAATCGCTGAACAATTTTCGTCCAAAATTTCCCCGTTACCTCAAGCCTGTCTGCCCCCAACAAATCGCTCCTTACTCCTTTCAAGTTCTTCCTCGCGAGCTCCATCCCCAGCTGGAGGAGCAGGAGCGTCGATTACATCTAAGGAGTCTGAAGCAGCTGGATTCTTCGATTCTACTTCTGCTTCTTCTGGCCCGTTCAATTCACTCCATTGGAATGGAGGGTCGACAGCATAGGTGTGGAGCGAGATGGTGTGATGTGAATG